>JBBGZY010000207.1:3600000-4200000 GCA_037952925.1 Lithobates clamitans | reverse complement strand
TTACAGGAAGAGAGAAATGTCAAAATTGGCCCGGTAAGGAAGTGGTTAATGCTCACTCAGCATTATAAGAGTAAAAACCATCATAGAAACAAGCCAGGACATAGAAATTGCTAACAGGGAGTACTTCAAGGCTTACAGGGGCCCAAAAGGCCTATAGGTAAGAAAATAAGAGGCATTTCACAAAGCTGCTCAGGTTTTTATTAACCAGGGCCACTTGACTGAATAGACCATTTTTCATGAAAAAGTGAACTAAAGCTGACTATAGTTGGATGAAATTTCATAAGAAACTTCTTAAGAAAATGTACACAAACTCTCAGAGCCTTTTTGAATGTCATTTGAAAGATTATGTTAGAAACACATTCATTCAAGAAATTTTTTCAAAGACAATTTGGCCCACCACGGTCCACTCAGCAGAATATTTTTAGCTTTGGGTGAATTTCTACTTTACTATCACACAAATGATGACCTTCCGGGCTAATAAATTACCCTATTTTTGGTAAACATTACAGTTGACTCACCTTAGCCATTTTTTTATTTGTTTATTTTACCATGACACAAACCACTGGCTCTGAAGATTAATACAAAAGAACAGTGTTGGCAATTGGAAAGCCTAATGCCTGCTGAGATTAGTAATTTACAAGCAGCATGCAAGCACACCTTGATTAATGGACAATGTGGAATCTTTTTATAAGCAATCCAAGGGGAAATATTACCATATCGTTTTTACTTTCGCTTTAGTACCACTTTTTCGATCTAATGTAACTTACTGAAGGACACTAATCCCCTGTAGCGACATGAAAAATTATGCTGATAGTATGGTAACTGCATTTTCATTTAAGGAGGGCATGCATACTATTTCATTTGAAAGAAAACTTAAAGTGGAATACAACCTTAATTTGTTAAAATGCAAAAAAAAAAGTGGAAAGCAACCTAAATAACAAACCCAACATAAATATTAACGCTACCGAAACTACACAAGCCATACCAATGAGTCTTTAAACGTCCTCCTCAGTTCTTATTTTCACCTGTTGATCCTTTGAGTGGTTATAATAATCCAGGGCTTCCTGTGGAGGGCCATGAAACATTTGGCTCTGCTGAAATTCATTTCTCTGTTGAGCGTCTTTGTATCACTTGCAGCATCGTCCTCATCACCCTGCATCCGCTACCCTAAAAGTTTTCCTTAGAGCTAGAGCTGATGGTGATCGTATAGGCAAGTGCTCCCTACCTTTTGGTCTCTGGGCCCCATCCACTTCTGGAAAGAAAGAGGACACCTAAAGGTATCAGCGGTCACATGACTACTGCTAAAAACTGTAAAACCTGTACATACAGTATACTTGGATTGTTTTCAAAGGCCATTGTTTCTTTAAAAGGACTACATTCAAACTTGTTTAAGTTCATAAACTTGCCCTCTTTTAGGCTCTGAATATTTTTTTCGACTACAATCAAAAATAATTTGCAAAATAAAATTAGTTTGAAGTGAAATGGGGTAGTTGCTAACTTTACCCTCGCAGGTACCCTTTTCCTCTCAAAAGTGTCTCATCAGACTTCCCCTGTACCAATGGAGAAACAGGGTTTGTTGTCATAATATCAGAATAATGTTCTAGCCAGATCTATTTTTTTTTTCTCTCTAATTTTAGATAGCAATTAGGTTCTAGTAAGGCCTCATGCACACCGAATGGTAAAAAAACGCCAGTTGCTTTAGGCGTAGAATGCTGTTAAAAAGTGAGTTTTGCAGAGTTTTTGCATCAACTGTTTTAAGCACTTTTTAGTATGCATTTTTTAGCAAAACTATACTCCCACAAAAGCTTGTGGCTCAAAAACGCTCATAAATGCAGAATAGTCGTGTTTTTCAGAGTTGGAGGATTTTTACAGCTTAAAAATTTCTCTTCAAACCCACTACTTCTGGGGTTTTTTTCCAACCAGAAAACGCCCCTGCCAAAAACTGCTGATAACAGCCTATGTGTGCCTGAAGCCAAAAACAGCAGCTGTAAAAATGTTCAGTGTGCACGAGGCCTTAGTCACATATCCCTTATTTACCCTTATTCTTTTACACTGCATAGTTATTTGTTGCTGTTATTTGTCTCTTGCTGAAATACTATGGTTGTTTTAGGTAATGAATATTCGAAAAGTGTTAAATCGACTTGATAAACCCCAAGGACTGTATCCAAACTACTTGAACCCAAGCAGTGGACAGTGGGGACAACGTAAGTATACTAGATTGTTTAAGTTTTTACATTTTGTCAGATTTAAAACTTGTTCATATGTGCACTCTTAGGTCTCTTTCAGAAAGGGGGGGGGGGGTATACAGAAGGCTGAGCTTTGATTTTACTACCTGCCACCCACCCAAACTTTAACATTATGGAAGGGGCTGCTCACAAGTCATGCCACTTGTAAAACTCTGCATCCTGAGTTAAAAATGCCATGGTACTCAGTACACTGTAGATATTTTATATGACTTCAATACCTCAAAAACACTGCTTGAGCTAGTTTCTTTGCATAAACAATTGAATTGGCAAAAAGCAACAGTTTTGGAGGACAAAATTTGACACCACTGGACTGGAAGATTGCATGGTTTGCCTGTAATGTGACCTTCAGATACAAAGCTCTGGATTGCAGTGCTTTGCAGACCTTAGTCGCAGAGAACTCTCCAGGTCCAGAACTGTGGATCAGCAATAGTGTCACTCAGTCATTGAAGACTCACCTAGCTAAATAACCTCTGGTTGTGACAAGTCAAGCCAGGAGTTTGACCTTCAGGCTCTGCACTGTGTAAAAAAAAAAAATATATATATACAGAATAAATGAGTACACCCCAACAGATTTGTCAGAAAACCTTTACTTTCCTTTACTTTCCTTTCAGAATCAACATTTTATAATTGGACACTATACTACAAAATACACCCACAAATACGGGCCATTGATTGCAAACAACATTTGTGCACTTGCACACACAAAGTATTTTTCCTAACAAATTAATTTAAGACATGTTGCAAAAATTAATACACCCCAATGAAAGTCTTAGGAGCAAAGCGAAATTTTAGAAAACAAAATCCTAATTGACAAGAATTCAACTACAGTTGAGTCTATTTATTCATTAAACAGGTGTCCAGCAGACAGTTGATTATAAAAGGGCGGTACTTGAAGAAGAAAACCCCTTCCGATTTTCATGCTGTCAGCAGTGGCACCACATGAAAAAGAAATGTCACGAGGCCTGAGAGAATACTGTAGAAAAAGTGATACAAATATGTAACAAAGATGGAACTGCAAACATACTTTTGAGCCGTCCAGGCCGTCCACAGAAGTTAACACCTCGACAGGAGCGTCTTCTGATGAGAAGGGTTGAAGAAAATCTCCATGCAAGGTTCACTGCAGTAGCTAAAAAAAGTAAAAAGCAAGACTGGGGTGATTGTTTCCCGTGACACAATACGGCGTACGCTGCAGTGGAATGGCATGCATGGGTGTTTGTCCATGAAGGAAGCGTCTCCTAATGACCATGCACAAAAAAGCCTGCCTATAATTTGCAAGGGCCCATGCTGAAAAAGAAGATGACTACTAGGACTTTGTACTCTGGAGTGATGAGACCAAGATAAATGTTTTTGGAACCGATGGCTTCAAAACTTTATGGCGTCGCAAAGGTGAACCGTGCAAAGAAAAATGCATGGTGCCTACAGTGAAACATGGCGGTGGCAGTCTCCTCCTGTGGGCTGCATTAGTGCTGCTGGTGTCGGAGGTGCATTTCATTGATGGTATCATGAATTCACAGATGTATTGCCCTATATTGAAAGAGAAGATGCTACTATCACTCCTTGCCCATGGTCATCTACTTTACTTTTTCGACATGACAATGATCCAAAACACACATCTTAAGCCACTGTTGCGTTTCTGAAGAACAACAGGGTGAAAATGATTCAGTGGTTAAGTATGTTTCCTGATCTGAACCCAGTTGAACACCTATGGGGAATTCAGAAGAGACAAGTTGAGCATCACTTTCCATCCAGCATCCAGGCTCTAAAAGAGGCTGTTCTTCAAGAATGGGAAAAGATCGATTTTGCAATGTCGCCAACTTGTTCATTCCATGCCTAGAAGACTTGGTGCTGTCCTTACAAATCATGGAGGTCATACAAAATGCTAGATTTAGTAGTCTTTGCCTTGGGGGTATTAATTTTTGCAACAATTAATGAGCTGATCAATTCATTGATGCAAATTGATGCATTTGAGTAAAACTGAAGATGTTGCAAGTTATATTAACCTTACTTTCATGTAATGAGCTAAACAAATTTTCTGTAAAACTCAGTTTTGTCACAATTTATAGACCATGAGTCTTTTAGAGCTCCTAGGGCTGCAAAGACTTCTGTTACACCCACTGTTTGAAACCTTGCAGATTGGTCACCTCCTGAAAGGTCTTGGGGCCCACCTGAGACCTTGTCAGAGCAATTTCCTCTTTGAAAGGGATTCACTAATAGGTGGTCTATGCTAACCACAGACCACCTCAAGGTATATTTGCCTTTGGGGACTTCACTGATGATAGAAAGTTGAATTCCCTTCTTAGATCCCAGTTTGAGTTTAGCCTTGCGTCCTGTGTTGATGGTAACGTTAACCTTTCAAACCATATCAAAACGCATTAAACTCCCTTAGTGATGATCCTTATACTATATTGCAGGTCACTGAACTTGTGTCCCACATAGGGCTGATTGCTGTACAGATGCGTAGGGCATATGCATTAGACGCTGATGGGAAGTCTTAAGGATTACCTGATTTTGCCTTCCTTTCAAAAAACATTGCTTTGGACTGTCTATTGATACTGTCAAACCAATGCCTCAGGCGGCCACAGTATGCCCGTACCAGAGCCCAGGAGATCTTCCACTACCTCTTTTGCCTTACTAGTGCGCATTTGCAGATCTTCTGAGTCTAACTCCTGCTCAGATCGTAGGTCCATAAGCTAAAGCTCTGCTAACACCTGGATGGGTCCCTTGGCTTTTTCACATTTCCCACTTTAGCTTACAGGCTAATTACTCAGAGATGGCATCTACTGTATTTCATCTGCCCTGCAGCAAGTCTCCTTTGCTACTACATGGACCCCTTATAACCCCTACACCACTCTGTCCTCAGTTTTTTGCTAGTGTCCTAGGGTGATAGACCTCTTCTCGGTAACGCTCAGTTTAGTCTGAGGTGGATGACCAGGTGTTGCATCACACCACAGGTCACACTCTTTACCCCGCTTAGCACCTTTATAAGATATTTGGGCACTTCTTCACGCCCTTTCACCATAAGGACTTCTCTACAGGATGGTCTGCCCTTGGGTTGCCATGTTTTACTTGCAGCCACGCTTACCCTATAATTCCACACCTTCCTTTGAGTACCCCCAAGGGATTACCTTTACTCCTAGCTATGACTGAAAACCCGCAAAAGGGGGCCACAGCAAAAACTCAGGTAAACCTTTGCTCTGCTGAAGACTCGAAGAATATTCAGCCTTGGAGCTACATTGCTTCCCTTGCACCGAAGCAGAACCCTATCTTCACATCGGTCTTTGCATCAAGTAACCTACCTGACAAAGGTAGATTTGGACATTACCAAAGAGAGCCCTGTGTAGGTAAAAACTACAGGGCTCTCTTCTGTCAGCAGCAATGCAAAAAAAACGCACATTGCTAAGTAAAAGCAGCACACACAGTAACACATGTTGGCCACACATAAGAGCTGCACGATTCTGGCTAAAATGAGAATCAACATTTTTTTGCTTAGAATAAAGATCACGAATCTTGCCACGTAACCTCTTTCACATTTATACAATAAACTGGGCTTACTTTACTGTAGTTTTTTTAAATTCATGAAAGTGTATTTTTTCCAAAAATATTGCGTTTGAAAGACTGCTGCAAAAATACAGTGTGACATAAGATATTGCAACAGCCACCATGTTATTCTCTAGGGTCTCTGCTATAAAAAATATGTTATGGAGTTCTAAGTATTTTTCTAGCAAAAAATACTGATTTTAATTTAACAAGTGTGAGAAAAAGGTTTAGTCTAATGCCGCGTACACACGGTCGGACTTTCTAGAAAGCTAGGTCCGACGTACTTGCCGCCAGACTTCCGGCGGACTACCGCCGGACTTTCTGAACGGCCGGACTTGCCTACACACGGCCGGACTTTCCGGAATCCGGTCTTCCCGACGGACTTCCGCCGGACTTTCAGAACGAACGGACTTTCCCACACACGGACAAGTCCGTTCATTTTGAACGTGACTTTGGTACGACGGGACTAGAAAAGGAATTCAATCTCGTCGCTTTTTTTGGCGAGATTGAAACCTTGCGAGCCGTCGCAGGCCCTTAGGTCTGGTATGGAACTTTAAGGGGAACCCCCTACGCCGAAAAACCGGCGTGGGGGTCCCCCCAAAATCCATACCAGACCCCGATCCGAGCACGCAGCCCGGCCGGTGAGGAAAGGGGGTGGGGACGAACGAGCGCCCCCCCCCCCCCCCCTCCTGAACCGTACCAGGCCGCATGCCCTCAACATGGGGGGTGCTTTGGGGGAGGGGGCGCCTTGCGGTGCCCCCCCACCACAAAGCACCTTGTCCCCATGTTGATGAGGACAAGGGCCTCTTCCGGACAACCCTGGCCGTTGGTTGTCGGGGTCTGTGGGCGGGGGGGCTTATCGGAATCCGGGAGCCCCCCCATAATAAGAGGGCCCCCAGATCCCGGCCCCCCACCCTATGTGAATGAGTATGGGGTACATGGTACCCCTACCCATTCACCTAGGTAAAAAGTGTCAATAATAAAACACAACACAGGTTTTTAAAATAATTTATTAAACAGCTCCGGGGGGGGGGGTCTTCTTCCGTCTTCGGGGGTCCCTCCGGTTCATCTTCTCCCAGCGTCCGGTTGGTTCTTCTCCGCTCTCCGGCCTCTTCTCCCGGTGTCCCAGGTCTTCGGCCGGCCCCTCCGCTGTCTTCAGGTAGCTCTATTGCCAGCGGAGGTCCGGACTTCTGGGCTTCTTGGCTTCTTGTGTTCTCTTCTCTTCTCTTCCCCCAGATGTTGACACGACGCTCTCTCCGGCTGGACTGGTCTCTGAGGGCTGCGTTGTGACTTATATAGGCGGAGACCCCGCCCCCATATGATGTCACAATCCCTGGGCATGCTGGGACTGTGACGTTTTAGGGGGCGTGGTCGACCACGCCCCCTAAAACGTCACAGTCCCAGCATGCCCAGGGACTGTGACATCATATGGGGGCGGGGTCTCCGCCTATATAAGTCACAACGCAGCCCTCAGAGACCAGTCCAGCCGGGGAGAGCGTCGTGTCAACATCTGGGGGAAGAGAAGAGAAGAGAACACAAGAAGCCAAGAAGCCCAGAAGTCCGGACCTCCGCTGGCAATAGAGCTACCTGAAGACAGCGGAGGGGCCGGCCGAAGACCTGGGACACCGGGAGAAGAGGCCGGAGAGCAGAGAAGATGAAGCGGAGGGACCCCCGAAGCCGGAGGAAGATCCCCCCCCCCCGGAGCTGTTTAATAAAATATTTTAAAAACCTGTGTAGTGTGTTTTATTACTTACACTTTTTTCCTAGGTAAATGGGTAGGGGTACCATGTACCCCATACTCATTTACATAGGGTGGGGGGCCGGGATCTGGGGGCCCCCTTATTAGGGGGCTCCCAGATTCCGATAAGCCCCCGCCCGCAGACCCCGACAACCAACGGCCAGGGTTGTCGGGAAGAGGCCCTTGTCCTCATCAACATGGGGACAAGGTGCTTTGTGGTGGGGGGGGGCACCGCAAGGCGCCCCCTCCCCCAAAGCACCCCCCATGTTGAGGGCATGCGGCCTGGTACGGTTCAGGAGGGGGGGGGGCGCTCGCTCGTCCCCACCCCCTTTCCTGACCGGCCAGGCTGCGTGCTCGGATCGGGGTCTGGTATGGATTTTAGGGGGACCCCACGCCGTTTTTTCGGCGTAGGGGTTCCCCTTTATAATCCATACCAGACCTAAGGGCCTGGTATGCCCCGCGCTCGCCGCAATAGGAAGATTTGTTTTTCCTATTGCAGCGAGCGCGAGATGCAGTAACCTGCCCCTCCGTCGTATCTGGTCCTTCGGACTAGCATACAGACGAACGGGCTTTCCGTCAGGAACTGAGTCCGGCGGAGGTACGACGTAAAGATTTGAAGCAGGCTTCAAATCTAAAGTACGTCGGATTTCCGCAAAAATCCGACCGAAACGGTCCGTCGGAAGTCCGATGGAGACCACACACGGTCGGACTTTCCGCCGGACTTTGTCCGGCGGCGTCCGTCGGACTTTTGCAGGTGAAAAGTCCGACCGTGTGTACGCGGCATAAGTGATTAAACTGCCCTCATCTACAGACAGAAGTTCATTCCTTTGATCTAAAAAAAACAAAATGTTACAGTGTTTCTCCTGATCATCATGAGTGACGTTGTGATAAACTTGGCAGGCTGCCCTTTTTTTTTTTTTTTTTTTTTTACAGATGTCGGCTTGAGCAGAGAACTCTCTGCACTGAATCGAGGAAATGCTGTGTTAAGATCACGATGCAGCTATATAGCACATTAACCATTTGATCACCTTGAACACCTTCCCTGCCAGTGTCAGTACAGCAACAGTGCATATTTTTAGCACTGATCACTGTATTAGTGTCACTGGTTCCCAAAAAAGTGTCAGGTGTCCACTTTGTCCGCTGCAATATCGCAGTCCCTCTATAAGTTGCTGATCGTCGCCATTACTAGTAAAAAAAAACATAAATATATCCCATAGTTTTTGTGCGCTATAACTTTTGTGCAAACCAATCGATATAAGCTTCTTGGGATTTTCTTTTTGCCAAAAATTTGTAGCAGAATATATTTTGGCTGTATTTTATGGCAGAAAGTAAAAAATATTGTGTTTTTTTTTCGAAATTTTCAGTCTTTTATAGTGCAAATAATAACAACTGCAAAGGTGATTAACATCAAAAGAAAGCTCTAATTGTGGAAAAAAAATTATATCAATTTTATTTGGATACAGTGTTGTACGACTGTGCAATTGTCAGTTGTACCATATCAAGTATTAGGTGGTTAATACAACTCACTGTCCAGGGCTACAAAAGGAGTTAGCTCCCAATATGCCTGACCTAGAAGAAGCAGATATAGAAGGGAATGAAGAGTACCTGGAGGCAATTTTGAGGATGGTACACACGGGCCAAGCATCAGTTGGTTGAAAAAAACACGTCCAAAAGACCGACTTATGTCGATCATCACATAATCAGTACAGCAAACTTTTCAGGTTTTTTTGTGCGTTTACCAGGCTTTAGAGGAGACTTTTACCCCCAGACTCCTACACAACTGAAGTTGCATCTTCACACAGTATGCCTGCAGATGTTGACATGCTCACTTCTACTGTGCACAAAAGCATCTTCATTGTCGCACTTTATTCTCCTCCGTCTTGCCATATCCCTTTGAGTAGAAAGGGACCTGCAAAATTAAAAAAGACATTCTCCGTTCATAAAACAACAAATGGGCAATTTTATGCTTTCTGGTCAATCCAGGAAATATTTTCCTTCCTCAGTCATTGCTGAGCTCTCTCCCATGGAAAATGTTACTAAAAAGTGAACCATTTTGGTAGTTTATCCTGCCTTTTCAGTCTTGAGCATCTCACTGTACCAACTGAAGGTGTTCTTTCATTCAAAGATTCTGCAGATAGGAAATTCACTTCCAAGCCCAGCTCTTTAAACAACATTTGCTACCATTTCTGTCTAACTGCAGTTAACTGGAATAGGGCAATGAACAACCAACATGATCCTGTATTTCGGGACTGTGCCTTACCTCTCTATCTACTCTATTCTACTCACTTCTATTGGGAAGACAGACTTCCTTTTCATCCTGCTTCAAAGTCCACCATCACCTATAGGACAACTCATCACCAGAACTTGCACGCCTATAAAGGACAAAACTCTTTCTGCACTCTTGCGCCCCCACTCCACCAGGTTAGTGGGTGCTTCCTAGGCATTCCAGCACCAAGCCTCCATAGCCCAGCTTTGTAAGGCCTCCACACGGTCCTCTGTTCATACCATTTCAAAGGTTTAGTCTTTTATGGGTGCAGACTTTGGCCGCCAGGTTCTGAAGTTGGGTCTGTTGACTCTTGTTTGTGTTTGTAGTTGCTTTTATTGTTGTACCTGTTAGCACAGTTTGTTTGCTTAGTTGTTGGCCACCCTTCTCATTCATTGTTTGGGAATAGCCCAGGGTCTATGTATACTCAGCCTGTGTCCTGTACAGTACAATTAAGATAAGTTTGATTTGCCTGTAAATTCCACTTTTTGTATTACATGACACAGGCCACGCCCTCTTCAGTTCCTGGGTTACTTCCCATTGCCTGCTGCAAAACCAAGGATTGACAGAGTTGGGTGGGCTTATAGGGAAGGCGCCCTCAGAATCTTTGGCAGTGTCCAATTATCTGAAGGTACTAGCCTATAACCCATGGTCTATGAATACTCAGCCTGCGTCCTTTTACTGCACTCCAAAAAATTGAATTTACGGTCATGAATGCTAAAAGACAGTCAGACTAGATATGTTGCAACCAGTTAGCGTCCCCTGGACTTAACTTTCTAAACCAGTTGAGAAAATCAAAAACTTGTTAGCTTGCAGTGGACCTGACCACTTTTTCCTTTCATCCAGCTTTTCTACAGTACTTGTCCATGATCTGTATATGAATTGGCTCAATATTTATTTTTCCTAGCATTTTTGACTAGTATTTTGAATATAAATGAGTTTGAGGTTGGGTAAATGGCATTTGTAAGAAAAGACTTTAAATTCCCAGCTTGTAAATACTTCTCTTCTTGAATAATGTTCACACATAGTAACAAGACCAACTGAATCAAATAAGGCTGCATATGCTCACAGATAATGAGTCGCACAAAGCAAAAGGTTCTTTAGGGGGATAAAAAGTACAGAGCCTAAACAAAGCAAACTTCTTTGCTTTTCTTTACCCTTTTTGTCTCTCTTTAATATATATCCCTATTTATAATACTAATTGCTGTAGCAGAAATGTTTCTATCTTCTGACCAAGTAACTAAGGTACATGTAAAGATCCTTTGTCTGTTTTTGTTTTTTGTTTTTTTAACAGGATACAATGTGCAAGGATGCCAAATTATGTCACTTATTTAAAGTGGAAGTCCACCCTAACACCTAAATTCTCACCCTGCAATCATTAATGTGAGCTAAGTTCAGCCTTATGTCTCAAAATGAAAAAAAACTCAGTTTTTCTACCTTTTTTATTTTGCAGTATTCAGTGCCATCATGAAGGATGAGCCTCGGCGTGTTCGCACAGCCCACGTGCAGAGCCTGCCAGGAAGTCGGCACTGCGCTGAGCTAATCACAGCCAATGAGACATTGTCTCCATGCGGATGCAGAGATCGGAAATGTCTCACTGCCTGTCATTAGCGCAGAGCAGTGCTGACTTCCTGGCGGGCTCTGCACATGGGCTGTGTGAACACGCCAGAGCTCATCCTTAGCCGTCACATGACTTCGAATCTACTTCCTTCTGAGACAAAAATCAGCCAGTGGGTGTGGTTACTGAAAGCTAGTGACATTACTTCCTGGGAGGGACACTGTTCCTGTGTAGCCAGTGGGCGTATACGAGATGGGAGGAGCTGATCATAGGTTCCTGCCCAGTTTTCTCTCATTGTACATCCTAATTCATGACAAAATGAAGAAATAAAAAGCCCCATCCACACAGGAGGAGGGATGGGAGGTGCACATATACAGTATTGCTGTGCGCAGGAGAAGGGAACTGGATGGTGGGGGGGGGGGGGGAGAGAGACTGTCAGTGTAGGTGGAAGTGCTCTGGGGTCTTGGCTCAGTCCACAATAATCATAGTACAGGCAACCACACTAAGGCTCTGTTTCCACTGGTGCGACTTGTCATGCGACTTTGGACACAAAGTCGCATGACAAGTCACAGCCCATTTTGAAAATCAGCAACTTTAAAAAGGTGCCTGCACTACGTTGATGCGACTTTGATCCAGTGAGTGTAAAGTTGGATCAAAGCTGCATTTAAAGTCACATCAGTCGCACTCTAAATTGTGTAATTTTGTGGTCGCAATAGTGGAAACGTAGACTAAGGCTCCACTAGTATCAATTGTCATGTGACTTTTGACACAGTCGCATGACAAGTCACAGCCCATTGATTTCAATGGCACTCATTCCCATCTATGCAACTTTGAAAAGGTACCTGCAATGCTTTTGATGCGACTTTGATCCAGAAAGTGTAAAGCTGGATCAAAGCTGCACTCAGTCGCATCAAAGTTGCACTCTAAATTGTGCAACTTTGTGCACGCAATAGTGGAAACGTAGACTAAGGCTCCGTATCCACTAGTATGAATTGGCATAGTGGAAACGTGACTTGTCATGCAGCTGTTTTCTATAGTCGCATGACAAGTCGCAGCCCATTGATTTTAATGGTACCCGTTCCCATCTATGCAACTTTGAAAATCAGCGACTTTGAAAAGGTACCTGCAATGCGCTGATGCGACTTTTATCCAGAGAGTGTAAAGTTGGATCAAAGCTACACTCAAAGTTGCACTCTAAATTGTGCAACTTTGGGGTTGCAATAGTGGAAACATAGACTAAAGCTCCCTTTCCACTAGTATGTCCTGCGACTTTGGACACAACATCGCATGACAAGTCACAGCCCATTGATTTCAATGGCACCCGTTCCCATCTATGTGACTTGCTACGTTTCCACTAGTGCGACTCCAAAGCTGTGTGATTTAGAGTGCAACTTTGAGTGCAGCTTTGATCCAACTTTACACCCTGGATCAAAGTTGCATCAAAAGTCGCATTGAAGTAGTGCAGACACATTTTCAAGTCACATAGATGGGAATGTTTGCCATTGAAATCAATGGGCTGTGACTTGACATGCGACTTTGTGTGCAGTCGCACCAGTGGAAACAGAGCCGTAAACTCATTACTCACATGCAGCTCAATGCAGCTGGCCACAACATGCACGGAGTGCCAGCCCAGAGTGCCACGCCCGGCCCAGGGTGGCATTACAGTGCCACGCCCGGCCCAGGGTGGCATTGCAGTGCCACGCCCGGCCCAGGGTGGCATTGCAGTGCCACGCCCGGGCCCAGGGTGGCATTGCAGTGCCACGCCCGGGCCCAGGGTGGCATTGCAGTGCCACGCCCGGGCCCAGGGTGGCATTGCAGTGCCACGCCCGGGCCCAGGGTGGCATTGCAGTGCCACGCCCGGGCCCAGGGTGGCATTGCAGTGCCACGCCCGGGCCCAGGGTGGCATTGCAGTGCCACGCCCGGGCCCAGGGTGGCATTGCAGTGCCACGCCCGGGCCCAGGGTGGCATTGCAGTGCCACGCCCGGGCCCAGGGTGGCATTGCAGTGCCACGCCCGGGCCCAGGGTGGCATGCAATAACAACCACATGGTTGTTCGCTGTAGAAAATCTGCACCATGTTGCATTGTAATCTATATAAAGCCCCATACACACTATCAGATTTTCTGCTGATTTTTGTCTTCAGATTTACCAAAACCATGTAGTGCAAGGGCCTGCCTGATTGCATACAAATTGAAATGCCTAAGGTTTGACCTCATATTATATGGTTTTGGTAAATCTGAAGATAAAAATCAGCAGAAAATCTGATAGTTTGTATGGGGCTTTACAGTTTCTAACAAACAGAACATACTTCCAAAGCTTGCGCTCACCCTCCCCCCTCTCTCTCTCAGGAAAAAATCTAATATCCAAAACAAGACTATGAAGACAGGAGGAGATGTGAGAAGGAGAGGAGGGATGGGGGTGGGGCTGGTCTAGGCATGTCTGTCTAAAAAGGCTAGGAGGGATGGGGGTGGGGGCGTGTATCAGAGAAGGACAACGTTTTCAGGAAGTAAAAGGCCCCCATGCAGAATTGAGAACTAAGGAAGTAAGGTTGTCACTGAAGAACACGAAGAAGCTAATTGTCTGGCTTTGACACAATCGGCTATACAGAAAATGAATAATGTCAAAGATGAAGATATTTTACATATAATTAATAGAAAATTTTTCATTTTTGACTGGACTTCCACTTTAACCTTTTGTATATATTTTTATAACAAATTTCTTTACACCTGTGTGCATAAAATGCACATGTTCTGCAAATTCACAGTTTTCCTAAATGACACGAACAGTTTCCATGGTGATTGTGAAGGTCATTTAAATGAAGTCTGACTTCTAAATTCTGTATACTAAATGTTGGTGCAATTAAGCATTATTCTACTACCTGAATGCTTCATTTTACCTCCACTCATTCAAAGTTAGCCTACCCACATATGTCTATACACAGCAGCTGACATGCACCACTGTGTAGGTGGAATAAAACACATTTTACGTGTATCCTGGAGTGGGTATTATAAGTGAAAGGCAGGATCTGCATTCACAAGGCTCTTTTACAGCTAATCCCAAATAGTGGGTGGATATATATTAAGAACCACACAGAGGGGAACATTCATTTTTAAATCTAGTGGTTTGCAGATATGTGACACAATCTTAAATGAAACCTGTACTGAGCTATAGGAAGACTGCTATTGCTGACTTTGTCTTTAGAAAATGGTAGTTTCTTGTCTCTCACCTTTAATCAGTTGCTTCAGAACTTTGAGTTTCTCATCTAAAACAAATTTGCAGGTAATAATTTTTTACTTCATCCTAACTTTCAGGTATTACATGCTTGTCAGGCAGCTACCACTTTTAGGAGTTCAACAATGGTGTTTGTCAGCACGTTTTCTGCAACTTATTGTAGTAATTGTTCTGCAACAGAAAGCTTTCTTCTTGTGTACCACTAATTATTAAGAACATTGATAATTATCTTGGATTATTGTTATCTAAATTATTATTGCTTGCAGAATTTAAAAAAGTGTGTTTAAATAACTAGTTCATAAATGGATGTGCAAGTTTTGAAGACAACCTAAAGCAACTAATAATGTGCCAGAGAGGCCATATAGTGTTAATACATCTATCGAAAAAAAATGTATTATCACAAAGGGTGCAGTCTCAGAATGATAGTGCATGCAAAGGTGTACCCCTAGATTCAGAATAAGGCAGTGGTGAGCAGTTCATTTTCGCGGGGGGTCCCAGGAGGAAGTGGAACTGTTATGGAGGGCCAAACCAATAGGCTAAACCTAATTCTGACCAATAAAACCTATCAAGTTTAGAGCAAACCTCTTCCCATTGTCTCCACCAGCCTTAGGCTTTGCAACACTCTCTTTGCCTAAGATGCATGTTTTTACTGGTAGGCAGGAACACCTTATGGCAGTTTGTTTGCTTTTTCATTTTATAATCCTTTTGAATGTGTGCCAAGTGAAGTTTTCAGCTGTTTGGATGCAAATGCAATTGTCATACTATGGTTTCCATGTTTATGGTTAGATAATTCAGCTAGGACACTACAAAGCCACTGTCGGAAGCATAAACACAAGCTCATTAATTTATGATGTAATCTCTATATGGAGAGTTTGTACTCTGTTGAAGGAATATAAAACGTATGAATTGGTGCAGGAAGTAGCAGTGCATCACCTTAGAATAAGCATACCATTTTCTATGTTGAAACACAAATTATCTTTTGTAAAGACTTTTGTACCTGATAACCCCTTAGTGACAGAGGGTAAAACCAATGTTAAAGGATAAGTTCACCTTTGGCTCGCCTTTTTTTTTTTCCCCTTAATTCCAGCTCCCCTATGTACCAATATAGCATTTATATACTTTTTTTGCAAAAATATGAAAGCTTTCCATTAAATCTACAGACACTTACTTCACTTGCCCCGTGTAGTGCAACCAACTGAAATCACGAAATGTTTGCTCCCGCTATGCTAGATGTTAACACAAGAACAATGAGGCTCCATTCACATCTGTGTGTTTACTTGCATTTCAGAAATGCGCTGCACCAAAAATCGCAGTAAAAACTGCACCAAGCTCTGCTCTAAAAAAAGAAAAAAAAAATACTTCTGAAGCTTCTTTGGGGCGATTACTGCATGTAGGACAGCCCATTCAAGTCGATGGGCTGCCCTATGTGTGATGAGTGAAAATGCCCCAAAACATTGCCCCCCCCCCCCCCCCAGCTGCTAAAAAAACAAAAACAAAAATTGCATGTGGGAGGCCAGTCTGACCAGGAAGTAGAACATATGACCTAAAGTCTGACCAGGAAGTAGAAGGCAGATGCAATGGATATTATTATACATTATTATTATACAGGATTTATATAGCGCCAACAGTTGACGTAGCGCTTTACAATATAAAATACATTTGGAAACATGGATGAGTACAAGTGAAGTAAATGTCTGTAGATTTAATGGAAAGCTTTGATATTTTTTCAAGTACATGAATGCTATAAAGGAGGTCCCCGAGTTACGAACCTCCGACTTGCGAACGACTCCTACTTACGAACGGGAAGCAGTGTGACGTTCTGCACATGCGCGGCCACTTTTCGACAGCGGGCACATTGGAAAACAGCGGAAAACAACGTCTGCGCACGCTGCTACTTGACAGAACATCGGAAAATGACGTCTCTGCTGTTCTGCACATGCTCTTCCGACTTACGAACAAATCCGATTTAAGAACAAACAGTCAGTCCCTAACCCGTTCGTAACTCGGGGACTGCCTGTATTGATACATAGGGGAGTTGGAATTTAGAAAAAAATGTAAAAAAGTGTTCTGGAAGCACAGCGTGCTTCCTGAACAAAGATGAGTATGCAGATATAAAGCCTCACAGATGAAGGCCCACATCCATGAGGCTGCATATCTATGTATGGTTGGCAGGAAGGGGTTAAGGAAAGGTCCCTGTTTGGGAAAACTTTGTGTAGTAGCACAATGGGGGTCTTTAAACATTCGGTGTTGGGCTTGAAAGTGAGTGTATTACCCACAGCAAATTCTACACTGGAAAGTACTTGAAGGGTGGTGGTTGGCTACCCTGGCAATTTTTTTTTTTTCAGCTACTTCTATGCTTGTGGCTCGCACATGCCATTCTAGGCTCTGTTCACATCTTGGCATTCCGAATCACCGCGATTCTGCCTGCGATTTAAAATAGCAGGACGCCTGTGCAATCTCCGTCACTTCCAATGGCACCCCGAGATTCTGCCTGCAATTCTAAGTAGCGGCAAATCACAGGACGCCCGTGCGATACCCATCACTTCCAATGGCACCCCGATCGTGGTGTAATTTTGCCGCAATTTTACTTCTTTTGGGTGACAAGCGTCCCGCGATTCTGTTTGCTCAGTTTTACCGCGATTGTCACTTTGACGAATCGTGGCAAAATTGTGCCACAATCGAGGTGCCATTGGAAATGATGGGGATCGCACAGGCGTCCCACGATTCACTGCTATTTCAAATTGCAGGCAGAATCGCAGGGTGCCATTGTAAGTAATGGCGATTGCACGGGCGTCCCGCGATTTTCCGCTATTTTGAATTATTTCGATTCAGAACACCAAGATGTGAATGGAGCCTTAAAGTACAGAGTGTTGACTTTAAGGAATTCCTCTTAACTACAGCAATTGATTGTGTTCTTGTTTTCAGATCACGTGTCTGTGGGCGGACTTGGCGATAGCTTCTATGAATATTTGCTAAAGGCATGGCTTATGTCGGACAAGACAGATGACGAAGCCAAGAAGTTATATTATGATGCTGTTCAGGTAACTTGAATTCAAATCCTTTCAGTGAATAGACAGTATTTTAATTTTGGCTTGGTGTGTTCTTTACAAATTAATGTCAAATAGAGCAAGTATTATGTCAAATGCTACAGCTCCTATTAGAAAATAATGGATATTGCATAGAGAACCCTTTCTGTACTGTATGTGTGATGTTTCAGGATATGATCACAGGCCATAATTTAAAATCTCATTATTATGGAGCAATCCGTTGCATGTGCTGGTGTGTAAGCTGCAAAACTCATTACCATAGATATCATCAGTGTGTCATACTAATTTCCAATGTGTGAATTAGCCTCTTGTCATTGGTGTTGGCGTTTATTTTACGTTTGAAATATGAAGGGTCGACTGTCTTGAATTTGAAAGTAGTTCTTTTGCAGAGTTTTGTTTAACCTTTATTTATCATGCACTTCTGAGAGTGAGTTTTAGATGTGTGATTATGCGCTTGACTTGCTTTCAAGTAACTACCTAATAGAGTCTCATCTCTGGAATAGAAGGAGTCGTTTCAGACTCGTCACAATTCTCAATGATGGGCATATATATAGTATGTTCGAAGTTGTCTTAAGATGGGTTTGGTTCATTAAAGATGTGATTAGTGAGCAACTTCAATATTTCACATTGTGTTGCTAGGAAAGGGCCCCAAAAAAGGAAATTGATGCAGCCATTACATTTAATGTATTGGAACTCAAGTATCCTTAAATGTTTGTTTTTGGGGTTAATGTTTTAATGCTGGCCACCAGGAAAACAATATCTCCCCGTACTACAAGGGTCAAACACTCTTTATATCTAGGGGTAGAAGAATAAGGTGTAATACTTGCCTTAATTCCTTATTTCTGGCAGGCTTCCCCTTTATTGTTAATCTATCACCTAAAGCCTCTTTTCTTCAGTATGGTCATATGCTGATGTCATCAAGTACAATGCAGGACCAGTAGGACTGCATTATACTTCAGAACGGTGAGGACATGTACATGGATTAGCAAAGTGAAAGTGTGAGTGGTAGCAAAAATGACCATGTCATTTTTGCGATATAGCACTACGTTACTCTATCTGGCTATAAACAAACAAAAAAATATATATACCGTATTTATCGGCGTATAACACGCACCGGCGTATAACACACACCCCAATTTAGGAGGGAATTTTAAGGAAAAAAAAACTTTTAGGAGGGAAGTTGAAGGGAAAAAACTTACATTTAAATGCCCATCATTGCAGCCTTCTCAGTGCAGCCTTCTCAGTGCAGCCTTGCCCCAGTGCAGCCTTGCCCCAGTGCAGCCTTGTCAGTGCAGCCATGTCAGTGCAGCCTTCCCCAGTGCAGCCTTGTCAGTGCAGCCTTCCCCAGTGCAGCCTTCCCCAGTGCAGCCTTGTCAGTGCAGCCTTGTCAGTGCAGCCTTGTCAGTGCAGCCTTCCCCAGTGCAGCCTTGCCCCAGTGCAGCCTTGCCCCAGTGCAGCCTTGCCCCAGTGCAGCCTTCGATCCCCTGTCCCTGCTTGCTGGGCTTCAAAATCGCCGACCGCGATTTGAAAATGGCGCCGCCGGCGCCGAAATACACAGAGCCGGTCCTCGGCTCTTTCCGGCGGCTCTCGTTTACTTTCGATTTCACTCGTAGTCCCGAGCGGAGCTATCCGAGTAGGTTCGGATAGCTCCGCTCGGGACTACGAGTGAAACCGAAAGTAAACGAGAGCCGCCGGAAAGAGCCGAGGACCGGCTCTGTGTATTTCGGCGCCGGCTGCGCCATTTTCAAATCGCGGTCGGCGATTTTGACAGCTCCGGATCGCAGGGGATCGGCGTATAACACGCACCTGCGACTTTCCCCTGATTTTAAGGGGAAAAAAGTGCGTGTTATACGCCGATAAATACGGTATATATATATATTTACAGTATCTCACATTTTTGTAAATATTTTATTCTATCTTTTCATGTGACAACACTGAAGAAATGACACTTTGCTACAATGTAAAGTAGTGAGTGTACAGCTTGTATAACAGTGTAAATTTGCTGTCCCCTCAAAATAACTCAACACATAGCCATTAATTTCTAAACCGCTGGCAACAAAAGTGAGTGCACCACTAAGTAAAAATGTCCAAATTGGGCCCAATTAGCCAATTTCCCTCCTAGGCGTCATGTGGCTCGTAAGTGTTACAAGGTCTCAGGTGTGAAGAGGACTCCAGTGGCAACCTGTGTAGCTCTGGTGAACTCCATACTCAAGAGGGTGCCCAAGAGGGTTAAGGCAGTGCTGGAAAATAATGGTGGCCACACAAAATATCGACACTTTTGGCCCAATTTGGACATTTTCACCTAGGGGTGTACTGACTATTGTTGCCAGCAGTTTAGACAGTAATGGCTGTGTTGAGTTATTTTTAGGGGACAGCGAATTTATACTTTCATACAAGCTGTACACTCACTACTTTAGATTGTAGCAAAGTGTCATTTCTTCAGTGTTGTCACATGAAAAGATAGAATAAAATATTTACAAAAATGTCAGGGGTGTACTTACTTTTGTGAGATACTGTATATATGTGTGTATATATATATATATATATATATATATATATATATATATATATATATATATATATATATATATATATATATATATATATATATATATATCACTTGTCCAATAAAAAGAAAATCGAATTTCTTCATAAATGTAGGCCAATATATATTCTGCTACATCTTTTTAAAAATTCAAATAAGCTTATATTAATTTGCGCAAAAGTTATAGCATCTACAAACTATGGGATATATATACAGGAATTTTTATTTATTTTATGCTAGTAATGGCGGCAAACAGTGACTTATAGCGGGACTGTGATATTGCAGCGAACAGTCTAAAACTTTGTGGGAACCAGTGACACTAATACAGTAATCAGTGCTTAAAATATGCACTGTCACTGTACTAATGACTGGATGGAAGGGGTTAAACAGCTTGGGTGATCAGAGGGTTAAATGTGTGCCTAACCATTGTTTTTGTATGCTATGTGTGCTGTTTTTACTTGGGGATCTGATGGATTTTATTCCTTGCACTGCAGGGAAAGAAAATCCATCCATCGTTCATCTGATTGGCAGAGCTCTGTTCTGTGTCTCTCCTCGCCAATCAGAGGGTGTTGGCAGACATCTATTGGCTAAATGTCTATTTGCAGCACAGCCGTGGTTCCCATGCCCAGAAGTTCCGGATCACGTACTAGGTACGGGATCCGCTGCAGGAGGGCTGCTCTGCCACCATAAGTTATGCAGTCGGCAAGTGGTTAAAGTAGAACTAAAGGCAAATGTGTGTTTTGTTTGTTTTTTTATGTTTGCTGTCTGTGCTCCATTGAGATTTCCCTTTGCTTCTTGACCCATGGCCACTATAGGAGGGGGGTGGAAATTTCCTCAATGTGAGTTAAATCCCTCGTAGTCACCAGAATTTGTAAAATAAAAAAAGGGAAGCACAACCCTAGTGCAATAAACTACTTTATTAAAGGCCAAGTTCACCTTTTTGTCCATTTTTCCCCCTCTAAATTCCAGCTCCCTTTTGTACCTAGCATTAATGTACTTATTTGGCAAAAAAAAACACACTTTCCATTTATTATACACAGTGTTACCTCACTCTCTTCATAGCTGTTTCAACACACTATTCGATTACTTCTGCCTTACTTCCTGGACAAACTTTCGGTCATGACACAGGAAGTAGTTGACCAGCTGATCTCATTAGCACACACCCTATATCATCTACCCCCACCTGGACAACTCCTTCCCGTATCATGACCTAAAGTCTGTCCAGGAAGTAAGGCAGAAGTAATCAAGCAGGGCTTTTAACCACTTCAATACAGGGCACTTCCACCCCTCCTGCCCAGGCCATTTTTCAGCTTTCAGCGCTGTTGCATTTTGAATGATAATTGCGAGGTCATGCAACACTGTACCCAAATGTATTTTTCATAATTTTCTTCACACAAATATAACTTTCTTTTGGTGGTATTTAATCACTAATGGGTTTTTAATTTTTACTTAACAAAAAAAAAAGAGAAAACTGTGCGCTGATGAGGCTGCACTGATAGGCTGCACTGATAGGCTGCACTGATAGGCTGCACTGATAGGCTGCACTGATAGGCTGCACTGATAGGCTGCACTGATAGGCTGCACTGATAGGCTGCACTGATAGGCTGCACTGATAGGCTGCACTGATAGGCTGCACTGATAGGCTGCACTGATAGGCTGCACTGATAGGCTGCACTAATGGGCACTGATTAGGTGGCACTGATGAGGAGACACTAATATGCCCTGATAGGTGACACTGATGGGCGGCATTGATGAGCAGCCACTGAAAGGCTGCACTGATTGGTGGCACTAATGGGCACTGCTTGGGCTTTCCTGTAATCAGGGCACTGATGATCAGTGCCCCGATTACCTGCCCTGGTCCCCCCTCCGAGGAGATGCCGCTAATTGACACTCCTCACCACACACTGTTTGAGGCGAGAAGAGCCGATTAACGGCACTTGCGCATTTAAATGTGACAGGCTGTGATTGGACAAAGCCCATCGCATGGTTAAAGAGCCGTGTCATCGGCTTGTTACAGAGATCGGGGTCGCGCCGTGTCCTAGGATCACTGCTAGGCTACCATCACCGGGCTGCACACCTGTTCTGGGGCACCATCAAATGACGTCCACCTAGAATGAGAGCCGCACCGCTCCTTCACTTGACAGTGGGCAAGCGGTTAAACAGCTATGAACAGAGTGAGGTAAACCCATGTAGAATTAATGGAAAGCGGTTTTATTTTTGCAAAATACTACATTAATGCTGTATTGGTACACAGGGGAGCTTCAATTTTAGAAAAAAAAAGGTGAACTTAGCCTTTAAAGGGTAACTCCACTTTTGCGGGGAACAAAAATGGTAAATAAAGAAAAAAATATAGCGTATACAATTGCGACACAAATCATATTGTCATTAAATGTTATTAAAAATTACCTTTCCTTTTCAAATCTGCAGCCACTGTGATTTCTGAAAATGCAACATGGCTACCTGGAGGTGTTCTGTACACAGAATGTGCACAGAACGCCCCCACAGAAACTTCATGTTCTGCTTGTTTGATTGTCTCACTGATTTTCCCAGAAGTCTACACTAAGATATAAATCAGATTTCAGGCATCCCCTGGAACAAAAATTTCATTTTTGATGAGATACTCCCAATAGGAACACATCTAAAGGGATGCAGGCCCATCAGCTTTGCTTATTAGTGCCCTGCAGGTGCCACAGCAGATTGAGGATTATGAAACCCCTTCCATTAAACTCACTTTCCCATATGGGCACAGCGGAACGCACAGGGATTTCTTCAGAATAACAAAAGGTAGGAATCTGCAACAAAGTTTGTTAAAATCCTTGCAATATACATATATCTCTAGGGTTGCCACCTCATCCCTTTCTTTAAATCTATACACATATTTATTACTGAGGTTTTGTGGCTAATTAAGGTGCTAATTAAACTCGGTGACTTATCTGCATTAAAATAGCCTCAGAACCTGTGTAATTCATGTGTGTTCGGGTTTAAAGGGATCAGGTGGCAACCTTATGGGCGGCATTGATTCCCAGAAGGGAATATTTTATTCTAGGCATTTGGCTTTAAAGATAAAAGGCACACCGTGGGGGCGTGGCCAAGATGGCGCCGTGAGCGGACGCTTTTCCAGTGAGCTCCGCTATCCTGCTGCCTAATCCGGATCCATCGGCTCCAAGACTCCAGCAATTTGCACCTCGGTTGACTGGGGGGGACTGGGAGACTCCCGGTCTGTCCATCGCGGAGGAAATTTTCAGATTCCTGGCTCGCGAGCGGCTCCCGGCCTGCCGCGGACGACTAGGCCGAAGCCGCGGCCTCTCCTGGCGGCCCGCGCGGCGGGACGAGTCACCTCTGCCGCGGTCGGATCCTTTGCCCGGCCTTGTCGGAGGCCACGGACTGTGGATGGTGGCGGGTGAGCTTACTTTTGGGGATAGATTGACTGTACACTGGCCCTGATTATCCCCCCTCCCCTCCCCGCGTTCTACTAGGCCGCGGCCGCGGCCTCTCCTGGAGCTCTGACCCGCCGGCCCGTCTGCGGGACTCTCAGATCCTCCTGCCCTGTGGGAGGTCACTCTGGGGCGGCTGGGGAGGATTACCTGACAGCAGGACCGGATCCCACAGCGCCCACATCCCTCCCATCCTGCTTGTGCTTGGAGGTGGATAGGCTGATTACCCCTCTCATCTCACCCCTGGATAGTGCTGGCCTGCACCAGACAGCTGCTGCACCATACCTTTGCAGGTGGGGGGAGTATTACCAAAGGGAACATTCAATCTAACCTAACTACTGCCTGAGTACCCCTCAACCTGCGGACAAGCCCCCCACAACCAGCTGGCGATAATTGCCCAGACCTGGGCCGCTGTCACCTGAATGAGGCGCAGGAACTCCAGCGCTAGATACAACAAAGGGGGCAGGAAGTTGACCTTCCCACCACAACCGGACTTCTCTCAGACGCCCAGCTGTCCCCCCCAGGAGACCCCCCATACACGCAGTGCCCAGGGGGCTCCGCGGATGGCGGCTATGGAGTCGGACGACTCTCGTCCCCCCTGGCTGGCGGAGGTTATGGGGGCCATAGCCACTTGTCAATCCGCCCTAACAACAAAGATTGAAGCAGTCCAGCTGGATATGGGTCTAATTCGCCAAGATATTGACAAAATCAGGTCGCGAGTCACTGAGACAGAGCAAAGACTGAGTACCTCTGAAGACGCCATTGAGGAACATGCAGCATCACTCCGTACGCTTCAAACTAAAGTAAAGGCCCTAGAGTACAGAGCTGAAGATGCGGAGAACAGAAACCGGCGCAATAATCTTCGCATTGTTGGATTACCAGAGGGGGCGGAGGGAAACAACCCTACCTCCTTTATAGAGGATCTGCTCCGTGATCTTTTACCCGAGGCCCGATGGTCGCCTTACTTCACGGTGGAGAGGGCCCACCGCATCCCGCCTAAGCCGGGGCCTCCTGGGTCCCCCCCCCGCACCTTCATCCTCCGTCTTCTCAATTTTAGAGACAGAGACGAAGTCCTCCGCGCCTCTAGAAGTGTAGGGGACCTCAAATTCCAGAACACGAAGTTGATGATATTCCCCGACTACTCTGTAGAGACCCAGAAACTCAGGAAATCATTTGACCAAGTTAAGGCGGCCCTGCGTTCACGAAGCATTCGCTACAGTGTACTCTTCCCTGCTCGCCTAAGAGTCCAGGACGGCGAGACGACTCGCTTCTTCACCACTCCGAGAGAAGCTTCTGCCTGGCTGGATTCGCTACCACAGATTCGAAGATGATCTACCCGGTACGTACTGTATATCCCCCTTTTGTTATCTACTTACCATAACATGGGCCCAGGTCTGCGTTAATTCACGAACCTTTACATGGATGACTTACTATGTTGCACAAGTTTTGCCCAGTTCTATCCATGGTGTCTGCAGACTTGTGGCAGGATAATCCCTACTAGGAAACATTTCTAAGATTGCACCCCTGCCAAAGAACTTGGTCAGGAGACTGTTGAATTACAAAGTTTCTTCTAAATAAGCTTGCTTCCTTGAGAAATGCTGGACTTCTGGTTTGGTATCTTCATCAAAAGGATGGATCGAATTCACTGTGGGGTCGCATCATGGACTACTTCCCATTGTTATATTTACTAAGTCCCCACAGCCTATTGTATCACAAGTGGAGATCTCACGTACACAAGCCGCTTGAACTACTACTTCCCCCCCCCGTGTGTAGTCTCGGGGGGGTAAGTTCGCCTCTTCCACGGACCCCCTGTTGCAGCCGGCGAGCTGAATAAGTTGGGGATTGAAACCCGCCCCAGTTCTGGGGGGTTGGGTGGGGTGGGGGGTGGGGTATGTTCCCCTAAAGGGGCTAGTTCCATCTACTCTAGACTTAGGCATCCTTTACCGGTTGTTAGTTTGGTTTTGTTTTTGTTTGAAATTTGTACTAAAAATATTGACTCATCAGCATTGCAATATCTACAGTTGTGTCCGCTTCGGGTGACGGGGTCCAGTCCGGGAGCCATGCATTCTACTGATCCTAACACTTCACATATTCCAGGTGGCCATGTCCTCCCTTAACATCATCTCCTGGAACACCAGGGGAATGAACTCCCCAGTCAAACGCTCCCTGGTGTTTCAATTTATTAAAACCTATAACCCACATATATGTGTGTTTCAGGAGACACACCTCACAGGACGTAGGGTTTTGGCCCTTAAAAAGCCCTGGGTGGGACACCACTACCACTCCACACACTCCTCATTCTCTAGAGGTGTCACTATATTGGTATTGAAGTCACTTCCATTTCGGCTCTTGGATTTGACCCTGGACCCCGACGGCCGGTACGTAATAATTCATGCTAAAATATATTCTCTAACATGGACCATTGTGGGCTTATATCTGCCTCCCCCGGCCTCCCTGCTGGTGCTCAATCAGATCACCGGCAGGATAGCCGAATTTGCATCAGACAACAATGTTATATTGGGTGATTTCAATCTGGTTCCTGACCCGGATCTTGATAGGTTGACTCCTGCGGGACATCATTGCTCTGGGTTGGCTGAGTGGGCGGACACTTATGGTCTGACTGATGTCTGGCGGTGGCGACACCCCCAGACCAGGGCATACACATGCCACTCGGCCTCCCATAGAACGTTCTCCCGCATAGACTTGGTCTTCGCGGGGGGTCGGGTCCTCCCGAGGGTCTTAGACATACAAATACTGCCTAGGGGAATTTCCGACCACGCACCCTTGCTGTTGTCACTGGACCTTTCCCTTGGCTCAGTAGAAAGGATATGGAGACTCTCCAGATTCTGGATTTCAGACACTGCAGTGGACTCCCAATTTAGAACGGAAATGCTTGCTTTTTGGGCTACAAACGAGGGCTCGGCTGACCCTGTAGTTGTGTGGGATGCTTTTAAAGCCACAACGAGGGGATGCTACCAGACCATTATTGCCAGAGTCCGACGAGAACGCAGGGCAGACTTGATTAAGGCCGAAGGGGAGGCGAGTAGTGCGGAGGCTCTTTTTGTTCGTACTCGAGATCCTGCGCACTATTCGCATCTACAACACATGACGAAGGAGGTGGTTCGTCTCCGTACTTCTCTTACACAGAAGAAAATGTTGGCTCAATCCCAACGGATTTTTGAGCAGGGGGAGCGGTCGGGTCGCCTGCTGGCCTGGCTCTCCAGGGAACAGGTGGGTGGGATGAGCATTTCACATATTAGGGACTCCTCGGGGCAGTTAATCCATACCCCAGAGGGGATCAACCGCTGTTTTGCGGAATACTACGAATCCCTCTATGGGACCAGAGTAGACTATAGAGGGGAGGATCTCGTGGCGTACCTAGACGACATAGATATCCCAACCCTTACTGTAACATACCGTGACAAGCTTGATGCTCCAATTACGTCCTTGGAGATAATACAGGCCCTTAAGTCAATGCAGACAGGGAAAACTCCGGGACCCGATGGCGTCCCTGTAGAGTTTTATAAACAATACGCTACAGAACTAGTGGATAAACTTCAGGGCCTCTTCTCTGCGTCGACGCGTCTCGGAAAACTCCCGGACACCATGAGCGAAGCGATCATAGTGGTGATCCCCAAGCCGGGGAAGGACCCCACGTTGTGCTCCTCGTACCGCCCTATATCCCTTCTGAATGTGGATGCAAAGGTACTGGCAAAAGTCCTGGCCAACAGGCTCAACCTGGTGATTACTGCTCTCGTCCACAGGGATCAAACAGGCTTCATGCCCGGGAGAGGAACTGACATTAATATCAGACGCCTCCACACCCACATAGACAGGGCGAACGAGGTGGTCAATGGAACGGTGGCCTCGCTCGACGCGGAGAAGGCTTTCGACTCCGTCGAGTGGGGCTACCTATGGGAAGTGCTCTCGAGATTCGGGTTCGGCCCGGGTTTCATGAAATGGCTCCGCATGTTATATCATTGTCCTTCAGCTAGAATACGTACTAACGGAGCCCTCTCGGGAGAATTCCAGCTGTTCCGAGGCACACGACAGGGGTGTCCCCTCTCCCCGGGTCTATTTGCATTGGCGATGGAACCCCTGGCTATATTGTTGAGGGCCAACCCTGGGGTAAGGGGAATCCAGGTGGGTCCCATTGAAGAGAAACTATCACTATACGCGGATGACGCTTTGCTTTATTTAGCGGATGCGTCGTCCTCCTTGCAGACTGCACTTGAACTGATTAACCAATTTGGCGGCTACTCGGGGATTCGCATTAATTGGGACAAGTCGGTTCTTTTCCCTCTCCATCCCTCGACCCCTAGAATACCTCACCCACAGCTAAAATGGGTGGATGACTTCAAATACCTGGGGATAAATATAAGTGGTAAAGTCCAAGACTACATCGATAACAATTTGCGTCCACTCATGGCACAGCTTATGGCCAGGTGTGTGGCTTGGCGTTCCCTCCCATTGACCCCTGTTGGCAGAGTCAATTTATTAAAAATGATATATCTTCCAAAATACCTATACTTCTTCCGCAACACACCCATACCCATCCCTAGGAATTTTTTTCGACGGCTGGAGAGTCTGCTGATACAGTTTGTCTGGGCTGGGAGGCCACCCAGGGTGGCCAGGCAGATCTTATATCTCCCACTTTCGGGGGGAGGACTGGCGTTACCAAATTTCCAAATCTACTACTGGGCAGCTGTCTTGGTCACGGTTCGGTGGTGGTTCTCCCAGCCCACGCAGAATCCAGCGGTCACTTTGGAGGCAGCCATTTTGGGTTCCTTTGCTGCCCTGAGCAATCTCCCGTTTCGCGGTCTTAGGGCCAATTCCTCCATGACGACTCTGATGCGAACCACTGTGAAGATATGGCAGGAGGCTAGGAAAATCTATAGGAAACCCAACTGCATTTCACCCCACATGCCCCTTTGGGGTAACCCTCTGCTCTCCCACTTTTACACTATTCCGGACCCCTCTCTCTGGGCAAAAAAGGGAATCCTCACTCTAAAACACATAGTTAAAGAGGGCAGGCTCATGACCTTCCAAGCACTGAGGCAATCCTTTGCTATCCCAACCTCCTTCCAATTCAGATACAGGCAGCTGAAGCACGCCTTTGAGGCTCAGTTCCCTGGACCCCTCACTCTGGAATCAGACTCCATTGAAAGGCTCCTGACCTCCAGCGTGATGGGGAAGCCTCTCTCAACACTATACTTATACCTTACGGTGGAGTACGATGTGAAATTAACTAAAACATGGGAGAGGTGGAGAGTTGATATCCCCTCTTTAGACGAGGAGGAGTGGAAGGAGTGTTTAATCTCCTACATTCCTTCCATGATCGCTGCAAAGGATAGGTTCATACAATTCAAGTTCCTTCACAGAGCGTATTTCACCCCTCAGAGACTGGCGCGCATATACCACCAAAGAGATCCCAACTGTCAGAGATGCAGGCAGGAAGCGGGTACTTTCTGGCACATGGTCTGGTCCTGTCCCAAACTAAGACCCTTTTGGTCAGCAGTGGCCTCCACACTGGGGAACGTCATAGGCTCAGTTTTACCGGTTGAACCCCAGATACTACTGCTCAGTCATCTGGAAGATGTCGAGGGTGATAGATATGATAAACTTTGCATAACATTCACGTTGTACTATGCTAGACGGGAAATCCTACTGCGATGGAAAATGGTGGAGCCTCCTACCCTGGCCTCGTGGATGAGGTCGGTGAACCAGGTACTCCCCCTGTATAGACTGACGTACGAAAGTAGGCAATGCCCGGGGAAGTTTGACAAAATTTGGTCGTCCTGGGTGGACGCTTCGGGAGACCCTGATCCCCCTACCCCATGAGTAAGACATGGGAAATAGCAGAAGATGTCCTGTACCTTAAGTCTATTCCTCTTATGCCCGATTCCCTTCCTCCCCTTCCCTCTCTTTCCCTTCCCTCCCCCCCCCCTCTGCCCTCCTTCCTCTCCCCCCTCCCCTCCCCCCGCCACCCCCCCCCCCCCCCCCCCCGCCACCTCTAATAGGCTCGTTTGAAAACTGGGTTATTTACTTTATACTGTCTAGGAACTTTGAGATGATATGAGCAATGAGAGGTATGGTTAAGTGAAAATCTGTTGTGTGCACGTCTGGAACACCTGGTGGACAGTAATTGTTGTTCTGGGTAAATCTCACTGTTGTTATTCTTACCGCAATGACTGTACTAAATTCTTGAACTGTAATGCTGATTTGTTTAATAAAAATTTTCTGTTAAAAAAAAAAAGGCACACCGTAAATATTCCACTCACGTGATCCTGAGTTGTGTAAGCATGACACAACCACCAGGAGCTATTCAGTGTGAAACGGTTGTCTCCATAACCCTCTGTCTGAACATCAGCTGGAGTCCTGCATGCAGCTGTCAATTTTCAACCTGTCCCTGTGTGTGTGCATTGGGAGAGGAAAGCGAGCAGTCCTCGGACAAGTAGCCAGCCTCATTTGCGTTTTTGGGGGTTTTTTTAGTATGTGCGTAAAGCTGGAATAGGCGACAGGCGTAGGCTCCAATGCCATTGCTATGATGCATTTCAGAAATAGTTCAACTAGTACATGTTGGGACCTGGCAGTAAAAAGGATTAACCCCCCCAAGCTAATTTTTGAATCCCTGCCCCATGCAAATGCACAAGTGAACAATTTAAATAAACATTTATAACATTATCTCAATCTACCGCAGCTCTCAATGGATTAAAAATGAGATTTTTAGACAAGGGGTAAGCAACCTCGTTTCTCCAGCTGTGGTGAAACTACAAATCCCATCATGCCTCTGGTAGTCATGCCTGTGATTGTCAGGGTCTTGCAATGTCTCATGGGACATGGGTTGCCTACCCCTGGTCTAGACCATGTTCCTGTGGAAAAGTTCATAGCAGGACCATGCTTAAATGAGTCATAAACATGTGAGATTTTTTTTTTCTGTACACAGACAAAAACAGTGCAGTTTCACTTGTGTCTTCTGTTCTTCTCTGGGGCCATAAATACATGACCTTTAGTACTAAATGGCTAAGTAAACACAACAAAATGATGACCAGCACAACCACAAATGTAAATACAGTAATTATATAAAAATATATCTATGAACATAAGATTCATAAAAACAATACAAATAGCCCTGATAACAAGACCCCTTGAAATATTGTAATGTAAACTAAAGCCAGCCATAGACTTTTCAAATCTCGGCTGGTTCAGATTCAAACCATGTATGGACAGGCTGATTGTATTCATCGTCATACAAATATAAAGAGATTTCCAAGCTCAAAACTTACTAACCAGCCAGCGACCAACCGAATTGACCTGTCTAACAATATGCGTTAAGAACAGGGGTTTAGTTGCACACATTTGCAAATACATGCGTAAGCTGCAGGCCCCACCAAGGCACCCTGTTAATTGTATCCATCAAGCGACATGGATGCAACAAGCATGTCTGATTTTTAGGATGCGATTATTGCCAGTGGTTATAATATCATTGCCTATTTTTCGGATGCCCTGGGTTTTCCTATCCTTGGTGGTGTTGATTCTGTTACATCCTGGGTGGGCAAGTTTATCTCCTACCAGACATACTATCAATTTATTGTCTATTTATCAACCTAAGGAAAGCTTTTGGTTAATCACAGCCGTTGTGATATCATTATATATGGTTATACCCCACGATGTTGGTTTTTCATCAGTGGCATATTATTTGGTTTGGGAGTCAGACCTCCCTAAATATCAGAGGGGTTTCATAATTGAACTTTTGACGTTTGTGGTGATGCACAATTATTTCTGGTTTGAAAATACATTTTTCTGCCAAGATAAGGGAGTTGCCATGGAGGCTAAATATGCCCTTAGCTTGGCAAATCTGTTAATGGCCAAGTGGGGAGAGGATGCCATCTATGCCCAACGCAGGCTGGTGTTGGTCTTGTGGGCAAGATCTATGGATGACCACCTCCTATGGGATAGCGTTAAAGACAGCCTGCATACATTTATGGTGTCTCTTAATAAAAACAGATGCATCAAATTAAACTGAGGCTAGTTTGGGAGAGATCCTTTTTTTTAGATTTAAAGTTCTCGATTAAAGGGGGAAGGTTTGTCACCTTCACGTTTTTCAAACCCATTGATAGAAATCCTTTTATCCCTTTGGATATGTATAAACAGGAAGCAATCAGCGCAAACAAATAGGTGAAATGAATGGATGCAAGCTGAACACTATAGGTAATCACAAAGCCTGTAAACAATCAATAAAACAATGTTAGTGCAGCGCAATAATATGAGGAAAAAAGTCCATTTCAAAATATAGGGACTCAGATGTCCAAAATGAAGAATGGCAAGTTCCGTCGTGATGGAAAAGGAAATAAATTCTCCAGTGGTAAATCGGTGGCAATATCCTCCACCACAGACAAATGTGCTGGATCTCCTTATAGGAGGTCAGAAACGCATATATCGACTAAGAGATGAAGGCACACTCCAATGCAGCTATCAACCTCAACAATTGTGAGTCATGGCTTGTGTTTGGGGAGAGGACAGGAGGGTGTTCATTTCTCAATGAAGAAAAGAAAAAACACCCTCCTGTCCTCTCCCCAAACACAAGCCATTGCTGTATCATTATTATCATTTATGATAGTTATTACTTTGTATGTTAATTTGACTCTCTTATGTTAATTTGAGTCCCCGTGTGCCAATATCTCACAGTAGGGTTGCCGCTTGTGTCACTTTAGGATCATTTTTTGAGTCAAACTTTAATTACTTTCTCTTCAAGCACAGTTTCTTCTTATGGTTTACAGTATGCAAGTGAAGGCGCAAAATCTGGAAAAATCAAGTAAAAACACCATATAATGCAAACAGATTGTGTAAATCTTCTTATGGTTTAGGCCCCTTTCACACTTGTGCAATTTGTCCTGCGACTTGGGACTGCAAAGTTGCATGACCAGTTGTACCCCATGATTTCCAATGAGTACCATTCATATCTGTGCGACTTCAAGGTAGTCCCTGTACTACTTTGGTCCGACTTTGATGCGAGTGGAGGTCCATAGACCTCAAGTTCACACAGGCATTCCCTGAAACTGTGGCAAAATCGCACAACTTTAAAGTCGCAGCAGTGTGAAAGGGGCCAATATAATGGAGGTATTGCCTGGCTCAAACATTTTAGAGGTTCTCTTGAAGTGTTTGCTACTATTGTACTTTTAGTGTAAAACTTAAGTAGATGAACACATTTTTTTTTTCTGTCATGGGTTAGGGGTATTCAGTAAAAGAGTAGCGTGATAGGGCAGAGGTCTTGTTTCATTACCTACTTTAAAATATTAAACCAAAAGCATTAAAACAAACATATTATATATCACAGCTTTCTAATTTTTTTTTTAGGTGATTTTTCCCTTTTTCACCCGTTGAGCCAGCCAGAAAGTGTTATTTTTTTTCACTTTCATTTAACAGACCAAGCTGTCCAACAAATGTAGCAGAGGGTGAAAAGAAACCATTTAAAGCCATGTTAGAGCCCTTCACACTGGGGCGGTTTGCAGGCGCTACTGCGCTAATAATAGTGCCTGAAAACCGACCCGAAAGTGCCGCTGCTTTCATTCCAGTGTGAAAGCCCCGAGGGCTTTCACACTGGAGCGGTACGCTAGCAGGACGGGATAAAAAGTCCTGCTAGCAGCATCTTCGGAGTGGTGAAGGAGCGGAGTGTATGCCGCTCCTTCACCGCTCCTGCCCATTGAAATCAATAGGACGGCGCGGCTATACCGCCGGCAAAGCGCCTCTGCAGAGGCGCTTTGCGGTGGTATTTAACCCTTTCTTGGCCGCTAGCGGGGGGTAAAACCGCCCCGCTAGCGGCCGAATACCGACGGTAAAACGCCTCTAATAATAGCAGCGTTTTACCGCCGACCCCGCCCCAGTGTGAAAGGGCCCTTAGTCTCTGTATGATCTGCAGTTGCCATGGTGCTGCATATATGATCAGTTATGACACCAGCCATTTGATGGCTTGACAGTTGGGTTGAGAGTATAAGCAAACTAGACCATTATTAATGGCATGCCTGAACTTAAAGCGGCGTTCCACCCAAAAGTGAAACTTCTGCTCAGTTGCTTCCTCCCCCCTCCAGCACCACATTTGGCACCTTTCAGGCAGGAGGGGGGGACAGGGACCTGATTTTGACATGTCCCCTTCCCTGCTTCCGGGGAAGTGGGGAAGAGCACTTTTTGCAATAAGGCACTGCGTCGCTTTAACTGACAATTGCGCGGTCGTGCGACGTTGACATCCTTTTTTCATACAAATAGAGCTTTCTTTTGGGGGTATTTGATCACCTCTGCAGTTTTTATTTTTTGCACCATAAACAAAAAAAAATAGCGACAATTTTGAAAAAAAAAGCAATATTTTTTTACTTTTTGCTATAATACATATCCCCAAAAAATATATAAAAAATCTAATTACTTTCTCAGTTTAGGCTGATATGTAATCCTCTACATATGTTTGGTAAAAAAAAAAATCACTAAGTGTATATTGATTGGTTTGCGCAAAAGTTACAGCGTCTACAAAATAGGGGTTAGATTTATGGCATTTTTTTTTTTTTATCGTGACTGCGACGTTATGGCCGACACATCGGACACTTTTGACACTATTTTGAGACAATTGTCATTTTATTCAGCGATCAGTGCTATAAAAATGCACCGATTACTGTGTAAATGACACTGGCAGGAAAGAGGTTAAACACTAGACGGCAATTGTCGGGGTTAAGTGTGTCCTAGGGAGTGATTCTAACTGTGGGGGGGGGATTGTCTCACTAGAACATGACAAGAGATCACTTCCCGATGACATGGAGCAGTAGATCTGTCATGTTGCTAGGCAGAACAGGGAAATGCTTGGTTTACATAGGTATCTCCCCGTTCTGCCGCTCCGTGACACAATCGCGGGCCCCTGGCGGACATAGAGTCCGTGAGACCCGTAGGCACGGTCACGGAGTACGCATCGGTCACAAAGTACATGGCGGGTGTGCACCCACAATGCTGTGATTTAAAGGGGACGTACCTGTACGCCTTTTTGCCCAGCCGTGCCATTGTGCCGATGTACATCGCCGTGCGCTGGTCGGCATGTGGTTAAACAAGTTCTCCTACATAAGTTTTACTTTTTTATCTGCAGTATTTTGTTTACAACCCTTTAAGAGAGCACAGTTGTGATAAAATCCATCTGCATCTGTGAGGAGTACAGAGGAGGGGGTGGAGAGCTGCAGTTACAGCTCTTATACACTGTGTGAGAGTTGATTGGAGGACAGGGACATGTCCCCCTCCACATAGGAAAAGGAACATGCGGAGCTGTACCCTAAATAGACAAGCTGTGTGCTTATCTCCCTCCCCATCACAAATTTTATCTTGTGTCAGGAAAATTTCTCAGAAGTGACTCATTCTGATAATAGGAACGAAGCACCAGAGAGAAACGACACTTACAGCTTTGGAGAGAGACAGGTAAACACTACAGATATGTTTTGTTCACATTTCATGACTGGGGTTTACAACCACTTTAAGGCTTCATTTAGACTTGCTGTTGGGCAGCAAAAATGGGCAGTTGAGCTGTGTTTTTGCCTCCTGCTAACCACCCCCTCCTTAAGCTGCAATAGGTAGTGGAGAGGGATGCTTTGCCTTGTGACTGCGGCTAAATTGACCCAACATGTAACAATCGGCAAGCCTCCCGAACGCTACACATGCAAGTCAATGGGGAAGTGCCACTAAAGCAAAAATAGGGTTAAACAGGTGGTAAGGTGGCGTTGCATCACTTTCTTACTGCCTGTCAGTAACCTCCTGGATCGCGATCCGAAAGCGAATTGGGCTTCAGAAGCAAGCGAGGTTAGATGCATGTCTAAATCTACCCTAAATGTTTTGGAAAACCTTTTAAATCGATGGGTTTAAGTGTAGATTTACATAGTTACATAGTAGGTGAGGTTGAAAAAAAGACACCAGTCCATTAAGTCCAACCTATGTGTGTGATTATATGTCCGTACTGCCTCGTTATATCCCTGTATGTTGCGGTTGTTCAGGTACTTGTCTAATAGTTTTTTGAAACTATCGATTCCCTTCCAATGCCTGTGGAAGGGAATTCCACATCCTTGCCAGTCTTACAGTAAGAGCATAGATGTGCATCTAAATCTCCCTTGCCTCTTAAGTACACTTCCAGATCACACTCCAGATGCTACTGACAGGCGGTGAGGAAGCATTGCAACGCCTCCTCGCCGCCTGTTTTAACCCCATTTTTGCCAACGATCACACCACAACCACGTGCACTGCATAGGATTGTGAGGTGTTTGCGCTGCTTTCCCTTTGACCTCCATGTGTAGCGTTTTTGGATGTAATACAGCATTAAGGCCATGCGTTGATCACGTCGTTCCCCTGTACATGTTTGACCGGACTTGCTCTTATTTATTCTGTACTCTTCCAATCCATCTTTATGAGTAAGCTTTGAGTCATGAACACAATATCCTGGCTGTTAACTTGCATAAAATGTGTAAGTAATCTAATGATACCTCTGAAAAGAAAAAAAAGAAATGACAGCTGCAGAGACTGAAATTTCCTTAGCTGTCTCTTGACAGACTGGAACAATTTAGCATGAAATAATTTGCTTCATCCATGTGTTGTGTTTTGTGTTAAAACAGTATGATTTTCCATCTCTGATCTGACACTTTTTCCAAAGGTGTTCATACAAGATGATTACAGTGTTTATCAAGATCTAGCAGAAATTGCTGAGGACCCTAATGATACCTTTCTGACTTCAAATATTGTGTTCCCTGTTCTGAATTACTAACTTGAATTTGCAAAGACGTGCGCTTCTCCTTTCCTTGTGGCATATCATTTTTTCACCTGGTTGCTTGGTATAGTTCTAGGCTAGAAGTGCAGGTTTAGTACAGATTATAGATTTTGTCATGGTTATTGATGCTTTGTGCTTCATTGCAATTAAAAACATTTTGAAAGGGATATAAGGAATGGAGCAAAGCGATTGGTTTCGTTACCTAATTGAGTGTGTGATTGGTTTAAAACATAGCAGGACAGTGTATCATTCATGCATGCTGCATTGAGTGCATCCATCCATTATAAAGAGGCTGTTCTTTTTTCTGATCACATACCCCCTTCCTTGGAAAGTGAGCAGATTCTACACAGAGGATAAATTGCTGCTATTATTCCTCAAGGTAATGTGCTTCTATCTTTTCCATGCACACACTGTATGTGATCATTAAGCAGTCATCATTCTTGGCATTAACTTTCTTCTGTAATGACAGCCTTTCATTAGCATGCTCTAATATCTGTGTCCACCATGCATCAATTAATCATGACACAAAGCCACGGTGACTCAAGAGGTAACTCTGATCTTTTTAATTGTCTGAAACTTTTTGATATGCAAAACATAAATATTTCATTGTATTATGCTATTTGATGACTTCACTTGTCAAAACTGGTGTCAGAATGTTGGACTTTGGCGTAGCAGTGAATTATTAGTACAGCACTAATTAGTGTTGTGATGTTCCAGTTTCCAGTAAGGCACATTTGTAGCAAACCATGGTTAATTATCAGCATCACAACATACATGCATTTGGTGTTTTGTGATTACTTAGTAATGCAAGTATTACTGATTACATTAATGTCCTTTTATATACTAAACACGTTACAGAAGGACAAGCACCAGCTTAATCTCAAAATAGAGAATACTTAGGCATAAAACAACTGCATGTATCACAGCTTTTTAAGCATAATTGCATCTTTGCAGGGTACAAATTTATATGTTGACCTTGACCTTCCCTGCAAAAAAAAAAAAAAAAATATGTAGGCAGTATGAATTTGCTTTTAGATTTAGATGAGGGTGAGGGATTCATTTTGCGCTAAATATATCAGATGCACTTTATTCTTTACCTTATACTGTACTGTATGCCACTAGTATTTATGGATTTGATTAATGTACAGTCTTTACAGAGCACTGTCTTCTTGAATTGATTGCAGATTATGGCAGTACTGATGTTTTAGTGGTTGTATTCTTTTTTTTACCAAGTGAACCAATAAGAATACAAATGTGGGAGCTCCAACTTCAGATTCAGCAAAAAAATAAAATCAATATTACTTTGCATAAACATGTTTTAAATATGTACAAATATTTTATAGTCTTTTTGTGCTTGATGAGGTCAAAGTCCTCAATATATGAATTAACTTCCCCATTCCGTTTCTAGCATATGAGTTGTTAGTCATGGGCACTCACCTTGTCACTTTGTGCAATGCATGTAGTGAGCCACTGGGTGCTTTACAGCTGCAGGGCCGTGGTCCATCCCTATAGAACTTAGAACCTGAAGACCCCTTTGGCAGTATACCCACTATGTTGAGCGATGACCGGACTCTATAGGGTCCATCATGATGGACAGTTAAGACAGGGCCACTCTGTATCTCTTGCAGTTGCTGTAAAAACAGGAGCTATGTTTGGAATGTGTTCACTTTACAGTATACACCTTTCAAACTCAGTGCTTAAATCTCAACTACGTGGAGCCAGATGACCAGTTGTTGCCTCGCAAGACAGGTTGCACACTTTGCCACTACTTCCTCCCAGAGCCCCTATGAGATACTCGGGCCCTTCCTCTTGCCCTTTCACCATGTCTTCTCTACAGGATGGTCTACACCCAAGGTGCTGTGTACTCCTTCTGGACACGCTTGCCCTATATTCCTCACCCTACTTCGTGCATACTTAACGGGGGATTACCTTCGCCCTTAGCTACGGTGAAAACTCAGGGAAACATTTGCTCTGGTGAAGGCCCGCACAACACCTTATAGTGACAATGGCTCCCTTGCACCAGAGAAGGACCAATATTTAACACCCAACTTTGCATCTGGCTCTAGTTCAATCTTGGGCATGCAATAGGCGCCCTACTTTTTCTGCCTTGCCGTTTCTGCAAAACAGCAAGTCCCTTCTCTACCTCTGTCTGTGACCAGGACCAAGCACCTGCTAGTGCAAGTGTCCAATACCTTGATAAACCCCTGGTCTAATTTCAGGCTATGCCTTTCCTACAGTACAAATTCTACCTTGTCCGCTCCACTAAATAGAGCAAGAGAAGAAACCAGTTATTCTCTTTGCACCAAACTGGCCCCAAGAAACCTGGTACACAGACATACATTGACTACTAGGACGACCGTTGGCCTCTCCCCAACTGGCCAGACCTGCTGTCTCTGGCCCCCTGTTTCATTGTGCTTTTTAGTCACTGATTTTAATGGCACCTCCAATCATTCCTATGGATGGGACTGTTGAAGCCTAGGTTTTAAAGAATAAGTTCACTTTTTAAAAAATGCACATTTTTTTTGCATGTAAAAAAAAAAATGCATTTATTATTTTTTGTTGCAGGAGCCTGGAAAGTATTGCACCAGCGATCAGCAGATCGCTGATGTCATGCAGGTCTCCTGCACACTATCAGTGTATCAGCCTATACCCGTACAGGTAAGCCAATACTCAAGACAGACTTAATGAACTACTACAGTGCTCCACAATGCCATGGTAGTTCATTGAGAACTACAAGCCGACAGCTGCTAAGGATGTCCGAGCTTGTAATTTATTCAGACACACAGCTGTGTGCCTGAATGATGTGGACAGAGCCCTGCTGTTTTCAAATAGTGACAGGTAGTACAAGTAACTTCTCCCCATACTGCTGGCAGGGGGGCGGCGGCGGCAGTGGGGTCAGCGGGCGGCGGCAGTACTTCGAAAATGTTACATGTGCCACTCTAAAATCGAGTTTAACATGTTCCCAAAGGTGAACTTATTCTTTGAAACACATTGGGGTATCTAAGTCTGTCAAACACGTCCAGAAGAATCTATAATCGTATCTGGAAATCCTCCTTTGCCTGGTGTGAACATATGCACTTCAATCCCAGAGATTACTCTCTTGTGCCTTGCATTCTGGCCTGCCTACAATCAGTACTGACCAGAACTTGGCTTTAGGCTTTGCTCTCCGATGTCAAAACCTTTTATTCAAGGTGTATTTTAGATTGTCCCCCCCCCCGGCCCCGTGCCCCCCTCAGCACCTTGTGCTTCCTTGGGACCTCAATCTGGTTCTCTGTGCCCTGCTGAAGCCACCATTTGAACCTACAAGAGATATATCCTTAGATGTCCTCTTTTTTTGTTTTGGCTATGTTAGCTTTAATGTTTTTTTAAACAAACTGCATACCTGGTATCTCTTTTTAGCTCATCCTGATTTATAGGCTAAAGGCGATCTATTTCAGAGTACATATCTCTCTACCCCACAGACAAAGGTTTCTATAGAGACAAAGGTTTCTATAGCAAGTTATTGAAAAATGTATATTAAAGTAACCAAATACTTGCCATTTTAAAATTACTTTTTCTCTGGTACTCAGGTGATCTTATTCAAAAATAGATCTATATATTATGGATACCTTTTTGTGTGTCTGCAATTCTCCAAGGTGCCAGTCATTGTTCCATTAAATAGAGCAATAGAGAAGGTGCAGTAAAAAATATCCAGCAATCTCACAGAAGTTTAAATAGGGGACTCAAAAATGAATTTGCTTATTACAGGTAGCTATATATAATGCAGACAATTTTTATACAGCACTTTACATACTGTGCATTCATATAAACACTGGTCTCCAGGTGCTTACAATTAAAGCTCCTCATCTCACATGCATACATACACGTGCACACATATTCGGACCAATTTGGATAGCAGTCAATTAGTCTTTTAACAGGTCTTCTAGCGTAAGCAGCAATCGAAGTTCCAAGAGGAAACCCACATAATCACAAGGAGAACATGCAAACTCCACGCAAGATGGTGTCCTGACCATGATTTGAACCGGGTATCCAGCACAGTAAGGCGTTATTCACTAAGTCACTGTGCTGCCCTAGGATCAAAACAATATCAAAAGGATCTGAATGGGATCATTCAGAAATTTTGTGAAAAAGTACATAAGGAAACCTAAGATTTGGATGTGGCTACTAGTTAAAGCTTGTGTCCTCGTTTAGGAAACGTCATGTACTTGAGACTTGTTTGAGGAATTGTGTGAACCGTTCATTACTGGCAAGGTACACTCTGGCATTTTTGAGATTCTTAATGTATTTTTAAGCCAAAATCTCCAAGAAGCTGACTGGATATCCCACTGTCAGAGACATTTTAAAACAAGCTTTATAATGCTTTCTATGAGGCTCGGTTCACACTGCATGCCGATGCGCCTCACAGCAGGGGTCCTGTGCATCCTGGTTCACTGTTTCTGGGCGGATTTCAGCCCAAATTTTGGGCTGAATTCAGACCTGAAACAGACCAAAAGACGCACAGGGCTCCTGTGCAAATTTGCACCGGAGCCACTTCGGAGATATGTGAACCGGCTCCATAGAGAGCCGGTCACATTATCCTGCTATTGGGAATTGTATGCGGGGAAATCTGCATCTAATTCGGAATAGTGTGAACCCGGCCTAAAATATGCAGGAGATGTGGCCACTGGATTAAACAAGGATGGAGAGTAAGGATGAGCTCAGACGTTTTCGCAAGCTGCGCCCGCCAGGAGGTCGGCACTGCACAGCGCTAATCGCAAGCAGCGAGGCATTTCCCGATCTCTGCAGCCGCACATCGGGACAATGTCTCACTGCCTGTGATTAGCACTGTGTGGTGCCGACTTCCTGGCGGGCTCGGCACGTGCGGCTTGCGAACACGCCTGAGCTCATCCTTAATGGAGTGTAAAGCACTAACATTAGGCATCTGGAAATTTGAGAATGCCAAAGTACATCAATTATAGTAGCCTGGATTGTCTGTTGTGAAATTGCTGTTAGGACTAATTTAATTTTCTTTTTTTTCTTCCATAGGCCATTGAGACCCATTTGATTCGTAAATCTAGTAATGGCTTGACATACATTGCTGAGTGGAAAGGTGGTCTCCTGGAACATAAAATGGGCCATTTAACTTGTTTTGCTGGCGGCATGTTTGCTCTTGGGGCTGATGCTGCACCAAATGATAAAACAGGACATCAAATAGAATTGGCTGCAGAGATTACAAAGACCTGTCATGAGTCTTATGATCGCACAGGTAAGCCATTTAGTTTTAACTACTGGCTTTTGTTTTAGGCCGTTGCCATTAGGAAGAATCAGGAAAAGCAATTTGCATTGAATGAATCGGTTTTCCACTGCTACTAAACTGCAAAAAGATTAAAGTGATTGTAAAGTCTCCTTTTTTTTTTTTTTTTTTTTTATAATTTACCTCCTCTGTGCAGTTGGTTTTGCACAGTGCAGTATGGATCTTCCTTTTCAGGTCCCTCTTTGCTGCTCCTGGCCCCTCTTCCTATCGAGTGCCCCCACAGTCAGCAGCTTCCTATGGGGGCACTGGAGCCGAGTCACAGCTCTGTGTGTCCATTCAGACACGGAGACCCGGCCCCGCCCCCTCTCTCCCCTAATTGACTGAATTTGATAGACATCCGCAGGAGCCAATCGCTCTGCCAATCAGGAGGAGTGTCCCGGGTGGCTTAGAGATTCGTGGGCATCGCTTAAGTGAGATGAGGCTCAGGTAAGTAATTAGGAGGGTGCTGGGGGGCTGCTACAGTTTTTTTTTTATCTTAAAGCATAGAATGCATTAAGCAATTCAAAATACTGTATATAATACAAAAATCACTAGCACATTTGTCATTTAATATAAGCCCCAGAAGCCATAGGATTTTCCATTGTATTAAATTGTACAGTCTACAACGTAATGTATAGCAGAATACACAGGGCAGTCTGGTTCCACGATGGATGTTTGGGAGTTACTAAAATTCCTCTGTCAAAAAAATTTTCTTTTTGTAAATTTCAAAGCATAAATATACTGTCTACATATATTTTCTTCATGTTAATTGCAAGGCAATGTCATAATGTGCTAGTATGCATCGCATACTAGCACAGCATGAGAAACATCATGAGAAACTTATCTTAGAATGAAGCCCTCCAGCACTGTGCTGTCACTGCTGATAGAGCTGACATCTTCCCCAGGTCTTCCTTCTGGGTTTGCGTCCTCCGGCTACATGAGTGGCCAGGGAGTGATGACGTCATCGCACGTGCGTGAGAGCCGCAATTTACGGCTCGGGCTCTGAAGGCCCAACACTGCATGCCGGACCTTCAGAGCATATGCGCTGGTAGCATCACTGGCGCTGCATGCACTCTGCAAGTTTTGGGAGATATTCACAGTACCTACAGATAAGCCTTACTATAGGCTTGCCTGTAGGTAAAGTGGTAGAACTGAGTTTACTACCACATGCATTCCCTTCATTAAGGTAAAAAATGCTTTACATCTTGCTGTCCTCCCTCTCCTTCCTAAATACTTACCTGAATCCTCAATTGATCCAGCGCTATGCATGGCTGCAGTTTTCTCTCCCCTCTCTTCCTCTTGGCACAGGGACTTGCCATTGGCTCCTGCTGATGTCAATGAAATGCTGTGAGGTGGAAGTATGGGTGGAGCCAAGCCCCACTATGTGTTTATGGAGCACTACACCATACAGTGCATCTGGAAAGTATTCACAGCGCTTTCACTTTTTACACATTTTATGTTACAGACTTATTCTAAAATGAATTAAATTCATTGATTTCCTCAAAATTCTACAAACAATACCCCATAATGACAACGTGAAAGAAGTTTGTTTGAAATCTTTGCAAAGTTTATTAAAAATAAAAAACGGAAAAAATCACATGTACATAAGTATTCACAGCCTTTGCCATGACACTCAAAATTGAGCTCAGGTGCATCCTGTTTCCACTGATCATCCGTGAGATGTTTCTACAACATGATTGGAGTCCATCTGTGGTAAATTCAGTTGATTGGACATGATTTGAAAAAGCACACACGTCTGTATAAGGCCCCTTTCACACTCCGTGGAAGCGGATCCGCCTCGGTCCGCCGGTTCAGCGGGAGATCTCTCCATTGATCTCCACTGAGCCGGCGGATGACAGGTCCCTCTCTGCTCACTGAGCGGGGAGGGGCTTGTCAAGCGCCGCTGCTGCCTATAGAGAGATCGGACGAAAACAGACAGCATGTCCGTTTTCATCAGATCTCACCCGATCTGATCCGCCAGCGACGGATCTGAACGTAGAGGCATCCGTCTGCTTTTAGCGGATTGGACCAGGTCGGATGTCAGCGGACATGTCTCCGCTGACATCCGTCGCTCCATAGGCTAGCATGGAGCGCCCGTTCATTCCGCCATCAAAACTGACAGGCGAACCTGAATGGTCCGACCGTGTGAAAGGGGCCTAAGGTCCCACAGTTAACGGTGCATGTCAGAGCACAAACCAAGCCACAAGGTCCATGGAATTGTCTGTAGACTCGATACAGGATTGTATCAAGGCAAATTTCTTTTGCGTTTTCATTAATGGGGTATGGTTTGTAGAATTTTGAGGAAAACAATTAATTTGTTCCCTTGCCGCCCCCCCCCCCCCACCCCCCAGGTCAATAGAACTAGTGTCCCCATTGGAAAATTTCCCCGCTATTACTTACTAATTATACTTTCAATGATAATAGGAAAATAGGACAAGTGTTGTAATCCTTCTCCAATCTATCCAAGAAAAAAAAAAAATTGCCTTTAGCTATACTTTAATTGCTGGGCTAGGAGCATTACCAGCCATGAGCAATCAAGGTCCTAGCCTATGGGCCGTTCTCCTGGATAGTGATGTCACCACCTTGGAACTAGTATGAGAAATATGATGCATGCTAGTTTCTAGATAGTGGTATCACTTTTAATAAAGTTTTAGGTTCACTTTAACTTGTAGAGAATGGTTCATCATAGAGTTTATGTAAGGGTCTGTTACAATATTGTGTAACAAATTCTGTATTATCTGTTATTTCAAACATTAGCATATCTATTTTTTTTTTTAATGAAATGTACAGCCTGTTTCTAGTCTTAATGTTTATCTCACTGGTTTTGGTTATTTTCTCTACCATCTGTTTACTTAGCAATGAAGTTGGGACCAGAAGCTTTTAGGTTTGACGGGGGAGTTGAAGCTATTGCTACCAGACAAAATGAAAAATATTATATTTTACGACCAGAGGTGATTGAAACATACATGTATATGTGGAGATTCACACATGACCCAAAATACAGGCAATGGGGCTGGGAAGCAGTAGAGGTAAGCCACCTTAATTTCTCTTTATTTTATAAAGCACTAAATTTTAAAATGTTGTGTTTATAGCCAAAACAATGTAGAAATCACATTTATTCTTTCATGTTGTTGCCACATATTCAGCAGTGGCTGTAGCTGGCAGCACTAATCTTTTGGGAAAAACTGACAGGCTAATTGTACACAATTCGATTGATCGACCTAGTGGATTTGCGTGTGCTGGAGCAGTTTCCTCCCACTTCCTGTTATTGTCTGTGGGGCAAGAAGTGAAAGTGGATCCAAAGCCCTAAGGTTTTTTCCCTTAGTGCATTCATTCTATGCTTTAGGCCTCTTTCACACAGGTGGCTGTTCTGCCGCTGTTAAAAGCATGTTTTGTTTTGAAATACCAAGACCCCAGGCACAGCGATCACTTGCAGTTGTACATTGCGATTAGCTGCGTTTACATGCAACTGCGTTGGAACATTCTTGCCATTTCTGATGTGCTTCCTGTTTTTTCTCTTTCCTTGTTGCCGCTGCTATCTGCAGGTGAAATAGTACGCTGCGATTACCTGCAGTTATGTGTAGATAGCTGCAATAAATCAGTCCTGGACGCAGTCAAATTTATTTTTTCTAACCACACCAAACCCCATGTAACGAAACCATTGCTAAATGCAGTGTGTGAATGGGGTCAAAGGAAAGCATTGTGTGAGTTTAGCTGCGGTAGATAACCTGATCTATCCGCAGCTAAAAGCTGAATTCTATCCGCCCATGTGAAAGGGTCCTTAAGGTAAAAAAAAACTTCTATGCTGCAGAATCCCCCTCAGCCTCCCTTTATACTTATCTGAGCCCAAATTAGATCTAGTGTTGTGTACAAGAGCAGCGACTATATCCCTCTCTCCCTCCTCACTGGGCGGATTGATAGCAGTGGGAGCCAATGGCTGTCAACCAAATCCAGGGACGGGGCCGAGCCATCCTATCTGTTCCAATGGACCCAGACAGGGCTGCTTGGTAGCGAGTGCTCCCATAGAAAACGGCTGTTGCAGCAAGGCCCCATTCACCTGGAGATATATTTCCTGCCACAGCATGTGTATGACGCTTGCTGTTGCCTCTGCAGCTAAAGTGGGAACAGTTTGGAGTGGTAAAAATGTGGCTCAACCACAGGGTTTTACTGTCCCTCCAATCTCACGTGTGAACGAACCCTTGGTTCACATCTGTGTAGCTGTGTGTAGAGCAGCCTATTTCAATAGGCTGCCCTACCCACAAACTCAAGGAAAGATTTTTTTTTTTTTTTTTTTTTTTAAATCTCGCTGTGCCAAAAACGCACTGTTTGCCTTTGCTGGTTAGTACTTTTTAAATACTGGCACCCCTGCGTGTCTGCTAACACAATGTGCGTGTGTGCATATTGGAAACATGCGCACGTTTGTGTGCACTCTCCAACATGCAGTAATGTGATCCAATCCTTGGACTGGGGTGTCTCAAGGCTGAAAATACTTTTCATGGGTTCTGTAACTGGAAAAAGGTTGAGAAATGCTTCCCTGTAGGAATAAATAAGGGCCGTGGCATGTACAGGAATAAAAGAACCAGGTGGAGACTGTTTCAGCAGAAAGTCTGTGCAGCGTCTGAGTGGAGCCAACATAGAGATAGTTGCTGGGATGTGGGCCAAGATAATGTTAGACAAGATCAGGGATATGCAATTAGCGGACCTCCAGCTGTTGCAGAACTACAAGTCCCATGAGGCATAGCAAGACTCTGACAGCCACAAGCATGACACCCAGAGGCAGAGGCATGATGGGACTTGTAGTTTTGTAACAGCTGGAGGTCCGCTAATTGCATATCCCTGAAATAGATGGTCTGCAATCAGGGAGTAGAGGGGAGTATACTTGTCTTTTTAAATTTAAATCTAAAATACTCCTAAGAAAAGCTTACTGGGGATAAACGATATTTTTGTGGTATGCAGACATGATTAGGCATTAAACGGAATGAAGGTAAATGGTTTTATTGGATAATGTCTGTAGGGAAGCTTTCTTGATGGTCAGCACCTTGTTGATGCCCACTAATGTAGAACATGATTAAAGAATATTGATTGCCTTGTTCTTGATGTGTACAGTTATGCACTTGCTCTGTAGTCAACATCTAAATAATGCATCATTTTGGCAAGAAAACATATATATGTACACAGTAAATGATAAAGCTCCTTAAAGAGACCCTGTCACCAGCCTAAACTCTTGCAGGCAGGTAAAAGCACAAAATAAAATCACATTTTTTTTTTAAATGCATGCTTGTGGCATTTTTCCTTCCCAAAAAACTATTCACATGCAACACACCTTTGAACGTGCTAACAAATTGGATTCCTACAGGAAGAGTTTGTTTCCTAGCAGCACAGCCAACTCCATCTTTGCATTTTATAGCCCTCTCCTCTTCTTGGAGTGCATTATTGTTGTCTATGCTGTCTAAGCTCCTCTGTCCCTCCCCTTGAATGAAACCTCTGGGGCTGCTGGCATAACATCCAAGATGGTGGCACCCAGCTGCAGTGTCAGGTCATTTGGATTTCTACAGAAGGGAGAGGCCTTTACAGTTATATACTGTATAGAATAAATACAGTTGAATGGTCTGTGTGTCTTTAAATTGTTTACGAATTGGCTGTTTCTTGCAGAAAACCAACTGTTATACATGCCTAATGTAAATTTAACATGTATATTACATATGGGCTTTGGCTTGAGTGTGCAAGTTTTGCTGGTACATTATCATTCATTTAACCTGATATGTAGCCTTTCTAGTCCATTTAAACACATTTTTGCTGGCCCAATTATTGTAAAATGATCTTAATTTTGTAATGCATCCTTAGATTACTGGCAGTTATCCCATCAGTGCAGCAATGAGCATCCATGGGTGCTAGAGCACCAAGTATAGTGGGACCACCTGCACCTCTAACCCTTTAGTTTAGCATGACAAAATTCAGGTGCGGTTCAAAGCACTTCAGTGGCACTTCAGTGCAGTAGGAGCATTGTGTTGTCAGCTCACTACAGGAAGTTTCAAGCTTACTGGATTTCTTACAGATCAACAAGTACTTTTTCTGTACCTGCAGTGGTATTAATGAGACAGAACATGGGGAGGAAGGTCTATGCACTACAGAGACGTACTAAAAGTTTTTTTTATAAAGTATAAACAAACATGCACTTTAAAGTTGCTCAGTAACCATTACAACATAACCATGTAATGTGGCACGAATAGTGGTAAGCAAGCAAATCCATGTTATTTACGCTTTCAAATGCTTAAAAAAAAAATGTATCCCGTCACTTTGTTTTTTATTTAGATGTGATTTTTACCAGTTAAGATTGGTTATGAAAAAAAGTGACTTAAGCTGAGATATTCATAATGGCAAATTTAAGCAAGTCATAGCTTTGGATTCCTTAAAAAAAAAAATGTAGTTGATTAAAGACGCAGCTTAAAAACATTAACAAAATTGTCTCCTTTGGTTGGTGTGATACTTTTTTATTAAAGCCAGTGGATGAAATATATTTAAATAGATATGTCACCATAGACCTGAGTTAGAGATGCAATTTGGAGAATGCAGCAAAAATCTTTACTTGTGTTTCACACTTGCTGTTCGATAAGTATTATCTGATTTGTTCTAAATTTGTCAGTTAAGAGTGCAAATGTTTGTAAAACTTCAGAGTACACCAGCTTGAATAATAACGGAGCTGTTTCTGAAGCATTTAAATATGCAACACTTCCATCCTGCAGCATCTTCATACCACTGTTTTGTTCATTTCTTGACAGATGTATCCCCTTCCACCCACAGATGCTGCAATAAGAAAAACTAGAATAGATATGCAATGTTTTTTCGTATAGCAGTAAAGTTAACTCTAGTGGTCTCTAGTTCTTTTACAGTAATAGAATCAAAACATGTTACTATATGAATATAGCAGATTCTCCTGATAATTTATTTTAGGATGGAGAACTTCTTTAGTACGAATGAGGCATTGCTTTCAAATGATTCATACTGTAAATAGGCTCCCAGCAGTGCATAGGCAGTCACGAAGGGTATGACATTACATATTAATTTGCATTTATTATGCACTTGCCTAACTAACTCTGCTTTCATCTGAGGAAAGTGGACATCAACATTTAAAGTAAGTGTTCAGAAGTGTTATTACCAGTGCTGTATTAGAGTGACTTTGAGAGCATCGAGCATAGTCTCTGGTGCATGATAAACAGCTATAGGACACATTACATGTTCATCACTTCTGTGTTTTCTGCAGATGTATAGATCGCTGAAAATTACCTCCTTTAAAACTTGCATTTTGCTTTAATACTCCCCATAACATTACAGTATGAAAAAAAAAGAGTTTTCTCTGAATGTAGATGGTATCAGCCCAAAAGACAAGACCTTTGAACACAACTTTACTGCTATGAAATCAATTCCCTGTAACATTTCAATTAGATTTATTTTATGTAGTTTCTAATTGAAAAGGCAACAAATCAAGAGCCTTCCTCGAGCTTGGTTAATATTTCATGCTGATTGGAAGTCACACTTAGAAAGCTTCCTGCTAGATGAATGGTTTCCTTTTTTCACTTAACTGATTATTGTTTTCAAGTACCTGATAAGGATTTCTGCAAGCTACAGTCTGAGTCTGAAAATTAATTTTACAGAATTTTTTTTTATATACTTACAGATTTTTTTCTTTTAAATTAAGGTAACCGTTTCCACCAAAAAGGGATGCATTCTTTTTTTTTTTTTCTTATTTTCTATAAAAGTATCATCCTCAAACTTTTTTTGTTGCTTGAGGTTGGATACTCAGCTTTGCTAGGGGGGGTTTACATGAGAAGGTGGAGGTTTAACACATTTTGCCATCAAGTACGGCAAATCTAAAAGAAATAGAAGTTCTAAACTGGAATTACATTTTTATATTTGCAAGATACAATATCCTTTGTATATTATAATATAAAATAAAGTGCAGTGCTAAACCATTAAAGTGCAGTCCGTGCAAGAAACGATATGCACGATCAATAAGAATACAAAAAACAAAAATCTTGAACTTGTGTAAATAAAGTGCTATCTATGGAATCAATATACCTGATCTGTAGAAAGAATAAAATATATCAGTATCTCACAAAAGTGAGTACACCCCTCACATATTTGTAAATATTTTATTATATCTTTTCATGTGACAACACTGAAGAAATGACACTTTGCTACAATGTAAAGTAGCAAAAAGTGGTTTAGACATTAATGGCTGTATGTTGAGTTATTTTGAGGGGACAGCAAATTTACACTGTTATACAAGCTGTGCGCTCACTACTTTACATGCAAAGTGTCATTTCTTCAGTGTTGTCACACGAAAAGATATAATAAAATATTTACAAAAATGTGAGTGGTGTACAGTGTATGTGTGTGTGTGTGTATATATGTATGTATGTATGTATATATATATATATATATATATATATATATATATATATATATATATATATATATATATATATATATATATATATATATATATAATGAATGCGTGTGTGTAGATATAGATAGATAGATAGATAGATAGATAGATATATAGATAGAGATATATATATATATATATATATACATGCAAACGTGCAACATTATATAGAACTAAAGTCCTTATAGGAAATCCCATGAAGAGATAGGCTTACCAGAAAGCCAGCGAAACCCCCACAGATGTGTATCGGAAGGTCCCCAGTAAGCGATATCAAACGCCCATCAATGAAACTTGATGCCAGAGTATTTAGGAAAGTAATGCACTTACATTGAATTAGTAAAGTTCAGGCATGCTATGAGGAAGGCTCCGGCGGAAACATGTTAGCACTTTAGATGTCGCACTGCTGTTGGTGCTCAATAAAGTTTTAAGAAGACTTTAAGAAGTTGCCGGCATTTGTTGTTATAATGAAACTCAATGCCAGAGTATATAGGAAATCTGAAACTTCACATAGTGTGATACTGTATCAACATCCAATTTGATACCCCTGATGACATCACCTATGATGAAACGCGTTGGGAGTCATGTACACACGCTACTGCGCAATCGCCGTTAGGCCATTTTACATAAGGGAAACGATTTTACTTTAGATATGCCTACATGCCTGAACTTTACTAATTCAATGCAAGTGCATCACTTTCCTACATACTGGCATTGAGTTTCATTGATGGGCGTTTGATATTGCTTACTGGGGCACTTCCGATACACACCATCTGCAGTCACGGGAGAGGATATCTGGGTTTACCTTCAGTGGATCATAGATCCGACCAAGTGCCATTTGACCTCCCTGTGTAAGGGGGGTCACTTGCTTTCTGGTAAGCCTCCATCTTAGTTTTTGCTGATGGGTGTCACACCGCCAGGTGTTTGATCTTCATTTTCAACACAAATCTATTCATGGGATCTCCTATATGGACCTAGTTCTATATAATCTTGTACGTTTGCACTTTATTATATATTACAGCATTTTCAAGAATGTGTGTGAAAATATATTTATATATTATACATTTTTTTTTTCTTCTGTAGATCACGAATATTGATTGCATAGATTGCACTTTATTTACATAAGTAAATGTATAAAGTTATGAGTAAATGTGACAGGTCATTAACAAGTGTTTACAGTTTTTCTGGGTATGTTGTTTTTTTCTTTTTTATTATTAATCTAATGCCAACCATTGTAGTGGTCTTTAATTCCATAAACTTTTTTTTTTTCTTTTTTCACTTGACAGTGTCTCACAAAATGACCCATCTTCTGTAGCTTGGGAATATGTACAGTAGAGCATTGTTCAATAAATGTTTTTGTTTGGGTTTTTTTTTTTTTTGGCTCAGCACAAGTTTTCTGTGCCTGCCGTAGCCAACCTGACAATTTAAAAACCTGCTGAACTGAATATTGGAATAAAATCCATGCAACACTTCACTATTCAGAGGCCAGCATTAGGCCTTTTAACAGCACTAATCCCGAGGCAGTAAAATGTTCCTTCACTCCCTGGTTTATTTCTGTGCTTTCCCCACCATTCTGTTAGCTAATGAGGCTGCCCATGGCGGTGATATGCCAAAAGGAGGTATTGGAGCCAGTAAAGCATTAACCATTAAGTGTTGAAATACTGGGATGACATGCAAGTGTAAAACTTAACACACCTCTAGCCAAAAAATAAAAATTGCCACTAAGCCACTGCTAGGAAAACAGTTTTTCACAGAGAACCAGTATAAAATGTGCATTATTTCCCCCCCAAAAAAGGAAAAACCTTTGCAATGTGTTTATGTGCACTTAACTAAATTATTGGGTATAAAATGTAGACATTTACTTTCTAAGGGAAAGAAACCACTTTCCAGCAGAAGGTATCGTTGGTGTAGTTGCAAAATAAGTATTCAACTTAAATCCAGATTAAAGTGAACCTATTAATAGGAACAGGGACAAAAAAGTAATGCCATTACACGCAGTAAGCAGGCTCATTCATGCTACCTCAGATCTACAATATATCGCCTTGACACCCACAAAAACCAATAGAGCATGGTAAAGCAAAAAGTCAACCATGTTTACTGGTCTATGGCACGTTCCTTGTGCTTGCCACTGAACACGTCTGGCTATTGATTAGTAAGATCTCTTATCAGTTGGCTAAACCAATGGTGAGGCACATCCAATGAGTTAAGGTGAGCTTGGCACTATTCACCATGAAGGTCGGCCGGTTATTTGCAGTACAGAGCATTTCCGGATTTGGGATTTCGGGGTTCTGTCCGGAGGACCTGAGGCAGTATAGAGGATCCTAAGGTACCTAATAACTGGTGGAAGTGGTTCTTTCTGACACCCAAACAAGTTAACGTTAGTGCCATAAGCTCATGTGGATACCTATATTATATATGTTTAGAGTGTACAAATAGTTTTATGGTGCCAAGGCACTAACACAAAGTAGTTTATTAAGAGAGAGACTATCGTATATCAAGCACCCTATTTATAATTCTATTAAACTAAATTGGTCGCAAGAGCTGCATTTGTTGTGACCCATTGGCCTTAATACTCTCCCAGTCTCTGAGGTCAGTTGTAACTCCTCATCTGCAAACTGGTTAGGGGTCAGTGGCTTAAAATACTGAATCAAGAGGACAAGCATGACAGCCAGATGGTTTGCGTTTTCAAAATGAGAATTGAGCAATAGCAGTCTGTGTTTTACCTCCTGACAGTTTTTTTAAGTGTATTTTTTTTATTCTCAGAAAAGAAATGAGTAGCCTTGGAGTTGAAGAAAATTATAATAATTTCCTTTTAAAAAAGGCATAAGATCTTGCTATGCGTTATGATTCAACTCAACTCCATTAAATGCACTGTATTTCTTGGGTTGTAACCCTGGTGATTAAGCATAATATTTATTTTTACATGCTGGCACCAATACCTACTTTATGATTAACAATCACCTTCAGAAATCACCTTCAGATATATATATAAAAACATTATAAATATCTTTTTCTCAAAGCGTCTTCCAGGACAGCCCATGAGACCTAGGGCTCCTCCTACCAGGACAGGAAACACGCTACCCCCACCAGATAAAAGGGCGGTCCTCTAGGCCCCATGTCAGTTATTAGTGTTTCCTCCGGACGGGGGATAACCTGTTCCTGGAACCTGGTCCCCTAGGTCTCATGAGCAGGGGCTCTGTATGCCTATTTGGGGGCATATCACGAACCTTCTCCTCTGCCAGAAGCAGCACTCCGCTGGGGAGGTTGGCTGTGCTGCTGTCTTCTGTTTCTCAGTGCCTGGAGAGGGCCAGGACCGGGATGGTGTCAGCTCCCAAGCGCTCTGCTGAGTTATGCACTCTGTAAGGCAGCGGTATCCTTTTCCTCACCAACCGCATGGCTGGTTTGTGTGAGGAAATGCAGGAAGCTGTGGCGCTCGAGGGGGGCGGAGCTTCTACGCTCCAAGCTGGCCCACAAGAAGTGCCGAGGGTAGGTCACTTCTGGGGCATATGACGTCATCGTTGGGCGTCTCCTTAAATGGCACGAACAGGAGACGCTGGCCGCTGGTGTCTTTTGGTGGAAGCAGCCAGGCTGTGGAAAGCCAAAAGGGGGCAGGATGGACCAGTCTACAGTTCCTGCACAGGCAGTAGAGGCGGTGCCCAACACCAGCACCTCACAGGTAAGCCTAAATTGTGTCGTGTCACTCTTACTATCCCTGTGAGTGTGTCTCCCCCCCCCCCCATCTCTGTAGTAGTGGGTTATGGGGACACATTTCCCTCCCTCCTGCACATGGTGTTTCTGAGTGTCAGGGTGGCTGAGAGCCTCATTATGGGTCATTTATTTTTGTCTTGCAGACCAAGACCCAGGACAAGGCTCAGGCACAGCCACCTAAAAGGGAATGTGCGGTGTGCGCAAACAAATTGAGCTCCTCTTGGAGCAAAGCGGTTTGTCGCAGCTGTATAGAAGGCCTTGTAAAAGATGACCCAGTTGCCTCTTGCCAGAAGATGCTAACTTCTGTTAGAGATGAGCTTGCGTCCACCTTCAGTTCCTTTAGAACACTTATTGACAAGCTCCAGACTCCAGCTGAGAGTCAGTCTTCACAGAAGACGTCAGTCAGCACTCCGCAGCAGGCAGAGAGTGAGGACTCTGAGGCTGAGGTCAGATCTACCCATTCTTCAGAAGAATCAGGGTCAGATATAGAGCCCAGGGATAGAGAATCCACTCGGGGCTCAAGATTTAAGTTATCTGTAGAGGATGTGGATGACTTACTGAAGGCTATCTATACTACTCTTGATTTGAAAGAGGAGGAGGTTCAGTTATCCAAACATGATCTTATGTATAAAGGATTGCATAGGAAAAAATGGAGAGTTTTTCCAGTTCATAGTTCTTTGATTGATACTATCAAACTGGAATGGGATAATCCTGAGAGAAAAGCATTCTTCTCTAGTAACCTAAAAAGAAGGTTTCCTTTTCATGAGGACACTGCGCAGCCATGGAATAGGAATCCCAGGTTGGACGCGCCTCTTTCAAAGGTTTCAAAAAACTCGGACCTAGCGTTCGATGATATGGGCACGCTTAAGGATCCGATGGACAAGAGAGGGGGTATCCTTCTCCACAGAGCCTGGGACTCAGGGGTTGGGAACCTCAAACCAGCTCTGGCCTCCACTTGTGTGGCCAGAAATCTGGAGGTTTGGTTGACTCAGATCCAGTCGCATCTGCCAGCAGGTACCTCCAGAGAGCAGATTTTGAAGTCTTTTCCTCTCCTCTTTCAGGCAGTTGGAATTTTTGGCAGATTCTTCCGCAGAGTTGGTAAGAATGTCGGCCAGGACTTCAGCTTTAGTGAACTCGGCTAGGAAAAGCCTTTGGCTTAAAACATGGTCAGTGGACTCAGCCTCCAAGTTGCGCCTTTTGTGGCCTTCCCTTAACAGGCGATCATCTATTTGGCCCAGGGCTGCAGGAGGCACTGGAATGCACAGCTGATAGGAAAAATGCGTTTCCAGAGAAAAAGAGAATCCCAACAGCCAGAAAGTTTTTTTTCGTGGCCAAGGCAGGCAACGGGGTCCTAGAGAAAAGGGCAGCAGGCAGAAAAAACATTGGACTGGGCAAAAAGGCAGAGGCAAAGGGGGGGTCCTGTTTAACCCTCCTCAACAGCCCGCCAAGCCACAGTGACTTGCGTTCCCCGGTGGGAGGAAGATTGAGGGGCTTCATCCCACAGTGGGCAGCAGTCACTTCAAGCCCCTTCATCCTGGACCTAGTGACCAACAGGTACAGGCTGGAATTTGCCCACCAACCACCAGAGCGGTTAATGGTCACCTTTCCTCCCCAAGATCGAGAGAAAGCGAAGGCTCTGGGTGTCCAGATCAGAGACTTATTGGATCAAAAGGTCCTGATTCCTGTTCCCCAGTCAGATCAGGGCAGGGGGTTCTATTCCCATGTATTTATGGTCCAAAAGCCGTCAGGGAAGTTTCGACTTATCTTGAATCTACGGACTTTAAACAATTCAGTCAGATACAAACCTTTCCGTATGGAGATGGTTTTCACTATCAAAAACCTGCTCTACCCAATATGCTACATGGCCACGGTGGACTTAAGGGATGCCTATTTTCACATCTCTATCCATCCAGCCTTCCAAAAATTTTTGAGGTTAGCAGTGAAGATGGATACATTGACTCAACACTTTCAGTTTCAAGCCCTCCACTTTGGTCTCTCCTTAGCCCACATATTTTTACGAAGGTGTTGGGGGAAGCACTAGCTCCGTTGAGGTTAAAGGCAATAACTGTTATCCCCTACTTGGACGACCTCCTGGTGGTGGCAGAGTCACACCAAAAGCTGTTGGAGGACTTCCAGATTGTACAAAACTTCCTACAGTCCCTAGGCTGGTTGATAAATATAGAAAAGTCATCCTTAATCCCAGCCCAGAAAGTAACTTACCTGGGTTACGACTTTTGCTCAGTAGACCAGAGAGTTTTTCTTCCTCAGGAGAAAATTACAAAAATGATCCAAACTGTGTCAGCATTGCAGACCAACCAGTCAGTCTCTCTGAGACAGGTTTTGAAGGCAGTGGGTCTGATGACCTCATGCTTTCCCGCAGTACCATGGGCGAGACTTCATCAACGTCCATTACAACTGTTTCTATTAAGAAACTGGGACGGGGACGCAAAGTCCCTGGAGTCATGGGTCTGGCTTCCTGCCAGGATAAAAAGAAGCTTGTGGTGGTGGAGAACAGGCCAGCACCTATCAGGGGGTCTCCCATGGTCCATTCCCATATTCCGAAGGATTACTACGGATGCGAGTTCCTGGGGATGGGGGGCCCACCTCAACAATGCAGTGGCACAGGGAGAGTGGTCCGCGAGGGAGGCAAAGGCTTCATCCAATTAAAGAGAGCTGCTAGCAGTTCAAAGAGCCCTGCAGTCTTTTCAGACGGAGATCAGGGGTCACAATCTCCAAATTCTGTCAGACAATATCGCGACAGTCGCGTACCTCAACAAGCAGGGGGCACGAGAAGCTGGATACTTCAACCATTTGCCCAGGAGATCCTTTCATGGGCAGAAGGGAATCTAGCTTCAATCTCAGCTGTGCACCTGAAGGGGACACACAATTGTCTAGCAGATTATCTCAGCCACTACCGGGTAGATCGCAACAACTGGTCCCTTCATCCCGAAGTCTTTGCAGATCTCACGAGCAGATGGGGATATCCCATAGCGGATCTGTTCGCAAACCAGAACAACCGCAAGAAGAATTTGTTCTTTTCCATGAACCCAGCAGACCAATCCTTGGGGATCGATGCTCTGGCAAACCCGTGGCCATTCGGCCTATGTTATGCCTTCCCGCCAATCAGACTTATTCCGGAAGTTCTCCGGAAGTTTCTTCTAGAAGAAACGGATTTCATTCTAATCGCCCCTTTCTGGCCCAAGAGGCCAAGGTTTTCCCTACTTCAGACTCTGGTCTCGGAGCCTCCACTGAGTCTTCCGAAGAGAGAAGACTTACTAGCGCAGGGTCCAGTGTCGCACCCACAGGTGGTTTCCTTAAACTTGACGGCTTGGTATCTGAAGAAAAGATACTGAGCGCCCATGGGTTCTCTGACAGGGTAGTCAGGACTCTGGTAAACTGCAGAAAACCAGTCACCAGAGCCATATATTCCAAAGTTTGGAATAAGTTAAATTCATGGTTATCTGAGAATCAAAGATTAACTCATGATATTCCTTCAATTTTGGAATTTTTTCAGGAGAGGGTCGACAAGGGTCTTTCTGTTAGTACCTTAAAGGTACAGGCGGCAGCTATCAGTCTGTTCCTCCAGTTTTCTCTCCTGGAAAATCCCACTATAGCCAGATTTTTCAAATCAATCGCTAGGGCCAGCCCAGTAGTGGTGAGAAATTGTCCAACTTGGGACCTGTCCCTAGTACTTCAAATTCTGGTTGAATTTCCTTTTGAGCCTCTTGAAGATATCTCAGTTAAGTTACTCACATTAAAAACTGTTTTTCCTTTAGCTGTTACCTCAGCTCGTCGGGTAAGCGAGTTGCAGGCCCTATCAGTAAGGGAGCCTTTCCTCAGGATTTTATCGAGTTGTTTTAAGAACTGATCCAGGGTTTTTGCCCAAGGTGGCCAGTACATTCCACCGATCCCAGGACATTGTACTGCCAACCTTTTGTAGTTCACCACAGGGTGACCTAGAAAGAAAGTTTAGTGTTTTTAGACTTAAGGATTCTCCTAGTCTATCTTGAGGTCACCAACACCTTTAGAAAAACTGATGCCTTGCTTGTCATTTTTTCTGGAGTTCACATGGTAGATCATCTAAAGCCACATTGGCTAGATGGATAAAGCAAGCAATCTCTGAAGCTTACAAAATTAGAGAAGTTCCTCCACCTTTTGTTACTGCGCACTCAACTAGAGCCTTGTTTACGTCTTGGGCTGAGAGGGCTGGTGCCTCATCGGAACAAATTTGCAGGGCTGCCACATGGTCCAGTTACTCCACCTTCATTAAGCATTATCGCCTGGATCTCCTATCAGCTCAGGAGCAGGCGTTTGGTCGTAAGGTCCTTCAGGCAGTGGCCCCTCCCTAGGCTGGTAAGTTCTGGCTCACGTCTAATGGGCTGTCCTGGAAGACGCTTTGAGAAAAGCTGAGTTAGACTTACCGGTAACTCCTTTTCTTAGTCTTCCAGGACAGCCGGATTCCCACCCGGTTTTGTCTGAAGTTATGTGTATTATGCATATGTTTTGCAGGGACGTTCTACGGTTCTTGAGAAGACTGACATGGGGCCTGGAGGACCACTTTTTTATCTGGAGGGGGTAACGTGTTTCCTGTCCTGGTAGGAGGAGCCCTAGGTCTCATGGGCTGTCCTGGAAGGCTCTCAGAAAAGGAGTTACTGGTAAGTCTAACTCAGCTTTTTCCCCCCTCTTTTATAAGTGATCACATATGTGTCGGTTCTCAGCTGCATAAGAGCTGGGGGAGGAGAAGCAGCAGCTCACTGAGCTCCCCAGTGAATGGCTGTGCAGCGGGGGCATGTCTGGACAAGCCTGATCATTGGATGAGAGCACACTAAGTTCCCAACATAGCTAGAGAACTGAACACACTGTGCTCTCCTACTTAGTGTGGTCAGTTTTTAATAGGAAAGCAGAGGAACTAGCGGGAACACCATGGTTTTCACATAAAGGAAGCAATACAAATATAAGAGCATACTTTCTCATACAAATATATGGTACAGCAGACACATATCAGGAATATGAAGTGTTGGGGTAACGAACGCTTTAACGGAGAAGTCCAGCCTGAGCCTTTTAGGCTGGGCTTCTTCTCTGGGTCACAGGAGTGCAATTCGTTTTGCACTCCTGTGACCCGTTTTCAGCGGAGAGTGGTCTGAAGTCCGCTTTCCACTGACGTCACTGTCATCAGTCGAGGCACCACGTCATCCCGACTACCCAAGTCTGGATCTGCCAGCTGCCTTGATTGATGGCCGTCTCAGCGAGCCACTGAGACGGCCGCTCCCCGCCCCTCCACAGCTCAGCACTCCAGTGAGCGTGGAGAAGCAGAGAGGAGAGACACTGACTGACAGTCGACAGCTCTCCTCTTGGGGATCTGTGAAAACCCAGCCATAGACTGTTCGGTGGCTCAGTTCTCAGTGCAGAGACGGCGGGGGACAGCTGCAGCATCGGTCTGATGCTCTGCATCCACATAGGTAAGTATGAATCAAAAATAAACATACTTCTCTTTTAAAGCAGAGTTCCACCCAAAAGTGGAACTTCCACTCGTTGTACTCTTTCCCCTCTCAGGTGCCACATTTGGCACCTTTGGGAGGGGGAGGGGGCCAGGTAACCCGTCTTTCACAGGTATCCTGTTCCCACTTCCCAGCCTCAGCCACGGGTATTGACGCCACTGCCCGGGCTCCCTCCTCCTCCCTTGGCCGCCAAGCCAGTAGAAGAGAGGAGCAGAGCCTCGCGCATGCGCAGTAGGGTTCCCGGCATGAAGCCGTAAGGCTTTATTGCCGGTTCCCTTACTCGCAATGGAGGCGGCAGCACCCGACAGCTGATGGAAACATCAGTTGCGGTGCCAACATTGCTGGACTCCAGGACAGGTAAGTGACCAATGATTATTAAAAGTCAGCAACTGCAGTATGTGTAGCTGCTGGCTTTTAATTTTTGCAGCGGCGGGCGGACCTCTGCTTTTAAGTACAAGCTAGATTAGAGCCCAGAATACCTTTATTACTTTTGAATGTTTTCTTGGAGGAGACGCTCAAAACAAGATATTGTCTGCTGTCTCAACCCTTCTCGCCAGTATCCCTATTACAGTAGTCACCTGCTGTCTGCAGAGAAACATGTGTGCTTCTTTTGCCTAATACAAAAATATATATATATATATATATATATATATAATTTTTTTTTTGGCTTCAGTTTTCAGGAAGTTGACCATGGTTAATCACTCAATAAATCGTGTATGCAAGTAAACAAAATATCACCTGTTATTGGCAGCCAATATTTTGTGAATCAGAAAGATCGGGATTAAAGATTTTTTAATTAATGTTTTGATGTATTTGCCAGGCAAGACTGACCTTCCCTCTTAAGGGCCAGTTCACACCACATGCAGTCCAGTGCATTTTTTTTTTCTGCATCAAAAATGCATGGAAAGTAAGTTTTTATGGTTTTCAGTGGCATAGTTCACACCAGTGCTTGCAGTTCCAGAAAAAAAAGTAGAACGTGCTGCATTTTTCCTGTACTGGAATGTTGTAAAACGCATCAAAAATGCCCTGGAACACACATGTCCTTATATAGGACCAATTTGCACCACATGCAGTCCAGTGCATTTTTTTAAGGCATCAAAAATGCATGGAAAGCAGGTTATATATGGTTTTTTAATGGCATAGTTCAAACCAGTGCTTGCAGTTCCAGTGCGCTCCAGTTCCAGTGCGCTCCAGTTCCAGAAAAGAAAGTAGAACATGTTGCATTTTTCCTGCACTGGAACGCTGTAAAATGCATCAAAAACGCACTGGAACTCACCAAAAATGCACTGGAACCCACACGTCCTTATTTAAGGTTAGGAAAAAAGGGGAAAAATGCACTGGACTGCATTTAAAATGCACTGGAACGCATCAATAATGCATCAAAAACACGCATGCAGAAATGTATCTGGCCTCCATTTCTATAGTGTGAACTTCCACTCATTGTACTCCCCCCCCCCACATTTGGCACCTTTCGGGTAGGAGGGCAGGATACCTGTCTTTCACAGGTATGCTTTCTCCACTTTCGGGAGCCTCAGCCATGGTGTTGACGTCACCGCAGGGCTCCCTCCTCCCCCTGCTGCTGGGCCAGTAGGAGAGAGGAGCAGAGACTCGCGCATGCCCAGTAGGGTTCCCAGCGTGAAGCCGAAAGGCTACACTGCTGGGTTCCCTTACTCGCAATGGAGGCGGCATGCACCCGACAGCTGATGGAAACATCAGCTGTGGTGCCGACATCGCTGGACTCCAGGACAGGTAAGTGTCCTATTATTAAAAGCCAGCAGCTGCGGTATGTGCAGCTGCTGGCTTTTAATTTTTGCAGGGGTGGGCGGACCTCCACCTTTAAGGTTAAGAAAAAAGGGGGGGAAATGCACTGGACTGCATCAAAAATGCACTGGAACGCATCAAAAACAGATCAAAAATGCGCATGCAGAAAATCATCTGAAATGCATCCGGACTGTAATTCTATGGTGTGAACTGGCTCTTAGGCCCAACCCATTTGACTGCATGTTCCTGTGTCCGAGCTAAGGGATATGTGAAATATTCAATCTTTTACCTGTGGTTGGGGAATTATGGGTTCACATATCTGCTGTATGCATTTTCTCAATTTTTTCTGTTATTAGGCAGAGGTGACCATAACCCAGCAATATTACATTGGAGGTGGGTTTGTTCCACCATGCATTTCCAACATGCAAAAGACCTTTTAAGGTTTTAGACCTTTTGCCACTGTAAATCGTGTGTGCAAAGTTATCAGTACAAGGATACTAGATGAAACTTCCCTTAAATTGATTTTCCCTGTGCTTCCAAATGTTAGTTGTTTTTTTTTTTTTTTTACAGCATTTTATAAATGTCATGCAATCACAAATTCCTATATAAAAGTTTTATAACAGGAGAAAATTATTAATTGAAAAGCTGCAAAACAAAACCATTCTTTTAACCATCTTTCTCAACAATAACCAAAAAGGAGAAAATATAACCAGGTCCCACATTATATACAATCCGGTGATAGGGACTTTAAATAATATTGTACCCTATATCCATTCACTGAAGTCTAGTGATGTTGCTATAGCCAAACAAACCGCAGCATACAATAGAAAAGGTCAACCCCTATATTGCTACAGGGGTCAAATAGTGGCTACTTGAAGCAACAATAAATCAACACCAGGATATGTATATATATATATATATAAAAAACAATTATATTTATTAGTTTAAAACTGCTTCAACATGCATCAAATGCATCCATATGCAGGGCTTGTGGCTCATGCATAAGATGTGCATCACCAGGTGCAGCGAAGGAACACTGTCCTGGTGGGCACTGTGGTCAGTGAATTATCCTCAAACAGGAAAAAACCACATAAACCAGAACACATAACAAGACAACAAACAAGTGACACATATATGACACAACCACCACACAGACAGTCCGGACGCTGGCTTAATGCCTTTCACAGTGAGGCTGGATGATCATACCCCAATGTTGCTACCATAAATACCCCAAAAGGGTAGGAGACATGGGGATGCATATCGTATGTTGCATCAACCTAGGGTATTTCCAGTATCACTGTGAAGACTCCCCCAGGAAAACCTAATGGCTGTTGGTGGTGCTAGTGAACAAGGGCTAGTTGAGCATGTATTGCTGGGTAGGGGGTCAAGGTAGGGGCCCAAGTATGACTGGTATCAGTGGACTATATCCTATCACAAACTCCAGAGGCTCTCCCCAAAGGCCCTCACAAGATATAGCGTGCAACAGCTAATCGCTGTAGTTGCCTTTTAGTTCACCAGCTGATTAATTCAAGCACACAAGGCAGTCCAATCTCCCCGCTGGAACATCAATCAGTCCATAATTTATTCATACAATGATGTAAACGTGTGTCATTGGGCATAATATGCCCTTAGCGCTGATACGGGCTGATGCTGCACCCGCAGGTACAGTTGGACAAGTGTCTATAAGTAAAGGTAACAAGTGGAGACTGAGGGGGGTTAGAAGGAAGCAGAGTCTACATTACCACCCAATCGGTCAGCATGCACGGATCACTTGTTGATGTCCTGATCCCCTTCACCACACTTTAGGAGTTATCCTTGATGCTTGTGTATGGTGGTGCTGTCTTGGCTTATAGCTGTACGTTCGTTGGCAGCGTAGGGTTGGTGGAATTTACCCACCGTGGCTCCAATAGGCAGTAAAGCAGAGGGACCGGTAAGGGTGCTCATCCACTCTGCTTCCGGCGCTCGTCTCCTGCTCCGTGGCGGTATCCAATGGGGGAGTGGTAGGCGTGTCGTCTGGCCGGCGTCACATGACCGCTGTGACGTCAACGCGTTTTGCTTGACCAATCAGCGTAGCTTCATCTGGACTTCACAGTGATACTAGAAATACCCTAGGTTGATGCAACATACGATATGCATCCCCATGTCTCCTACCTTTTTGGGGTATTTATGGTAGCAACATTGGGGTATGGTCATCCAGCCTCACTGTGAAAGGCATTAAGCCGGCGTCCGGACTGTCTGTGTGGTGGTTGTGTCATATATGTGTCACTTGTTTGTTGTCTTGTTATGTGTTCTGGTTTATGTGGTTTTTTCCTGTTGTTTGAGGATAATTCACTGACCACAGTGCCCACCAGGACAGTGTTCCTTCGCTGCACCTGGTGATGCACATCTTATGCATTAGCCACAAGCCCTGCATATGGATGCATTTGATGCATGTTGAAGCAGTTTTAAACTAATAAATATAATTGTTTTTTTATATATATACATATCCTGGTGTTGATTTATTGTTGCTTCAAGTAGCCACTATTTGACCCCTGTAGCAATATAGGGGTTGACCTTTTCTATTGTATCTTTCTCAACAAGCCTCGTGTTGGTTAGGCTACTCTTAAGTGCATTAGTGTTCTTAGGAGCTGAATAGAAGAGCGTGCAAGCTACAGGAAATAATTCTTTGACAAGTATGTGATCTACCATTGCCAAAGTCTTCCTCTGAAAATGGCTGTCTTGCTGATCCAGCAGCTTCAATACTTTGTGGTACATTGACATAGACCAAGTCTGTTGGCTTCTCTTGCTACATACTTGTTTTTGATAAGTGATTTAGCTATTCACAAATAGCATTATCAAAAGGTCATCGGGGACTGCCTAGGTATTTCTGTAATGATAGTTTTTCAGTAACGTCATTTTTGGGGTTCATGACCAGCTGCAGATGTGATTGGATGTGCCTAGCTGAGCTCCTGCCATATCCCTTGCAAAAATTCTATTGCCTCATCTACACCCTCATTTCTGCCTTTCAGCCCTGGGCCCACTTCAGACCTTTTACCCAGTTATATTTGAAGACTGCTGATCTCTAATACAGCCATGACATGGAGGAAGGACGGAGCTGATTGAGGGTGGTAGTTGTTAGATCCTGGATGGAGGTTGAGCAGCCAATGGATGAGTCTATCCTGCTGCCAAAAGAGGCTAACCTGACCACAGTATATTTGCAGGACAGTGACCGCTGAGAGAAAGAAATCACGATTAGTGGGTAACGCTGCTCCATTTCCAAACCACTCAGGGAGAGTCCTACAGATAGAACGAGCCCTGAATCCACATTAACCCCCCTGGCGGTATGATTATGTCAGATTTATGTCATTGTTTAGCATGGAAATTTAGCGTTTTTTTGTATTGTAGGCCTGTAATTCTTAGGAATAACACACATAAATCTGTCCAAATAAGAGTCTAGTAGTCATCCAGGGTATGATAATGTTTGAAACACGAAATTATAATGTAATAGCTATAAAAAATAACTTTTATTCAATAATGTAATCAAATCAAAAACACTGAAATTTGCTCAGTTGCAGAATTGTCGCTGTTGTCACTTGCAGTGTTTGCTGACGAATTTCTATCGCTCAATTCTGCAAGTGTTCTAACTTACTATCGCTGTTTTCTAGCTAGTCTAAAACTACTTTTGACATAAAGAGACACTTTTTGGTTGCCATGGACAATCTTAAGTTTCCAGGAAGAAAGAACAGTATATATAATATAAAAGTGCATGCAGGGCACTGGACAAAGCATTGGGGACAAAGGGGAGGTGAAATGATTTGATACAGTAATTTAATCTTACAGATTACAGTGTACTGTACATGTTGGGTTTTTTTCACTATTTTTAATTTGGCGCCAGGCTCCGCCCCCGTGCGTTGCGATGCTCGCAGTGAACAGAGCCCGACACACAGTACATCGGGCGGAGGATACAGCCCGCAGACACAGAGGGAGGCATCGCAGGATCCTGGGGACAAGGTAAGTAACTTTGCCTGGATCCTGCGATGCAATCCCGAGTGTGGCTCAGGGTTATTGCTTTTGGTAGTGAAAATTCACCCCAAGCCACACTCAAGATTACTGCCAGTGAGGTTAAAGGATGTCTTTATGGCGGAGATGCAATGCAGTGCTTGACTTGTCAGGTTCAGGAAGTTAGAGAGGATCTGTTGCTTCTCTTCCATGATCTCCAAAGAGTGGGGGAACACACTTCAGCCCTGGAAAGGCCACATAAGTGATTTGGAATATGTTAGGATTGCCATGCACAAGCCCAGAGCTGACATGCAAAAATTTTAAGAGGATCTCCAGAACCATCTGAGATGCAACAACCAAACAGAGGGCGCTAACCCCTGCTGAACGCTGACAAATCAATGCTATTGCTAATCAACACCAAAGTTCATGGAGAAAAAGGCATAAAAGTTCACTACCCTTTGTTTACCCTTGGGCAGTTCTCCAAATTCTTTCCTTATCTCTCTTCTAAATTAGAGAGACAAGGAAATTATCCTCCATAGATCATGGATCTGAAAGATCTCACTTTTAATGGCACCCGAAGCGAAAGGAAGAGAGAAAAATGCATACTGTCTCCACTATGTATCCTGACAAGCTTTGGGTGGTAGTTTAACATTGAGGTACAGTTTGATACATCTGGAGCAGCTACTGACTGACTGGACAACAAGTGAGGTATACTTATGTTCTCTTGGCTTTGTACCTACTTATTTGTTCTCTGCCATGGATAAGACCTGTCTCCCTGTTGTGCTTCCCCTAGCAGTTACAAATATAAAGCCATTATCTATAGGGTCATACCTGATATTTGAGGGCGTAGTCCTATCCTGACCCCCAGGTTCTGCTTGTGGTTATTACTGTGCATTTGTAGTCACATCTTCAGCAGTGGCCTTGTTCTTACAGATTACAGTACTGTATGAAATTATTTCACATCCCTTTTGTCCCTAGTGGTTTGCCCAGTGCCCTGCATGCAGTTTTATGTTATCTGTTCTTTCTGCCTGGAAACTGGAGATTGTCCATAGCAACCAAAAAGTGTCCCTTTACGTCAAAAGTGGCTTTAAACCAGCTAGAAAACAGCGATAGTAAATTAGAACACTTGCAGAATTGAGCGATAGTGAATTGTGGGGAAATTTATTTTGTTATTATATTATTTTTTTTAATTATTTATTATATTATAATTTATGTTTTTGTGTTTCAAATTTCATCATACCCGGGTTATCTACTAGACTCTTGTTTGGACAGATTTAAGTGTGTTATTGTTAAGAATTACAGACCTACAATATAAAACGCCAAATTTCCATGCAAAATAATTGTACTGCTTTCAGCACCTAAAATCCGAAATAATCATACCGCCAGGGAGGTTAACAGCAAGGGAACAGTTAAGTAGGGTGTATACATCATGTGACTGATAGAAGGTGAAAGAAAACATGGGCGCTGCCATAACGGTACTGGATCAGACCAGCTAGATAAGACAGTCCATTCTTGAAGCAAAAAAAAAAGGAGTAAACTGCTGCTTATCTAGCGGTGAAGGTCATCATAGACTGAAAACTCTGTCAAAAAAGAAGCAAGAATGTGCATTACAAATTCCTAAAGTGATAACCTCTCTCTCTCTCCTATCTATCTATCTATCTATCTATCTATCTATCTATCTATCTATCTATCTATCTATCTATCTATCTATCTATCTATCTATCTATCTATCTATCTATCTATCTATCTATACAATAGAGACTAACTCAACATTATCAGACCCCTATAATTCTACTAATTTCTTTACCCTTGATCCCGCCCTATGGAGGTGTCACTACCATATCTTCCCTACCTAGTATGATACCAGGGTCCACAGTACTACTTCACATCTATGTGGAGTAAAGTTCTTCTTAGGATTTTTGTGGATATATATCTTTACTTATTCGCATCGCCCATCTTGGCATCATACAAATCTGCTAATCTGGCTATCTGATAACACTCTATCTCTTCCTTGGGGTCATCTTCCTCAGTTCTAACTGCCATCGTAGTTATCTTTGTATTTCACATTAAGCACACCTGAAAAAAAACAAGCAATCCTATGAGGACAAAAAAAAAAAATATCTGAATCCATGAAAATTTACCATTTCTAAACAAAGTGTAATCTGGGTTTGTCATAATTCCTATAATAATGCCACATTGTATACATTTTTTTTTTTTTTACTAAACAAGGGGATATTCCCAAAAGCCTTAAGTTATATTTAGCATAAAATGTGTTTTTACAATAATGGAACATATGGACTCCAAAAACTCCAAATGAAAGTACATGGTGTGTGCCTTTTTGTTTTTTTGTTTTTTGTTTTTTTTTTATAAACGGTCTGGCCTATGTGAACATATCTAGCAATTACTTAAATTACTCCTTATGCCTGTTAGCATGTGTAATTTGTACAGGTAATTTTCCTCTATAGCCTTGACTAAGATCAAGCAAAGGCATAACAGTAGTTTACTACTCTTTTAAAATTTAGCTGTACTTTCTTGCAATGGCTGGCATGTATCCACGTCACTTTACAGTTGTGGCAGTTGTCAGGAACACTTGGTTGGGTCCTTCAAACTTTGATCCCAAAGGTACTTTCACATGTTCTTTTACTAGGACCCAATCACCTGGTTGTAAATCATGTGTTTATCAGCACAGCCCCCCCTCAGATCCCACCCAGGACCAACATCATGCCGCCCAGGACCACCAGGATGGCCATCCACACTGGACCACCAAGTATGCCCCCCCTAGACCCCTAGGGAAATACTAATCTGTGCCCAGGCAGCTGCCAATCAGTGCCCACTCACAATGCCTGCCAGTGCCACCAGGGGTGCCTATCAGTGCCGCGTATCAGTGCCATGAATTAATGCCCATCAGTGCCGCCTATCAGTGCCCAGAAGTGACGCCTATAAGTGCCACCTAAAAAAACTCCTCTTTGCAGCCTTTCATTGCCCATCAGTGTCGCCTATCAGTGCCGCCTATCAATGCCCATCAGTGCTGCATATCAGTGCCCATCGTCAGTGCCACCTTATCAGTGCCCCCTTATCAGTGCCCATCAGTGAAAGAGAAAACTTTCTTACAAAATTTTATAACAGAAACAAAAGCAAAACTTTGATTTTTTTCAAAATTTTCAGTCTTTTTTATTTGTTTAGCAAAAAGTAAAAACCGCAGAGGTGATCAAATAAAACCAAAAGAAAGCTCTATTTGTGGGAACAAAATGATAAAAATTTTGTTTGGGTACAATGTTGTATGACCGCTCAGTTGTCATTCAAACTGTGACAGCACTGAAAGCTGAAAATTGGTCTGGGCAGGAAGGTGTATAAGTGCCCTGTACTGAAGTGGTTAATGATTCCATTATATTTTTCTACCTTTCCTGAACTCTGAGGATGCTAGGGGCATGGAATGCCTGCTCAATTGCCAAGTCTTTGCATATAATTTGCATGATCTGTCCAGTGAAATGTGTTCCTCTGTCATTCTCTACGGTTTCAGGGACTCCAAAGCAACATATTACTTCGGAAAGGAGCTTCTTTGCTGTTGTCTTGGCATTTGCTTTAGCCACCAGGCAGGCTTCCATTCAGCCTTGAAAACATGTCTACGCACACCAAAAGATATTGATGTTGGCCTGATTTGGGCAATTGGATATAATCAATCTAAAGTCTTTGGAAAGGGAAAAGTGGCTTGGCCAAATGTGTTACTCTGGTCAGTTTTCCTGGTTTATTTTTAGCACAAATTATGCATCCCTCAACAAAGTCTTGACATACGTTTCTGGAATATTGAATAAACCAACCAGCCTTGTTTGTTTCTCTACATTGCCTTAGAGCTTACATGACCTGGGCCATGGGCTAGTTGCATGATCATCGTCTCCGTTTTGAGGTGGGACACAAATTGCATTTTCCTTGCACAAGAGTCCATCTTGATCCTCCTTTGCGCCATCCCTTTACTTGATTTTGTTCCAATCAGATTCTTGCAATTTCTTAATCAGTTCCTTCGCTTTCTGTATTTGTTCTCCTCTTTTTCTTCAATCTGTTAAGGGCTTCTTCTTCTTTTGCAAGATCAGTGATTAGGGTCATGGTTGCTTCCATTGGTGTTTCAGCGGTCTTTCTGGCAGTATGATCAGCCAGCTGGTTTCCTTTTTCTTCCATTCCTTCAGTATGGCTACTTCCTTTGGGAGGGTGACTGCTTCAAGAAGTTCTTGAACATATTTCCAGTTTTGAATTGGTTCTCCTGCAGCAGTTGTGAATCTTCTGTTCTTCCTTATGGGTCCATAATCATGGACTACTTCGAGAGCATACTTGCTATCAGTGTAGATGTTGGCTGTTTGATCCTTTGCGGTCTCGCAGGCTTTTGTGAGTGCTACCACCCTCCTTTTCGAGGTTTTCTTCTCTCTAGGAAAAGCTAGCTGGGCTGTACTACATGCCGCTAGCCTTGCTGAATTTCAGTAGTGTTTTCCCCCTTTTGGATCCTGGACATTCTAGTGTTATCGGTCTGTTGGTTACTATCACTTTTTGACATGAGACTCACACCTGCCCCTGCTGTAGCAACACATTTACTTACTACTTGCTGGAAGCATTCCACATCGTTGGTAACCCTCCAGCCACTTAAGATTTGTACATGAGGCCTAGCCCACCTTAAGACAGTGAGATTCGTTCTCCTTTTTTTCTTTGTCACATCTCTGAACCTTGATTGTGTCCTGAAGAAGCCTAACAGCGAAACGCATAGACGCACAAGGGCTCGTTGTACAAATTGTATCATTCTATATGATTTTTAATTTCAATGTTTTTTTATTGGTATAAAAAATGCTATAAAAGTTATACAAACAACCTTCGGCATCACAGATTCGCCTTTGTGTATCTGACAGTATATAATATTTTTTTTGTTTTTTTTGTTTTTCTTTTACATGCAAATATTGACCAGTGAGTAGACATAGTAGAATAATTAGCAACTGGATGCTCTGCAGCATATGTTTTATATAAAAATATTTATAACTTAAAATAACTAGCGTTAGGGCTAACATTCCCAACACTAGTGAACATTGTCGTGCCGAAATTTGACACAACTAAGGTAACATAAGTAGTAGTGAAGCACAGAACAGAAAATAAGCTGTATTGCACGGTCCGGAACTTACATGGGTTAATAGCAATCAAGACATTAAATTGTCACTTATTTCAACCTTTATGATTAGATGTGTACCATATAGACCATCTGGACCAATTGGTTTTTAATTTTTGATCATTTCCTTGGGCTGCAGCAAACATAAGTTCATATGTAGCATGGGTATTGGTCAACTCGACTATTTCTTTAAACATGGGAGATTTAGTGTCTTTACAGTGTCTCAGTATTGCCAGTCTAGTGCTAAGTAGGATGTGTGTAACTATAGTTTTGGTTGGGGCCGGCATATGTTCTATACCTAGTGAAAGAACCGCCACAGCTGCTTCGGGGGAAACTAGTGAGCCTGAAATTTCAGAGATTAAATTGAATACTTTATGCCAAAACGTTCGGAGAACTGGGTAATTCCACAGAACATGGTGCAACGTGCTGATTTTCCCGCAGTTTCTCCAACACAAAGGTGAGACCTGCTTAGCAAATTTGGATATTCGGTATGGTGTTAAGTACCATCTTAACATTATTTTGTGAGTTATCTCCCATAGATGAACGCTTTTATTCGCAACAAATGTGTTGTGCAGAGCTTTTTACCATAGTTCATCGGTAAACGTTGTGCCTATGTCCTGTTCCCATGCTATGATGTTGTTGGTTTTGGTAAATACATTCTTGTTGTTCAAAGGGTTATAAAACAATGAAATTCCCTTTATCTTAGTTTGGGAATTTGTAAGGAAAAGAAATACTCGCCATGGCACCATAATGGAGATTTTAGGGATTTTTTGGAGGAGATGAGCTACCTGTAGATGCCTATATTGGTCTTTGTCATCTAGTCCATATTCTATGTGCAAAGCCTCAAATGTTTTTGGTGTTGGGCCTACCATGAGATCATCTAGAGCTAATATACCTCTAGACAACCAATGCGTTATGTGTAAGTCTAGGATAACCAATGTTAAGCTAGATATGGTGATCGGAATAGATTTGGTTACTTGATTTGGGAATTCTAAGGAAGTGAACATCTTCCAAGCTAGTAGTGTGGCTTCCATTGTAGGAGATATGAGTGAAAAGGTGTCACCCCAATATGAATTTTAAATTTGAGAATAAACCCACATCCCTATGTAATGACAAAGCACAAACACTCACAAGGAGTGTAATTCCTCTAATGGGACTTTGAGGAGGGTCACTCAAATTGGAAGTACAAAAGTAGGAAGAATATTTAAATGAATAATATTTATTTAAAAGATTAAAAAGGAGTCACCATGACCTGATTATGCAAAATTAAAATGGATACGCATAATTGAGAACTAATCTCTCAATTATGTGTATCCATTTTAATTTTGCACAATTATCAGGTCATGGTGACTCCTTTTTAATTTTTTCAATAAATATTATTCATTTAAATATTCTTCCTACTTTTGTACTTCCAATTTGAGTGACCCTCCTCAAAGTCCCGTTAGAGGAATTATAATCCCTGTGAGTGTTTCTGTGCTGTCATTGTAGGAGATATGAGCATTTGGGTATATGGCTGGATGTTGCAAGTCAATAATAGGTCAGCTAGGTTTTTCCCAGGGACCTGTGCCTCTTCCAATTCTAACCATCTAGGGGCCTGTATCTGGGAGAACTAGATAGAGATAGAGAGATATATATATATATATATATAGAGAGAGAGAGAGACGTGTGTGTATATATACAGATATATCTATCTATATCTATATACATATATCTCTAACTCAAAATTATCAGACCCCTATAATTCTACTTATTGGCATGCTGCATCTTCTTTGCTACCTGACTGCAGCAAGTATTTAACTAGTCAGGTTAGTCAAATGCTTCTTTCCCCTAGCACAGGCAGTGGTTATTTTTGCCGGTTCATATGTCCTGTAGTTATATACACTGATCAACCATCAACTTATAACCACTGACAGGTGAAGTGAATAATAATATCTTGTGACAATGGCATCTGAAAGTGGGCTGGCTATATTGGGCAACAAGTGAATATGTTGTCCCTGAAGTTAATGTGTTGAAAGCAGAAAAAAAAACAGGCAAGCGTAAGGATTTGAGTGACGTTAAGGGCCAAATTGTAATGACTATAGATGACTGGGTCAAAGCTAAATGTCCAAACTGTATCTCTAGTGTCTCCAGTCTGCAGTGGTCATGACCTAGCAAAAGTGGTACAAGGGAGGAAAACCTGGGAACCAATGACATGGTCATGGGCAGCCAAGACTCAGTGACATATGTGGGGAGCAGAGTCTGGCCCGTGTAGCCAAATCCAACAGAAGAGCTACTGTAGCTTAAATTGCTGAAAAAAGTTAATGCTGATCCCGATGTGTCAGAACACAGTGCACCACAGTTTGTGGCGTATGGGGCTGTGTAGCTGCAGACTGTTAAGGGTGCCCATGCAGAGTGTGTTGACTTGGATTCCAGATCTCAATCCATTTGAGCATAATTTACAGAACTTAAAGCAGAGTTCCACCCATATTTTTAAGTCCTTGGCATCGATAGCCCCTCTGGGCGCTGAAAAAGAATTGGCATATCATTTTTTTTTTTTAAACTCACTATATTTTCTATGATAGTATTGATTTCCTGTGCGTGGCCGAGCGCTTCTTTTCCTGTGTCTGCAATGCCCCCTGTTGCCTCCTGGGAGATTATTGTCATCAATCCCAGGAGGCAATAGGCATCGCTGGGCAGTAGCATCGCGTTGCAAGGCGGCGGCCAGCGCCATTTTAAATAAGGACAACCAGGCTTTTGTTGCCATAGTTACACTGGCTTCCAGAGGATCGAGATTGGCAGCGGTGGATATGGGCGATTCGTTTGGAAGGTAAGTGGCTGCATTTGATGGGGGCACAGTGGCTGCATTTGATGGGGGCTCAGGTGGCTGCATTTGCTGAGGGCAATGGGATGCGATTTGCTGGGAGCGATGTGATGTCATAGAAATTCATCTTTACTTGGTCTACACCATTTGCAGGTAGGCAATACAAGAAATAATGCAATTGTAATTTATTTCCTGGTTCCTGGAGGGAGGAGGGGAGGAGAGGTTTGCATAGCTAAGGGGCGTCAACTTCCTCTGACACTGCCGTTGCTATGGAAACCTAACCTGAAACCTATTACACTGCTTGTACTGCACTGAGCATGTGCGAGATCTGCAAGGATGAGATCCAGGAAGAAATACAGTCTGGCTTCAGATGCCCACACTTGAGATGGCCACGGCCTGCTGGAACAAAATGGACTTTAGTTTACAGACTAACTTTACTAGAATGCATTAAGCTTGTGTATTATAGGGGTATTTTTATTTAAGAAGTATAAATTCGACCGGAACACCGCTTTAAAGAATTTGTCACTGACAGCTTGATGGCAGATATCCATACCTCATCGGGTTATGGTGGGTGGTGGTAATGTTATGGCTAATCAGTAAGTATGAGCTCCAGCGTGTTCGCATGCTGAATGTGCCGAGCCCGCCAGGAAGTCGGCACAGCGCAGCGCTAATCACAATCAGTGAGACATTTCCCGATGCGCGGCTGCAGAGATCAAGAAAATGTCTCCCTACCTGTGATTAGCGCTGCGCCGTGCTGACTTCCTGGCGAGCTCGGCACGTTCAGCATGCAAACACGCCGGAGCTCATCCTTACTAATCAGTATGCAAGCTAGCAGAAAAAAAGCCTACATGCAACTGGATAGCAGATATTCTACAAAGTGTGGAAGTGTAGTATACTTGGAGCATTTGGGAGCAACGAAAAGGCAATGCTTGAACAAACATGCTGACTGAAAAGCAAGTATATTTCTGCTTTTGTTACAGGTATGCTTTTACATACCAAGTAACCCTTTGCTGACCAGGTCACTTTATAGTAAAGTGTGTTTGCCTACAACAACCAACTACATGATTAATGTTGCAATGCAGAAAAACCTGACTGGTTTCAATGAACTTTTTATGCATGAAGGCTTATATAGCATGGCAGTTGATGGCTTGAGTGCACAAAACATGCTGTACCATATTAAATTTTTATTTGGCTTATGTCACATGTATAGTCCAGGTATAGAAGTCACATCCACTTGTAGCTAAATTAGAAGATTGCTGATTTAAAAAAATACCTTTTGTATTGGTGTGCATAAGCAGAGGGCCATAAAAGTTTATCCATATCGATATCACGGAGTTGTACATAAAAGTATTTTATATTGTATGATTCCAATACTTGGCATGTATACACGTTTTTAAATCTTTGAACAAGGTATGCAATTTTGCATGGACACAGTTTCAGCATGTTAAATTTCGGTCTTAGTGTGAATTTGTATGCACCTCAATGAATCTTATTATACTAATGCTCTAATATAGTACATCTGTAAATACAAAATGTCACAAAAACCTGGCAGTGTTAATTGACTTGCTGCCCAACAAAAAAGTAGCATACATCATCTTCTTTTTCTTATCTGTCTTTGTAAATTGAAACCATGCCCATATTATTTGCAACAAGGTGCTTTCAATTGGCAGAAATGTGAAAGGTAATTGCATTTTGCAGGTTAATCGAAACATTGACAGATTCATGTGCAGCAGCCTAATTGTGTTCTTGTTGTTGTCAGGCTTTAGAAAAATTCTGCCGCGTTGAAGCAGGCTATTCTGGAGTCAGAGATGTTTACGCCACACACCCAAGCCATGATGATGTGCAGCAAAGTTTTTACCTTGCAGAGACACTCAAGTAAGTATGTTTGGGAACAAGATGGTAATTAGTGTTTCAGCCAGAGAGAGTGTAGACCACAGGCTTTGCATGGACTTCCAGTCAAAAATTAGAAGCACCTGTTAGCCGTATGTGGATGGCACACACACTCCAGGAAATTCATTGAGAGTTGTAGACACTCGCTAGAAATGTGTCCCCCAACTGCTCAAAAAATGGAGCAGCTTGTAACTTAATGTCATGAGATATATATGGGTCTAGCAACATTTGTAAATGGTAAAACCTAAAACAGGAAAATACTGCATTAAGGCCAGTAAATGGAGCTGAGGATCACAAGAAATCAGTACATCTTGTTAGCAACAGATACATTGTAACCGTTCTAAAAAAAACCCTAGGTATGGGAACTTTTTTTTTTTTATATACCGTATTTATCGGCGTATAACACGCACTTTTTTTCCCCTTAAAATCAGGGGAAAGTCGTGGGTGCGTGTTATACGCCGATCCCCGCTGTCGCTATGTGAATGTCGGTGATCGCCGCCGACATTCACATCGCGAGTAGTTTTAAATATGGCGCCGTGGAGTTCGGAGGGACTCGGCGGTGCTGAACGAGCGCCACCGAAATCACAGAGCCGAGATACACATACCGAGTGTATTCGGCTCTTTCCGGCGCCGCTCACAGTCCCGCCCAGGCCCGCCATTGGACCTGTGTTATGTCCATCATGGGGCGGGACTGGGAGCGGCGCCGGAAAGAGCCAAATACACTCGGGTATGTGGCTCAAGAAGAAGCACATTAAAATCCTGGAGTGGCCTAGCTAGTCTCCAGACCTTAATCCCATAGATATGTGGAGGGAGTTGAAGGTTCGAGTTACCAAACATCAGCCTCAAAACCTTAATGACTTGGAGAGGATCTGCAAAGAGGAGTGGGACAAAATCCCTCCTGAGATGTGTGCAAATCTGGTGGCCAACTACAGGAAACGTCTGACCTCTGTGATTGCCAACAAGGGTTTTGCCACCAAGTATGAAGTTATGTTTTGCGAAGGGGTCAAATACTTATTTCACGCATTAAAATGCAAATCAATTTATAACTTTTTGAAAGTGCGTTTTTCTGGATTTTTTTTTTGTTCTGTCTCACTGTTAAAATAAACCTACCATTAAAATTTTAGACTGAATTTTTTTTGTCAGTGGGCAAACGTATAATATCAGCAGGCGATCAAATACCTTTTTCCCTCGCTGTACTTGTACAAGAGTCTGACAAGCTTTAGTGGCAGGAGGAAAGCAGAAGAACCCAAAAATAATATTTCTACAATGATGAACTCCTCCCATTTTAGTATGATTAGTTTATAAATAAGAATTATCACACTTGATTTAGACAAATAGCCTACATTCCTATATTCCAGAATTATCAAGAGCTTCCAGAAACTCTGCGTACCTGCTCCTAAGGATTAGACCAGGCTATTTCTGGTGCCTTATGGGGATATAAAAAAGAATATATTTTGCACTCACCCTAAAACAAAATTATGTATAATTAAAGGTGCTGCTATTTGTAAAATCCAAATACATGACTTAATAGATATGCAAAAAATATATAAATGCCTAACCCATAAATTACTCTATAACAAACTCAATAATCAAAGGATATATGTTGAAAATCTGGAGAATAAGTTTTGAGATTAAATCCATAAGAAAAAAAATTTGAAAAATGTAAAAAATTATCCCATTTAAATGTGTTCTTATAAAGTGAAAGGTGATTCACAAGAAGTGGTGCTTCAGAGTCCCCTTTCCTACATGCAATATGCACTTCTTACTAGAAGGGCTGGATCTCAAATTATAGAGATCAAACTCGCTTGCACAGATATCATCCACCAGGTATATTTCACTCCTGAAGGCTCCTATAAGGGCGCTCTCTCCTCTTTGAAAGACTGCTCTACTCTGTATGTGTATCCTCGATATCTACACGGTACATCCACTATGGGTTCTCTCAACATGAAGGATTTAAGAAGGAAGAGGCTTCGTGGTGCAGTACTTAAGATCAGCATTCATTAAAAGTAACTATTGCACTTGCATATGAAGCAAAAACAAGCAGTCAGCCATGGTCCTCGCATGCAGGCTGATGCATAGTGACATCACAGAATTCGGCTCCACCTGACACGTTTCCCCGTACGAGGCATCGACTGGGTACAGAGGCTCTTCTGAGACGTCATTCGCCACACATCAAATGCTCAGAATGCAGGAGGCACACCTGAACAGCCAAAAACTGCTCCTCCAATATGGTGTCGCTTAATGTATTGGATCAAAAGTGTCAATCTTACAATGGCAATGAGTTGCCAACATGTTGCATAACTATGCTCCATTAATATGTCATTTGATTATTTCCTAGATTTAAAAATAAAGGTAATAAAAACACATTTTTCATAAAAACAATAAGTTTGAATATCTTGAAATGAATTCCCATTAATTAGAATCAGTTACCCCCATTATCAAATTGTATATAGAATTATACAACAAAGTATACATGTTAAGATATGAAAATGAAATCTCAAATGTCATTCTAATATCTATTCAGCTCTATAATTTGCTCATATTGTCATTAACCCTGCCAGCTTTCTATATTTCCATTAATTTCCTTTTAAGCAGTATGTTCATGTTATACAAACAAACCATTCCTGATCTGTAAAGATCTTTACCTTTTTAAAGCAAGGGTCAATCTAAAAATAGTAGATTCTAAAGAGATCATTTAAAGAACTATTAAACATTTAAAGAATTGTGCAAATAAGTAAATATCACACACTAAATACCCCCTATGTAGACATGTAAACTAACTATAACAAAGGAAGAAAAGTTAAATGATTAAACCCTTTCTCAAAAAGAAATATGAGGGAGACCGTATTAAACCATCTTCACAAATACCAGCAGGTAATGTCGTATATCTCAACCCTTACACGACTAGATGCTAAGATGTTTTAACATCAACTATTGTCTATGTAGCACTTGACATCCCATTCCATGTTGAGACCCAAGAGACTATATGATTGTAAGTCATATATGCATCATGTTTCTCAACAAGAAATGTATCTTTTTAGATTGTTACCTCTCCAGTGTGGTGTATATTTTTTTTATTGCTATAACCTGAACCTGGTGCCTTATGGGGATAGCTGGTGCCTCCATGGGTGGAGCAAATGGGAAATAGCCTGGGTTAGTCCTGAGAAACTGGTTAATTTTCCTGCTTTCATACTTCAGGGATGCATCTCTTGGGGAAATAGTTCTCCTTGCAGTGGCAGTTTTTTGAGTTTTTCCTCTCTGCTCTGCAAATGTGCACCTGTCCTCTCATTGTCACCACGCTGTATACTATGATGGACATGCATGCCCACGCTGCTGATTTCATAACCTCGCACCATGGAGGTGGCAGGTTGGGTGTTGGGCAGGGTTTAGAAAAAGCAGTCCAACAATGTGACTTTTGAGAATGATCATTAGAAATTTAGTGTGGGTGCCTTCTGGGTTTATCACGGGTGGTGTCAAACAATGACATAACACATACTGGTATATACAAAGTGCCACATGCAGTATTTTGTTAATGCCAAGTTCTTGTTGGTTACTATCTTAGGGCCCTTTCACACTGGGGCGGGGGCAGCGTCGGCGGTTAAAACGCTGCTATTGTAAGCAGCGATTTACCGTCGGTATTCGGACGCTAGCGGGACAGTTTTACCCCCGCTAGCGGCCGAGAAAGGGTTAAAAAAAACACCGCCAAGCGCCTCTGCAGAGCCGCGCTGTCCCATTGATTTCAATGATCAGGAGCGGTATACACACTGCTCCTTCACCGCTCCGAAGACTCTGCTAGCAGGACTTTTTTTCCTGTCCTGGTAGCACACCGTTCCAGTTAGAAAGCCCTCGGGGCTTTCACACTGGAGAGACAGCAGCAGCTGTTTCGGGTCGGTTTGCAGGCGCTATTATTAGCGTAATAGCGCCTGCAAACCGCCCCAGTGTGAAAGGGCCCTTATTGTTTAATGTTCAAAGGGTGGAAAAAAATGTGGTTTGTGGTCAGACTTTTACTCTTTCTACCATTTAATATGTTCGCATAGCAGTGCTCATTTTATAGATAATGTAAAATCTCTTCTAAACATTTCCCACTGCTGACTAGGGTTGAGGTTTTTAAAGTGGACCTTTAGGCTAAGAACTTAAATAGTGAACAGGCAGGATTTTTAATGTAGAAGAGACGTGCTTTGTCAACCAAATCTGAACCATGGGTTTGTTTGAGCCCAGATATGTAAAATCTGTTGTGTATCCACCTTATTTTGGTCACTACCTAACAGAATAAATTCACCTTTGGGGAACATATTACATGTTTCAACTGTTTTTAGGGTGGAACATGCAACATGTTCCCAAATCTGCACCCGCTGCCTGCGCTTGTCAGCTTGTAGTTCTCAATGAAACTACCATGGTGCTGTGGAGAGCCATGATAGCTCATTGATTCTTCCTGTCAGATTGTCTCTGCTTGTCCATACAGGTTGTACGGCACACAGATACAATGACAGATCTGAAGGAGACCTGCATGGCACCAGCAATCTGCTGATCGCTGGTGCAATGCTTTTCAGGCTCCGAAAAAAAAAATGCTAATTTTTTTTTTTTTTTACCTGCAAAAAAAGTGCGTTTATTATTTTTTCTAAAAAGTGAACTTTTCCTTTAATCTACATTTCAAAATAATACAGTAATCACAACACCCATTGCTGTTTTAGAATCCTTTCATCAGATTCCTTTTTTTTTTATTTATTTACATTGCTTATCCCTTTCAGATATCTCTACTTATTATTTTCGGACGATGAGCTTCTACCATTAGAACATTGGATTTTCAACACTGAAGCGCATCCATTGCCCATCAACCGAAAAACTGAGAGAACGAAAGAAGGCTTGGCTGAATAGAAGCAATTCCAATTGATTTTTATTTTTTATACATTTTCATTCACTGCATTCCTTCGGTAGTCCGTTCGACCAATTTCAGGACAGACATCCTTCATGTCAACATGTTTCTTTTCCTGAAGTCGTATTCCAACATTTGCAGTCTTTCATGTTTATTCTGAGATTCCTTGATTCTAGAGCCATTCCATTGTGATCTTCCAACTGATTGTGAATCAAAAGCACCTTTCCCTGTGGACATTGCATATAGTTAGCTAGACAATCATCACTTGCCATATAGAAGAGATCATATAGAAAGTCTGCACTTTTAGTTACCAGTTCTTTCCTTTCATTTGACTGCAAAGATCCTTTCTCCTCTGTGAGGAGATTGTCTGCTTTATGCTGTAATATTTTGCCATGTTGCAAAAAGCCATAAAGAATAGTATAAAATAACTTTTTTCTTTCCAGTTATATGTGAATCTAATTTGTCTGAAATTTTTCTAAGACAAATTGTGTAACTGTGACACCTTTCCTATTATGCGGGTTTTCTTTGGTAAAATGTTCAGAAGAATTATGTTTTTTATGAAACAGGACAAAAATATCATGCAGGCATTCCTTTTTTTTTTTTTTTTGGCAATGACTTTTTTTGTTTGATTCCTGCCTGTGTTTAAACAACTAGTGACCTGATCTATTATATTAAATTGTTCTGAAAGTATTTTGAATATAAAAAGTTTAGAAATATCTATATATCTGATCTATAGACAATCCAGGTTGTGCAAATAAAATAATTTTTAATATGTTCAGATTATTTTTTCTAGGGAAAGATTGCTCATCCTTTGTATCTAAAAATTCCATTTCATTTTTTTTTTTTCTTTAAGCATCGAAATGTCTGTGGACCTCCTACATTTTAACGTCCTAAAGGATGTTAAAGCTGAGCTGGATCTTTCAACTAAAGGGATTTGATAAACCTGGAATAATAAAACTGGAGATTTCAGATTTGTCATGAACTCTCTTGTTTTAAATATCTGCTTTTTGTTTGTAGACTCTAATAAAAATAGGAGCATACTGGATGTCCAACACGTATGCTTGTGGGGCAGCATTCACACAAATCCAGTTTGGCTTACATTATGTTTGTTCTGGGCAAATGAGGTAAAAAAAAAAAAAATCCATTCTTTTAATTTTATAGTGTGGTTTAGAAAAGAAGAGTCAATACCTCGTTTCTATCAATAACACCCCAACATTTCTAAATTATGCCAGAAATTGACTGGTGTAATGAAAGAAATCCTTGTTAGAGGGCAAAAGGAGCTCCATGACTCTAACAAGGTGTGTGCAACCTCAGCATTGATGGTTCATTCAACCACCAATCTTGTGATGTATACGTTTTCTTACAGCACCTTGGTATTTACATATAACTATATTTAAATGTTAATTATTTCTAATTTAACAGTGGCCATTTCCTAGAGGCCAGTGGTGTTAGATCTTTGTATGCACTGGCACAATTTTTGATTCAATAAATGATGTAATATTGATACATTATTCACTATTATGATTTTGTACACATGGATCTGTCACACTGTTTTCTGTGCTATTTCTCTGAAGAATGCTAACAAAAATACAAATGTTATGATTTAAAGAAAAGTGGCTACAGGTGAAGATTTGTTTCATGGCAGCATGAAGACTGTAAAGTGACCAGTCCTCCTTTAATAGGTTGTCCATTTTCCTTCATACATTCCTTTTGACCACTGTCCATGTATTGTCATAGTTGGAGGTGGTTAAAATGATCCACCTCTGTAAAGTCACAGCACTTGCGGCTCCCCAATGTTTAGCTCCTTAGATTTTATGGATGTCTGTTTTATTCATATAGGAAGCACATTTCATATTTGGCCATGGCTTTCCTGTACCAAAATGATCTAAAGTCCTACCAGCAGTAGATGTTCCAACTGACTACACAAACCTAAATGAATGTGTAAAAATGAGGGCCCTGGTGCCCAATACACAGACCGCATAGGGCCCACCAGCACTCTATGCCTGCAGCATCTTAGCTGTAATGGCTGTATTAAGTGCTAGCAATGTCTCACTTGTTGGTTGATAGGGGTTAAAAGGCTCATGGGCTTAAACTCTTCTCTCTCACTGTTCATTGTGGAATGTGCTCTGTGTGAAGATGGCTCCTGATTGGACAATGCTGTTAGTCATATGTCATCACCATAATGTGTGCAGAGCAGTGCAGGCATTATTATATAGTGGTAACACACAGAAATGTGTATTTTACTGTACTTTAATGCAGCACGTACACATATGGGATGTTGCATTACAATTTTTGCACAAACGGTTTCCTGTGTATGACACAATGTAACATAACATAATTTGTGAAAATTGAGCTATTATTCGGCCCTCTATACATGTTGTTGGGAGCCGCACTTCAGACCCCGTGTTGACCACCTCTGATCTAGAAATCCATGAATCCTATATGGGAGTCGGCATGCTCAATGTATGCTTCACATCTAACTTGGAACAATCCTGAAATGTTTGCCCCTAGCTGGGCTGCTTTTTAAATTTTTTTTTGTTTATGCCATGCTCTCTACCTCACTTTACATGAGTTACATGTAATATGACAGATTTTTCTGAGGGTGCATGTGTTTAGTTCTTCAAACCTCCTGGTTTTATTAGTGAATTTTATTCCATTCCAGCTATTGAAATTGATCTGACTAGTTCTGTATTTCTTGTTTCCAGTACTTTGACCAATTCCAGGCATTTTTAAAATAATATATTTTATAAACAATTAGAACCAGCACTTTTCATAGAAAACACACAAAGCAAATTTTGAAATTGAAACTTTTTTGCCTTCGTTTTTGGATAGAATAGAAAAGGGTGAAAACCTTTTTTACGTTTATTTCAGCCTGTGTCCCTGTTGTGATAACCCTTAAAGCGGATATCCAGACCAAAAATTTTGCAGTACATGCAGAATTTTCCATGTTTTTATCTCTTAAAATTCAAAGCAGGTACAGAAAAGTACTTGTTTTATCTGACAAATTCATTGTCCTCCCAACTTCCTATCTGAGATGACAACACAGTGGGGTTGATTTACTAAAACTGGAAAGTGCAAAATCTGGTGCAGTTGTGCATGGTAGCCAATCCACTTCTAACTTCAGCTTGTTAATTAACCACTTTAAAACTAGGCCGCCTTCTGTCACTTGTCACTTAACTTTTGTTAAGTTAAAATCCCTATTTTTTTTTATAGAAAATTACTTTGTGTTTGAAAAACAGCTGTGCAAATACTGCATGACATAAAAAATTGCAACAACTGCCATTTTATTCTCTAGGGTTTCTGCTAATATATCATTTTTTTTTCTTAAGCAGAGACTGTAGAAAATAATATGGTGGTCATTGCACATTTTTTGTCATGCATTTGCATAGCGGTTTTTCAAACACAATTTTTGGGAGAAAATACACTTTAATGAATCTTCATTCAAAAAAACACAATATATAACTCAATTTTTTAGGAAGATGTAAAATGTTACGCCGAGTAAATAGGTCCCTAACACGTCACGCACGCGGAATGGCGACAAACTACAATACTTAAAAATCTCCATAGGCGGCGCTTGAAATTTTTTTACAGGCTACCAGTTTGGAGTTTTAGCACTAGAATTATTGCTCTCGCTATAACGTTCGCGGCATTACCTAACGTGTGATACGAACGCCGTTTTCATATGCGCGTGCGACCTACGTATGCATTTGCTTCTTCACGCGAGCATCGAGGGACGGAGCGGTTTAAAATATATATATATATATATATATATATGTATATATATATATATATATATATATATATATACTTTTTTTTTTTATAACTTTTATTCCTATCACAAGAAATATAAATATCCCTTATGTTAGAGAAAAAAAGGGTTGACCCCTCCTCTTGATGGAGACATCTGGGGTCTATAAGACCCCCAATCTCTCCTCTACCCTTGAAAGCATCACATCAAAAAGAAAAACATTGATCTGATTCTTTATAAAATAAATAAAAAAAGATTGTCTGCCCTAGCCCGGAAATGATGTCATGTCGTTCCCAGCCTCCTGGATCAAAGAGGTGAAGTGAGGCAATCTGCTCTCTCCTCAGCTCTGTGGCAAACTGTGCGAACCATTGGCGACAGGAGGGGGAAGGGGGGTACCCCTCCGACTTCTAAAAGCGATCCAGCGGCTAATCGGCAGAAAAACATTCACCGGCTGAAAAAAAAAACTGTTATGTCTGACAGCTTCAGCCACAACCCTGGTAAACCACTTCAAACCTATAACGTAAATGTACGTTAGGGGGTCTTGAGGTGGTTAAGACAAAACGCCTGGAAGCTGATTGGTTTGTATGCAGAGCTGAACCAGATTTTGCACTCTCTAGTACACCTCCCCTATATGTTGTGGAGGCATTTTGTAGTCCAGCATAAAAACTAGGCAGGACAGACCACACTATGTGGTATTTCCATGCAGCATTCAAACTGTTTGAACAGGAAGTTAGGAGCACACTGGATTTCTGGCAGATAACCCAATCTTTTTGTCCTGTTCTTGCAGATTTTTTTTTTTTTTTTAAAGGACAAAAAGTGGGTAAATATTTGTGTATTGCAGAGATGAACTAAATGTTTATTTTGCCCTCACATAGGCTTTAACCAGTTGCTGTTATGTCCTGATTGGGGAGATTTTCTCTCACGTCTGTCCCAGTCTTATTAGGAAATCAGGCATACTATCCCCATTGAGGAGATATATACGGCATTTAAATTCTCATTCTTGCTCTATCCAAAATAAGACAAATGTTTTTGGCTTGGGTTCTATTTTAAGTCTCATTCCTATTTACCGTTGGTAAAGATGCCAAGCTCCAAATGGAGAAAAGTTATGTTTAGAAATGCAATAATGTTGTGAAACAATCCATGCATACAGCTGTTTTCCTCCAATATTTTTCTTCCAAACCTTCCATAGCTTTGGTCTGTTTTTTTCTAAATCACCGTCTGGAATTAAATTCTATATTTTTCCTACAATGTGACTAAACAAAATTTGATCTTTCATCTTTGGTATTAGTTTCCTTTAACTTTTGATACACATTTCTCAAACCCCCATAGATTGTCTGCAGTATACAAGACACACCACAAGCTAAAATTTGTGCCATCATCCATGTGAAAGAGAATGGTAGGATTAATGTTCTTTCTAAAAGCCAAATAAGCACAAGCATTTTTTTTTTTCTAGGCTGGCCCCATGAATAGATCAACCAGCTTTAAAATATCATCAGAGTAACACTGGATCAAATCAATTTGTTATTTTTAATATACATTCACATTTCTTGGAAAGATGTGATGCTTATCAATACGTTTAATTTTATTTTTTTATTTTTTAATCAAACAGGTTTGCAAAACTAATCAAGTGTTGTTAACATTTATTCTGTTGACGGATTTTTAGCAACAAGTCCATTTGTTTTCTTTCTATGCATTGGAATTTATTTTTACATTCCACCTTTATATAGATCTAAAATTTAGGGAATATGTAATAGATTAAAATGCACAATTTATAAGAATTATATTTGTAAAATTCTATTGTGAATAAAGTCTTTTATTCTACATGAAGTTTTGGTGATGTATTGATTTTTTTTTATATTTATTTATTTATTTATTTATTTTATTAATGACAAAAAAAATAAACGTAACCATATGCAGACGATTCTCTTACCACATAAATTTCATACCACATTCAAAATAAGCTAAATCATTACCCAGTAGTGGATATTGCGCATGATGCATAAAAAAAACTTGAACACACAGGATGTGTGTAGTGTCCTTTTGCCCTGTTGCCACAGCTCGCCTGTATTTTCTGACAGTTCAGTTGCAGTGTAAGGCTGGCCATAGACGGTTCAAAATCTCAGCCAGTTCAGGGGTAACCGGAGGAGATTCAAACCGTGTGTGAGCAGGCTGAATGTACCAAGTTGATAGATCAACTTGGGCACAAGTGGCCTGGTGCCAGATTCACTTGGGATTATCGCTAGCGGCTGCTATGGCCGCAAACAATAATCCGAGCAGACAACGGCTCTGTGGTAGGTATTTCCATGTCAGCACGGTCTCTGAATTTCTTTCCTACAACCCGTGGTTGCAGGAAAGAAATTTGCACAATCTTTGGCCTGCCTATGTACAGACCTCCTATGTACAGACCTCCTGACACTGGTTATAAACACTGTTTAATGGTGTGATACAAATACAAAATAACATTTACTTATATATTTACTCTGTTTCCTTTATCTGCATATTGGAGAGATAAAGAGACATTTTGATCTGCATATGAAGTCGGTTAACTACTTCAGCCCTAAAAGGATTTACCCACTTCCTGACCAGGCCATTTTTTGCAATATGGTACTGCGTTAATTTAACTGACAATTGCGCAGTCGTGCGATGCTGTACCCAAATAAAATTTGTCCTTTTTTCCCACAAATAGCTTTTTTTTTTTTTTTTTTTTTTTTTTTTGGTGATATTTGATCACCTCTGTGGTTTTTATTTTTTTCACTATAAACAAAAAAAGGCCAACAATTTTGAAAAAAACTATTATTTACTTACTGCTATAAAACATACTTAGTACAATGTTTTAAAAAAATCTAATTTCTTCATAAATTTAGACCAATATGTATTCTGCTACATATTTTTGGTAAAAAAAACAAAAAACTAAGCATATATTGATTTGCGCAAATGTTATAGCATCTACAAATTAAGGGAAAGATTTTTGGCATTTTTATCTATTTTTATTTTACTAGTAATGGTGGTGGCGATCAGTGATTTTTAGCGGGACTGCGACATTGTGGAGGACAGATCAGACGCCTAGCTGACATTTTTTACTCTTTTTTTTTTTTGAGAACCAGTGGCATTATTACAGTTATCAGTGCTAAAAATATGCACTGACACTGGCAGGAAAGGGGTCAACATCGGCGATCAAGGGGTTAAACGTTGTTCCCTCAGTGTGTTTCTTACTGTGTGGGGATGGGCTGCTTGGGACAACACACAGATCCATCTTCTTGCATAGCAGGAAGACAGGATCTGTGTGATCCCCTGTCAGAAGGGAGATCTTCCTTGTTTACTTTGGCAGATCCCCGTTCTGTCACTGCAGGGAACGATTGCAGACGAACCCACTGATTGGCTCCCCCGCTGGCCAATGGGCGCGCGCCCACAGATCACCATGTACAAGCCCAGCGTACACTTACGGCGATTTGCGCAGCCGAGCCAATCGGCCACAGTATAGCTGTGGTGGCTGCTCGGCAAGCGGTTAAAGCAACTGGCAAGAATAATTTTTGTAAAAATGTGTTCCTATTTAATTCCCTATTTAACCCTTAATTAACTTATCCTTCCCCTTCTGCCATCAATTATTTATATCCTGACTTTTGTTTTGTTTCTATTCTAGCTGTTAATATTTAATCATTTTTGTGCTTTGTTCATTATTTTTTTTTTTTTAACAGGACAAATTATATAACAAAATGTATACTTTTTATCTGCTATAACACTTTTTTACTTTTAAATCAACACTTGGCAAAACGTGTGGTTTTTAGTTTTGTCCATAGATTACATATTTTTTTCAAGATGATATAACCAAAAGAAAGCCTAGAGTGTCCTAGAAAAAAAACATGGATTTTATCTTAACCACTTGCCGACCGCTGCACACAAATATGCTTCGGCACAATAGCAGCGGTGGGCAAATAGGCATACCTGTACGTCCCCTTTAAGTTGCAGGGCTAGTGGGCGCGCGCCCGCCACGTACAGGGTGACCGTGCCTGCAGGACAGACAGAATCGATGTCCGCTGGTCTCCCGGCGATCATGTCACGGAGCCGCTGAACGGGAAAGTGCCTATGTAAAGAAGGCATTTCCCCGTTCTGCCTTGTGTCATGACAGAGATCACCGCTCCCTGTCATCGGGAGCAGTGATGGCTGTCATGTGAGTTGTAGCCCATCCCCCCCACAGTTAGAATCACTCCCTAGGACACACTTAACTCCGTCATCGCCCCCCTAGTGGCTAGCCCCTTCCTTGCCAGTGTCATTTTACACAGTAATCAGTGCATTTTTATAGCACTGATCGCTGTATAAATGACAATGGTCCCAAAATAGTGTCAAAAGTGTCCGATGTGGTTCTATGACAAGGGGAACAAGGCACACTCTCTTTTAGGCAACAAATTACGGGAGAGATCCCATATGCAATCCCCGAACCAAATTAAAAATAAAATGGGACAGCTGCTATCACACCCTGAAGACATTGCACGCACATTTGCGGACTTCTACCAAAAACTATACAACAACCCGGACATACCCTCTAATCCCCCCTCCACGGACCTGACCCACACGATGAAACAATATTTAGAACAGAGTGGAATCCCCCATCTCCAACCAACTGACCTGATAGCACTTAATACCCAGACCACAGATGAGGAAATAGAGCTTACCATTAAAAACTTGCCGTCCCATAAGGCCCCGGGCCCGGACGGCTTTCCGTGCGAATACTATAAAGCGTTTCTTCCTATATTACTCCCCTATCTCAGTAGACTGTTCAATGCCTTCCTTCAAGATACCCAGATCCCCCTGGAGATGCAGAAATCCTTTATCACCCTAATCCCCAAACCGGATAAAGATCCATCTATATGCGCAAACTACAAACCCATTGCGTTGCTAAATTCTGACTTAAAAATTTTTACCAAACTTCTATCCAATCGCCTGAATATGATTTTACCATCACTAATCCATAAGGACCAGGTGGGATTTGTACCAATGCGGCAAGCGGGGGATAATACTAGAAAAGTGATAGACCTGGTGGAAGTGGCAAACAGGGATGGCACCCCCTCTATACTACTAAGTCTAGACGCTGAAAAAGCATTTGATCGGCTGGGGTGGCCGTTCCTGTTTGCCACGCTGACCCACATGGGCTTCCGGGGCCCCTTTCTGCGGGCAATAAAACACTTGTATTCTAACCCCTCCTCACAGGTCAGGACTCCCTTTGCCCTTTCAACATCATTCACAGTATCAAACGGCACAAGGCAGGGATGCCCGCTCTCACCCCTATTGTTCGCACTATGTGTAGAATCCCTAGCGGCCTCTATTAGGAATAATTTAAACATACGAGGAATAACGGTTAGAGACAGGGAGTTTAAGATCTCCCTCTTTGCTGATGACATAATACTCACCCTGACCCAACCCCACATCTCCCTCTCGAACCTACACGCTGAACTGGACCGTTTCCGCGTCCTTTCAGGATACAAAATTAATGCTTCAAAATCAGAAGCTTTACCCATTAACCTCCCTGAAGCAGAACTGGAACTCCTGAAATCCAACTACAACTATAATTGGCAAACAACAGCCCTGAAATACTTAGGGATCAATATCACCCCAAAATGTAATACCTTGTACCAAGAGAATTTTCCTCCCCTCTATGCTTCCATTAGATCCCTCCTGCTCCAATGGAAAAAACATCACATCTCCTTATTAGGACGAATCGCATCAATAAAAATGACCATTCTCCCGAAACTTTTATACCTTTTCCAAACACTCCCTATACCCATACCACTTAAACATCTAAAAAAGCTCCAAACAGATTTACTCCACTTTGTGTGGAATTACAAAAGACATAGGATCTCAAAAACGGTGCTGATGGTGTCACGCGGTGAGGGGGGGTCTTGCTTTCCCGAATATAGTCAAATACTATCAAGCGACACAGCTGAGAGCTGTGGCATCATGGTTTATGCAAAAATCATATAATAAATGGACAGAGATAGAAAAGCTATGGCTAGCACCAATACACCCGAACAACCTACTATGGAATGCGGATGCGGACGTAGCCCCGGAACGCCTGCTGGGCCCCATGCTCATGCTAAAGAGAACATGGCGCACATTGGCTAAATCTAGTAAACTAATCTCAGAGAAATCAACTCTGACTTCCTTTGTGTGTAACCCCAAGGTGCCAGATAGTCTCACACGCCAGATGTCACACCCCTGATCCTCTAGGAGTTTGTTCCATTTTGGGAGTATAGTAGATCCTAGAACCCGTAGGCTCTTGTCTTTCTCAGACCTGCAGGCCAAACATGATATACCAAAACAAGCATTCTATGGATATTTACAAATAAGACATTATGCACTAACCATAGCCCCTGATCTACAATTTTCACCCCCATCCCCGTTCGAAACCATTATTCTAGCAGGCAATACACAGAAGGGACTTATATCAGAGATCTATAAAATCTTGAATACCATCCCCCTAGAGGAACAAAGTAAGCATTACTACATGCTAAAGTGGGAAAAGATCCTAGGGGAAGACATCACATTAGCACAGTGGCAGACAATATGGAACCAGGCAGCGAAGAGCTCAATGTGCACGCTATATAAAGAAAACACATATAAAATCCTCTACTTCTGGTACATGACCCCAGATGTGCTACACACAATCTTTCCAAATAGCTCAGATAAATGCTGACGTTGCCAGGGAGCTAAAGGCACTTTTTTACACGTGTATTGGACCTGCCCACTGCTAGCTCAATACTGGGAGACGGTTAGTCACCTCCTTGCCCACCTCTTAGAAACCGAAGTACAAGCGACTCCAAAATTCTTCTTATTAGGACTATCACCACTTAAAATTTGTAGATCATACAAAAAATTAGTGCGACACATACTTACGGCAGCGCGCTGCCTAATAGCCTTAAATTGGAAACGCACTACCCCGCCTTCAGCTGAGGACCTATACGCTAGAATCAGAGATGTAGAGCTGATGGAGAAAATGACAGCTAGAATCCAAGATAGGCTAGAGGCACATAACAGGGTTTGGGAGTTGTGGCACCTCCGGGAGGACCCACCATGACCAGGTAATAAAATCAACTAGAAGGCTCTTCTTCTCTTCCCCCTTCTTTCTTTCCTTCTTTCCTTCCTATCCTATTACTAATCCCTATATACCACCGGTTTTCGCAACTTTGTTTTCAACTACAAATATCTGTTTTATATTTATGTCTTTTTTTCTTTTTTGTTAGTTCTATTCCAGTCAAGAATACTAGATTACCATTTAGTAACTAAATGAAGTTCGCATTTGCTATCTTGTTTATCATAGGAACTAAAGACAGCTAAGCCATACAGGATATATGTTTAAAACTACTTATGGATGCATTGAACAATGTATGTGATTATTCATGTTCCTTTATTCTGTATCACTAAAACTCATAATAAAAAAATTCGCTATTTGGAAAGAAAAAAAAAAAGTGTCCGATGTGTCCGCCATAATGTCGCAGGCAAGATAAAAAAAACACAGATTGCCGCCATTACTAGTAAAAAAAAAAAAAAATAATAAAAAATGTCATAAAACTAACCCTTATTTTGTAGATCCTAAAAAATTTTCGCAAACCAATCAATATATGCTTATTGCGTTTTTTTTTTTTTTTTTTCACCAAAAATATGTAGAAGAATACATATCGGCCTAAATTGAGGAAAAATATTTTTTCCTTTATATAATTTTGGGGAATATTTATTATAGCAAAAAGCGAAATTGACGCCCTTTTTTTGTTTATATCGCAAAAAATAAAAACCGCAGAGGTAATCAAATACCACCAAAAGAAAGCTCTATTTGTGGGGAAAAAAAAGGACATCAATTTTGTTTGGGTGCAATGTCGCACGACCGCGCAATTGTCAGTTAAAGCGATGCAGTGCCGAATCACAAAAAGTGCTCTGGTCAGGAAGGGGGTAAAATCTTCGGGGGCTGAAGTGGTTAAAATAGTTGTAAACCCTTACATATACCCAGTGAAGTGACTGGCCTCAGGGGATATGCAGATGAAACAAATCCTCCCACATAAGTTGTACCTAATTGTCCACAGCCTTCAAAAACACATTTTACACAGCATCTCTCAGCTCTAGAAAGCATGATGTTGGGATCTGATGTCACACACTGGTGGGATCTGAGAACTGATTGGAGGGAAGGGACACCCCCTTCCCCTCCATATAGCACACAGGAAACATGCTGATCTGAGGCTGTCAATCACAGATTGTGCTGGAGCTTCCTCCCCCATCTCCCTCTACCTCTTGAAGTCAGGAAAACCTGTCAGAAGTGACTTCTGCAGATAGAGGGACAAGATCGCAAACGGCAACCAAAGGTTCTAGGGGGGCAAAATTGCTCTATTCCCCATCAACACAGTCAGTCTTGATGGGGGAATCCCCCCCCCCCCCCCCCGCAGAGCTATTGTGTTCTCCTGGTAGGGGGGGGGGCTTGCCAGGAGAACATAGGGAATACTACTGGCAATAATCGCATGCTGCAAATCTGACTTGCTGGTTGTGCTCTAGTCGAGCAATGAATTGACATGGGTACAATCAGCCTGCCCATAGTTTGAACCTTGGCTGCTCCCTGCTGAACCAGCTGAGATTTGATCCATCTATGGCTGGCTTAATTTAAAATGATTTACACCTGTGAGATAAGATATCCGCCAGTCAGCAAACTCATTGCATTGTGTGAATCAAAAACTGTATGCAGCCTTTTTTTTTTTAAAACCACACACAATAACAACATTAGGCAAATTGTGCATGATCCGAACAGCGTGCCACTCCTGCAACCGCTGTGTGCACTGGGTATCATGGGATCTCTCTGACTGGTCATATCTATAACATGATTGCAATGTAAACAAACTGTCATGCATGAATTTCCATTCAGCTTGCTTACAGTTGTGATCTGTGATTGGCCCAAAGCAATCACATGGTACCTGGCTAACTGTGTCATGTGATTAGCTATAGCCAATCACAACCATAATCAAGCTGTTCATGAATGTTAGCCCATTCATGACAGCTAAAACTATTGCTTATACATTGATCATAAAAAAGAGAAAAATCCCTAATCCCTCACTGCATATTAGTAGTGTCACGAAAACATGTAAAAGATATATATATTTTTTTTTTTACATACTGTCACCTGTCAGTTTCTCTGATCACCACATGTTTCATTGGATACATGTTATAACAAAGTAGGAAACATTATTTCGTTTTTTTTTTCAAAATGCTGGGTGGTTTTTCACTTATGTAGCACAAAATTAAAAGCCCAGAGGTGACCAAATACCACCAAAAGAAAGCTATATTTGGGGAAAAAAAATTATATAAATTGTATTTGCATACAGTGTTGCATGACCATGCAATTAGATAAGTAGTACAGGTTAAAGTAGCACAATGCTGAATAGCAAAAAATGGCCTGGTCATGAAAGGGGCAAAACTTTCAAGTGGTTAAAGAGCAAACATACTGTAAATGCATAACAGCATTTTAAATAGGCATATGACATATGGCTTAATATGTCTTTAATGCAGACAAGATGCTATATGTACACATCTGCTTTAAATACTGAACTGTAATTATTTTTAGAAATGAAATCTCGAAGCCTGTCATGTTATTAAAGATCATGAGTAATGTATGGCATGGTAATGTAATGTACTATTAAAAATAGGGACAGATAAGATTATCTATTGCATCTGATTTTAATCCCACAATTCACTAGATAAATCACTTAATTTTACTCTATCATGGTTGTAGAGGATCCTCACCATGCATCACACATTTTTCTAATGTTTTCTTTTTATATGCTACTATAATGCTTTCTCATAAGGAAAAATGTAACTGTGTTGAGTCGAGTGATACAAAAGTCGTCAGATGACATCTAATTTGTAATACACTGAATATTTATGCACTCTGTGCAATGTTTGTGTAAGGATAATAAACTTAGGGTGTTGTCTTTTGACACCTAGCATAACCGCATAAATGCATAATTGAAGATTAAGTTGTACATGCAGGAAGGATCCTTTTGTTATCCTTTATAATTACCATTTAGCTAGATGAGACACCAGTAAGGCAGTTTGCCACTTCGCCTTCCAGCATGTTGTGACACTTAACTTATAAACAACTTGTGCCAGGAGTTAGTACTACTGTTTTAATACAATCTGGCAGACTTTGAAATGAGAGAGGCTCATTTTTAAAATACGTCAGCTGTTTACCTTCTTGTTTATATTAGAGGTAACAGAGGGAAGGATGGGGTAACCTTGCTTCAAGATCCACAATTGTGTTATAAAAGGCTTTTCAGCTGCAATTTTCATGGACAATACTGATGGTTGTTCTAACTAGTAAGTTGATTCTGATGACCTGAGGTACATAACTGAATAAATTGATAATGTCAGAGTTAAAGGTTTATGCCCATCCATTCATTGGCTTTTTGCTACACATGTGTTTTATAAGTGACTGACTTGCAGGTCAATAGCATTTTTGTATTTAGAATGTTACCAATGTAAGTACCTGAACTGATTTTAAAGTGTATAGGTAAAACTTTTTTTTTTTTAAAGTTTTGAGAGTGTGAAAGGATTAAAACTCCTGTCAGGTGTTACTACAGTCTGCAGCTCGGTTGGGAGTGTAAACCTGTAACACAGACAGGATTGAAAATATTTCCCCTAATCATCTTTCAGGACAGCACCTGAGAAGACTGTAGCTCCTGCCACAAATTCCAGCTACATCAATCTTTTAAAGGGGGCGTCTACCTAAAGATCCTCAGTTTTAGTGTTGGCAGGTGCACTGCAGGAACTGTGTTCTTTCAGACCTGTTTGTGTGGTTCCCTTATATTCAGCTTTTTCCTTGCCCCTTGCTGGTTCGTGCAGGGTGGTGCCTGTTTGACCTCCAAAACACCCTCTAACAGAGCAGGTGTTGTTCCCAATCCCCCCCCCCCATTTCCTGTTTGGGGAGAGCCAGTCCTGCCCTGTTTCCTCCCATATGGTGAGTGCAGAGGAGCACCCTCTGCAGCTTTCAGGATTGTTCATGTCATAACTAGAAGAGGCAGGGCTTCCGGGTCAGGTGTGCAGCATTAGTTCCGGTCACTGGAATGCAGGGGGTTAGAAGAGGGTCTATGCTGGTGTCATTGGTTCCAGTCTGGCACAGCCGCCTTCAAGACTTTGGAATGGAACATTTAGACCACACTTCTTTCACTTCACTCTCTGCGTGGAGGAAGCTAGAGAATCCACAGCGGGGGCTGGGACAGGCACCTCTGGCATCCACAATGCCCAGTAGGAACAGTGAGTTTCTTTATCACAGTTTTGTGAGCTGATTTGCTTTCATGTTCTTTCCCTCATATGGTCTGAGGCCTGTTTCTTAGGGCCAGTCTGTTCTTCTTTTTTTTTTTTTCTTTTTTTTTGTGTTTCAGACCAAAACCTCTGACAAGCCTCAGCTGCTTCCTCAAAAGAAGTAATCTTCATACAAAGTGAAGCCGGGTGACACAAGGAAGAAACCCCAATGTCAAAACTGCATTTCATGTCTTGTTAAGGAGGAGTGTTCTGCAGTTTGCAATAATTTATATGGCGTTCATCCTTCAGACAACCAGAATCCTTAGATTACAGGGTTAAGATTCCCAGCCAGGTGAAAAGATTCCTTTGGTGGTGGAGAAGTCAAATGAAACCTTTCAGTAGAATTGTTGCAGGCCTTTGCAGTAGATACTGTAGGAAGCTGACCATGAATTCCCGTTCCTGGGGCTGGGGAGCACATCTGAATCAGAAGCAGCTAGGGGGCTAGGGAGGAGGTGGAATCCTTATGGTTAGCTCCAAAGGGATGAAGCTAGAGGAAAATATTACTGGGAGTATGCTATAGGCCCCCTAACCTGAGGGAGGAGGGGGAGATGGATCTCCTATCACAAGTTGGATTAGCAGCAAGGATGGGAAGTGTTATCATAATGGGGGATTTTAATTATCCAGACATAGACTGGGTGGAGGGAACAACGCATTCGTTTAATGCCGCGTACACATGACCGGACTTTCCGACAACAAAACCTTGGATTTTTGTCCGAAGGATGTTGGCTCAAACTTGTCTTGCCTACACATGGTCACACAAATGTTGGCCCAAAATTCCGAGCGTGAGAACGCGGTGACGTACAACACGTACGACGGGACTATAAAAAGGAAGTTCAATAGCCATTGCGCCACCCTTTGGGCTCCTTCTGCTAATCTCGTGTTTATCTCGTGTTAGTAGAAGTGTTAGGTACCTGGTAGTTGAGCCACTGGTTCAGGAGACACTGGAGTGGGAACAGTGGTCTCATGAGCACAGTGGGTAGGAGTGCCTGGTGAAGGTGTTGCAGAGGCCGACACGGCAGCTGAGTAGAGATCCTTCAGGGATGGCTGAGCTGTAGATGCTGGCAGGCAGAAGAGGATCAGCAGACTGACAGGTAGGAGGTACTGAAGCAGCAACACCTGGAGCTGGATGAGAAGGCCGGAATGCAGCAATACAAGGCAGAGTCAGACAGTCCAGATTGGCAGGAGATGAGGCAGATAATGCAAATGGATAATCACAGAGCAGTCAGGCAAGCAGGGGTTCGGCAACAGGTCACAGGAAGATAGAGTCAGGCAGGCCAGGTCGGATTGGAGATAGCAGAAGAGTCAGACGTAGCCGGGTCGATAACAGTGATAACAATCAGCAGGCAGATACAGGAACACAGGTACAGAGCTGCAGACGAACAGCACCACATGAGTGCAGCTGTCACACTTTTAAAAGCACCTTGGCGCCAAACAGCGCTCACGGGCGCATGTACAGGAGCGCGCCGGTGCACACCAGTGGGAGAATTCTGCTGTGTGACTCTGGACAGACCCCGCATGCGTGCACGCATATTCCCTTGAAAGGCACTGGCACGTCCCTGACATTGCCCCCTCCCAACGGGCAGCCTCCGGATGCCCAGGTAACTTTTCTTTTCGGGGTGGGCAGAAAAATAAGCACGGATTAAGCGTTTAGCATGGCTATTACTGTCAGGTTCCCATGAATTGTTCTCTGGACGATACCCTTTCCATTTTATTGAAAATTGTACTTGCCCCAGTCTTTTTCTGCAATCGAGGATGGCTTCCACCTCATACTCCTCACTTCCATCCACCAGGACAGGTTTGGGGGCCCTGGTACCCCTATCGGGGAAAGGATCAGGCACGGCAGGCTTCAACAGTGACACATGAAATACTGGGTAAATTTAAAGGGAATCAGGTAGACATAGTTCATAAGACACTTCATTGATTTTCCTTTTAACCGAAAAAGGACCAATAAACTTAGGAGCAAAGTTCTTGGAAGGACAAGTCAATTTAATGTTATTTGTAGACAGCCATACCTTATCGCCAAGCTGAAGGTTCAGATCCCCTCTTCTCTTCTGATCAAAGGTCCTCTTACTGTCTGCTTGTGCCTTGGATACCGCCTCCTGTAATACCCGGTTATTGTGGCTGAGAAACTGCAATGTGCCCTGGACCGCTGGAACTGAGGATTCTTGAAGAAAATCGGGTAAAAAGGATAAATGAAAACCATAATTGACAAAAAAGGGGGACTGACCGGTGGCAGAATGGCTGGCATTATTATTAGCGAATTCCGCTAGGGGCAGCAGGGACACCTAATCATCTTGTACAAAAGATGTAAAACATCTAATGTATTGCTCTAGAGTCTGATTTGTCCTTTCCGTTTGCCCGTTAGTTTGGGGATGATATGGTGAGGACAGGGCTAGTTAAATTTTCAAGATCTCACACAGGGCCTTCCAGAAACGTGAGGTGAACTGCGCCCCCCTGTCAGACACTATATTTGCAGGGACTCCGTGCAGCCTGACGATCTCTTTAATGAACACACGGGCCGTTTCCACAGCAGAAGGTGTTCCCTTCAAGGGTACAACATAGGCCATTTTAGACAGACGGTCGACGACCACAAAGATCGCTGAACACCCTTCTGAGCATGGTAGTTCGACTATGAAGTCCATTGCTATCATCCTCCAGGGTCTGTCGGGTACTGGTAGAGGTCTTAGCAGTCCCCAGGCTCGGTTCCTTTGGTCTTATTCTGGATGCAGACAGGGCAAGGGCTGACATACTTCCTGCAGAACTCCTTTAAATTAGGCCACCAGAACGTGCGTTGCACAAGTTCAAGGGTTTTACGGACCCCAAAATGTCCTGCAAGTGGATGGTCGTGAAGTAGGGTTAGCACCTTGACTCGAACATCTTCCGGAACAAAGATTTGGCTTCCTCTCCACAATAACCCATCTTGAGGCGTTAAGGTGATTCCCTGGGGGCTTGAAGAATCTGAGGATGCATCCCTGATCAGGGACAGAAGGTCAGTCTGAAGGAGTAAAAAGTTGTTTGCAGGCAGAATGGTATCAGGTACAGATAAGTCCTTAGGGTTGTTGAACATGCGTGATAACGCGTCTGGTTTTGATATTCTTTGTTCCTGGCCGGTATGTAATATGCAAACAAAAACGTGTAAAGAATAAAGCCCAACGGGCTTGTCGGTGTTTCAATCATTTGGCAGATCTCAAATATTCAAAATTTTTGTGATCGGTATATATTAATACCGGATGGACAGCGCCCTCTAACAGGTACCTCCACTCCTCCAATGCTGTTTTGATAGCGAGTAGTTCCCGATCACCTACGTCATAATTCCGTTCAGCCGGAGAGAGTTTGAGAGAAAAATCCCACGGGATGCATTAGGTCTTTGTTGCCCTGCCGCTGAGAGATGACTGCTCCCACGGCCACTTCGGAAGCATCAACTTCCAGGATAAAAGGTAAAGACGGGTCAGGATGACTGAGAATTGGGGCTGAAGTGAAGCGCCTTTTAAGTCTTTCAAAGGCGTCCTGAGCCTCCGGGCTCCAGTGAAAGCGACAGTTCTGTTTGGTTAATTGCGTAATGGGTGAGATGATGGCGGAAAACCCCTTGGTGAATTTTCTGTAAAAATTTGCGAACCCTATGAAGCGTTGCACTCCCTTCTTATCCAGGGGAACTGGCCAGTCTAGCACGGTGGATACCTTCTGAGGATCCATTTTGATGCCGGTTGGGGAGATCACTAACCCCAAAAACTGAATGTCCTTCTGTTCAAATTCACATTTCTCTGCTTTTGCGTTTAACCCGTGCAGACGAACACGGCCCAAGACTCTGCAAACATGTTCCCGGTGTTGTTTAAGTGACCCAGAGAAAATCAAAATATCATCTAGATAGACGATTACAAAGATGTCTAGGAAGTCTCTGAATACATCATTGATAAGATGCTGAAATGTGGCAGGAGCATAGGCCAAAGGGCATGACTAAGTACTCATAATGCCCAAAACGAGTCCGAAAAGCCGTCTTCCATTCATCCCCAGCCCGAATGCGGACCAGGTTGTAGGCTCCTCTTCAATCCAGTTTGGTAAAGATGACAGCAGATCTCATCTTCTGAAACAGTTCAGGTATCAAGGGCAAGGGTAGCGGTTTTTAACCGTGACTTTGTTTAGCTCCCGAAAGTTCACACATGGACGAAGGGTCTGGTCCTTTTTGGAGACAAAAAATATTCCGGCACCAGCTGGGGAGGTAGAGGGGCGAATAAATCCTTTTTCTATATTCTCATTAATATACAACTTTAGTGCTTCTTGCTCTTTTTCAGATAAGGGAAAGATGCGCCCGAAAGGAATTTCGGCCCCAGGAAGAAGCTCAATTGGGCAGTTGTAAGGGCGATGGGGTGGCAAGGCGTCTGCTTCCTTTTTTACTGAACACATCAGCAAACTCCCAATAAGCCTTCGGTGTGGTTTGAAGTAGGTCCTGATCCATGTCCATACACAGTAAGGTGGCTGAAGATCTGGAGAATTTATGTAAACAATGTTCTTGACCATAGGATGACAAAAACTTGACTTCACCCTTAGTCCAATTGACATGAGGGTTATGGGCCTGGAGCCAGGGCATGCCCAGAATAATCGGAAATAGCGGGGAAGAGATGACTTCCAATTTAGAATTTCTTTATGCTGAGAAGAACTGGTGACAGGCAGAGGAAGGGTTTCCTGAGAGACTTGCCCAGATTTAATGTGGGACCCATCAGCCAAGAAAACTGAAAGTTTATGCGTCTTGTCCTTGAGGGGAATATCTTGTTGGATGACAAAGGCAGAGTCTATAAAGCAACTACATGCCCCGGAGTCAATGATAGCGTTGACTTGGATTGTCTTTTCCTGGAGCTGTAACGAGAGAGGGAGAGCAAGTTGGGTTGCATTAGCGGTCAAAGCAGATAAACTGGCAGGAACAGAAAGTGGACACTTGACCGGGCAGCTGTGCACATAGTGGCCTACTCCACCACAGTAAAGGCAAAGATTTAGCTGGCGTCGGCGTGCTCGTTCTTCTGGAGACAATGTAGATCGCATCAGCCCTAGCTGCATGGGTTCGGGAGCATCAGGTGTTGAAGTGACCAGGTTTGAGCAGGTTGGGGGTGAGTAACAGGGAGCAGGAGCTGGAACTCTTGTGGTCATCCCCACTGGGCGTGTTTGCTGGGAAGAACGTTCAGACCGATGTTCACGGAGGCGACGATCAATCTGAATAAGATCCTCAAGGGTATCAGGCATACCAACCCGAGCGAGCTCATGCTTCAGGCCCTCAGACAAGCCCATGCGGAATTGGTGGCGTAAGGCTGCATTGTTCCATTGAGTGTCTGCGCTCCAGCGTCTGAAGTCTGTGACATAGTCCTCGGCCGGTCTGCTGCCTTGCTGGAGCACAAACAGAGCTGACTCAGCTGTAGCAGTGCGCTGAGGATCTTCATAAAGTTGAGCCATAGCCTTGAAGAAGGAAGGCAAGGACTGGATCTGTACAGGGTCCGTTTCAAGTAGACGGTGAGCCCAGGTCTGGGGTTCTCTTTGTAAGAGGGATATCACAAACCCCACTTTAGTAGCCTCCAGAGAAAAGGTCCAGGGTTGCAGGGTGAAGTAAAGTTGACAAGCGCTGCGGAAGGCCCGGAACTTGGTTCGGTCCCCAGAAAACCTTTCAGGAATGGGAACCCTTGGTTCAGGTGGAAGCATTACCACAGAGGGAGATGAAACAGTCTGAGTTGGGGCGGCCGCTGAGGCGGAGGCCACGCTACCAGGGCCAGTAAGGTTCAGAACTTGTCCCTCTAATCTGGTGTAGCTATCCTGCAGACTCTTCACAGCCTGAGTAAGGGTCGCAAGATGCGTGCAAATCTCGTTAATAGGAGAGGTCTCTCCTGCAGGCTCAGTCATGGCTGTTCGTACCTTTAGGTACCTGGTAGTTGAGCCCGACTGGTAGGAGAAGACCCCTCTTACAACGCTGGTTCAGGAGCCATTGGAGTGAGAACAGTGGTCTCGTGAGCACAGTGGGTAGGAGTGCCTGGTGAAGGTGTTGCAGAGGCCGACACGGCAGCTGAGTAGAGATCCTTCAGGGATGGCTGAGCTGTAGATGCTGGCAGGCAGAAGAGGATCAGCAGACTGACAGGTAGGAGGTACTGAAGCAGCAACACCTGGAGCTGGATGAGAAGGCCGGAATGCAGCAATACAAGGCACAGGCAAAGGCAGAGTCAGACAGTCCTGATTGGCAGGAGATGAGGCAGATAATGCAAATGGATAATCACAGAGCAGTCAGGCAAGCAGGGGTTCGGCAACAGGTCACAGGAAGATAGCAGAGTCAGGCAGGCCAGGTCGGATTGGAGATAGCAGAAGAGTCAGACGTAGCTGGGTCGATAACAGTAATAACAATCAGCAGGCAGATACAGGAACATGGGTACGGAGCTGCAGATGAACAGCACCACATGAGTGCAGCTGTCACACTTTTAAAAGCACCTTGGCGCCAAACAGCGCTAACGCGCATGGGCGTGCACATGCGCATAGGAGCGCGCCGGTGCACACCAGTGGAAGAATTCTGCTGTGTGACTCTGGACAGACCCCGCATGCGCGCACGCATATTCCCTTGAAAGGCACGTCCCTGACAAGAAGTTTAGTGAGAGACGATTCGCACTTTTCAGCCTTGTGCTTTTCAGTTCGTTTCTGCTTTTCAGTTTGTGCTTGTGGGTTCGCATCTGTTCTTCAGTGCGTGTTGTAATTTCGTTCCTCTCTTTCAGTGCGTTCTATTTATAGTTCGCTTCTTTTTTTCAGTGCGATCTTGTCCGCTCGTTTCTGATTTTCAGCTCGTTCTTTTCAGAATGCCATTGTTGGGCTTGGTGTTGGAGTTCTTGCTTTGACCCAAGTCCAGTCCATGAACAGGGTGAGGAGGAGTTCATGGACCAAGAATTGGTTGCTCCAGCGTGACCAATTCTCTCACGTGCCTTTGTTGTGGGCAATGCAGGAGAATTATCCTGCATGCGGCAAGCCATCACTCTCGAGCAGAGGATCGTCGCCACCTTGCGGTACTTAGCAACGGGGAGAAGTCTCCAGGATATTAAGTTTACGACTGGGATCTCCCCCCAGTCTCTGGGAATCATTATTCCAGAGACCTGTTATGCCATAATTCAGGTCCTGCAGAAGGACTATATTAAGGTAAATTTTATCCTTTAACATCAATTCTATGTATTTAATGTTTGCTAATGTATTGTATTTATTTCATCATTCCCTAATTACCATGATTGTAATATTCTGTAAATGTCCTCTTTGTCCTCATGCATGGTGTAAGCTTTTAATGCTCCTTTTTTTGTCCTTCATGCATATTTGCCTTCACTAACCTCCCCAGCATGCTATCCTGGGCCCATACACACCTACCCTAGTCACTTAACAATGTATTTTGTCTTCTCCATTGTAGTGCTTACCCTAAACACCCCCTAAAATGTGTCCAAATGTTATTTTTGTCCTTAACTTCAGGTAGAGTGCAAGAGGCTTTTTTTGGGGGGGGGCAAAACTAATTTTGAACCCTCCCCCAAATGCTAAGTCAACCGATATCAATACTCTGCTGACTTATACACACTATACCTACCCATTTTGGATTATGAAACTTCTGACCTGTCCAGTGGGCTGCCAATAGTGTAAGTAAGGAGGGGCTGGCCAAAGTAATACACATTATTTATGCATTCATCTGTCAATGAAATGGAGAGGGTTACCTGTCCAAAACACCCCCCCCCATAAAATTTTTACAATGGGCCATCAGAGGGGATGAGGAATCTACTAAAGGCTACTACTTGTCACTGTAACTACACCAACTTACTCTAAAAACTGGTATTGAGCATTGAAAGAAGAAGCCACACATTGTTGAGTATAAAACATTTTACTCCAAGCACATTCACATGTGCATTATAAAAGGGTTTTTTAACAAACCAACATCTTTGGTGTATAACATGTATGTGTGACAGTATATAGCCTTTTTTGTGGCTAAACAGGCATGTTTAAAACCATGACATACACATCCACATCTCAGGAACTTACTAAGTTCAACTTTGATAAAGTGAAGGCAATATGAGACATTATTATGTCAAAACTGTGTTGATTTTTTTGCCTTCATCAGATGGGGTGATGTCACCACTGTAATGCCCTGTACACACAATAGGATTTTCCGATGGAAAATGTGTGATAGGACCTTGTTGTCGGAAATTCCGACCGTGTATAGGCTCTATCACACATTTTCCATAGGAATTTCCGACACACAAAGTTTGAGAGCTTGCTATAAAATTTTCCGACAACAAAATCCATTGTCGGAAATTCCGATCGTGTGTACACAAATCCGACGCACAAAGTGCCACACATGCTCAGAATAAATTAAGAAACTAAAGCTATTGGCTACTGCCCCGTTTATAGTCCAGACGTATGTGTTTTACGTCACCGCGTTCAGAACGATCGGATTTTCCGACAACTTTGTGTGACCGTGTGTATGCAAAACAAGTTTGAGCCAACATCCGTCGGAAAAAAATCCATGGATTTTGTTGTCGGAATGTCCGATCAATGTCCGACCGTGTGTACAGGGCATTAAAGCCAAATTTTAAAGATGCACACAATTTGGGATTCAAAAATGTGGATTTCCATCATGACCCCATGCCTAAAATGTGTGTCTTTTCCCTACATGTATTTTTCTGAAGCCACAAAACACATAGTGTGTCAACATGTGCTAGATCCCATCATGGGGGATCAATGGACGTGTTTCGAGGGTGCAACCCCTTCTTCTCAGTAACTTTAGTTGCGAGGAAGGGGTTGCACCTACATAACGCGTACATTGATATCCCATGATGGCTAATAGCACATGTTGACACATTGTGTGCATCTTCAAAATTTGGCTTTCAAATTACTTTAAAATGTATATAAAAACATAAAAAATAACAACATTGATTTTTTTTCTTTTTTTGTTAGATTTTGGCTAAAACATCATTGATGTTGGTGAGTCTTTTTTCAACATCATTGATGTTTTCCTTGACCTTCTCTAATTCACGATTGCACACCATTATTTCGCTGATCAGGATTTGTACACTTGCACTGTTCAAGTGAGTTTCTTCTTCCACAACATCCACATCACCTAAAAATAAAAAAAAAACACACCATGTATTATAAATATGCAGGCATACATCTATTACCTGAAGCTGTGGTCTCAGACACTGACCTGTTCTGGTCACCATTTTGCCCACTTCGTGAACCTCGGAATCCACATCTTCATGGTGTGTGGGGAGTTCCCCTTCTTCATGAGGTGTGGGGTTCCTGGTGTCCTCAGATGTCCTGATTCTTTTCTCCCCTATGTGAATACAAAAAAGGTATACTTAGCACACAGATATTTGAGGCAAGAAATAGGAATATGAAACATTGCTTTGAAGTGTTGTCAAATTGTCTGTTTTGGCAGAGTTCCAACCTGAAGACATGATTTTTTTCCCTTTCCAAAGCTGGAATACTTACCTATTTTGTTAAAGTTTCACACATGGAGAGACCCCTAGTATCCACTGGAGCATCTGCGTGGGACGCCATAAAAAGGTTGTTCTGGTGTCCCATACTAGTGCTCCTGCGTCCAGATGTGTAAACAGCTGCTGAGTGTCCTCTCCTTACACTGAATCAAGTTTGCATTTCATTATAGTTACAAACACATCTAGATAACAATGTATTAAACTTCTTTTCATACACATAGGCATGAACAAATGTAGTTAACCTGCATCTGCCAAAAACGTTGTATTAGTGGTCGAACGAACAATGTTTACTACAAACGATTACTGTGCCCACGAACCTCAAACTTGCCATTTTAAACTGTACAACAGTAAAGAAAAGCACATGGAGCAGCAATAATAGGAACGCACGACAAATACTTTTTTGCAGCACTTTCCTGATCCTTTTATACTGATCGTGCTCCCTCAATTTAAGGTCTGACCAGTGTTTCCACAATTGTTCCTTGGATTGTTGTACCCCAAAATTCCTGTGCAGACTTCTCACAACTTTAGTCATGATCTTGGCCTTTCTCACATTTGGGTTTGGGTAAGGTCCATACTTCCCATCATAGTCTGCCCTATTCAAGATGTCCACCATCTCTACAAAAGACACATTTGAGGCCTTATATCTTGTCCTGGATGTGGAACTGCCTTGCTTCTGGGGCTCGTCGTTGCTGCTCTCTGCAGGCACCTACTCTGTCTCCGCCATGTGCTCTCCCACTGCACCGAAAGAGAAGAGGCGGGGAATACACTAGAAAGAAGGACAGGGATGGAGTTTCAGGCATGCGCAGTGTATATAAAGCATAACATGCGTGCGTCGTATGTACGATCTGTGAACGGAGGACGGAGTAGCGTAAGCGCCGATCGTGCAAACAAAGGTACGATTTTAACTTGGGGCATCAGTGGTGAGTGGCCTATACTGCTTATAGATTGAGGCCTATTAGGAGAGTTTAGCCTGACATTAGGGTTTGTCTTGTGTTGTGCCTTGCAGAGAAAATGGATACATTTACAGACCTGGACTTCCTGCCAAACTTCATAGACAGGTACAGGGAGCTGCTATGTCTCTGGCAAGTCAAAAACAGGGACTACTCCAACAAGCTAAAGAGGAAGACAGTGCTGGAGCAACTGTTGGAATTGGTGAAGCTGGTGACTCCCGCGGCAGACATCACCTATTTGAAGGCCAAATTGGTAACCTGAGGAGCACATATAATAGGGAGTGCAAGAAGGTCCAGGATTCCATGACATTAGCAAAAGCAGCAGATGACGTTTATGTCCCCAGGCTGTGGTACTACGACAGACTGCATTTTTTGTCAGACCAGAGTGAACCCAGGCCATCACTATCTACACTTCCTTCCACACTTCCTTCAACATCAGATGAGGCTTCATATGTCTAACCTGGGCCTTCCACCCAGGAAGATGTGGAGGAGCCCAGCTTGAGCCAGGTATAGCATTGTTCAACATATTTTTGGACAAAAATTTAATAACTAGATGCTATTATTGATCACTAATTTCTGATTTAATAAAGTGGTTTACATATCAATAGACAATAGTAAACCTAAAACTATGTACAAATTATATACACAGGAAAGTCTCAGCCAGGAGGAGGGCGTGGAAAGCAGCCTGACTGAATCCCAGGTTCCTCCCCTCCGCCTTCCAACCAAAAGGACCAGGAAGGTGAGGAACCTAGAGGAGTCAGCGACTACTTTAATTTTGTCAGGCTATTGCGTTACTAACAATGACCCCTGGTGGCCCCGAGTCATATGGCTGTCTGACAGCCAGTAAACTGGAACGAATAGAGGAGGGCCAATGCCTCATCTGTGAGGAGAGAATTCTTCAGGCCCTAAACAAGGGGACGAGGAGCAACTAAAAGCCACCTGTGTGAGTTGGACCATACTCCACCACCTCCAGAAACACCTCCAGCAACACCACCACAGCCACCCAACCCACCACAGCAGCCTGGCAGGAAGCATGGAAGGAAGTGTTGAGAGTGATGGCCTGGGTTTGGTGTGGTCTGGCAAAAGACACAGGCTGCTGTAAGACCACAGCTTCGGGACATATATGTCATCTGTTGCTGCTCCAGATCTCTCGGAGTCCTGGATCATATTGTGCTCCCTATTACATGAACTCCTCAGGTTACCAATTTTGCCTGTCAAATAATTGATGTCTGCCCTGCGGTACAAAGGCATCACTGATCACTATATAAAAAAATTATCTTCTGGAGATCTTGAGAAAAAGATCACTAGAAAAAAATTAAATAAATACATTTATTTTCTGGAGATCTTGAGGAAAAAAAACAACAAAAACAAAGAGTTTTCAGGAGATCACAAGAAATAATATAAAATCCGTTTGTCAGAACTCTGTGTGAATATCAGCAGTAAAGCAACTTCATTATTCTAGCATTCTAAAGAAGAAGAGAATGGCTGCATTGAAAGATTTAAAAATTTGCAGTGTGGCGAATGTGATATCTCCATTACGAATGCTAGTTTTACAAGACCGAGCGCTTCCGTCTCGTACTTGATTCCGAGCATGCGTGAACTTTTGTGCAAGGACTTGTGTACACACGATTGGACTTTCCGACAACAAGTTGAAGTTAGCTGAAAATTTGAGAACCTGCTCTCAAACATTTGTGGGCGGAAATTCCGACAGCAAATGTTCGATGGAGCATACACTTTGTCAGACTTTCCGACAACAAGCTCACATCGAACATTTCCTGTCGGAAAATCCGATCTTGTGTACCCATCATAAGGCTCTCCAGTTCCTAAATGTCTTGCAGGACAATTTCATGGTTTAGATGGTAGACGCACCAACTAGAAATAAAGCGTTACTGGATCTACTGATTACCAACAATACAGACCTGATCACGGATGTGAAAATACGGGGCAATTTAGGTAACAGCGATCACAGGTCAATTGGCTTCAGTATAAATCACACAAATAGGAAACATAAGGGGAATACAAAGACACTGAATTTCAAAAGAGCCAACTTCTCTAAACTACGAACCTTGTTAGAAGGCATGAATTGGGATAAAATCTTAGGAACAAAGAACACGCAGGAGAGATGGGTTTGCTTTAAGAGCATATTAAATAAGGGCATTAGCCAATGCATCCCATTGGGTAATACATTTAAAACAGCGAACAAAAGTCCTGGATGGCTTAACTCCTATGTAAAAATGCATATAAAAGCAAAGGAGAAGGCCTTCAAAAAATACAAGGTTGAGGGATCATCATCAGCATTCAGACTTTATAAAGAATGCAACAAGAAATGTAAGGGTGCAATTAGGGCGGCTAAGATAGAACACGAAAGACACATAGCAGAGGAGAGCGAAAAAAATCCCAAGAAATTATTTAAGTATGTGAACAGTAAAAAAGGGAGGACAGACCATATTGGTCCCATAAAAAATGAGGAAGGAAAATCTGGTTAGAAAGGATGTGGAAATGGCGAAGGTATTGAATTTATTCTTCTCCTCAGTCTTCACAAGGGAATCGGGGGGCTTCAGTAACCAAAACTGCAGTGTTTATCCTTATCACACATCACAGGAAGCACCTCCATGGTTAACAGAGGACAGAATTAAAATTAGACTCGGGAAACTGAACACTAATAAATCACCAGGACCAGATAGCTTGAATCCGAGGGTACTTAGGAAACTCAGTCAAGTAATTGCCAGACCATTGTTCCTAATTTTTACTGACAGTCTACTGACTGGAATGGTACCAGGTGATCGGAGAAAAGCCAATGTAGCACCAATATTTAAAAAGGGCCCAAAAAACATCCCTGGGAATAACAGACCAGTTAGCCTAACATCAACAGTATGCAAGCTCTTGTAGGGGATGATAAGTGACTATATACAAGATTTTAGTAACGAGCACGGTATCATTAGCAGTAATCAGCATGGATTCATGAAGAATCGTTCTTGCCAAACCAATCTATTAACCTTCTATGAGGAGGTGAGTTGCCATCTAGATAAAGGAAGCCCCGTAGACGTGGCATATCTGGATTTTGCAAAAGCATTTAATACAGTTCCCCATAAATGTTTACTGTACAAAGTAAGGTCCTTTGGCATGGACCATAGGGCGAGTACATGGATTGAAAACTGGTTACAAGGACGAGTTCAGAGGGTGGTGGTAAATGGGGAGTACTCGGAATGGACAGAGGTGGGTAGTGGGGTACCCCAGGGTTCTGTGCTGGGACCAATCCTATTTATTTTGTTCATAAACGACCTGGAGGATGGGGTAAATAGTACAATCTCTGTATTTGCAGACAATACTATTCTAAGCAGGGCAATAACTTCTCCGCAGGATGTGGAAACCTTGCAAAAAGATCTGAACAAATTAATGGGGTGGGCAACTACATGGCAAATGAGGTTTAATGTAGAAAAATGTAAAATAATGCATTTGGATGGCAAAAATATGAATGCAATCTATACACTGGGGGGAGAACCTCTGCGGGAATCTAGGATGGAAAAGGACCTGGGGGTCCTAGTAGATGATAGGCTCAGCAATGGCATGCAATGCCAAGCTGCTGCTAACAAAGCAAACAGTATATTGGCATGTATTAAAAAGGGGATCAACTCCAGAGATAAAACGATAATTCTCACGCTCTACAAGACTGATCCGGCCGCACTTGGAGTATGCTGTCCAGTTCTGGGCACAGTCCTCAGGAAGGATGTACTGGAAATGGAGCGAGTACAAAAAAGGGCAACTAAGCTTATAAATGGTCTGGAGGATATTAGTTATGAGGAAAGGTGTCGAGCACTGAACTTATTCTCTCTGGAGAAGAGACGCTTGAGAGGGGATATAATTTCAATTTATAAATACCGTACTGGTGACCCCACAATAGGGAGAAAACTTTTTCGCGGAAGGGAGTTTTTTTAAATAAAAAAAAATAATTATTTTGTAGAAAACACATATATACATAGGCAGGTACAGAATCATTGCATTTGTACATACATATACAGTGTTTAACATAGTTGTCATCTTTGACCTACTCCCGTAGGCTCAAATAAATCGGTAATTAGTGACTCTGTACTTTAAATGCTTGGTGTTTTTCTTATTAACAAAGGGGCTATCATAAAACAATAACCCATTCCATACTTGATTGTAACAGTTACCTAATAATTGCAAGGCATAGTGTACTAGGTATGAGAGTGAAACATTGCTCTCTTAACTTACTATTGTTAATATATTAACTTTTAACCCTTTAAACAAACACTTATTCACCATGGTTCTAGTATACTTAGTCAAAGTAAAAGTTATGTGTGTATCTATATATCCACCTTCCTGTCCACAAATCACATTTTTAGCAGTCTGTCTTTTACCAACAGTGTTGGGCCTAGCCCTGGCGTATCCAGCCAGGGTTGCCACATTAAGATGAATTTTTTTGGAACATTTCTATGTTGATAAGTAATTTTTTCACGAATCAACATTTTATTTACCAGTTCGACCCATCCTCTAGCAGTTGGTACTCTTGGAGTTATCCAGAGCCTCGCTATGGCCTTGCGTGCCATGTATAAAAGTCTTAGGACAGCAGTGTGACCATTCGGTGAGAGTGAGGTTATCTCCAAGGCCCCAAGTAAACAAACAACTGGGTCATGTAGAACCGGTATTTGAATTACCTGAGAAATAGTTTTAAGAACATACTGCAAGTAACGAAAGAGTTTTGGATATTTCCACATCATATGTAGCAAATCACCATTGTCTTTACAACATTTTGGGCAAATTGGAGTCCCCATTTGTATAGTCTAACTGGTGTTCTGTATACCCTATGAAGCAGGAATAAGTGTGATAATCTATGTGAGGTCAAGACCGACACCAATAGGGCTGAGGTTAAACATAATTCCCATTTCTCTCCATCAATGGGACCCAAATCTTTTTCCCATCCCCGTCTGCTTTGAAGTTTAGACGCATCGTGTACAGAATGAAACAGTCTAGAATAGACATGTGCAGGATGAAAAAATTCGTTTAGTTTCGTTTCGTTTCGATTCGTTATTTAACTAAATTCGTTTAGTTAAATTCGTTGCATTCGTTACATTCGTTTTCGGAATTCGTTTCGTTCCGTATTCGAATTCGAGAAAAATTCGACCGCATTCGATAAAAAATTCGACCGTATTCGAAAAAATTCGACCGTATTCGAATAAAACTATCATATTCGAAAAAATTCTACCACATTCAAAAAAAAACTATCAAATTCGAAAAAATTCTACCACATTCGAAAAAAAACTATCAAATTCGAAAAAATTCTACCACATTCGAAAAAACTGTCAAATTCGAAAAAATTCTACCACATTCGAAAAAACTGTCAAATTCTAAAAAATTCTACCACATTCGAAAAAACTGTCAAATTCGAAAAAATTCTACCACATTCGAAAAAATTCTACCACATTCGAAAAAAAAACTATCAAATTTGAAAAAATTCTACCACATTCGATAAAAAACTATCAAATTCGAAAAAATTCTGCCACATTCGAAAAAAAACTATCAAATTTGAAAAAATTCTACCACATTCGATAAAAAACTATCAAATTCAAAAAAATTCTACCACATTCGAAAAAACTGTCAAATTCGAAAAAATTCTATCACATTCGAAAAAATTCTACCACATTCGAAAAAAACTGAATTTGAAAAAATAAACTATATATAACCATTTTGCGAAATTTGAAATTCGTATAGAATGAAATTGAATTCCAATAGAAAAGATTAGGATAGAATAGAAAATATAAAAGAATAGCATAGAAATACAATAGAACAGAATAGAAAAAAATATAATATATTGTATTCTAATCTTTTCTATTCGAATTCGAATTCATTCTGTATTAAATTCCAATTTCGGAAGATGGTTAAATATATATATTATATATTTTTTTCTATTCTGTTCCATTATTTTTCTATGCTATTCTTTTCTATTCTATTCTAAACTTTTCTATTCGAATTTGAATTAATTCCATGCGAAATTCGAATTCGATCTTATTCTATTCTGTTCTATTGTTTTTCTAGTCTATTCTTTCTACTCTATTCTAATCTTTTCTATTCAAATTCAAATTCATTTTATACGAAATTCGAATTTCGGAAGATGGTTATATAGAAATAGAATGAAATCAAAAATTCTAATAGAAAAGAATAGAATAGAAAAACAATAGAACAGCAGAACAGAATAGAAAGAAATATTATATATAAATATATATATATAATTCCGAAATTGGAATTTGGTACAGAATGAATTTGAATAGAAAAGATTAGAATAGAATATATTTTTTTTCCTATTCTGTTCTATTGTTTTTCTATGCTATTCTTTTATATTATTTTCTGTTCTATTCTAATCTTTTCTATTTGAATTCATTCTGTACCAAATTCCAATTTCGGAAGATGGTTTTATATATTTTTTTATATATTTTTTTTTCTATTCTGTTCTATTGTTTTTCTGTTCTAGTCTTTTCTATTAGAATTCGATTTCATTCTATTTCATTCTGTTTCTGTATAACTATATATATATATATATATATATATATATATATATATATATTTATTTATAAAACCATCTTCCGAAATTTGAATTTCTTATCAAATGAATTCGAATTTGAATAGAAAAGAAAAAGATTAGAATAGAGTAGAAGAGAAAAGACTAGAAAAACAATAGAACAGAATAGAATAAAATGTATATATATTATATTTTCTTCTGTTCTGTTCTATTGTTTGTCTAGTCTATTATTTTCTATTCTAATCTTTTCTATTCTATACGAAATTCCACTTTCTGAAGCCATCTTCCGAAATTCGAATTTCGTATAGAATGAATTCAAATTCGAATAGAAAAGTTTAGAATAGAATAGAAACGAATAGCATAGAAAAGCAATAGAAACAGAATATAAATATATATATATATATATATATAAAATTTTCTATTCTGTTTTTATTGATATATATATATATCTATATATATATCTATATATATATAGATATATATATATATATATATATATATATATATATATTTATATTAATATAAAACATCTTCCAAAATTCGAATTTCATATAGACCGAAATCAAATTTGAATATAAAAGATTAGAATAGAATAGAAAATAATAGAAAAGAATAGACTAGAAAAACAATAGAATAGAATAGAATATATATATTATATTTTCTTCTATTCTGTTCTATTGTTTTTCTAGTCTTCTTTTCTATTATCTTCTGTTCTAATCTTTTCTATTCAAATTCGAATTCATTCTATACGAAATTCAAACTTCAGAAGCCATGTTCCGAAATTCGAATTTGAATTGAAAAGACTATAAAATAATAGAAAAGAAAAGCTTTAAAAAAATAGAAGAGAATAAAAAAATGATATATATATATATATATATATATATATATATATATATATATATATATATATATATATATATATATATATATATATATTCATTCTATTGCTTTATTATTTTATATTCTATCTTATTGGTTTTTTTAGAAAATCTTTTTCTATTTTTTTCAAATTCGATTCGAATTTGCTTTCGAATTCGATTCGAATATGTTTTCGAATTCGAAAATTTTTTCGAATTCGAAAATTTTTTCTAATTCGATTCGAATATGTTTTCGAATTCGATTTGAATATGTTTTCGAATTCGAATATGTTTTCTAATTCGATTCGAATATGTTTTCGAATTCGTTCGTTTTTTTTCGGATTCGTTTAAATTTTTTACTTTTCTAATAATGAAAAATTTGTCCGAATTTCGATTCGGAACTAAACGAAATGCACATGTCTAGTCTAGAATATATTCTCGAGATCATGCCCTTCCTCTCCTCTGCCATCAACACATCTGACATCAAGGGATGGGCTACCGTCGTAAGAGGAGACAACCTTCTCTCGCTTTGAAATGCATGCCAGAGTTGCAAGTATTGAAAGAACTGTGTTCTAGGTATCATAAATTCATTTTGTAAATCTAAAAAAAGGATTTAAACACGTTACCATTGAACATTTGAGAAATATAGCGTATACCTCTTGCTTCGCAAGATCGAAAATCTTTACGTTTAAGAAGTTCTTTATAGTATTTATTCCTCCATATAGGTGTGAAGTCACATGGGCCTATAATTTTCAGGATAGATCTGATATATTTCCACAAAGTGTTTGTGTCAAGTGCACAAACCTGCTTCTAGGTGGGATATTGCCGTCAATGGAGATCCGTCTGGTATCAGTAGGGATCTGATGGGGTCATTGATATCTATGTCACCCCAGTTGCCTAGGTGTTGTATTTGGGATGCAACAAAGTAAAGTCGGGCGTGTGGTACAGCCAGTCCCCCTTGTTCTTTAGTGAGCTGTAGAGTATATAGGCTAATCCGCGGTGCTTTAGTACCGCATATTAAGTCCCTGAAGTGGGCATCTATTTGAGTAAACCATTTGTGTGGTAACCAAATGGGAGCATTATGAAAAATGTACAAAACTTTGGGGGGGCTCACACCATTTTAATCAGGTTTGCTCTGCCTGTAGCCAAGAGAGGAAGCCTCGTCCATGCAGAACATTTTAACCTAAAGGTACGAAGTAGAGGTACCAAGTTCAGTGTGATATATTGATTTGGGTCCGGGGTGACTTGTATACCTAAATAGCGGAATTGATCAACCGTCATGACATCTCTCGCACAATCAGGTAGGGGCCTAGAAAGAGGGTCTAGAGGCATAAGTACTGATTTATTCCAGTTGATACTAAACCCTGACAGCGCACCGAAGTCAGCGATCAAGTGCATCACATTCTCCAGGGAGCTGCCGGTGTCGCCTAAATATATCAAAGTGTCATCGGCATAGAGTGAGATAATATCATGATTAGTGCCTCTATGAAAACCGATTATGTCTCGTGATGCTCTAATATGTATGGCTAGAGGTTCGAGGGCTAGGGCAAACAGCAGGGGTGAAAGAGGGCACCCCTGTCGTGTGCTCCTAAAAAGTTTAAATGACTCCGAGATATCCCCGTTAATACGCATTCTTGCCAATGGATTATTATATAGCAGTTGGACGCATTTCAGAAAAGAGGGACCCACCCCAAATTTTTCCAATGTTTCCCAGAGATAGGGCCATTCAATGCTATCAAACGCTTTTGCCGTGTCTAATGAAAAAATGGCTCTATTGCCCATGTTGTCAGTAGGTAATTGTAAATTAAGAAATAATCTGCGTAAATTTTGAGAAGTAGATCTAGTTGGTATAAAGCTTGACTGATCTCTGTGTATCACCGTTTGGATACATTTGACTAGAACTCTGGCCAGTATTTTATATCAAATGTTAGTAATGAAATAGGTCTATAAGCATCAGGAGATAGTGCATCCTTACCGAGTTTTAAGAGTACTATAATGAGGGCCTCACTCATACAGGGAGGGAGTCTTCCAGTTTCAAATGCATAATTATAAACCTGCAGAAATATCGGAATAAGTTGTGCGGCATAACGTTTACAAACTTCTGCTGGTAGGTCATCTGCACCAGGTGCTTTGCCATTTTGTGCATGGGCTAGCGCCTCTAGAAGCTCCTCCTCTGTCAGTGGGGCATTCAATAGCTCTGCGTCTGTTGTGGATATACATGGAAGAGGGTATTTGTCCAAAAAAGTGCAAATGTCTTCCTGCGATGGGTGAACTTTAGATGTATATACCTCTTGAAAGAAGTCTTCAAATGTACCTATATTTTGTGTGGAGTAACATAGTGTGCCCTGTGAATTCATCACAGCCACAATATGGGAGGATGTTTGCTGCGACTTAGCCAACAAAGCCAACATATGACCCGTATTTTCCCCTTCCTCAAAATGTTTCTGCTGTAAGAAGACTCTTTTGTTTTCTGCTAATTGAAGGGATAATTGTTTGAGCATGGACTGGGATGCCAGCCATGTTCTCTTTGTGTCATCAGTTGGGTTTGCTACAAAGAGAGTTTCTGATTGCTGTGCGTCTGCTATTACCTGATTCTCCCATTTCTTTGTGTTAGTTTTAATGTGCGAAATTTCTTTAATGAATTGCCCACGTAAGAATGCTTTGGCTGCCTCCCAAATGGTGTCTATGCTCGTAGACCCTATATTTTGTGTAAAGAAGGATATTAAAGCTGTTGGAAGCGGGTCACGGTCTGGTATGAGTGACAGCCAAAATGGGTTGAGTTTCCAAAGACTATTCCCTTTTATTGCTCCCATTCATATAGCAATTGAAAGTGGGGAGTGGTCTAAAATTTGCCTGGCATGTTATTGGGAAGAATCAATCATAGGGAGTATACATTCATTGCCCAGACCCAAGTCTATCCATGAGAGGCCTCCAACTGAGACTGATTGACAAGAGTATACCTTAGCTACAGGATTATGCATTCTCCACACGTCTGTAAGGCCCATCTCCACAAGCAGATGGGCGAATGGTGTAGGCCAGGTTCTTTTCTGTGGATCACCCGTCTTTCCACTTAACCTGTCCTTCCCGGGATCAATACAATTATTAAAATCTCCCATGGCCAGTATCGGTATACCTGGGTAGCGAGAAATGTAGTTTGCTAATGTTGTAAAAAGATTGGCTGAAAACAGAGGATGAATGTATAACCCTGCTAATACACATTTAGTACCATATAAGGAGCAGAAAAGAAATACATAACGACCTTCTGGGTCAATTTTAACCTCTATAGGAGAAAATTGCACACCCCTCTTGACCAGGAGGCTCACTCCCCTCGAGTACGCTGAATATGTAGAGTGATATTGGTGACAAAACTGCCTTTGCGCAAATCATGGTGTTGAAGTCGAAGGGAAAATGAGTCTCCTGTAGACATATCACATCAGCATTCAATCGCTTGACTGTGCGCAGCACAGCCATTCGCTTGACCGGATTATTCAATCCACGGACATTCCAGGACATCAATCTAGTTAGCCTAGCCATTTTGTTAAGTTAGTAATAGAAACAGATTCAGAATTTACTATCATTCTATGTGCGTATAACAGTATTCCTTGTCTACTGGCACTAGCAAAATGTGACCCTGTGGAAAAACAAGCAACGGTAGATTGGATCAGTATACATATGGGTAATCCAGCCATATATGTAATAGTAGACTGGAAAATTATAGTCATCACTATAAGAAATAAACAATGAGGGAACCATGGTGAAAAAATGCGGAGAGATAATATTGAAAAAAAAGGGGAGAAAAAGGGTTCTTACAACGTAAGCCAACATGGCTTTGCTCCTTTGCCAACATAGAGTTACGTGTCTGTAACAGACCATCCTGGGGGCAACAGTGGAAGCTCACTACCGTGTCTTATAGCTTCTCAACAGCGAAAACAGAAGCCTTAGGCCCAAACAGAACTTCTATTAAGAACTGACAGCTATTTCCGCCTTAGTAAGTAGCTTGTGAGAAAAATTGAAGAAGGAGACTCCTTCTGCTCATCCCTATGGCAATTATAAAACAGTTGACCTGATTGGGCCCCACAGTTACCATAACCATGTCTCCATCCCTGTATGAGCATAAAAAAGCAAAAGAGAGGGGCAGTGGGACTTTAAATGAGGCATGGGTATGTCTTTGAGATGGTCTATGATACCTTATATTATATTAACTATCACCACCCCATAAGGGGCTTTTTAGCTGTATAGCCATAGAGAATTGCTGATCAAGAAAATGCATAGACATCAGTTCATGAGTAATAATAATAATATAATGCATCATAATATACAATACATAAATCATGCACATTGAGGCATAATAAAAATAGTAATAATAATAGTAGTCATGTTGATAGAAACGTTGTTTATAAACACTGTTTATAAGATATTGACATAATTGATACAGGCAATAGAATGGATATACAAAAAAGGTGAACAAGGTATTCCGGATAACAATGTTAGTAAAAATGGTATGCGATAGAATTCATAGATGAAACAAACTTGAAATGGCAACCCTGAGTGTAGACTCTACGCGTTTCATGGCGTTTAAAGCCAATCATCAGGAGTGGGATGCATCAAGAGATGACTAGAAAAATGAATAAAAAGATAAATAGATCATTGGAGTCTAGATTTAAATCATGCTTTCAGAGGGCAAAGCAGGTATTTTAGAATATATATAAATGCACATTACCTTTTGGCAACAGCCCAATACATAACCCAACAGTCCAATTATGGAATAGTGAAGGTGGCCCTGAGAGAGCTGTCTCCCCCGGGGTTGAGGCCAAGGACACACAAGGCTGACCCCCAAACCGAAGAACTCCATGGGAGCTGGAGAATCGAAGAGGGGGTGGAGAGGAACAGCAGCCAAGGAGAGAACCAGACAGCTAAAACACACTTCCAAGGTAGGAGGCATACAGGTATGGGCCACAGATAAAGTTCTGTAATAAATAGAAAAAGGAAAAAAATAATAATAAATAAAAATAAAATAAAATAAAGATAATGAGAAAAAAAAAATGTATAACAAAGAGGTGGGGATGAGTGTGTCAGAAAAGGAAAAATAAACAAATGTTATAAATGAAGGGAGGTAGAGTGTAAAACCAAACTGGCACTAGAGTGTATGTCTGACACCTTCCCCAAAACTAGCTGGGTGGTGAAAACCAACAAACAAAAAATGTATATAAATAATATATACTAGCATGTTGCCAATGTATTGGTATTTGAATAAAAGGCGTAAACAAATAAAATAAATAATGCACACCTGTATAGAGAGAAATCAAGCGTGATGTAGATAGGTGTGTGATGGTAATAATGGAGAGAGAAACAGCCTGATTACCTGAGGTGTGGATGAAGACCCATATATCCTCTCCTCCTGAGAACATGTGTGGAATGAACTGCCGGCTCATCCCGACCTTTGTATCCTCAGCCTGAGGGCGTGTCCCAGCCAACGTCATGCTATCACATATGGCCAATGAAATATACGGGGCAGACAACCAACTGAGGCACAGAGATCTCAGCGGTGGTTCATCCCCGCCCATCAAGCCTAGGTGAGATGGAGGGAGCATAATCACGCAGGTCGGCGTCGGAAGGACACCGCACCTGTGGCATGCTGGGCATGACGCCGATGCGCCAAGATCCAGCTCGCCTCCATCGCTAATGGGGATGGGTGGGGGAGAAGGAGCTGGGCGCATCGCAACCCCGGGGGAAGAGAGATCAATCAAAGCGGACCACCCACCCTGTGGGTGGGGCGTACCAAACAGGCAATGGAAACAAACAAAGGGAAGAGATAAAGAATGGACTGTATCTCTGAACTAACAGAGGGTAGAGACTAAAATGAAATAACCAGTGATCCAAAAAACAAGTAGGTTACTGAATGGACCAAATGAAGGGGAAATAAAAAAAAAACAAAAAAAAAAACGGATGCCAGCGTAAAAGTTAGCTCTTGGGACTAAAAGCCCAGATTGAGTAGTTGCGTTGGTGAGGTGGGGCATGACAGGTCAGAGAGGGAAACGGGTGTCTTCCACCCAAATAAACATATTATAAAACAGTTGACCTGATTGGGCCCCACAGTTACCATAACCATGTCTCCATCCCTGTATGAGCATAAAAAAGCAAAAGAGAGGGGCAGTGGGACTTTAAATGAGGCATGGGTATGTCTTTGAGATGGTCTAGGATACCTTATATTATATTAACTATCACCACCCCATAAGGGGCTTTTTAGCTGTATAGCCATAGAGAATTGCTGATCAAGAAAATGCATAGACATCAGTTCATGAGTAATAATAATAATATAATGCATCATAATATACAATACATAAATCATGCACATTGAGGCATAATAAAAATAGTAATAATAATAGTAGTCATGTTGATAGAAATGTTGTTTATAAACACTGTTTGTAAGATATTGACATAATTGATACAGGCAATAGAATGGATATACAAAAAAGGTGAACAAGGTATTCCGGATAACAATGTTAGTAAAAATGGTATGCGATAGAATTCATAGATGAAACAAACTTGAAATGGCAACCCTAGGTCAAGATGGTGACAAACGCCTGTTGCGTGCTGCACGGATTGATTGTTCCTCACGGTCCAGCCATTGTGCAGCTGCTGAGGGCGAATCAAAAAATTGCACAGAGCCCAGCACCTCCACTCATAGGCGGGCCGGGTATAGCATGGCATATTTAAGATCAAGGTCTCGGAGGCGGCGCTTAACATGATTAAACTTTGCCCGTTGTTTTTGCAAATCAGCTGAAAAATCCGGGAAGAGAGATATTCTGGTGTTATCGATCTTCAGAGCATCTGGTTTTGTTCTGGCGTTGTATAGAATTTCATCTCTGTCTTTATAGTTGAGGAGTTTAAACAGGAAGGGACGCGGAGGTGCTCCTGGCTGTGGAGGCCTGGCCGGAACCCTGTGTGCGCGTTCCACAGTAAACATGGGGGAGAATGCTTCTATGCCAAAAGCTTTTGTCAGTCAGTTTTCAATAAACTCTACAGGGTTTTTCCCTTCCATTCTTTCTGGTAAGCCTATGGCTCTTACATTGTTTCTCTTCATTCTGTTCTTGAGGTCCTCTATGCTGTGATATCAGGTGATTATTGTATGTTAGGTCCCTCTGCATGGGCGCCATGTCGTCTTCCATGGAACTTACCCTTCCTCCCAGGGCGGAAGTTCTTTCCCTGAGTTTCTGAGTGTCCTGGCGTAAGAAAGTTATTTCTGCCTTTACCCCTTTTATTTCTGTAGTGAGGGCTGCTATGGAGACATTACAGGAGGTTACAGCCGTTAGTATATCCCTCAGTGTGGGTTCTCCATCTGCAGGGGGGCTAGCGTAAGCATGGGGCCTAGCAGGGGCATCTGATGGTGTACTCACTGCGTCCCATGTAAAGTCAGAGTTATTAACCTCCTCCAGTGGTACTGTGTCGTCTGCCTCTGAGACACCTCCAGACGAGTCCTCCGGTGTACTGAGAGATGCCGTCGGATCCGTGGAGAGCAGCATGGAGAATAGTTTTTCCGCCACATCTCTGTGTAACTCCTTTGCCGAGCGCTGTGTCTGGGTGCCATTTTGTCCCATGAGGTCCGCCGACCTGATCTGATTTTGTCTCCTTGCTGCTGCCATCGGGGTTCGTGTGAGGAGCTGATGGGCTGTGCAGGGTCAGGGGACCTTCCGATGTCAGGTAAGTTGTTCAGTTAGCCAAGGAGATCTGGTTCTCAGGATAATTGTTCGGATGTTCGGCGGAGCGAGCTGAAGGAGCGTCTGGCTACATCCGCTGCCTGGCCACGCCCCCAAGGTGTCGCGGAAGGGAGTTTAACAAGACACTTGGCCACTCATTAAGGTTGGAGAAAAAGGGGTTTAGCCTTAAATTACGTAGAGGGTTCTTTACTGTAAGAGCGGCAAAGATGTGGAATTCACTTCCACAGGCAGTGGTCTCAGTGGGGAGCATCGATAGCTTCAAAAAACTATTAGATAAGCACCTTAACGACCGCAACATACAGAGATATACAATGTAATACTGGCATATATTAACACACATAGGTTGGACTTCATGGACTTGTGCCTTTTTTCAACCTCACCTACTATGTAACGATGGTGCACGATACCTGATCAAAGAAGAATTTAGCAAGATCCTCTAATTGGTGAGAATTGAACCACTTTTTAGCACTGGCCCTATCTTCACTTCTGCAGGGACTTCTTCTAGGTCACCACATGCAAGTGTTCTCAGTTCTTACTGTCATTCGCTGACCTGCAATCTAAATTTGCACTGCCCCCAGCATGCTTTTTTACTACCTACAACTAAAGCACGATGTTAAAACACAAGGTACCGCAGTGGAGTGGGTACAATCACCCACTCCTGTCTTCCGCATACTAGAAAATGCAACAAACACAAAGGGTATAATATCCCAATGTTACCTTATGCTTCTATCTGCACTTTTAGAGGGATTCCTCATGAAATCAGCGACCCAGTGGGAGGCAGACTTACAGGAGAGCAGTGGGAAGAGGCCCTCCAAGCCGTTGGCACTTGCTCGCTGAATGTATCCCAAAAGGTATCCCAATTGTATATCCTGTTGAGGGCACATTATACCCCAGTAAAAGTTCATAAAATGGGAAAACTACCCGATGTGTGGTAGGTGTAGGATATGCCAGGGGACCTGATACATACACCTCCTCTGGCGTTGCCCCAAACTCCATACATATTGGAAAGGGGTCCTGGCCACGCTTAACTAGGTATTCCAAACGAATGTTCCTCTCGATCCATTATGTTGCCACCTGGGGACACTGGAGGGGCGATCCCGGAGAAAGTGACCAGGGCGGCCTTTGCTAGAGCCCTATTCCAAGCTAGGAAAACAATACTTATGAGCTGGAAATCAGCCACCCTGCTGTCGGTTAAATCCTGGATTGAGCACATGGGCAATACCCTATCATGGAAAAATACATCTATCAGCACAGGGGAAACCCCAAGAAATTTGACAGATTATGGGCCGCATGGCTTGACACACCCAGGATTAGTCCCAGGGAACTGGTACAGATGAGGCTGCTCAGATGGCCATAACCATAATAGATGCTCAGGGAAATTATAGCTTTTTTAACCACAAAGTAACATTGTGGGGGGGGGATGTTGAAGTAGCCAGTACCATGACAGGGGATTGCAGAATAACACTAAACAGATGGAAACTGTATATATGCCACACATTGAATACTCACTGCTACTTGAGTATTGAAATGAATGACTAATGGTTATGTTAATGTTCTTTCACTGACAAATTGAAGTGTAATGTGATATATGTTTTGATCTGATTTGTTTTTGTTTTTTTTTTTGCAATAAAAACCTTTTGATAAAAAAAAAAGTCACAAAAGGGGGAAGTTCCCTTCACTTTTGGAATTTTTGTAGAATGTAGCTGACAAGGGATTAAGCATTAGGACACTCAATGTGCAGGCTGCAGCTTTGAGTGTTTTCTGGAGATATCTTTTGCTAAGGAACCTTTTATGTCCTGATTTTTAGGGGACTAGCCCTATCTAGGATGCTGTTTGTTAGAGGGTTTCCAAAGTGGGACCTCTCAGTAGTTCTAAATGTTTTGACCAAGGAGCCATTTGAACCTTTGGACTCTGTAACCTTAAAATTTCCCACTTTTAAGACTAGTATTTAGGTGGCGGTGTCTTCGGCCCACTGGATCAGTGAATTGCAAGCTTTACCCAACAGGGAGCCTTTTCTGATGGTCTTCCCAGACCATTTTTTTTTAAGGCTGATCCAGGGTTTTTTGTCTAAGGTATCCTTCTGCTATCATCACTCCCAGGACCTTACTCTTGCTAAATTCTATCCTAATCCAGGTTGCACAGAGAAGAAATTTTTCACATCATTGATGTCTGAAGGTGTTTTACATTCTATATCTTTATGGATCTGGATCTCCCAGTGTAGGGGCTCATACACTGGCTGGTGCCACCCTATAACAGATTTGTAAGATAGCTATACGGTCAGACTTTATAACAATCTTTCACGACTACAGATTAGGCCTGTTGGCTAGTGACCAGGCTTTTGGAAAGAAATTCTTGCAGGCTGTGGCACCCCCACATGGTAAGATCTTGTTTATAATTACAGCTGTTGTCCTGAAAGAAGAGGGAATATTAAGTTAGACTTACTGGTAACATGGTTTCCAGGACAGCAGCTACTGTCCAACCTATTGATTTGGAGTGATTGTTGTGTTTTTCAGCTTAGCCTCAGGTACTATTGTATAACTGAGGATCTATGGGGAGGAGCCTCCTTTTAAAAGATTTATGTAAGAGTATTTTCTGAAATGCAAGAACTTCTGTCAGCTTTTTATTTTTTTCTGTTTCCCTTTTGCAGATTTTCCCTCAATTCCTGCTTGGTAAAAGTTTGGGTTGTCCCCAGAACAGAAAGTAGGGGGAAATCTCTCAAATGAAGCCTTGTAAATCAGTAAAAGCTGCCAGTAGTTGTAAAGCTTCCCCCATTCTCTCCAAAACGAAAAAAATATATATATAGTTGTTTTTTTGTATAGATACACTTTAACCATTTGAGGATCTTAAACTTAGATGTACCTTACAACCCTTCAACTAAGCTTCTAAGGTGCATCTCCTATATTCATCAGGAGAGGAAGACATAAGGGATGCATCCTAGAAATTGTGTTGAAGTTCCTTAGGGGTATCTCTTAGAGCTCTTTCACACAGAGCTGCTCCAATCAGCAGGGGATCCATGACTTACTTAAGTTGCAGTGTATCTTTCTTTCTTTTTATTGATGATCCAAGTCCTTGAACTTTTGATAGCAACCACAGCTACTTTAACCTGTAAGCAGTGAATACTTTTTGCAATGTGTACCAGCTTTTACTTTGCTCTCCGTGGATGCTGTTCAGCACAGAAGATTCCATTTAAGATGTTCCATCCAGGCAGACATTATCTTGCACAGTTCCCTCTGGACAGACTTTTGAGTAAGGCAACTGGAATTCAGCAGAGCACATTTGACACTGTCCCCATCCAAGGCAGAGCCCGCAGGAGAAAGGAAGCCTCTGGAAGGTTGCTGTAAACATTTATCACCTTCCCTCAGCTCAAACCTCTTAACAGAGTCCTCAGTGATTGGCTTGAGAGGATAAGTATTCAGAACTCGGTTATTAGGTCTTCTTACACTGACTACTGGAAACACCACAACCGTAGCAAGCAGAAGCAATTAATGTCCTGAGATTAGGAAAACCCTGCAGAGCACAGACAATTTAAACAAAGCTCAGGCTGGATACTGTCTAATTGCAATAGAAAACCCAGAAAGACTAGGGACACTCCAGCTTAAAACAGGGTCCCTGCACACAAAAATAAAATGTGTGCATACTAGTGAGTTGTAGTGGAGATGATGGTTCCCGCGTTAATGCTGGGTTCACATAAGAGCACGCAGCGGCTCACAGCAGGAGTCCGTTCACAGTTTCATGTCCGATTTCAGCCCAAATTTTTAGCTGAAATCAGACCTGAAACAGACCAAAAGACCATAAAGAGCCGGTCACAATCTCCTGCTGTGCGAATTGGATGCAGGGAAACCCGCATCCAATGGGATCGTAGACAGTATTTAAATAAATCATATAATACCCTTTAATAATATTCTTATGAAAAACACTAGACATACTTTTTAATGGATTGAAATTGGCCGCGGCCCTTTATTATTGGCAATAAATTATTTGATCTTTAAACCAATATCATAACATACATTACATTCATGTCATTTTCACCAAATATTTTCACACCAAACCAAAATTTATTATATAATGTATACACATCTTAAATACCATATATGATAACTCAGCCATTACAGCTTGAGTTATAACCATTTTAACCCAAAACAACTGTCCCCTCTCATGTAGCAGAAAGGGACGGATGCCACATAACATGGACCGCGACAAGGGAGGGAGGGTGGGGAGCTTCTTCTTCTCCTGCTGAGCGCCGACTGAAACTGTTGCGCAGATTATTTTAAATTTAAATGACTACTATTAGCTTGTGCCCTGGCAGTTGTAACCATGTGACCTCATGTACCAATTATATTGCAACAATATCAAAACTGATTGTTGCTATGGGGCTTTTAAAATATATTCTAACTGTCACACTCCCATTGGTGTGCGAGGCAAATAAATTGCTCGCACACTTCTTATGGGATCGTAGACAGTATTTAAATAAACCATATAATACCCTTTAATAATATTCTTATGAAAAACACTAGACATACTTTTTAATGGATTGAAATTGGCCGCGGCCCTTTATTATTGGCAATAAATTATTTGATCTTTAAACCAATATCATAACATACATTACATTCATGTCATTTTCACCAAATATTTTCACACCAAACCAAAATTTATTATATAATGTATACACATCTTAAAAACCATATATGATAACTCAGCCATTACAGCTCGAGTTATAACCATTTTAACCCAAAACAACTGTCCCACAAGCCAGGCTCAAACGAAATGAGCCTGGCACCCCACCCGAACCGCGGCCAATTCAATACAAGACTCCAAATCTAAATTAAAAATATCCAGTGCAATTGCAGACAAATGCACATTATCTTCTCTGTAAAAACCCCTCAAACCCCCTTCTAGGTCAACATGGCGAAAAGACAAGCCATTAATTGAAGGCATAAACTTTCAAATCGCTCGTTTGATACGTTTCCTGATTTTATCACATTGTTTAAACTCAGGAACTAACAACCACTGCAATCTAGTAATTATTTCGGAAAAAACTAGAATGGTATTGGGCAAAATTGAATGAATATGGAACAAGTCGAATTTAATCTGATATATAATATCCAGCGTTTTGCGGTGACCTATATCATTGCCGGATAAATGAAAAATGAGGATACCAGGGAGAGGACAGTGTAAGTACAAGTATGACAATGCTTTGCGCAATTCAAACCAAGACATGCCCCTTTTACCAAACCACCAAAGTATAAATTGATCAGTCCGAAGTCCCAAATTAGAACCGTAGACTCAGAAGCACGTTGATGAGCCCAATAGATGTATGAGTGACCTACAATCCAAACATGGCATAGTGAATCTGTAAATTAAAAACAAAAGTGACGTCTAACATATGAACGATAACAAGAAGACTGCCAACCCCCTATACCTTTAATACAACTCTCAGACAAACCCAGATTAGAAGCTTCTGTAGCAGCCCCAATATGGAATGAATGGGATGTAATATGTAAGTGATGTAAATTGAGACATTGCAAGCATTTTTTTAGTACTGATTGGAATTGAAAACGGGTGAGAGGTAAGCCAGATGCATGAATCAACAGGTGGCTTTCACTAGACGGCCTAAACCGCAAAAATTGGTGTACCAAGAAAACTGGACAAATTGGAGAGTTGCTAAGACGCCGAAGCGTAATCCAACGCCCACGACTCAATTGGTCAGTTTTACTCTTTTTTAAGAAAATCTGCAATAAGCCACCACTCAGTTTCAAATCAGAAAATAAAATGCCAGAGGAATCTCCATTTTTAAGAGGAAGCAATTCGGACATGCGAAATGCACCAAAAAAAAGAGACTAAAAGATACTCTGAACAGTAACGATTCATATGAAGAGAAGCAAACAGAATTAGTAGACTCACATAAGTGAAATAGAATGTCTGCAGTAATTGGCAACCTTAAGTCTGAAACCATAGTGTGTTTACAATATCCCTTCAGTGCTTGTCTCACTGAAAAGAATTCTTTACAAGAATGAAAACCCCTCAATTTAAGAAAAAAAAAAATGCCTGCCAAAATGTTTGTTACATGGGAATACGAATAGCAACGTGCCAATAAAGAATCCAAAAAAGACAGAACAAGCGGTTCAGAGAATTGAGAAGGTCCATAATCTAAATTGCTCAAATATGAGCACCAAGAGAACCACACGGCTTGATAACTTGTCCACGTGAAAGGTGCAATGGAATTTTGAATAGAAGAAGCCACAACAGTTAAAGCAGGTTTCCTAAATGTGGCGGACACCGGCAACCTTCTTCGTCTGCTTCCGGAACCAGAAGCCGAAACCGCTGCAAGTGAAAACGGGACAATAGGTCAGCAATAACGTTATCTACTCCTGGAACAAATTGAGCCTTTAGCCAAATATTTAATTGTAAACATTTCAATACTATTTGCCTCAATATAGTAAGAACAGGTAAAGACTTGGATGAGAGGCAATTAATTGCATAAACCACTACTTTGTTATCTGAATGGAATAAAAGCCTACGATTTCTGAAATAAGGACCCCACAATTCCAGGGCAACTAATATAGGAAATAGTTCCAAAAGAACAATAATTTTAGTCAAACCCTTTTCATGCCAAGATTGAGGCCCACGATCAGCCGACCAACGACCTTGCCAAAAAAGACCATAACCTATAGCCCCAGAAGCATCAGTCCACAAATCGAGAGTAGACGTAGAGCAAAAAGGTGTTTGCCATAATGTGCAACCATTAAAATTTGATAAAATTTTTTGCCAAATCTTCCTTCAAATCTGCAGTAATACGTATAAAATGAAAAGGAGAGGAAACACCTGAAACAGACCTATACAAATGCTTAGAGAAGACCCTACCCATAGGGATAACTCTGGAGGCGAAAGCCAACAATCCCAACAGCGACTGTAAGGTTTTTAAGGTAACTTTTGGTTTGGAAATAACAAAAGAAACTAGATCCAACATTTTTTTAACTTTTTCTACAGGCAACCGAAATACCATGTCAACGGTATCTATAGAAATGCCCAAAAATTCAAGGCAAGTGGTTGGATACACTGTTTTTTCAGGGGCTAAAGGGACGCCAAAATTTCTACACACTACTTAAAATTCCCCCAATAATTAGAAGCAGTCCAAAGAATCCGGGGGGTCCCATAAAAAATCATCCAAATAATGAATCAAATTAGATGACCCAGTTTGAAAGGATACCACCCATTCCAAAAAAGTTGAGAACGTCTCAAAATAGCGACACGAAAGTGAGCAACCCATAGGGAGGCATTTGTCATAATAAAATCCACCATCGAAATAAACCCAAAAAATTAAAAACTTTGGGATGGATAGGCAGTAGCCTGAATGCAGATTTTATATCCGCCTTCGATAACAACGCACCCCTACCAATTTTGCTGATCTTATCTAAAGCATTGTCAAAAGATGCATAAGATACTGTACAGAGAGAATGATCTATGCTATCATTAAGCGACAGTCCGTCTGGATAGGATAAATGGTGGATGAGACGGAAAGAATTATGATCCTTTTTAGGTATAATGCCCAATGGCAAAATCCTAAAATTGGAGAAAGGAGGCGAAGCAAAAGGGCCAGCTACACGTCCATCCTGAACCTCTTTCAAAATTTTATCAGCTACTATATCAGCATGCTTTCGAACAGATGGTAGATTTTCATGAAGCAAACACCCCGAACCCAAAAAAGATGGCAAAGAAAAACCATCTGAAAAACCGCTAAACAACAGGGCCGCCATTTGTTGATTTGGCCAAAAGCGTAGCCACGGTAACACGTTTGTTATGTTCACTGGCGTTATTGCTTTTTCAAAAAAGATCAGTATTCTGAGATGAATTGTTAGAAACTAACCTTTTAAAACAATGCAATGCTGCATGATTGCCAGCACAATAAGCACATTCATGCTTATATTTGCAGGAATTGGGCCATTTACATTGACCCTCATTGAAGCCAAAACAAACACCACGCCTAAATGAACTAGTAGGAGGAGCAGAAGGTTTGGTGAATTGTTTTTGAGGGAGTAGCAAATTCAGCCACAGCCCCACATCTTTCATCCCCCATTTTAATGTCTTGTGAACCGCAAGTTTCTGACGAAATGATTTGTCATAAAAAAAACATGCAAGACCATTAAAGTTCTTAAAAGCCTCTAAAATAATTTCCACATGCTGGAACAATCCACAGCAGCGTTCTGGATGTTTTTCTCCCATGACACTTGCAAAGATACAAAATGCCTGTAACCAATTGTTAAAGCCAAGAGGCACTGTTTTACGCTTGTCATCGTCATTCTTATCAAAATCTCACTTTTCCATACGATTATCTTCAAAATAAGGCAAAAGGGATAAAATATCGATATATTCTCCCTTCCAAATTCTTTCTTTAACAGAATTACTCAAATGGAAACCTAAAGGCGAAAGTTCGCATGACAGGGCCTCTTTAAAACAACTCTCAGGGACTGATAGAGAAATCGCAGGAGTAGTTATTGGCACAGTATGCAGGTACGAAGATACCTGAGACACTGCAGGTTGGTCAGCAGTAGAAGTACCCAACCAAACACCAGCAACATTAGCATCAACTGTGTGAACAGGGGTAGGTGGTGCACTGACAGAATTTTGCAATGAAGACAATGAACGCGCTAATCGCAAAAGTAGCTGTATATCAACACACTCACCTGTCCTATTAGAGGAGGCAGTCAGAAACGTATTGACAGCAGGTACAGTAGATGGAGCTGGAATACCAATAGATACATTATCAACATCAGCAGAACAATTAGTAGCAAGTGTCAGTGAATGACCACTATGATCAATGACAGTGTCATTTTTCCCAGTATTATGTGACACATCAGGTAAAGCAGGAACAGACTCATCTAAAGAAAAAGTCTCCAAATGAGGGGAGACAGTACTATTATGCAGCACAGATGATGTTTTCTTCCTTTGGGCAGCCTGAGAACAGCGCTTACCAGATGAATGTTGCCTGGGAGGTGATGGAGAGTCAAAGCGACGAGGTCTCTTTTTCTTTCTGTGAGAAGGAGCAGGCGCTAGGACCGCACCGACATCAGATCTGCCAGCCTGCTCTGGCTCAGTGAAGGAACAGGGAAGACGTCAAAGAAGGCAGCAGGCGGAGCCACAGGAGGAAGCTCGTAACAGGAAGATAACACAGCAGGGCTGGAGAAATCCTTCGGGGCACAGAGGAGATGTGTAGCTGACAGAGAAGGCACTGTAAGTGCTGAGGAAACCAGCGATTATGAAGCCTGTGGAATATCAGTATGTGGAGGATCCATAGCCAGGCAGCGACGCATCCATTCATCCCCATCAGCTGATCCAGCCCTTTCAAGCAGCTGACGCAGTAAAGTTTTCATAGTAAGTGGCCAGGAAGTCTCCTCTCCAAGCTTCTTCTTCTGCTGAGCGCCGACTGAAACTGTTGCGCAGATTATTTTAAATTTAAATGATTACTATTAGCTTGTGCCCTGGCAGTTGTAACCATGTGACCTCATGTACCAATTATATTGCAACAATTTTAAAACTGCTTGTTGCTATGGGGCTTTTAAAACATATTCTGTCACGCCAGGGCCGTCTTTAAGGCAGGGCAAAAGGGGCAGCTGCCCTGGGTCCTGTCATTGTTGTGGGGCCCAAAGCAGCTGCCTCATACTTGCCAACTATTCCAGTTTAAATTCTCTTGTCCCTTGAAGTTTTAGTCCTGTGCTGTGTCCCGATATCTCAGTGTGAAGTGCTGGTACTAACGCTGCCCAGCTCTGCCCTATTGTTGTGTACAGATGACTCACCTGCAGACCCTGTGCTTACATGTAAATAACCGACATTACTAAGTAAATAGCTGTGGCCGGCGGCATTGATATGTAAACAAAGGCAGCATTCATATGTATATCATGCTCCCCTGTAGTGAGGAGATGATGTGCTGTAACCTCTAGCAACTAATCAGTGAGCTGTAATGTGTGCTGTAACCTCTAGCAACCAGTCAGTAAGCAGTAATGATATGCTGTAACTGGTGACAACCAATCGCAATTGCTGCCTGATCTGATACAGTAAACTGATTTTAAGTCTAGCTGCTATTTATTGGATGTCTCAGAGCAGGTGGAGAGTGAAATTGCATGGGGGGGGTAGCCCAAGAAAATTTTTGCCCAGGGTCCAATCAATATTAAAGACGGCCCTGTGTCACGCTCCCATTGGTGTGCGAGGCAAATTTCTCCCACACTTCTTATTTACACTAGTGTGAACCCAGCCTTAATGTGATTTGGCATGTTCCAGTACCAACATACTGTGTATGTACAGTAAAGAGTGCAATAATATTGTCCATCCAGACAAATGAAAAACGATCTAGATACTTAAACTGCAACCGTGTTTTTTAGGTTCATGTTAGGACATGACTCTTGGCCTCATGTACACTGCTGCTGGTAAACGGACGTTCAGAGGCAGTTGGCTGCTTTTTTCAGCTGCCCCTGAACTCATCCAATGGCATCTTATCAGTACATGTACGCAGATTCATTTAATGTCGTTTTTAGGCAGTTGAGTTTAGAGGTGTTTTTTGGAAAGCAAAAAAATTAGTTCAGACCCTGAGTTTAGAGGCATTTCAAGCATCAAACACTTCTAAATGTGGCTAAATGTGGTAACTTGCATTTAGCCGTGTTTTGTTTATAGGCGTTTTTCATTTTTGACTATTTTGAAAAAAATAAAAAATATATATTTTTTTAGCTAAAAATGGGGTTGTGACCTGTCCACCTAATTTTAAAGGGATGCACCGACATGCCTCCATTCCAATTAGTGCAGGATAAATAAGAGAATAGAAGCGGGACTTTGCATGAGGCATGTTGGTGAGTGTGTAAGCTCGGTAGTACATGCTGTGATGTGATGTCTAGGGTAAGTTCTATACCTAGTTGTATCTACAAAGGATTTACAAGGTGGTGATGGTAAAAAGATTTAATAACATAGATCCTGAAACATAGCACAATCGTGGATGGAAACATCATAGGGCACAATTGAGCATATATAAACAGTATATTAACAGGCATAATTCAGACACAGATGGTACAATTGCAAAAGGGGATACATTGTACAGTAAGTTGATATGTGCATCCATAGTTAACTCAACGCGTTTCATGGCTTATAACCAATCATCAGGAGTCCGATGCAATTTGGCTGCATTAAAACAATAAAACATCTATTAGTATACGGACAGATGAGTAGAGAAGGGGTACTATGGGAATCTGAATTTCCATGATAAAACCCCGGGATCCAGTACTTTTTGGTATTAAGGCCATAAAGTTTTTACTGGCGGTGGTGCTATTACAGGTCCAGGATTGTGGGTTTCCCCGAGGATCCCCAGCTTCTGAAGGTTTAACAGAACCCACCGTGAAGGGTGAAGATTGGGAATGTTGGTTTACCACAGAAAACCCTGCGGCAGGAAAGGTAAGTGGAGTTTTCTAAGAAATTTTTAAAAATGTTCTTATGATTGTCTCCTTTAAATTTAGTAAGTGTTGTCATGCCTATGTGTCACAACTGGGGGCTGTATTGAGCACTTACCGTCTCATGCTTCTCAGAAAGCCCACGTTGTGTCTAGAAAGCAGTAGTTTCTTCTTCCTCCGGCCAAGCAGCAGACCTCCGGTAAGTCTGGGGGGGTTCCTTCTCCCCACCAGACGCCCCCCTGCGCGTTTTTTTTCTTCCCCTCTTCTCAGGGAAAGAGCACCACAAAAATTTTAAAAAAAATGGCCCAAACAGTGGACTATTGCTCAAGCAGTGGATGCATTCTTTCTGGTAGTACCTCCACTTTGTGCATCGGACTATGGTTGGAAGGGGGTAAAAACGCCTCAAAAAAGGGCTCTAAAAGGACTGCTACAGTCACACAGAAGCCTAGAACCTTTTTTTTAGCTAAAAATGGGGTTGTGACCTGTCCACCTAATTTTAAAGGGATGCACCGACATGCCTCCATTCCAATTAGTGCAGGATAAATAAGAGAATAGAAGCGGGACTTTGCATGAGGCATGTTGGTGAGTGTGTAAGCTCAGTAGTACATGCTGTGATGTGATGTCTAGGGTAAGTTCTATACCTAGTTGTATCTACAAAGGATTTACAAGGTGGTGATGGTAAAAAGATTTAATAACATAGATCCTGAAACATAGCACAATCGTGGATGGAAACATCATAGGGCACAATTGAGCATATATAAACAGTATATTAACAGGCATAATTCAGACACAGATGGTACAATTGCAAAAGGGGATACATTGTACAGTAAGTTGATATGTGCATCCATAGTTAACTCAACGCGTTTCATGGCTTATAACCAATCATCAGGAGTCCGATGCAATTTGGCTGCATTAAAACAATAAAACATCTATTAGTATACGGACAGATGAGTAGAGAAGGGGTACTATGGGAATCTGAATTTCCATGATACTCACAGGCAGTGCATTGGTCGATAGCAACCAATGTACTGAAATGCAACATTGATGCGGGTCTGCAAAGTCCATTTTTTAAAAAAAAACACTTATGAATGCAAATGCGTCATGTAAACACGGCAAAACGGACGTTTTAAACATGGATTACTATCTGTCAAGGTAAATTGTTCAGGGGAGGTTGTAAAAATGTCCTGTGAACATAAAGTCTAAAGGTATAGCACTTGGAATATTTTCTTTAAAGTATGGATTTTTTATTCAAATGAAATATAGATCTTTAATATAGATGTATGGCAGATATGAGTTCCCCTTTTCTATAAAGATCACACAATACCATATGTATCTTGTTATTTTCTTCTATGAAATGCAGTATGGATCTAAGCCACACTCCTACAAGTGACATTTCTTATCGTACATCACGGGACACAGAGCCATAGTAGTTACTATGTGGGTTATAGGCCACCTTCCGGTGATGGACACTGGCAGGCCCTAAAACAAAAAGTGCACTCCCTATATGACCCCTCCCACTACTGGAAGTACCTCAGTTTTTTCGCCAGTGTCTAAGGTGTTGGACACGAGTAAAGTTGTACTGTGCTGAGCCCCCCTGGAGCAATCCTTGCTGGGGCTAGCCATGCAGCAGGATCCATTCAAAGTGTCTTTTTGGCCGAACTGAATGGTACCCGGGCATCGTATCCGAATAAACAAGGTCTTGCCTGTAACGCTTCTCTTTTTAGAGAGCTGGACCCCGGGATCCAGTACTTTTTGGTATTAAGGCCATAAAGTTTTTACTGGCGGTGGTGCTATTACAGGTCCAGGATTGTGGGTTTCCCCGAGGATCCCCAGCTTCTGAAGGTTTAATGGAACCCACCATGAAGGGTGAAGATTGGGAATGTTGGTTTACCACAGAAAACCCTGCGGCAGGAAAGGTAAGTGGAGTTTTCTAAGAAATTTTTAAAAATGTTCTTATGATTGTCTCCTTTAAATTTAGTAAGTGTTGTCATGCCTATGTGTCACAACTGGGGGCTGTATTGAGCACTTACCGTCTCATGCTTCTCAGAAAGCCCACGTTGTGTCTAGAAAGCAGTAGTTTCTTCTTCCTCCGGCCAAGCAGCAGACCTCCGGTAAGTCTGGGGGGGTTCCTTCTCCCCACCAGACGCCCCCCTGCACGTTTTTTTTCTTCCCCTCTTCTCAGGGAAAGAGCACCACAAAAAAAATGGCCCAAACAGTGGACTATTGCTCAAGCAGTGGATGCATTCTTTCTGGTAGTACCTCCACTTTGTGCATCGGACTATGGTTGGAAGGGGGTAAAAACGCCTCAAAAAAGGGCTCTAAAAGGACTGCTACAGTCACACAGAAGCCTAGAACCATCGCAAAAAAGATGGCATCCTCCCCTGAGAGTAATATGGCTGGTCAGAGTGAGCCATCAGGAGGGGCAAGTGTTGCAGCAGCGCTTAACACTGCAGCCCCTGTGTATATTACTAAGGAAGTTTTTCCTTCAACCATTTTAAGCTTGGAGCAAAAAATTGATGCTTTAATTGCATCCCAGAGTGGGACTAAGCGCAGCAGGTCCCCATCCATTGCTCAGGGGCCTCTTGCTGAGGAATAAGGAGCGAGAGTTGACTAATCTCTTTCAAAGGACCAGGAAGAGGCTGAAGTCTCCTCTTCCGAAGAACCTGATACGAAAGTATCAGGTTCGCAGGAAAAGTTGCTGGTACAGTCTCTCACTGAATTGGTCCGCTCCACATTTTTACTGCCAATAACGCAGTCAGTTGATGAGCCCACTTCTGGTTTGGGTTCACTAAAGCCTCCCCAATCTGTTTACTCTTTTCCTATCCATTCATGGCTAAGGAAGCTAATGCATTCTGAGTGGAAGCACCCAGATGAAAACTTTTTCGGAGGAAAAAACTGTTTAATACTTTATCCTATGGAGGAAGAGTTTTATAACAAATGGGGAACTCCAGAAATTGACGCTGCTATATCCTCTGTAAATAAAAACCTGACTTGTCCAGTAGACAATGCTCATATGCTAAAGGATCCAACGGATAAGAAGTTGGAGTTCCTTTTTAAAAACTATATTTCGCTTGCAGGTTCATTTGTTCAACCTGCACTGGCACCGATCAGAGTATCTTAGTCCTTAAAGGACCAGTTTATAGAGGTACTCAAAGTTATTCCTGATCAATAGGCCCAGGTGTTGTCCAGGATATCAGAAGCGTTGTGTTTTACAGTAGACGCTATGAAAGATTCTATTCTCCAGGCCTCACGGCTCATCCTAGGGCTGGTACATGTGCGTAGAATCCTATGGTTGAAAAATTGGTCAGCCGAAGCGCCATGCAAAAAGCTCTTGGCCATTTCCCTTTTCATGGTGAACGGTTGTTTGGAGACTATCTGGATAAGTATATCCAAAGAATTTCTAATGGGAAAAGTTCCCTTTTACCAGTTAAGAAGAAGTTTAAGCATTTTTGTTTTAAATGTGCTTCTTCTCCAGTGCCAGGGGCATCAGACTCCAGGCAGTCATGACCGCCTCCACCGTCAGTTTCAAGAGGTAAATCTCAGGGTCAGTCCCAGGGTTAAAAAAGGACCTGGGGGAAGAAACCCACAAAACAGAATACTAAAGCCTCCTTATGAAGGTGCGCCCCCACTCACTCGACTGGGGGGGAAGGCTTCTAAAATTTTCAAAGGTCTGGCAGGAACAATGTCAAGACAGATGGGTGGCTTCCTCAATTTCTCTAGGTTACAAACTAGAGTTCCGAGAGTTCCCGTCTCCTCGTTTTCTCAGATCAAATGTTCCCAGAGATTCAGTGAAAAAGAAGTCTCTCTTTCTAGCTTTGGATCATCTCTTGTCTCAAAGAGTGATATCGTTGGTCCCATTGGAAGAGCAAGGTTTGGGGTTTTATTCAAACCTGTTCACTGTTCCAAAACCAAATGGGGATGTCAGACCCATTTTAGATCTCAAAGATCTAAACCTGTTTTTGAATATTCGTTCTTTTCGCATGGAGTCAATCCGATCAGTAGTCTCCATCCTACAAGGGGGAGAACCTGTGGCATCAATCGACATCAAGAATTCTTATCTCCATGTGCCGATTATCCCCGCTCACCAGAATTTTCTACGTTTTGAGGTAGAAAATCTTCATTTCCAGTTTGCAGCTCTGCCTTTCAGTCTAGCTACTGCACCTAAAGTGTTTACAATGGTCCTGGCTCCTCCTTTACCCAGGCTAAGGGCGCAAGGTATAACGATACTAGCCTACTTAGACGATCTACTCTTGATGGATCAATAGGTAGCCCGCTTAAACCAAACTTTGGTCACCGCAGTCAGCTACCTGGAATACCTAGATTGGATTCTTAACCTAAAGAAATCCTCCTTAAAACCATCAAGGAGATTGCAGTACTTGGGGCTGATCATAGATACAGCTCAGAAGAGGGTGTTTTTTCCCCAGGAAAGGATCAGTTCCATAAAGGAACTGATTCAGTTGGTCAAAACAAAAAAGAATCCTTCTATTCGACTTTGCATGAAATTGTTGGGAAAGATGGTGGCTTCTTTCGAGGCCGTTCCTTATGCGCAGTTTCATTCAAGACTGCTGCAAAACAGAATCCTGTCAACTTGGAACAAGAAGGTCCAAGCTCTGGACTTCCCAATGTGTTTATCCCCCAATGTGCATCAGAGCCTCAATTGGTGGTTGATATCCAAGAATCTTCAGAAAGGGAAATCCTTTCTACCAGTTACCTGGAAGGTGGTAACAAAAGATGTCGGCCTTCTGGGCTGGGGAGCAGTCCTGGAAGAAGCATCTGTCCAAGGGAAATGGTCCAAATCAGAGATGACCTTGCCGATCAATATTCTAGAGATTCGGGCAGTATGCCTGTCCCTGGAGGCCTTGACGTCCAGACTACTGAATTGTCCTGTCAGAATCCAATCCGACAATGCCACAGCGGTGGCCTATATCAATCACTAAGGGGGCACGAGAAGTCGTGCGGCCCAGAAAGAGGTGAATCATATTCTTTCTTGGGCAGAAAACAACATTCCTTGAATATCAGCAATTTGGATTCCAGGGATAGAGAATTGGCAGGCGGACTACTTGAGTCACCAACAATTGTTCCCGGAAGAATGGTCCATTCATCCAGACATCTTTCTGTCAATATGTCAAAAATGGGGAGTTCCGGACGTGGATCTATTTGCGTCCAGTTTCAACAACAAGATCGACAACTTTGTATCAAGGAAAAGGGATCCGATGGCATACGGAACAGATGCCTTGGTCTTTCTGTGGGATCAGTTCTCACTGATCTATGTGTTCCCTCCTGTTCTGCTGCTTCCGCGTCTTCTTCACAGGATTAAGCAAGAAGGGAAAGAGGTGATTCTGGTGGCCCCAGCATGGCCCAGGAGATCTTGGTTGGCCGAGATCATAAAGATGGCGGTAGGGGACCCTTTGACCCTACCACTGTGGCCAGACCTTCTCTCACAAGGTCTGGTATTCCATTCTACCTTACAAACGCTAATTTTAACAGTTTGGCTATTGAGACCCACATTTTAAAGGACAGTGGGCTGTCAGCTTCAGTAGTTTCTACTTTGTCATATGTCTCCTAGTGTAAATCCAGGGGTTTGCACCCCAGAAAATATGTCATAGGTAGGATCCTTGAATTCCTACAGATGGGATTAGAAATGAAGCTGGCCTTAAGTACTATCAAGGGCCAGGTGTCATCCTTATAGGTATTTTTTCAACGACCACTTGCTTCCCACGCTCTGGTTTGTAACTTTATTCAGGGGGTAACACGGATTAATCCCCCAGTTAGGTCACCCCTGATCCCTTGGGACTTAAATTTAGTCCTGTCGGCTTTACAAAAACAGCCTTTTGAGCCAATTCGAGATATTCCCTTGGTCCTCTTTATGAGGAAAATAATTTTCTTGGTTGCCATATCTTCTGCAAGAAGAGTATCAGAGTTGGCTGCTCTTTCTTGTAAAGAGCCATATTTGATTATTCATAAGGATAAGGTTGTATTGCGGCCTCCTCCTAATTTCCTACCGAAGGTAGTGTCAGGTTTTCATTTAAACCAGGATATTGTTCTGCCTTCATTTTTTTCCAGATCTTCGTTCTCACTACATTCTCTTGATGTGGTGAGAGCATTCAAGGTCTATTTGAAAGTGACCGCTCAGATTCGTAAAACAGATGTTTTGTTTGTATTGCCAGACGGTCCTAAAAGAGGACAGGCAGCGTTGACATCTACTATCTCCAAATGGATTTGTCAAGTAATTGTTCAAGCTTATGGTTTAAAAGGGAAAATTCCTCCTTTTCATATTAAAGAGCACTCCACCAGGGCTGTTAGTGGTTCTTGGACAGTGCATCACCAAGCCTCCATGGCTCAGATCTGCAAGCCACAACTTGGTCTTCAGTCCATACATTTACCAGATTCTATCAAGTAGATGTAAAAGGTCATGAGGATATCGCCTTTTGGCACAGTGTACAGCAGGCTGCAGTATAAGTCCTCTAGTCTCTTAGTGCCCTACTTTTGTTGTGTCTCCCTTCTGTTGGCATTGCTATGGGACATCCAACATAGTAACTACTATGGCTCTGTGTCCCGTGATGTACGATAAGAAAATAGGATTTTTATAACAGCTTACCTGTAAAATCCTTTTCTTTGAAGTACATCACTGCACACAGAGGTCACTCCCTTCTTGGTATACACGTGTATTGCTTTGCTACAAAACTGAGGTACTCCCAGTAGTGGGGGGGGTGTTATATAGGGAGTGCACTTTTTGTCTTAGGGCGTGCCAGTGTCCATCACCTGAAGGTGGCCTATAACCAACATAGTAACTACTATGGCTCTGTGTCCCCTGATGTACTACAAAGAAAAGGATTTTAAAGGTAAGCTGTTATAAAAACCCTTTTTTTAGTGATAAAGACTCTAAATAAATATAGTTTCATCTTTTCTTAAAAACATTCAAGGCAGTCACATCTCATAAATTATTTCCATATAATTAGGCACATAAATCACGTAGTGCCTCAGGTATACTGTAAAATCCTACAAAGAAGAACTGGGTTCTCTTTTTAGCCAAACACAAAGAAATGTATAGAGCCCCAAGACTCCCATTAGATCAAACCATGCAATATACAGTTCAAGAAAATGCTTTAAAGGTGTACCTTGAGGAAAGAAACCTAATACATTCCTCAATATTTTTTTATTTAAAAAGAATACATAGAAGAATACATGGGTTTTCTCCTTTAACTTCACAAGGCAAGGACAGAACTCTATGAGCATTTGTGTTTTAATGTATGCCATCCTGTTTGATAAAATGTGATAGTTGAGTCCAGGGACTGGGTGACTGATGGCTATGTTCTTTTAATATATCCTTAAGGAGTTCCCTGTTCAAAATTCCTGTAACAGAATGTAGTATGAAGACATAATATTTTAAAGTGTGTTCTGCAGCATTATCTGCACAATTCATAGGGACAGTAGCATTGGACCCCATGTTCCATACAAGACTTTTGCCCTTTAAAACTGTTATTTTTTAAATATTCTAATAACTGTATATGGAGTAAAATATAAACAATTGTGAAATGGAAAAAATTTACTGAATAATATCATTAGACTTACAAACCATATACAGCTGTTAAAATACAATATCTTTGATAGTGGTCCTTTAAGGATTGTCAGAAAAAAAATAGAGCAGGGGTCTTACGATACTGGGCTAAAGGGACATGCCACGCTAGTTATTTTAACAGATATTTGTAACAGTAACAAAGATACCTGCTTATTTTGTCTGGCAATTTGTAACCGGCTACATACTGTAACTGCTTCCATATCTATGGTTCCTATAGATGCAGTTACATTTTGCTGCTGTGCCATTGGATAAAAAGAATAACTAATGAAGGTGGCCATTCACACAGCTAACTCCCACCACTGCAAAAGCGTTGTTCATTGATATAGCTACAAATTACTGGAAACACTGCAACACAAGACCAGGGCTGGACTGGGACAAAAATTTGGCCCTGGACTTCCTCATGACTGGCCCTAATTTTGAGTGTCCCCAACAGCGTCCCCCTTACATCAGAGTGTCCCCAACAGCGCCCCCTTACATCAGAGTATCCCAACAGGGTCCCCCTTACATCAGAATGTCCCCAACAGCGTCCCCCTTACATCAGAGTGTCCCCAACAGCGTCCCCCTTACATCAGAGTGTCCCCAACAGCATCCCCCTTACATCAGAGTGTCCCCAATAGCGCCCCCCTTACATCAGAGTGTACCCAACAGCGTCCCCCTTACATCAGTGTCCCCAATAGCATCCCCCTTACATCAGTGTCCCCAACAGCATCCCCCTTACAGCAGAGTGTCCCCAACAGTATCCTCCTTACATCAGTGTTCCCAACAGCGCCCCCCTTACATCAGAGTGTCCCCAACAGCATCCCCCTAACATCAGAGTGTCCTCAACAGCGTCCCCCTTACATCAGAGTGTCCCCAACAGCATCCCCCTTACATCAGAGTGTCCCCAACAGCACCCCCCTTACATCAGAGTGTCCCCAACAGCACCCCCTTACATCACAGTGTCCCCAACAGCGTCCCCCTTACATCAGTGTCCCCAACAGCGTCCCCCTTACATTAGAGTGTCCCCAACAGCGTCCCCCTTACATTAGAGTGTCCCCAACAGCGTCCCCCTTACATCAGAGTGTCCCCAACAGAATCCCCCTTACATCAGAGTGTCCCCAACAGCATCCCCCTTACATCAGAGTGCCCCCAACAGAATCCCCCTTACATCAGAGTGTCCCCAACAGCGTCCCCCTTACAACAGAGTGTCCCCAACAGCGTCCCCCTTACATCAGAGAGTCCCCAACAGCGTCACCTTACATCAGAGTGTCCCAATCAGCAGCTCCCTTCACATCGCAGTCCCCTCCAGCAGCCCACTTCACATGGTTGTTCCTGTCCTCTGGGAAAGATCTAAGAGAGGAGTTTATAGTACGCTTCTAATACTGTATATGCTCTATAGCAGCAGAGGATGTATGGACTATGAATCTGTGTCTGCACAGTGCTGATTGGTGCTGTGCCAGTCACATGATATTAAAAAAAGGGCTTTTAGAACAGAGACTCAAAATAAATAATTAATAGCAATAAAGTGTTTGAAAACGTATTGCAAATCTATATTACAAAGCAAATGTTTATTTTAATTTGTTTGCAATAACACAGTATAAGCGGAGTTTAAATTGACTGACAATAGCTTTCACTTTGTTCACACTGTACAGATATCTTGAGGCGGTTCTGCCAATCACAGCCTGTGTCATGCACCTCAAATCTGTGTTTATGAGTGTATTTGCTGGGAATAACAGGGAGGTGAAGCCTTCATCAATCAATAACTTACACCCTGCCCCTTAGTGTTTAACAATATGAGAACATGGAGGAAGAGGGAGGGGAGTGTCATTTACCACTGTGTAGATGCCCACATGTGTGACTCTATAGTCACATGGGCTGCACAGATGAAAAAGGAGAAAATTAACAGCGTGAAAGGGAGCTGAAACTGAAGCATGCTCAGTAGACATGGCAACGGCTGGTCTACACAATCTTAGGGTGCTGTGAGTACACAGACTGCAAAGATTATCAGTGCATAACATGAGATGATATCAAAAGAAATGAGCCATCATGAAATTTTGAAGTAAATATTATTAGCAAGTATTATATAGTCCACATAGTCAGCTAGTATGTGCTTTGTATATTTAGAAATGGTAACAATGACTATTTTAATCTCTTCCATATGAACATTACTGGGCCCTTACAGAAGGAAGGAGGCCCTTCCACATTCAGCATCACTTGTACACAGGGAATTGTATAGATTTATACACATACATAAATACAATCATATTTGCAGCATTTACATTTAAAAATCCATGTAATGTTTTCAGGGCCACCCCACTAGCCCCTAGCAGCTCTTTTAGAGCTTCTGCATATCATTCCTACTTGAGGGACAAATTTTCGATGACCCCACTCTTAGCTGAAGTGAGCATTGTCTTTCACATGCAGATCAACAATGTTGAGTGACAATACAGAGTATCCACTTGTCATTGAAAGGCAACTGTAATGACTGATGTAGCTGAAGCCCTTATGACTTCTGCCTGTAGTGAACATTATATTCTGTAGAAAAGAGTTTCTGTTTAGAGCAAATAATGTAGTCAGAAATAACAATGCACTCAACATGTTAAACATCCATTTTTATACTAAGTGGGCTCAAGGTTTTTTTACCTTCATACATTCTATACATGAAGGTAAAAGACCTTCTTTGTGCACTAGCAACCCTTTGAGGCTCCCATTACTGTCAATCACAGACAGTGAGCCAATGAGGAGAGAGCAGGGAGTGGGGCCAAGCCGTGTCTGTGTGTGAATGGACACACAGAGCAGCAGCTCGGGAGTGAGTCTGCTGCAGTGCCCCCATAGCAAGCTGTTTGCTATGGGGGCCCTTGGCCGAAGAGAGGGACCAGGATCTCCAGCGGGTGACCCGAGAAGAGGAGGATTGGGGCTGCTTTGTGCAAAACTACTGCATAGAGCAGGTAAGTTTAACATGTTAGTTCTTTTTAATGTAAAAAAAATTCTGCCTTTAACCGCTTTCTGACCGGCTCATGCCGATATACGTCGGCAGGAAACGTACAGGCATATTAACGTACCTGTACATTGACCTTTAAGAAGCAGCTTGCGCGCGCCGCAAGCTCCGTGAGTGTGATCACGGGTCCCGCGGACTCGATGTCTGTGGGGATACCTGCGATCGTCTCACGGAGAGGAAGAATGGGGAAATGCTAATGTAAACAAGCATTTCCCCATTCTGCCTAGTGACACTGACACTGATCACAGCTCCCTGTAATCGGGAGCGGTGATCAATGTCATGTCACACGTAGCCCCTCCTCCCCACAGTTAAATTCACTCCCTAGGACAAACTTAACCCCTACAGCGCCCCCTAGTGGTTAACCCCTTCACTGCCAGTTACATTTGCATAGTAATCAATGCATTTTTAATCACACTGATCGCTGTATAAATGTGAATGGTCCCAAAATAGCGCCAAATAGCGATCTATTAATAACATTAATAAAATTTGTATTTTTTTATTATTTAACGAGTCTGATGGCCTGTTAAAGTCCCACACTTAGGGGGATTTCTTTTTCTATGGTTTACGCTAATAGGGATGAGACCACCATACTCGATAGTTGCCATGACGGAAACCCCTTGTTTTGCCAAATAGCGATCTGTCCACCATAATGTCACAGTCACGATAAAAATCGCAGATCGTCGCCATTACTAGTAAAAAAAAAAAATATTAATAAAAATGCCATAAAACTATCCCCTATTTTGTAGACGCTATAACTTTTGCGCAAACCAAGCAATAAACGCTTATTGCGATTTTTTTTTACCAAAAACATGTAGAAGAATACGTATCAGCCTAAACTGAGGAAAAAACATGTTTTTTTATATATATATATTTTTTGGGGATATTGATTATAGCAAAAGGTTAAAAAAAATGCATTTTTTTCAAAATTGTCGCTTTTTTTTGTTTATAGCGCAAAAAATAAAAATCGCAGAGGTGATCAAATACCACCAAAAGAAAGCTCTATTTGTGGGAAAAAAAGGACGTTAATTTTGTTTGGGAGCCACGTTGCACGACCAAGAAATTGTCAGTTAAAGTGATGCAGTGCTGAATCGCAAAAAGTGCTCTGGTCTTTTGCCAGCCAAATGTTCCGGGGCTGAAGTGGTTAAAAAGGCTTTTATATACATGGTAGGCATAATCTGCCCAGGTTTGATTCACCAAGAATTTGGTGAATTCTCAAATTATAGTTTTATTCAAGTTCAAGAGAGGGTACAGCTCCAACAAAATAGCAAAGGCATACAAATATGAGAAACTTTGAAGTTGCAGCCTCCAACATTTCAATATCTTGGAAATAAGATAACAGTATTACCCACCTATTAATTGTTAATTATAGATACAAAACAAATAAGCCTTCTATTGTACGGTATATGAATGAATAGGGCCAACCCCCCCTATTTTCCATTTTCATATCAAGAAGAGCCAAGGTTAGGTGATATAATAGAAAAGGAAAGGAAAAGATCAAAGAGTAATAGAGAAGGGAAGGTAAAAAGAGAAATGTTAGTAAGAAAGAGGGAGAGGAGAACGGAAAGTGAAGGGTGTAGAAGAGTGAAAGGAGGGATGTAGGGGGATGGGAGGAGGGAAAAGGGGGGGTCAGTAGGGAGGAAAGGCTCATGAAGGAGGAAAAGGCTCATGGAGGCAGCAAGCGCGCATGACACGGGCCATCCGTTCCCACAAAACACAATCAGACAGTGCTAATTAACATTCCCAGGCAGTATCTCTGCATGAGTGATCTGCACTAGACAGACAAGCTCCCTCCCAGGAGCGTCTGACCCTCATCTGAGAATACAAACATATTCCACCTGGTCCATGTTTTGGTGAACAGTTTGTTTTGGTGTCGGGCTGTCAGAATCAGATCCTCCATTTTTTTAATATCCTCCACCTTTCTAATCCACGTGCCAACGGTCGGGGGCTGTGTAGACTTCCACAATAGGGGAATGCACGCCTTGGTTGCATCCAGCAAGTGGCGTATCAATGATTTTTTATACACCTTACTGGATGTGTGGGCAGAGTGGAGCAGAAAGAAGGCCGGATCGTTCGAGATGGAGTGCTCAGTGAAATTCTGCATTGTATTTTGGATGGTCTTCCAGAACTGCTCCAAAATGGGGCAGGTCCAAAAGATGTGAAGAATGGTTCCACGGTCACTCTGGCATCTCCAGCACCGGTCCGAGGAAGATGGGAATATCCTATGTAGTTTTGCAGGGGTATTGTACCACCTAGTAACCAATTTATAATTAGTCTCCTGCATTTTCGTGCATATCGAGGATCTATATGTGAAGTGGATGATATTTTGCTTTTGACATGTCATGAAGTTGCATTGCAAATCCCGTTCCCAAGCATCTAACAATGTAGACGAAAACTGTCTGGTGGTGTAATCAGTAATTGATATGTTGCAGATAAGGCATGAGGCATATTACCCTCTTCAGAGCAGTAAGTTTCATACGTAGTCAGGGTTTGGTCAAAGTTTCTGGGAGAAGGTAGAGCTTTAAGGAAGTGGTTGAGCTGGAAAGCTTTCCAGAAATCTAAATGGAACGGGCCGGTTGGGCTCATAAGCTCGGATATGGTAGGCCACTGGTCATTTAGGATAAAGTGTGAAGCTTGGAAATAATTTGAGCATCTCAAAGATTGAAATGTGGGGTCTGTATAACCTGGAGTGAACTCTGGTGTTCCTAGAATCAGACGGAGTGGGGAGTCTAGTGATGTAAGATGGACGCATGTGAAAAGAGATAAGCATGTGCGCGTGGTCACACCTATCAGGGGGTGATTTTTTTATGGTCCTCAGCAGTAGATCATAACACCAAGGTGCTCTGTTCAAGGGTATGTCACATTGAGTCTGTTCCGGCCGAGTCCATAATTTAATGGATTGATGTCGGTTCCAGTCTATAAGTCTGGTCAGATGGGTTGCGTAGTAATATTTGCGAAGGTCCGGAACCGCCAGTCCTCCATATAATCTAGGTAGGGTAAGTAGATGTCTATTAAGTCTGGGCCTCCTATGAGCCCATATGAAATCAAAGAACAAAGCATTGGTCTGGTCAAAGTAGGAGGAGGGGATTTGGATCGGCAGGGCTTGCAGAAGGTATAAAAATTTGGGGAGGATACACATCTTAAGGATATTGCATCTACCGAACCATGAGTGTAAGCCTGTATGCCATTTGGTCAGCAGGGTCCGGACAGATGTCAATAACGGGGGGAAGTTCAGTGCGAATATCTGAGATATTTTGGGGGGAATATGTGTACCCAAATACTTCAGGGCCGTGGTAGTCCATTTGAATTTAAAACTATCTCTAAGGGATTTAAGGAGACGTGGAGGTAACCCTATACCCATTGCTTCTGACTTGTTGAGGTTGATTTTCAGATTAGAAATACTACCGTATGTTCTAAATTCTTGTAGGAGATATGGAAGGAAAACCACCGGGTTGGTGAGTGAGAACAGCATGTCGTCCGCGTATGCGGCGATCTTCTGCTGGGAGTCCCCTATAATAACACCAGTTATGTCTGGATTGGATCGTATGGTACACAGGAAGGGTTCCAATGACAGGGCGAAAAGGAGCGGGGATAAAGGACATCCCTGACGTGTTCCATTCTTAATTGCAAATGAATCAGACAGGACACCATTAGCTCGAACGCGAGCTGTGGGATCGGAATAAAGTGAATTTATACAATTTAGCATCGTGTTGCCCAAGCCTATGTGATTCAAAACGGAAGTCATAAATTGCCAATTCACCCTGTCAAAGGCCTTCTCTGCGTCTGTGCTTAGTAAATCATCAAGGAGAGACATCATCTGTGCCGAGCGCTGTCTCTTAACACGTGCCCCATGTTTGATTAGGACCCTGCGGATCACCGCCTTATGTGCTTCCCACACGATTCCGGGGTTACTGTCAGTGGTGTTGTTGGTCTTAAAGTAGCAGTCTAGTTCCCTGATCACGTCCTTACAAATCTCTTCATCTTGTAATAGACTTTCATTAAGTCTCCAGGTCCGTGTTTTAGAGGTGAGATTGTCAGTCAAAGCGTACGATATTATGACAGGGGCATTGTCAGACCACGTAATTGACTCAATCGAGGAACTACGTATGGCGTGCAATTGGGCATGAGGGATTAGGAAGTAATCAATTCTTGAACACAGCTTATGTGGGGTGCAGTAGAAGGTGTAATCCCTCTCGGTTGGGTAAGGTAGCCTCCAAACATCAATCAGTTGTGCTTTGTGTAAAGTACGTGCTATGCGTTTCCTAGCTGTCGGTGTAACTGAGGAATGGCCCGAAGAAGTATCTTCAGTGGGGATCAATGGGACATTGAAGTCCCCCCCCGAGGATCAGTTGGCCTCTCGTGAATTCCACTAATGCATCTAATGTCTTGGATATGAAGTGATCTTGTTGGCTATTAGGCGCATAGATATTCGCCAATGTTATCTCAACACCTCCAATATCTCCCCTGAGGAACAAATATCGTCCCTCCGGGTAAGTTTTCACCTCCGCACATTTCCAAGGGACAGAGCGAGAGATAAGTATGGAAACACCCCGTGATTTAGCAGACTCAAAAGTAGAGTAATACGGCGTCAGAAAAAATTTGTTTTTCAGGATCGGGAGATTACCACTCTTAAAATGAGTCTCCTGTATAAACGCCAAGTTAGCTTTATGGCGACGAAGGTCATTAATCATTATACGCCTTTTTTCAGGCACATTTAGGCCTTTCACATTTAATGAAAACACGCTCACTGCCTCCATGACCTCCAGCCGTGAGTAGTGAGCCTAATGTAAGGGTAAATGTGGGGAAGGATTTAAGGTTGGAGGGGAGGGGAGAGAAAAGTGGAGGAGGGGTAGCAGAAGAGAGTAAGATGAGAGAAAGAGAACTTAGAGGGTGCGATAAGAGTAATCTAGAAAGATAGCACACTAGTGCTAGGACGCTCACCAGTACAGAGCTGGTAATCGAGCGCACACCTAAGTGGAAGTTTGAGAAGAGACAGCCAGTGGTAAGACCACTGACTCCCCCCTCCCGCCCCCAGTTGTAAATACATGTCAGTATTGGGGTGGTAACGGCTATAATTCATGTTTGAGGAAGTTAGGACTAAGGAGGAAACTTTTAAACTTCCTTCAATGTAAATAATACATAATAGTATAACATACTTATAACAGTCAATCAGTTGCCAGGCCTGATCATAACCACAACTGTACCCAAATGAACCTTATTGGGCTGCAAACATAAACTAGAGGTATAGGTCCTCATGCTCAACATCTGGTATGGGACCCTAAATCACACCTATTAGGGAGGGATAGGATTTCCTGGAGTTCAGGGACTATGATCCCTTTCAGTTACCCATTCATATCTTGTCTAGTAGACAGCTCCCCAAACTGGTTGTATATGGGGCATTAAACTTCTATTAATTCAATCCTCTCCACACTATATAGTATGTCAGAATTATAGGACACCAGCATAGCCCGATCTCTGGGCCATCGGCATGAAGCGATCCGCCCCCTCAACAGCCAACCATCCAAGTCCTCCCCCCCGCAAGCGTCAGCCCGGGGAGAGACAACCCGAGGGTCCCTTTTGTTAGCATCCTGAAACTATCATGTCTGCATATGAAGGCATGGCAACCGGGGGGGCAACACACTTGCCCCCCTCCTCCAAGCCCCCACAGCACTACCAACATGGCCAGGTGGGAAAAGGGGGGCAGGCCCACATCCCCGTATATCACATTCCGTTGGACTAGGAGAGACATATGTATCACACATCATCACAAAATAAGTGCAGTTACAACCTAAATAAGCTGAAAGTACCTTTTATTCTAGCTCATTCAACTTATTCCCTGGTAGGAGCATTAATATTTTGTATATTGGTATCAGGATCCTATGCTGGTATCTATAAGCATACAGGGGAAAAGGGGTGAGTATTATCTCCTTCTATGTACAATAATGATACATGTAGTCCCCCAGTGTGATCCGGTCAAGTCTCCATAATAAGTTTGTAATGCCATGCAACTGAAATTGTTCCCATCAGGTCACTCCAGAACATAGGACCCGCCGTATAGCAAGTTACGTCTCTTCCTGTCGAGCACCGGAGACAGGCAACGCTCAACAGGTGAGGCGGTGAGTCCTGAGCATACAGGAGTACTGTACCAGCTGACATTAGGTTGGAGATATTATGAGCATACTGGCACAAGGGAAACGGTCTGAGATAATAACTTTTAGGGGTAAAACTGATGATCAGGCTAAGGCAAAACTAGTAACAGGCTGGAAAGTCACGACTCACGTATACCCTCGACGGAGGGTGTCCGGGGTCTCCTTCTGGAGCGTTGCTGGCGAGGAGGTTGATAGTTCCGTTGGGAGGGAGGACCCGGACAGCCCGAGGGCCGAGGGATCAGAGCAAGCCAATTTGGGACCGAGATCGGTTCCACTCCAAGGAACGTGAAAAAGTCCGGTAACTCCGACGGGGAACGTAGATTCGTAAAGGAAACGGCACCGCCAAGGGGTATGAAAATTCACCGCCAAGGGGTACCCCCAGCGATATGTGCAACCTTGACGTCGGGCCATATCCAGGATTGGTCGCAGTAGCGCCCTTCTCTGTAATGTGGCTCTTGATAAATCTGGCAAAATCTTGACTGTCGCACCATCAAATTCCACCGCTCCATGATCCCATGCCTTACGAAGAATGAGTTCTTTCTGGGTGTAGCGGTGGATCCTGCAAATTACATCCCGAGGCCTGTCCGGGTCCGACGATCTAGGGCCCAGGGATCTATGAACCTGGTCCAACTCAAGTGATGGCTGGGGCATCCAGAACCTTCTGAAAGATAGCCACCACCGTCGCCTCCAAGACCTCAGCTCCGGTAGCCTCAGTTAGACCCCGCAGCCGCAAATTATTTCGGCGACTGAGGTCTTCCAAATCCTCAAGACGTAGCTGTAAATCCATGTCCGTAGTCACCTGGGACACTTGAGAATGTTCCAAAGCAGTGACCCATTGTGTGAGGGATGATAACGTACCTTCCCCAGTATCCACTCGATCTGTGAGCGTTTGTATCTCTGCTCTGATTTCTTGGATGTCCCGAGCGTGCACCTCCTCCACACGGAGTATAAGGGCCTCGATGTCCGACTTGGAGGGTAAGGCCTCGATGTCCGCTTTAGTAGGAAGGGCTTGCAGGATGGCGCGAAGCTCGTCAGGCATGCTGCTTTGCCGCTGTGATGAGCCTGCCATATCAGAGCAGAAGATAGCTAGAGTCTCCGAGAGGCAATCCGACGCATGTTGCAGGTAAGTTCAGCGGATCTGACTCTGCCATAAGGTGTCCACGTGGCGCTGTCTCTATGGCGCCCGGCGAGCTCCTCTGTGAGTTGCGGAAATATCTCTGGATACCGCTCCGGGGGGTTGCTGTCTGGCTACCGTTTGTCGATGATCTTGTCCTGTACCTCTTGGAGGTTAGCATACCTCCTTTTCAGATGATAAAAGCCGTCAAATTTATGGGTGAGAGAGGGGACAGTCAGGAGCTCTCTGAAGACACGTCCTCACTCGGCCATCGCTAAGCCACGCCCCCCGAATTTGGTGAATTCTATTTAAAATTCTGCAAACCCAAATTTAGATACAAATCCCATTTAAGTTTATTGTGATTGAATGTTTGTATTGCTTAGGTCTGGCAATTTTAGGGCTAATAGGCAAACTACTGATAAAAAAGGTATAGGAAGCTGGGCCCTACCTTGGGGACATGTCAATGCAAATATTTTTTATTTTTTTTACAGTACAGTGGATAAAAGGGTCTTTTCTTGCATCTTTAAGGGCAATATTGAAAATACCCAAATCCTTTAACTGACATACTTGGGGCTGCCTTAAAGTGATACTAAAGTCTTGTAACGTCCGCCCCATCTCTCTCTTGATTGGCTAACTGACTTTGATTGACAGTAGCGGGAGCCAATGGCGCCGCTGCTTTGTCTCAGCCAGAAGGGAGAGTCTCGGATGGCCGAGGCATTCGTGCACATCGCTGAATAGAAATGGGGCTCAGATAAGTATTAGGGGGGCTGCTGCACACAGAAGGTTTATTATCTTAATGCATAGGATGCATTAAGATAAAAAACCTTCTGCCTTTACAACCACTTTAAGCTGTATATAGTATTAGGCTACATTCACAAGGCATAAAATGGGGTTGTGACCTGTCCACTTGCTTTTAGCAGAATGCACCAACATGCCTCCATCCCAATGGATACAGAAAAAATATGGAGGATAAAGGCGGGACTTTGTGTGAGGCATGTTGGTGAGTGTATCCACATTGCACAAAATGCTATGGTGAGATGTCTAGAGTGGATCCTGTACATGGTACCCACAGAAAATGTTGCGAGATAGAGAAGGTATAAAGTTTAATAACATAGATCTTAAAACCAAATCCAGACATAAATAGTTCCTATCCCATGTCCCGCCTGCGGCGCCGATGGCTGACGCGTAGTGGGATCATCAGTGGTTCACCATCTAGGGCCTTGGCGCTGCGGGGTTGGGACGTGGCCACAAGATTTTTCTGGCTGCCCCTCCCCCCGTCGTGCCAATACGTCCGCTCATGACGTTGGCGTGAGCACGCCCCTGGCCCGTGGCCTTTTAACGGCTGTCAGAGGCCGGGCACCTCGAGTTTCCGCCATGGTTTTCTTGGGGCATGTACCTGGCCCGGCAGTCCCATCACAGGTAACCTTCCTGCACACCTCCCCACTGCTCCATTCACACCAGCAGTGGCTTCTTCTGTCCCACTCACACATCACTGCACATACACTTCCACGCTTCTCTCTCGTTTTGGGTCTTCTCTCACACACCGACACTCACTCACATTTCAGTTCCATACCTTGGTTTTTTCTTCTACATTCACTCCACACCCCTCTCATTTGGTACACTTTACATACCCTCTTCTTTTGTTTCCACAGTTTTCCTCCCACTCCCTTGGCCTCGTCATTTGTCCCCGCCTGGCGACCTCTGTAGGTGGTTTGGCCATTTCGTTGGCCGTGGCCGACGGTTCATTGGGGCCTGCTCTCTGCCTCAACCCCGGGGGGAGATTTAGTGGACCCAGACCAACATTGCACTCTAAAGTATGGGTCATTACCGACCAATGCATTTCTTGTGAGTATATTAACAATTTGCATCCCCATCCGTTATCTTCCTCATACCCTTGTTCTCACATTAACACACGTTTATTGTTTTAATGCAGCTAAACTGCATCGAACTCCTGACGATTGGTTTCAAGCCAAGAAACGCATAGAGTTAACAACTATTGATGCACATACTAAATTATTGTACTATGTACTTTCTCTTGCAACTGTACAATCAGTATTTGAACTATGTCTGTAAACACACTAATTTTAATATGCTCCATGGTGGCTTTAAACGTTCCATTTATGACTGTATTTGGTTTTAAGATCTATGTTATTAAACTTTATACCTTCTCTATCTCGCAACATTTACTGTGGGTATCATTACCATGTACAGGATCCACTCTAGACATCTCACCATAGCATTTTGTGCAATGTGGATACACTCACCAACATGCCTCACACAAAGTCCCGCCTTTATCCTCCACATTCAGAAGGCAGTTTAGTAGTGGCCAAGGATGATGATAAATGCTGCCTCCACACACCGTGTGTGAACAGCAGCAGCTGTCACATTTGTACTCTGCACAAAGCAGTGGCTGGCACCGCTCCTGTCCACTTGCAATCACTCCTCTGAGCAGATACATGCAAATATAGCCTCTGACTATCACAGGGCGAACACAGTGCGTGTCCAGGGTTGACGTTTCAGTGCTTTGGCCACACACAAACTGGCTGCAGCTAATTGACCAGTTTACGGGAGAGAAGAGAAGAAGGGGCGCACCAGCCTTGTGCATTATCTTTTATAAAAATATTTATTGAATAAAATGATATAAGGAAATAACTCACAAGCAATTGTAGGAGAAGGCACAACGTGAAAATGCACCGACTGACAGCATGCGGTCTAGGATGAGCGAAACCTTCCAAGGGTCGTGGAAGAACGCACAAGCATCACTACCAGCTGACGCGTTTCGAAGGGAACATCCCTTCTTCATCAGGGCTTAGCAGTGAACTCTCCTTCAGCAGTCCCTATTTATGTGTGCCTGCGCGTTCCTCCACGACCCTTGGAAGTTTTCCCTCAATCCTAGACCGCATGCTGTCAGTCGGTGCATTTTCACGTTGTGCCTTCTCCTACAATTGCTTGTGAGTTATTTCCTTATTTTATTTTATTCAAGAAATATTTTTATAAAAGATAATGCACAAGGCTGGTGCACCCCTTCTTCTCTTCTCTCTCGTTGTCTACTAGGATTCCCCGTCCTTGAGGGCAGCAAGGCCTGTGTCGTTGTACTACCTGTCTGGTGATCCACTTGTGTGCAAGAGTCGTTTGTCTTTTTGCTAATTGACCAGTTTGTATGTGTGCTGCTTCCAGAGGTGGCATTTATCTTCCTCTGAATGCAGCAAGCTATTCTCTGCCAAACTGCAGTACTCATGTTACTTTTTTCAAAGACAGTCTGAGCAACAATGTATACTGGAAGCTCATATTTGCCTAAGGAATTGATCTTAGCTTGTCTTACATGCCGTAGCACCCCAGTGTGATTTTTCTTTTGTTTGGCATAAAGTGTTTTTTTTTGTTTTTTTGTAGATGGCTTTAGCAGCGATACATGCTTTATCCTAAACTGAAATAGGCCTGCTTTTGACTGGCAGATAGAAATTGGCCAGTAGTTCACTGTAGCTGATGCAAAACTGTCCTGCCTCTGGCCAATTCTTTTAAAGCACTCATTAAGAATTGTAACCCTTTTTTGGGAGGAAAGTACACGGTAAGTCTACCATTGGATCTAGGAGCAGATTAGGTATTTTAGGAGCAGGTTGAAGAGGCTGCTCTGGATTATATTTTTCCTCCATACTACAATTAATCCCACTCAGCAGTGCCACCAAATGTAGCCCTCTTTTTGGAGGACTGGTTATGAGAAATGGCTCTCCCCAAACAGGATATTGTGCTAAACCTGTAGGTAACTAAGAGAACCACCACCTTCACTAAGTGAAGTGGATTTGATAATAAAGTTGGCAATGCCTTCACCCAAGACAGGGCCTCTGCAAACAGAGGGAATTCCCTTCCTGGGAAATTAATCGAAAATCTACAGTAAACAAAGTACCGTATTTATCGGCGTATAACACGCACCGGCGTATAACACGCACCCCAATTTAGGAGATAATTTTAAGGAAAAAAAACTTTTAGGAGGGAAGTTGAAGGGAAAAAAACTTACATTTAAATGCCCATCATTGCAGCCTTTTCCGTGCAGCCTTGTCAGTGCAGCCTTCCCCAGTGCAGCCTTGTCAGTGCAGCCATGTCAGTGCAGCCTTGTCAGTGCAGCCATGTCAGTGCAGCCATGTCAGTGCAGCCTCGTCAGTGCAGCCATGCCAGTCCAGCCTCGTCAGTGTAGCCTTCCCCAGTGCAGCCTTCCCCAGTGAAGCCTTCCCCAGTGCAGCCTTCCCCAGTGCAGCCTCCCCCAGTGCAGCCTTGCCAAGTGCAGCCTTCGATCCCCTGTCTTCAAAATCGCCGACCGCGATTTGAAAATGGCGCCGCCGGCGCCGAAACACACAGAGCCGGTCCTCGGCTCTTTCCGGCGGCTCTCGTTCACTTTCGGCTCCACTCGTAGTCCCGAGCGGAGCTATCCGAACCTAGCCGAGTAGGTTCGGATACCTCTGCTCGGGACTACGAGTGGAGCCGAAAATGAACGAGAGCCGCCGGAAAGAGCAGAGGACCGGCTCTGTGTATTTCGGCGCCGGCGGAGCCATTTTCAAATCGCGGTCGGCGATTTTTGAGTTGTGCAGCTCAGGGGATCGGCGTATAACACGCACCTGCGACTTTCCCCTGATTTTAAGGGGGAAAAAGTGCGTGTTATACGCCGATAAATACGGTAATTGTGAGCACAGGAATTAGTGCAACCAGCATATAACATTAACCATACTTTAAGTATATAGATGCACTCCAGTGTATAAATAATACAAGCTTTATATAAGAAGACAGTAATAACAGTACATACATCCAATGTACAAACAGGTATTAACAGAGATACCTCCAGATAAATGTTACAGCAAAGTCCAGTTGCGGGGGCCACCGAGGATGATGCAGTATCTGTCTTTGTGTCAGAGACCTGAAAAGAAGAGCAGGGGTCACAGGGATATCCTGTAGCTGTTGTCCAACCAGCCTGCAGCAGTGCTTCTCACCATCAGGAACTATGGTATGGCACTGGAATTCAGAGTCAACCTACTTATTTTGCACTTTATTCCCTCCCTAATAATTTCTAATATGCAGCTGGACCTCTAAGCTAAAACTAGCTAAAGAATCACAGACAAGAAGGGACAGGGATGACTAAGTTAACAGGAGCTGTATTTAAACTCTATTGTGGCCTTTTTCAACCAGGGTGCCTTCTGAATTCTTTAGTGGTGCCTTGGCAAAATGCCTTAAAATTGCCCCAAATTTCCCAAAAATTGTCAACAAGCTGAGGAGTGGATCAAGTTTGCCTTTTTTTGTTACACAAAGCCTCTTGTTTTCTTGTGCGGCATTACAACCTTGGGCACTGGGTGGGCCACCTGCCAGCCTGAAGACGTCTTTATTTGACCTTTTCCCTGCTCCTCTCCGTCGGTACTGGGGTTATGGTAGCTAAATGAGGGAGAGAAACTGAGGGAGAAGAGAAATGCTAAAATACTAGTTGGTACCAGTGTGCAAAGGTATATTGCTTTGTAAAAATGAATCACCTCTATTGTTCAATTGCCCGTGTGTGGATGCTGCTGTGTTATGTAAAGCTTCACCTACTAATACACAGCAAGGTTACTGGAAAATTCTGGCACCAGACCTAGCTATCTGGCACAGTGCATGTGAAATAATGACAGGGCAGAGATACTCTGTCTGTCACAAGGATTTAGATATGCACTCAGCAGCCACAGTTAAACAAGGCAGGGCCAGGCCCAAATTTACTAGAGAAAAAAAAAAAACAGGCCCTATGAGCCCAACATTAAAAAAAATACATTTTCAAAATGCCACCACTGAAACAAAAACCTATTTTTTTTGTTGTTGTTTTTAAGGGAAAACTTGCAGCAAAAAGAAAAGAGTTTTTACCTAAAATTAAATTATATCAACATAAAATAAAAAACAAAAAACAAAGTGCAGCCTTGCAGCAAAAAAACAAAACAAAAAAAAGCAACAAGTTTGCTATTAATGGGACAGGAGCTAAAATGACTGCTGACCTAAAATTAACCATAAAATAAAATGAAAGACGAAAATGCCCCTAATAATAATAAGATACACACGCGCCATAGTGGAAATGTATAATAGCTGACATAAAGTATTAGAGAAGATGTCAGCAAGAAATTGTTGGGTTTTGATTGCATACAATATCTACTTACTGCCCAGACTATGATAGCACTCCTCACATGTTGGAACCATTGCGCTGATATATGATGCACCTGTATCGAAATTTTTCTTGCTGTACTCAATAAAAAAAAATACATGCATTAAAAAAAGCAAGTGCTTTCACTACAATAGCTTCCAGTTCACTTACATCATGGCTGCTCTGTGCACCACCTTATAGTGAAGGGGCTGGCTTATCCAAAAGCCCCCTTATTGGCCTGCTTGCCATGCAGTGCATTACGGTCTTAAAATATCCTCCCAGTTAAATGTGTACAAAATTTTACAGGACTTTTTGCACTTGCAGGATTCACCTTGAATGGTTAAATGTGTGCCTAATCAATATTTATGTGTGTATTGTGAGGTGCTTTCACTAAGGGACATGCTGTTTTTTAATCCCTGCTCTGCAGGCGCAAAAAAAATCTAACTCATCCCCGCTGACAGGACGGAGGTCTGCCTTGTTTACATAGATAGAGCTCTGTCCTGTCTTTCTGCACACTGATAAGCGGGTGCCGGTGGACATTCATTGGCCAGCACCCGGTGATCGGCTGAGCTGTGACCAATTACAGCACAAGCAGCGCATGCATGCGTGTCCCCAAATCCTGTATATACAGTGCCTTGGAAAAGTATTCACCCCTTGGCTTTTTACCTATTTTGTTACAGTACAGCCTTTAGTTCAATGTTGTTTTTAATCTTCAAAGTTATGGGCATGTTCTGTAAATTAAATAAATAAATTAAATCCTCAAACAACCCATGTTAATTCCAGGTTGTGAGGCAACAAAACACGGAAAATACCAAGGGGGTGAATACTTTTGCAAGGCACTGCATAGGTTATTCTGCCTAACCAGCCCACTCTGTAGCAGTAAAGCTACAGTGCGTGGTCGGGAAGTGGTTAACTTGATATCATTTTTTTACAAGACACATTCAATAAAATGAAGTGAGAAAGCCCATTATATTCATGGAATATATGTACTGTGACTTCTATAATACAGGAATATTCACTGGGAAATCACATACTTAGAAGTCATTCTGAATACAGATTTATAGAATACAATTTACATTTATTGTGGGTCTGGAAATCTGTTAGTCTAAATTCACATTTCAGGAACTATTTATAACAATGCATCCACTCTGATAGGTAGACGTAATGCCAACATTTTTCCTCTTAATGTGACACTGCTGTCATGCATAAAAAAACTTAAAAACTGTTCCCTGCAAAAGAAGAGGCATTATACTTACGGTTCCACTGACCCCTGTTAGCGATTTTTGCTACAGTCTCATCAATATATTCAAAATTTGACACTTCTGGGAGTGTTGAATACCCGTGTCCCCTGCTGCATGCTGTGGTTCCATCCGCTAAGCTCTAAATACTGTATATGTATATATATATATATATATATATATATATATATATATATAATATACACACTTTTATATCAAAATGATTTACCCATATTAATCCCATAAGCTTGATGCTATCGTATGGCACCTATGTGTCAAAACTTAAAGTGGTTGTAAAAGCAGAAGTTTTTCTATCATAATGCAATCTATACATCAAGATAAAAAGCCTTCTGTGTGCAGCAGCCCCCCTCAGCCCCCTTACCTGAGCCCCATCTTGATCCAGCGATGTTGCACGAAAGACTCCGCTGTCCGAGACTCTCCCCCCTCATTCGCTCCCGCTTCTGTCAATCAAAGTCAGTGAGCCAGTGAGAAGAGAGAGGTGGCTGTGTCTCGGCTCAGGTGCCCCTATAGCAAGCTGCTTGTTGTGTGGGCACTCAACAGGAGGGAGAGGCCAGGAGCGCCGAAGAGGGACCCGAGAAGAGGAGGATCTGGGTTGCTCTGTGCAAAACCACTACACAGAACAGGCAAGTAGAACATGTTTGTAATTTTTAACAAAAAAAACAAACGAGACTTTAGTATCACTTTAACAATGCAAACATCAAAGCCAAATAACACGAAAAAAAATCTCATGGAAAATGAAACAAAAACAAATATAAAAACAATGGTAATAATAAATAATACAGTATTTAAAAAAAAATCAATTTAAGGAGAAGAGGGGAAATCTTCTTGTTTGTTCTTTACAATAATGCAAATAATAATACATACTGTACATGTAGGATAAGAGCCATATACCCATAACAGCCTAAAACTATTAATTATTTAACAATTTAGGTTTCAGTCCACACTGAAACCATAAGGAGGATTTGTTTTCATGGTAAAGATCCATTGGGTTTCCAAGTATGAAATGTCTTGCCTAATGTTGCTCCACCTCCAGTGTGGCACTAAAATATAAATTCTGATGGGTCTCTATTATGAAACTTAGCATAATGCTTAGAAATAGTATGTCCTTTGAACCCTTTATAGATGTTGGCAATATGCTTGCTCATTCTCACCTAAAGAACGCATGTGGTCCTGCCAATATATTGCAGGCCACACGGGCATTGGAGAAGGTACACCACATTGCAGAATGAACTCATCAATATTATATGCATATTCAGTTTGTTGTATAAACATTACCTGCTTTTCTGTACTTTAATCTCTTCATAGCACTGTTTAGGCCTCTTTCACATGAGCTTAAATACAGTAAAATCAATCATTTAGCCGCTTTTTTTAACTATCCTACACCAGCTGCCAACACACCAGATAAGTCAATGTTGCCATCACTTAAGAATTTTAGGGCATTCTGCATTCTGCAGGCTTTGCCACAACCTGCTGCCACCATCAAATTCAATTACAGCATGCCAAAAAGGCACCTATTGTGTTTTTGATGCATTTAGTGCATGTTTTTGAAGAGTTAATTTTCCTTTGTGGAAAAGCCTGAACACCAGAGGTCATCTTTGGACAGCATTTATTAACATGCCTTGAATGTGGGTTAATGCTATAGCCAACTTAACTGTATATAGAGAAAGAGGGTTCCCCTAGTGGTGGACTTTCTAGGCACATATAAAAAGGCGTAAAAGAGTATATAAAGTACAAAATGTGGTTTATTAAATAGAAAAACAGTAAAACATATGACAATAATGTAACAGTAATTGTTAGGAATGCAAATCAAGCAATTTTACATTGGTACAGTGTTTAGAACGATACTCTTGCACCTGACAGAGATCTGATCTTCAGAGATACTTAGCCTCCTTCCTCAAGGGTGGGTATGAGTTACAGATAATTGTTGACACTGTATTAGCTGACTTGGCATTCCATGACATTTTAGATTAAAAACAAAGGCACTGACATGGTCTGTCTACCCAGCATATTCTTGATTCCGAGAAAAAGGTGTTTGTTTGCGTATCGCAAATAGCATTACTACGTAGGTAGTAATGAGGTTTCTATCTAAATACAAAATGTATGTATATAGTATTCTCTTCAAAAAGAAGGAAGAGAAGGCCCAAAGAGGGCGTATAAAAATGTAGAAACTTGAGGCTCCACCGAGGCCGAAGGGCAGGTCCTGGTAATGGCTCAGTAGATGGCGTTAAAGGGTGTGTGGTAGGTAGATGTCAAGCACAATAGGTGGATGTCTGTTCAGGCCGGCGTCATGCTGCAAACTGCAAGGGATGCTATAGCCAACGTAACCTGCATTTGTAACTTTTCTGAATCTCTAAGACATGTGAAAGAGGCCTTACAGCATCATAGTCACAACAATGTTGAATTCCTCTTGCAGAGCTTTGTTTGCTGTATCAAATTGACCCTGTAATCACACAGCTGAAAGCGTTTTTAAAGGCAATTAAAAAAAATAACAAATATGTTTTACTTACCTGCTCTGTGCAGTGGTTTTGCACAGAGCAGCCCTGATACTCCTCTTCCCAGGTCCCCTGCCAGCACTCCTGGCCCTTCCCCCCTGCTGAGTGCCCCCACAGCTAGCTGTTTGCTCTGGGGGCACAGTGTCAGGAATCATGAAACAGATGGAGACAGTAAAAATCATACCTTTCAGTAAAATGGTAAAAATGGTACAACTGGTAAACATAGTCAAAACATAGCCAGGGTTCAGTACCCAAATCGAGTAGTCAGAACAAGTCAGGAAATCGGGGAGCCAGAGATCAGCATAGTCAGAGGCAACAGGCAGGATCAGGAACCAGAAGCGATGTCAGCAAGGCAAGTCTTCAACAGGAACACAGCAGAGAGTCTCTAGATATGTTTGACCAAGGCAAAGGCAATTGATGAAATGAACCAGGCAGTTTAAATAGCCAGGAGAGGCTGGCTGTGGGCTTGACTGATGAGCAGGAGATGATCAACAGGTGAGCCACTGTGGAACGATGAGTTCTGGCAATTAACCGACAGATGAGCAACCTGAGCACAGAGAAGGAAGGACTGAGAGCCCAGCCCTGAGAGTACCCCCTCCTCAATGACCCCTCCCCCTCAGAGGACCACCAGGTTTGAGGGGAAAACCTCTATGGAAAGCACGGAGGAGGACAGCAGCATGTACATCCGAGGATGAGACCCAAGAGCGTTCCTCCGGACCGTACCCTTTCCAATGAACCAGGCACTGTATGCGCCCACGGAAGCTATGGGAGTCAATGATCGATTGTATCTTATAGTCCTCATGGTTCTCGACCTGGGCGAGGACGTTGTACCGAGGTGGTGAAGCGGTTGCACACCAAAGGTTTTAATAAGGAGACATGGAAAGCATGAAATATGCATGTTAGAAGGAAGGTCTAATGCGTAAGCCTCTCAGTTGATTCTACATAGAATACAGAAAGGCCCAATAAATCGTGATGCCAGTTTCAGTGAGGGAACACAGAGTCGGAGGTTACAAGATGACAGCCAGACCCTCTCCCCAACCTGGTAGAAAGGCACGGGTAGTCCTCGGCGGTCAGCATGGAGTCTGTACCTCTCACTGGCACTTTGCAAGGACTCCTGGACCTGCACCCAAGTGAAGCGAAGATCGCAATGATGCTCCTCTATTGTAGGAATTATTTGAGGAACAAATGAGTCAGGCAACATAGATGGTTGGAATCCATAATTCGCCATAAGCAGAGACAATCGGAAAGCTCTATTGATGGCACTTTTGTGAGCAAACTCTGCCCAGGGTAGGAGGTCTGACCAGTTGTTATGAGAAATATAGCAGCATAGAAACTGCTCCAAGGCTTGGTTGGCTCGTTCTGTGGCCCCATTGGACTGAGGGTGATATGCAGAGGAGAAGTAAAAGCTGAATTCCTAACTGTGCACAAAAGGCTCCCCAAAACCTGGAGACAATCTTGCTACCCCTGTCAGAGATGATAACCTTGGGTAGCCCATGTAACCGTAAGATCTCCCGAGCAAAAATGGATGCCAGTTCTTTGGATGTGGGCAACTTCTTTAGTGGAATACAATGTGACATTTTTGAGAGCCAGTCAACCACCATAAGAATAACCGTGTTGCCCCGGGAGTTGGGTAACTCCACAATAAAATCCATAGACATGGGTTCAAGGCTTCTCTCCATTGGGTATGGGTTGTAGGAGGCCCACTGGGAGGTGTTGTGGTGTCTTACTCTGTGCACACACAGAACAAGCAGCTACAAAGGCAGTTACATCAGTGCGGAGATTAGGCCACCAGAATTGTAGGGAAATAGCCAAATAAGTTGATTCTTTCCTGGGTGGCCAGCCTCTTTGGGAGAATGATAAGTCTGGAGCAAAGCAGTGCAGACATTCTCAGGGACAAAGCAGCAGTCATCAAGTTTCTAGGGAGGGACTGGATCTGAGCAGCACAAATTCTGTCACCCAAAGGTGAGGTAAGATTGGTGCGTACAGTAGCCAGAATGCGATCGGGATGTATTACAGGAACAGCCACCGACTCAATCTTGGAAGTGGAGGAAAATTGTTACGACAATGCGTCATCCCTTACATTCTTAGTACCGGGTAAGAATGAGACTGTTATGTAATTGAAGCTTGACAGAAAAAGAGCCCACCACGCTCTTCTGGGACATAAGCATTTAGCCTCAGACAAGAATGGGAGATTCTTATGGTCAGTCAAAATGAGAACCGGTACAGTGGTACCTTCGGGGAGATGCCTCCATTCTTTAAGAGCTAAAATGATAGCTAACAATTCTCTGTCCCCAATCTCGTAATTGCATTCTGCAGGAGACAATTTCTTAGAAAAGTAGCCACAAGGATGCATACCGCTTTCACAGGTAGGACTGTCAGAATGTTTATACTGAAATATTAAACATTTTTTTATATTTATAAGCAAAAATAAATAAATAAAAAATAAGCAAAAATCTATGGTTAAGATGATTTCCACTTGTTTCCACAAATCAACAAATAACTCAAATTAGTTTTTCATGCTAACTTGAAGAGGAAAGGAATACAAAAAAATGTGCAAAAATATATATATTTATTTACTAAAAATTCAGTGCAAAATAATATAAAAATATAACTGGTGATAAACAAAGCATATATGTCAACATTTCAATAATATGGATAATATCAATGAGGAGAATATAACCACAAGATCTTGTTTCAAAAATACCAAAGTATCAAAACTGCTTTGTAAATATATGTGTGTGGTCCCCCACGATACCAGTAAAATTGAATAGTGCGACCAAATGCAATGTGGATTGCTGCAAATCTATAGTGTTCACAGGTAATAACAATCTGAAAAAGATAGTGATCAGCGCAATTCCTCAATGGTCACAATGTGGTAAATATATAAACCATAATAAAAGTAAAAAACAAATGTCCAAATATCTGTGAATAATAAAGTGCAATATAAGCTCAATGGGTTAAACCCAAAACAATAGTCCAAGTGTGAGTGTATGAACAAAATTCTTATTGATTAGACTTCCATCCACCAATACATTCCGTGCCTTCACACTACTGCTCAATGCTTCCAGAACTCTCACCTCTATGTTATGAAAAATGAGCTTTTAACATAGAGGTTAGACGCTTTCTCACATCACTTCGGGTCCCACGCGTGGCCGGAGATATCGTGGACCAGAAGTGATGTGAGAAAGCATCTAATGCTGTTGTTTTACCTTACTGCGCTTTTTTAATGTGTTTGATGTAAGCATACACTCGTCTTAAATAAATTATCGCTTGTTTTACTGTACTTCATCATGGGAGGCAAATTTATTTTATTCCTTATGTGAAACGGAGCCTGGGGCTGATACATTTGGACATCTAGTCTGGAGATCAGATATTAAGATTCCCTGTATGTAACCTGGAGGCTGATCCTTCACGGCTTGGAAGGTGGACATCGGCACCACTTTGGATGTTAAAGGCTCATTATTCACAACATAGAGGTGAGAGTTCTGGGAGCATTGAGCAATAGTGTGAAGGCACGGAATGTAATGGTGGATGGAAGTCTAATCAATAAGAATTTTGTTCATTCACTCACACTTGGACTTGTTTTGGGTTTAACCCACCGAGCTTAAATTGAACTTTATTATTCATAGATATTTGGACATTTGTTTTTTACTTTTATTATGGTTTATATTTTTACCACATTGTGACCATTGAGGAATTTAGATGATCACTATCTATTTCCATTGCTTTGTAAATAGCTTTTCAGTGGCTCAGCAGAATGTGATGACAGCAAGGTGTTGATTTGACATGCAACCTCTTTTAGACAACAGATCCTGCAAGGTAAACTTTTAACAATACATGCACCAATTGGTTATACCATGAACATACGTGGTAATTTAACCAAGACTAAGGTAAAGATAAATCTCCAATGAATTTTATGTTTTAGCATACATCATAACTAAGCCTTTTACTAGAAATTGAAAATAGCGATATGAGATTATACAAATATATGTGTATTTTTCTCTTTAATTGAAAAAAAAAACTTATACTGCAGTTAAAATTATCTCAATTCCAATTTTATGCTACAAAGATTAAACGGCCCAGCTAGAATAGAATAGAAGTTATACTTTACCAGAAATATCCAGATCTTTTGTCTGAGAGATGTCAGTTGTTTGTTCTGATGGACACCTTTCCCTTACTTGATTTTTCCATTCTCCTCTCGTTCTGCTTTTGTTCTCCTTTCTTTCCTGCTTTTTGTCTACAACTTTTATCCCCAAAGAAAGTAGATATGTATGCACTTTCCACGTAATGAATGACGTCAACTACATATAATTTACCACACAATACCTATAGGGGGCAATATTGGACCGTTATGCACAATTACCAGAAGGTGGCAGTGTTAGATTACAAATGATTTTGGAATGTTACTTAAAATGTCAAAGTATCACTTCAAATAACCTTTGACCTAAGTCTAGAAGAAGACTATTAATATGATAAGGGTTCTGTTTCATGACACTATATGTTAGACTTTTAGTCTACTCCTGAGATACAATATCTCACAAACGTGAGTACACCCCTAACATTTTTGTAAATATTTTAATATATCTTTTCATGTGACAACACTGAAGGAATGACACTTTGCTACAATGTAAAGTAGTGAGTGTACAGCTTGTATAACAGTGCAAGGTCCTGTCACCTCAAAATAACTCAACACACAGCCATTAATGTCTAAACCACTGGCAATAAAAGTGAGCACACCCCTAAGTAAAAATGTCCAAATTGGTCCCAATTAGCCATCTTCCCTCCCGGTGTAATGTGACTCGTTAGTGTTACAAGGTCTCAGGTGTGAATCGGGAGAAGGTGTGTTAAAGTTGGTGTTATCGCTCTCACTCTCTCATACTGGTCACTGGAAGTTCAACATGGCACCTCATGGCAAAGAACTCTCTGAGGATCTGTAAAAAAGAATTGTTGCTCTACATAAAGATGGCCTAGGCTATAGGAAGATTGCCAAGACCCTGAAACTGAGCTGCAGCACGGTGACCAAGACCATACAGCGGTTTAGCAGAACCGTTTCCACTCAGAACAGGCCTCTCCATGGTCAACCAAAGAAGTTGAGTGCACATGCTCAGCATCATATCCAGAGGTTGTCTTTGGCAAATAGACATATGAGCGCTGCCAGCCTTGCTGCAGAGGTTGAAGGGGTGGGGGGTCAACCTGTCAGTGCTCAGACCATATGCCACACACTGCATCAAATTGGTCTGCCTGGCTGTCGCCCCAGAAGGAAGCCTCTTCTAAAGATGATGCACAATAAAGCCTGCAAACAGTTTACTGAAAACAAGCAAACTAAGGACATGGATTACGGGAAGCATGTCCTATGGTCTGATGAGACCAAGATAAACTTAATTGGTTCAGATGGTGTCAAGTGTGTGTGGCGGCAACCAGGTGAGGAGTACAAAGACAAGTGTGTCTTGTCTACAGTCAAGCTTGGTGGTGGGAGTGTCTTGGTCTGGGGCTACATGAGCGCTGCCGGCACTGGGGAGCTACAGTTCATTGAGGGAACCATGAATGCCAACATGTACTGTGACTTACTGAAGCAAAACAGGATCCCCTCCCTTTGGAGTCTGGGCTCAGGGCAGTATTCCAACATGATAATGACCCCAAACACACCTTGCTAAAGAAGCTGAGGGTAAAGGTGATGGACTGGCCAAGCATGTCTTGAGACCTAAACCCTATTGAGCATCTGTGGGGCATCCTCAAATAGATGGTAGAGGAGCGCAAGGTCTCTAACAGCCACCAGCTCCGTGATGTCATCATGGAGGAGTGGAAGAGGACTCCAGTGGCAACCTGTGAAGCTCTGGTGAACTCTATGCCCAAGAGGGTTAAGGCAGTGCTGGAAAATAATGGTGGCCACACACAAACTATTGACACTTTGGGCCCAATTTGGACATTTTCACTTGGGGTGTACTCACTTTTGTTGCCAGCAGTTTAGACATTAACGTCTGTGTGTTGAGTTATTTAGAGGGGAGGGGACAGCAAATTTACACTGTCATACAAGCTGTACACTCACTACATTGTAGCAAAGTGTAATCTCTTCAGTGTTGTCACATGAAAAGATATAATAAAATATTTAAAAAATGAGAGGGGTGTACTCACTTTTGTGAAATACTGTACATGGCTGTAGTAAGTCTAAACAAGGCAATTAGCTTTCCTCTAAATACCTTGAGAGTTAGCTAATTGGGCACTCAAAACCCCAAGGATTATTTAACATGTATTTTTACTCTTAGAATTCTTATACATTTAAATCTCATTCATCGTATCACCAACATGCTACCCTTATATTAATAATCTATATACTAATATATTTTAATGGGTACCATAAAGCAATATCTAATGCATATACAGTGGGGATGGAAAGTATTCAGACCCCCTTAAATTTTTCACTCTTTGTTAGATTGCAGCCATTTGCTAAAATCATTTAAGTTCATTTTTTTCCTCATTAATGTACACACAGCACCCCATATTGACAGAAAAACACAGAATTGTTGACATTTTTGCAGATTTATTAAAAAAGAAAAACTGAAATATCACATGGTCCTAAGTATTCAAACCCTTTGCTCAGTATTTAGTAGAAGCACCCTTTTGATCTAATACAGCCATGAGTCTTTTTGTGAAAGATGCAACAAGTTTTTCACACCTGGATTTGGGGATCTTCTGCCATTCCTCCTTGCAGATCCTCTCCAGTTCTGTCAGGTCGGATGGTAAATGTTTGTAGACAGCCATTTTTAGGTCTCTCTAGAGATGCTCAATTGGGTTTAAGTCTGGGCTCTGGCTGGGCCATTCAAGAACAGTCACGGAGTTGTTGTGAAGCCACTCCTTCGTTATTTTAGCTGTGTGCTTAGGGTCATTGTCTTGTTAGAAGGTAAACCTTCGGCCCAGTCTGAGGTCCTGAGCACTCTGGAGAAGGTTTTCGTCCAGGATATCCCTGTACTTGGCCGCATTCATCTTTCTCTGGATTGCAACCAGTCGTCCTGTCCCTGCAGCTGAAAAACACCCACACAGCATGATGCTGCCACCACCATGCTTCACTGTTGGGACTGTATTGGACAGGTACCTGTTTTTCTCCGCACATACCACTTAGAATAAGGGCCAAAAAGTTCTATCTTGGTCTCATCAGACCAGAGAATCTTATTTCTCACCATCTTGGAGTCCTTCAGGTGTTTTTTTAGCAAACTCAATGCGGGCTTTCATGTGTCTTGCACTGAGGAGAGGCTTCCATCGGGCCACTCTGCCATAAAGCCCCGACTAGTGGAGGGCTGCAGTGATGGTTGACTTTCTACAACTTTCTCCCATCTCCCGACTGCATCGCTGGAACTCAGCCACAGTGATCTTTGGGTTCTTCTTTACCTCTCTCACTGGGGCTCTTCTCCCCCAATAGCTCAGTTTGGCCGGACGGCCAGCTCTAGGAAGGGTTCTGGTCATCCCAAACGTCTTCCATTTAAGGATTATGGAGGCCACTGTGCTCTTAGGAACCTTAAGTGCAGCAGAATTTTTTTGTAAACTTGGCCAGATCTGTGCCTTGCCATAATTCTGTCTCTGAGCTCTTCAGGCAGTTCCTTTGACCTCATGATTCTCATTTGCTCTGACATGCACTGTGAGCTGTAAGGTCTTATATAGACACGTGTGTGGCTTTCCTAATCAAGTCAAATCAGTATAATCAAACACAGCTGGACTCAAATGATGTGGTGTGGAACCATCTCAAGGATCAGAAGAAATGGACAGCACCTGAGTTAAATATATGAGTGTCACAGCAAAGGGTCTGAATACTTAGGACCATGTGATATTTCAGTTTTTCTTTTTTAATAAATCTGCAAAAATGTCGACAATTCTGTGTTTTTCTGTAAATATGGGGTGCTGTATGTACATTAATGAGGAAAAAAATAAACTTAAATGAGTTTAGTAAATGGCTGCAACATATCAAAGAGTGAAAAATGTAAGGGGGTCTGAATACTTTCCGTCCCCACTTTATGTTGCACTAGCCCATCTTGGGTACCAAAATGCTGGGGTGGGATGAACCGACTGAACCTTCTCTTGTTTTAACTTATTTCTTTCTAATGTAAGTTTGATAAAGTAAACTAGGCACATGGATTATAAGCGGTGGCACAGTAACAGTGGCCTAGCGGAGCAGAAAATCGTGATCATGTCCAAGCGTTTACTCACAATTTGCATAAAATGCACATGCAGTACCATTTTCTTTGCTTTGCGTTGAGTTCAATGGAACCAACATTTGTAGAACTATTTTCAGCATGATGGAAATCTTGTGGACCAATATTTTCAGTACTTTGGGAATAGAAGTGTTAAAAGAGTGTATGCATGAAAAACTTATACTGCAAAGTAGTCTTTGTTATGTCTTTCTAACTGCATGCATCTATTCTTTCCTCTTCATTGGATTTCTGTGAAAAACACACACACCTTTGTATGGGTCCAACCGTTTGTGCCAGAGGTGCCTACACACAGCACAGCGCTGACTCAGACCCACTCATTGGCCACAGCTAAAGTCTGCAGCCCTTACAGAATTCCATGTTTGCCTGTCACCTACACACTCCTACATGCATTGTGTGTCTCAGACAAGCTGGGGTCACCTCTCACTTCAGGTCTGATTTTCCATGGTTACAGTGCTTTTCACTGCCTATTCACCATTGGCCCCTAGCTAGACCAAGTTAGCTCTCTGTTGGGTACAAAGGTATCCCTCTTCATCAAAGGTATCCCTCTTCATCAGGTATCCCTATTCATCACTGGTGAGTGCTTCATGAGATGCACTGTCTAGTATGGCTTAATGGTGTGCTATCCCACTTCTCACAGCAGGATTACTGGGATTCCACTTCAGTCACATAAGCAGCCAGAAATTTGATCCAACGCAATTTTATTATAACAGTTTTCCTTAAAGCCCATCAAATAACCATCTCCTCCGTCAGCAAACAAGTTCCAAATGGAGTGGCTACCTAGAAGTAATAATATTAATGATTTTTCTAGCTCCCAGTCTCTGTCCCTCCAGTGTTTTGGCCTATTATAATAAATGTGATAATAGCTTCCCTAGCGGTTTCCACTTTCTCTGTGACTGGAAGCAACCAGTTTCTGCCCTGAGTGCCTCTGGTGTCCTGGCCCATTGTAGTAAATATAATATTGCTATAATCGACCGAAACACCAAAGGGACTGGGAGCCTGCAGTCACAAAGAGCACGGAAACAGCTAGTTTAAAAGCATTATTATGTTACTAATATAATAATGCATTTTAAACAAGCTCTTTATGCAGTCATGGTTTTCAAACTAGCTCTATCTGTGCTCTTTGGGACTGCAAGCTCCAGTCTCTGCACTCTAGAGTTCCTCTAGAGACAGGAAAGCAGAATGCAGCACAAAGTGTTAATGTATATGTAATGTCAGAGCAATGTGTGTGTAATGTATGTATATTTAATTTATTTAATTAAAAATTTCTTTATTTGAAGCCATACTTGTCATTTTCTTTAACACTATAAGGTTAAAAACAGTGGTTTCAAAATATGTAAATATATGTGGAATTGATTGAGTATGTAGATATGCTTCTGGTTGTTATTATCCTATTGGTTCTGTTCCTGTGGACACATTTCTGATTGTGTCAGTTATTTTTATGTTTTTTTAAAGGAAATTTGTAAGAAGTGCTGACTTCCTCATGTGTACAAGAACTGTTGCATATGTTACCATGTAGACAGTGAGCAGGCTCAAGTTTAAGCCATTCACACTGTTAGCGCAGTTTTACCCACCCACAGACTGACATGCACCTAAGGGCTCATACACACTTTGTGCAATCACCAGCGTTTTTCCTCATGGAAAAATGCAGGTAACTGTAGCAACATGAAGAAAATTATACTTTTATTTGTGTCATGTTCAGCCCAAAACAGTGTTTCACTGCATTTAAGATACATGTTTGCATAATATTGCACCGCTCTGGATGGCCCTGAATGTCACTGCACAGCAAGTGCAGCACCCTGCGCTACTGTGCAGTGATATGCACGAAGTGTTACTTTGTACATTTCAAGTAAAGTTCAGTAAATTAAAAAAAAAGGGTAAATGTGTGATAAAGCGTGCATCACACAGCCCCTGCCACAGAGCTCTGCAGCTCAAAATGCTGTGCAGGCAGCAACATTTTGTGCTGCGGGCTTGTGTGAACAGACCCTAATTGTTTTCCTCTGAGTGCCAAGGTTGATCTTCCGTTCCCCCATGAAAAAACTATCCATGGTCAGACAACTACTTCTAACTGAAGCATCAGTCACCAAAATGTAAAGATATACAATGATATTTTGATTTATTAATCATATTATTTTTCTCATTAAAAAAGGCATTAACATTTTGAGCATGCCTTTATTATTAATTCCGTTGTTGCTGCAGTTGAATTATTCATAATGAATGTAGACATGCATGCATTTTGAAATTCTATTATAATTCAGAATTAACTAAGATACCTCTGATGGGATTTGAACCTATTACAATCTGTTTCAGTGAAGTGAGGGTTATCAACTGTTAATAAGTCAATTAATCATTTACAAGACATTAATATAGATGTGTCACACATAGACAATCATTTGGGGTTTTATTAACTTTATAAATTGATCAGCATAACATCTTTAATATATTTTAAATTGTAAAAACTCTTTCAGACTTGTAAAGCAATAGTTCAAATTATACTAATCATATTTGCATTAAACACAAGTGTCATATCTTACATGTCCCTGTGACTGGGAGATGACCCTATACAAGCGTATGAGAACCCAGAGCAGTTTAGCTCAGGATGGCTGGGGATAATCGGTAAGTGCACTTTTTTCTGAACACACACAGTTTAAGTAAACTTTATTATTAGATGTTGCAACTACTAATGAATAGGGGTAAGTATAAAAGCCCTAGAGCTCTTAACAGAGGTGGCCCGTCCATACGGGCGCAGGGGTGCCGCCCCCCCATTTTAGAAGCACATGATTAGAGCCTGAGGCTCTAATTGGCTTAGAAAAGGGTGGGCTTGGGGTGCAGAGCACTGTGCCCCGAGCCCAACCAGTTGTGTGAGAATAGCAAATTAATTTTCGCTATTGTCTTCCTGCTTCTCCTCCCGGCAAATCCCAGCTAATCCTGGCTTCCTCACCCCACCCTGTCGGTCCCCACACTTACCCCTTCTGGATCGTGGTCTTCCTCCAGGCGGGGGGACTCTGTGTCTCCTCCTTCCTCGGCTTCACAGTGGCGTGGCTTCCCCTGCATCTCCTAACTCCTCCTCCTCAGCAGCCAATAGGATCGCTTCTCCTCTCAGCCGATCAGCTCTCAGGACCCACTCCCCCCACCAAAAAAAAATACCACCAGCCGCCACTGGCTCTTACCTGCTAAAACAAGGAATTTTTCCCTAATGTCTTGTCCCAGAGATGTTTGTCAGGATGTGACGAGGTGCCACTAATATAGGAGAGAAAGGGAAATTTACCAAATGAGGACACAGGAAGCACTGAAAACATGATGCTCCATAATACTTTCCCAATACATAATTGTAGAAGTTTTTTTTAATAGCTTTGGTTTTTTTTGGCCACTAACTTCATAGCAGTCATCTGACTGTTATAAATATTGCTAAGGTGTAAAGTTGTGTAAGTAGATACGGTCCACAATGCTGGCTAAGAGGAGCAGCTGTAGTTTTATTTAACTGCTGCTAAATGTTTGCAGAGGGATATAGTGGACAAATATGTCTGTTGAAAGGATTCTGTGTCTGATAAGCAACAGAGACTATTCACATTCACAGCTGACTGTTATTGTTGAACTCTGTACAGCCAGTGTTAAGCCTGCTTTCTACCCAATAGGAATACACAAGGGAAAAGGATGCGGACTGCTAGAAATGCTAGGAGGAATGGAGGATTGTAAGAGCTGAAGTTTTTTACAGACTGAACTGGCTTGGAAGACTGACCAAATAAATTATTTACCCATTATTCATTGGAGATCTGAGTAGAGGAATAGGAGGAGTGCTTTTGTTTCCATTCTAAGCATAAAAGTAGCATCAAGGACATTCAGAGAAACTGAGTGTGCTTTAGGCTGCCAGCAGATTATTCACTATCATATCTGAGAAGGAGAGAGGAGCGGTGCCAGACATCATGGAAAACTGGAGAGCGCCACAGATGCTGACAGAGCCTGATGCCTGATCAAGGGGAAGGACACTGTGGACACTGACCAGTTATTATTATTATTATTATACAGGATTTATATAGCGCCAACAGTTTACGCAGTTTACGCAGCGCTATATATGTTGCCTGCAGATATCACAGAGCCAGTGCCTTTATCAGTGCTGGAAGGGACATTATCCTGAGTGCTCTGTCTTATGAGTTGGGCCCTAATGAGCTGGCCGGCAAAATAGAGAGGGTATATAGGAGACTGCTGAACTGTTATGGTGACATAACTCTCCTTAGTTAGGATTGCCCCAGTATAGGATTTAGGAAGGGTTGCTCTCTACGCCAATTGTTTATTTTTGCTGTATATTTTTTGCTAGTGTAAAAAGCTGGCCATACATGATTTAAAATTCAATAGGTTCAGCAGCAATACATGTGTGGCCACTGTGGTTGTACAGAAGTTGATCTACTGATTGAGTGACTGTTCAACCACTCTGTCGGTATATTTTAGCTTGATCAGCGCAGCAGGCGATAGGCTGATGGGAGTCTCTCCACTCTCAGAATACAGTGACACAGTGGGGGGGATTCCCGCATTCATATCAAATGTGTGGATGGGGAAATTGGATCAGTTTTTTCTTTCAACCCACTAGTTAAAAAAAAAAGAAAACTGACCCCCTGTATGGCGAGCTTAAAGTGGAGTTCCACCCCCCCAAAAAATTAATTAATGTAAAAAAAAAAATGAAAAAAAAACATTTGGAGAAAATATTTTTTTTACTCAGCTTTAAATACCTGTTGCTAGGGGGTCCCTCGTAGCCTGCCTCCTTCAGCGCCTGGGCTCTTGATGTCACTTCCCTTGGCGCAGGAAGGGAGATCAGCTCTCCCCCCTCCCTCTAGATAGTGCGCGGCCAATCACGGCACGTGGCGCGGCTCGCGCATTCGCAGTGGGTGCCTGACTGTGAAGCCACAGCCGGGCGCCCACAGTTACAATGCCGGCGCCGCCGAGCGGAGGGGGAGACAAGCAGGGCTTCAATCCCCCGCATCGCTTGACCCTGGGACAGGTAAGTGTCCGATTTTTAAAAGTCAGCAGCTGCAATATTTGTAGCTGCTGACTTTATTTTTTTTTTTAAGCGGAACTCCACTTTAACTGCTTATTGTGTTATTACTATTGTTCATATCTGTTTTGCCACTGGGGTACTGCATATACATCGGCAATAAATATTCCCATCTAGGTATGTCAGAGTGCATGGTGCTATTTGCAGAGTTGTGGCCACAGCAACAGAGAACCCGAGAAACTGCAGCTCCTTGGGGGGTAAGCGCTACATGTATTTAGAAGTTATCACACTGGACTCCCCTTTCTACAGTAAGTAAGAAACTCTAGACAACTTTTCCTTTAAATTGTAAAATTCCTTTACAATTGGCTTGACTACAATTGGCTGTGCTCTATGACTGTTGCGCTGTCTCCCTCTTTGGGTACTACCTATTCCTTAACTCAGTAAAGTCCATACTCAAAGTCCATCTGTGTGGTTATCCAAACTTGGGTTTCATTACAGGGTTGTGCTGCCAGTAAAGTAGTTACATAATCACTGAGCTGCTCGTGACTCACTTCCGATGCCAGAATGCACTATAATGCAGGTCTTCCCATCTTTGCATATCCTCATGATATGGAAAATATGTCACACTAAAAAAATACTTTAACCCCTGCATACACCAGCCAGAACTTAAAAGAGAAGTATGTTTTTTTTTTGCATAATCATTCTTACCTAAGTGGATGCAGCATCAGACCGATGCTGCAGCTGTCCTCTGGCGTCTCTGCATTGAAAACCTGAGTCATCGAACACCACCAATGGCTTGGTTCTCTCACTTTCCCGAGCTCTGCTCCTCCACGCTCATTGGAGCACTGAGCTGTGGAGGGGCGGGGAGCGGCCGTCTCAGCCTCTCAGTGACTCGCTGAGTGGCTGAGACTGCCATTAGTCCAGGCAGCTGGCGGATCCAGACTTCGGAAGTCGGGATGACACGCTTCCATGACTGATTGCAGTGACTTCAGCGGAGAGCGGACTTCAGACCACTCTCCGCTTAAAACGGGTCACAGGAGTGCAAAACTAATTGCAGTACTGTGACCCATAGAATAAGTCCAACCTAAAAAGCTCAGGCTGGACTTCTCCTTTAAAGAAATGGGGGGGGCATTGCTGAGCCCCACTCTGTGTCTTATGGAGACACAGAGCAGGTCTTGGCAGTGAGCATGCACATGTGCCCCCTAGGAAGCAGCTTGCTATGGGGGCACTCAGTGGGGGAATGTGCCAGGAGTTCCAGAGGGGGACCCAAGAAGAGGAGGATCTGGTCTGCTCTGTGCAAAACCACTGCACATAGCAGGTAAGTATGACATGTTTGTAAAGCTTAGTTTTGTCTTTAATAAAAAAACAATCACTTTAAGTCTGGGGTGAAGCTACAACCAGCCTTGACAGAACTTAAAAGTAAATTTAATTAAAAATCCCTGCAAAAATTTAATTACTATGACCATAAAAGCAAGGGGAGGGGGTATGTATACTTGTAAGACTCTCAAAGGATAGTACGTGGCTGCTGAGCAGTGGGAAAAACCACATAAACAAAGGGGAAGAAAGTTGCAGCCAGGTTAGAGCAGTTTGACTGTGGTTATGTAAAGGAAGCAGCACATAATTTGGCTACTACTACAACTGAGCAGCTGAGCACAACAAACCAAAAACGTAATTTAATTCCTTTTTAATATTTAAAGCGACCTCCTCCATCCATCAATGTCTCTATGCTTTATAATGTTGAGAAATCACCCCCCTTGCATTTGTGGGTAAGTGTAGCACCTTCTAGTGTGCTACTAGTGTGAGTGCAGGAAAATTTATGTCTGTCTCATGCTTAAACCTGTCTTTAATTGGGTCATGGGTTTACTTTAGGTCAGGCCTGGGTGACTCATATAGCCAACTCTCTGGTGCCTCCCCCTGGTTATGGAAAGTTGAAGAATGTTCTGGAAGCTGGACAGAGGAGGCTAGGGGGAGTTTAGTCAATCCCCGGGCAGTGGGTATGTCATGGGGCTAAGCCAACCCTTAAATATGAATGAGTCATGCTAGCAGGAGGGTCGGGTTGGAGATGGAGTGCTGAGGGGACTGTCAGTGGCCCTTCAGGCGAATCCCTAGTCTGGGGGGGTGCTCTATTTTGGGCTGAAGCTTGGGTGTTTCAGAGGATCCGTACAGCAGGAAAAGCTTGGGAGGCAGTGAGAGCAAGGAGGACATTGTGAGTGCTACAGCATGGTTCAGGGACCTTCAAGGGAAGAGACTGCCACGCATAGTCAATCTCTCTGGAAGATAGCAGGGTGCTTAAAGAGGAACTTCACTCTCTCAATTAACATTGCCTATTTGAATCTATATGCTGCTAGCATTAGTAAATGGATAGGAAGGTATATTATATTTACTTGTTTTAAGTTTTTGGGGTTTTTTTTAGGCCTAGGCAAATTATATCATACATCCCAGGAGTCTTCAGGAGGGGAGGAGGGGCTTTCTCAGCTAAGCACACCCTTCTGCCTGCTTGTCTTAATTAAGGGTAGATAGATTCCAGGAAGTTAATGCTACATGAATAATCTGCCTTTACTCAAGGTAGTCACAGACAGAAATGCTAGGGTTTTTTTTCAAAATGATTTCTCAACAAAAATAAAGCATGAAGACATGGACAGGTGGGGGAATTTGCTTTGACAAATTCAAAATTAATTCAACAGTGTTTTTGGCTTGTGGTGCTCAGATGCAGTGTAGTTCTTCTTTAAATCTTCTTTAACCTTGCCCTGAGAGATCTCTGGAATGTCATTTGTGTATAACGTGGACAATCCACGCTAACCCCTATCGATAAGTGCCAAAAAATATTTTCAAATATATTTTTAAAGTGACTAAGAGTACTGCAGCCTAAAAACCTTGAACATAAGATTTTAAACGGAATAAAAATAAAAATAAAACTAGGTGCGCTACCCAAATTAATATAAACCAATAAAAATCTCCTGTGAAATCCTGTTCATAGGCTGAATATAAAGTGAATTAAACATCATATGCATAAATAAAAATACAAATATGTGGGGGCGTGGCCTGGACAGCGATGTGAGCAGACGTGTGTGACTGAAGCTCCGCTCGCAGCAGATCCTTCTACTTACATCCTTTGCCTTAGAAACACTGCAATCGAATACTAAACCCCTTGGGAGCTGGCATACCAACCCGGGTACACTATGTCTCCACCGAGACGGAATACCGCTGCCTCTTCCTCGCTGGAGCGGTACCGGAGGACGGAGCGGGACTCTGAGGGACAAGATGGCGCCGCGCCAGCAGCACACGCGGCTTCCCCTGCAACTCAAGAGCCGGACGGCACTGCTAAGGTATTGGAAGCAATATCCCTATGCCAATCCACTCTGACATCCAAGATAGAGGAGGTAAAAGTGGACATTTCACTCATAAGGCATGACATGACCAAACTCAGGGAACGGGTCACTGAAGCTGAGACTAGGCTCGGGCGGGCAGAGGACACACTATACCCTATGCAGCACTCACAAGAAGACCTGCAGCGTCAGTTGCAACAGTTAGCACAAAGGCATGACGACTTGGAGAACCGGACCCGCAGGTCCAACCTCCGGTTTATTGGACTACCGGAGGGTTCTGAGGGTACTGATCCAGCCACCTTTCTTGAGCAGCTTTTGATTGCTACTTATGGCAGAGAGGCCTTCTCGGCAACATTTGTTGTGGAGCGCGCCCACCGCATGCCGGCTCGGCGCCCGCCTGAAGGGGCGCCCCCACGAACTTTCATTGTAAAATTATTAAACTTCAGGGACCGAGACGCGGTCCTATGCCTAGCCAGACTAAAGGGAAACATTCCATTTCAATCCGGATCCATCTCAGCGTTTCCGGACTTCTCGGCAGAGGTCCAACGACAAAGAGCGCGTTTCACTGAAGTCAAACGCCGTCTGAGAGCACACCACATTAAGTATGCAATGTTGTTCCCAGCCCGCCTTCGAATTGTCGGTGAAGATCGAGTACATTTTTTTGAAGACCCAACTCTGGCTTCAGCGTGGCTGGACCAACAAGACGCACAAAAGAACCGACCTGCATAAACCACGCTTTGACCGGCAATAATACGTGAGTGTTACTCTACAACTCCCCCCATGCACCACCCTTTATGACTGCCATAACATACGTCCATAGATGTGCCTACAGCGATCCCATACTATATGCCACTGGAGAGTTACTGTTAACTACAAGGCATGCTCCTGAACCTGGTCGCAAGCGACCCTACTCATTACTTGGCAATCTCTTGAAGATACCAAAGAGCTTTCAGGCTGTGCGAAATATAAGTGACCCACCCCATGCAGCCCATAAATCCTCCTAAAACTGCCCTCATACCTTTCATTTCTGATTTGAGCAGGCGCTCCTCTTGTGTCATTTGACCAGTTTTCCTATTTTACTTTCCCTGAACCCTCACCACGTTACTAACTGCTCCAAACCGAAATATGGGAAATGTCATCAGTCTATAATCTCAACATATATGCGATATCTGCTATAGACTTTGCCCATCTCCATCTACTAGAAGCTGCGGCGGAGTACAGATTCAGATCTGGGAGACTCCCGCACTAACTGCTAACCACTACAGTGTTTGCTTTATCGCTGGACTATTACCCAGTATTTGTTCGCCCCCCTTTGGGAGATTGTTGTTCCGCCACTGGCGCTGCCAAATAGGCTACCGCCACTGCCGGTATGTTCAATGTGCAACATAGCACAAGTTTTGGGATATATGCCCCAGTCAAGTTTGGGCGACTGAGGGCAGGGAGGGGGGGAGGGGAAAATGTTATGGTTAATGTTAAGATAAAGAACATATATAATAACTTGCAATGCATTGAACTGAACATATGTACATGTTATTTCAGGAAAGGCAGAAGCGGAGGTACATTTGTATTAGTGTGGAGAGGGTCGGCATGGGTCCCAAATAGACATCTTGCTCATATTCTTTCTATAAAATTGCTATGCCTCAAGTATGGCTGACTTAAAATTCCTCACCTGGAATGTCCGAGGGATCAGAGACAAACTAAAACGCACAGAAATTTTTACCTGCCTCAAAACATACCGGGCAGATATAACTGTATTAGTTGAGACACACGTTACAGGACAGCTCCAGCTTGCGCTGAAGCGGCCCTGGATAGGTTGGGCGTTCCATGCCACCCACTCTCCATACTCTCGGGGGGTTTCAGTTCTCATTGCTAAAACTACCCCTTTTGCAATCATTTCGGTGCGTACAGACCCCCAAGGCAGCTTTATCTTCATACATTGCACACTATGTGGCTCGCAATATTTGATTTTAGCATTCTACATACCCCCCGCCATATAAATCCAATCTAATCACAGAAGGCTTACTTTACATGACACAGCACCCCAACATACCAGCAATCTGGTTGGGAGATTTCAATATGGTTTTGAACCCCCAGATGGATAGAATACAATCAAGCCAGAACGCCCATCTCCCTGACACCACTAGACTAGGACGCACGCCAAAAGAATTTTCATTGACTGACGCATGGAGATACAAACATCCCCATGATCAGATATATTCATGCTTCTCGGCAACCCACTCCTCCATGTCCCGAATAGACCTTATCCTAATCTCTGACACACTAACCCCCCGTCTAACAGGCTCAGGTTACAACACTAGATCCCTTTCTGACCATGCCCCATGTTGGGCAACCCTCCAACTGGCCCAAAACACAGGACCTCACACCTGGCGTCTACACCCCTTCTGGCTCTCCATGCTGAAAGACCAAGAGGATATACACAAAGAATGGCAATTCTACCTAAATGTCAACAGAGACACTGCCTCTGTGGGACACGTTTGGGAAGCCTATAAGTTACACGTTCGCACAGTCCTCTCCTCGCGTATAAACAGAATAAAAGCCTCTTCCGCCCTAATTATTAACCAAGCCTTAGACAAAGCAGATTTACTAGCAAAAGAATTTCACAAAGACCCCACTCAGGACAGAGCAACAGCAATCAAACTACACACCCGCCTCTTAGACCACTTGCAATACGAAAACGCTAAAAAAAACCTTTTTTTTCTAAAACAACGCATATTTGAACAAAGGGAAAGAGCCGGTAAACTATTAGCATACTTGGCTCACCAGGACACTAGCCCCCCAGTGGTAGTAACCCTACTAGGCCCTCATAACGACATACTTTCCGACCCCCCTTTAGTTGCAGAAGCATTTCGGAAATACTATTTAGATTTATACTCTTCCAAGGTGGGAGTCACTGCCCAGGAGACTAGAGCGTTTCTTCGAGATGTCCCCTTTCCACAACTATCTGAGACCCAACTACAAGACCTAGAGGCCCCTCTTACCGTGGACGAGATTGCCCTAGCTATAGCCTCGTTAGCACCATCCAAGGCACCAGGTGGAGATGGTATACCACTAGACTTTTACGCAGCATACTCGGACATACTAGCTCCTGAGCTCTTGAAATTATATAATCACACCTTTGAAACAGAATCCCTACCCAAAACTCTTCGTCAGGCAGTATTTATAGTAATCCCCAAACCAGGCAAAAACCCCCAACTACCAGAATCATATCGCCCAATCTCGCTTCTCCAGGCTGACATTAAAATACTAGCCAAAATACTAGCTATGCGCCTCAATACAAGTATTCTCTCCCTCATTCATCTTGATCAGACGGGATTCATGCCTGGTAAAAACACAGCAATGAACCTCAGACGCCTCTACATGAACATTCAAGCAGACCACGAGAACACGGGTGATAGAGCGATAATAGCACTTGACGCCGCAAAGGCGTTCGATTCGGTAGAATGGGGATACCTCTGGGAATGCCTTAGGGGCTACGGATTCGGACCTAATTTTATAAAATGGGTACAACTACTATATTACTCACCTACGGCTAGCGTGGTAGTGAATGGATGGACATCTGATCCCTTCCCTCTGGGTAGAGGAACTCGCCAGGGATGCCCACTGTCCCCTTTACTGTATGCCCTGGCGGTGTAACCCCTTGCCATATCCCTTAGGCAGAATCCACACATTCAGGGGTTGCGGGTGGGACCTGTGACAGAGACGTTAAGTTTGTATGCAGACGACATGCTTCTCTATCTAGAGGATACTGGCCCATCACTGCAGGCAGTTCTATCGACCATCGAGGAATTTGGTAAACACTCAGGTCTCAGTATGAATTGGTCCAAATCCCAGATCCTCCCCCTTGATATGACATCTCCAACACACACTGCAGCTTCTCTCCCCCTGCAGAGAGTTGCCTCTATAAAATATCTAGGTATAGAGATTACTAGGCACCCACTGGACTTTATCGCCAACAATATAGAACCACTTTTCTCTTATTTAAAATCTCGTACACAAACATGGGCAAGACTCCCACTGGGAATAATGGGCAGAGTCAACTTGTTCAAGATGATACTACTGCCAAAGTTCCTCTATGTGCTCTGGAACTCCCCAATACTCATTCCCCTTAAAATCTTTAAAACAATTGATACAATCATTAATTCTTTTATTTGGGGCCCCCATAGGCACAAATTGGCCTGGAACACGCTCAAGAACCCGACCTCCTCCGGAGGTGCAGCTTTACCGGACTTATACACTTACTATATAGCAGCTCAGCTCTCACACTTTTATTACATTCACAAGACTGATGGAGAAAGATACCAATTCTTAGTATACAAACAAGCTAATAGTAATTTGTACTCCCCACTACAAGTCCTATTTAGAGGTGGGAACAAAAGACATAAAAGAGAAGACCGAAACCTGTTACTGTCCCAACACAGAAGCATATGGCAACGGGCGTCCAAACTTGTCGGAGCTGACTTCTTCCACTCACACACACCTCTATGGCGCAACCCTCAACTGAATGAGCTGATATCCCTACCTGGGGCTACCAGCTGGGCCGCTAAGGGGATAGTGTTCCTATTCCAGGTCCTTACTATATTTGGTGTGAGACATTTTCAAACACTATGTGAGGAATTTGACCTTCCCCCTCACATGCAATTTAGCTACATGCAACTAAAACACGCGCTTCAGGCTCAGTTTGCGAGTGGCCTCCCCAACCCACAGACACTGCCTTTGGTAGACGTAATAACAGGAACAAACCCAGACAAACTTATCTCCACCCTCTACACTTTACTGCGAAACAAGTCGGTAGCAAGGATCACTGACACGGCAAGGATTAGATGGGAGGAGGACGTAGGGCCAATAGACATATCAGACTGGGAGGATATACTCGAGAATGTAAAAAAAACGTCACCTAAGATTTCAGAACGCCTAACTCAACTGTATATAATACACAAATCCTATCTCACGCCTTCTAGAATTGCCAAATTCTCCCCACATCAAAACCCGCACTGTCCGAGATGCTCTGGTGACCCATGCTCGTTCTTCCACCTATTATGGCTATGTCCGGAGATACAAAGCTACTGGACGCAGATTATAAAATTCCTCCACGACCACATGGGATCACCGGTGCAGCTTGACCCCAAAGTATGCCTCCTCGGCCTACTTCCAGATGCCACTACAGATAGATCCCTTATCATATTTCTCAGCGAATCATTATTTTGCGCCAGGAAATTAATTGCCAAACATTGGTTGCGTACAGACCCTCCCACCATACAGTCTTGGCTTAGAGAAGTGAACGCATCATTACCATACAAAAAGGTTATGTACAAACACAGGGGATGCCCCAACAAGTACCATAAAATAAGGGACAAATGGTTAAACAATGCCAACACATGTGTGAGTTAATTTACGACAGTAATCTGTGTACCCGCCATAAGTGTCATGATAACTATCCAACACAATGCCGCAATGTGATATACTGTAATCTTTATCAAATGTTACAACTTCTATTTTTGATAGTAATGTCTTGTGAAAATGCCAATTGCCGTCACTTAAAGTCTTATAAGTATACATGTGTTGCCGCACTCCATGAGATACATTGTATTCATCCGCATTCAATGTACAATATCCTTTCATACGTCTGTATGTCATGTAACTATCAATGTATGCTGACCTTTTCTATTCATAATAAACATGTTCTTTTAAAAAAAAAAAAAAAAAATACAAATATGTGAATTCCATATAATATAGGATTCCTCAAGTGACTAAATAGCGTCCTTTTGAAGATGACACTCAAATGATCAGAAGTTTCATTAAAAGCAAGTCCTTCAATTATATCAGAGCGATAATATCCTCTTCACACATCAAGCAATCGACTGGATCTCCCAGTCGATGCCTCTTACGGAGAAAAGCAGCGTCGGGTGGAGCTTGAGGACCTGACGTCACCACTTTTCAGCTGATCGGTCTCAGCCGCAGCTGTTTTTTGTTTGTTACAGCTTTTGCTCTGCTTTCTATGATGTCAGTTGTCCGATGAATGGAAATAAAATAATTTTTCCTTGCTACACTATGAAGCGCCTCCTTTCTTCTCCCTAATGCTTCATTTCATGCCACGAGCGGTCCCTCCTGGATAACGCACATAAGGAGAATATTGCCGGTCATACAGCGTTCCGAACAGTCCCAGAAGAGAGACGTACCGTGGAAATTCTGATTCAGCTGTTCCTGACTGATGGATCAATAGTTCTGAGCTAGAAAGATCTCTGTAATAGGGGCCCTACGTATCTGGTAAGCGCCCACTTTTTACCCTTGCTTGATGTGTGAAGAGGATTTTATCGCTCTGATATAATTGAAGGACTTGCTTTTAATGAAACTTCTGATCATTTGAGTGTCATCTTCAAAAGGACACTATTTAGTCACTTGAGGAATCCTATATTATATGGAATTCACATACCGTATATACTCGAGTATAAGTCGAATTTTTCAGCACATTTTTTTGTGCTGAAAGTGCCCCCCTCGACTTATACTCGAGTCAAGCACTTTTCTGCAGCAAAAAATTTCATTTTCCGAACTGACTTTGGGGCCCCGAACCAAAATCGGTTCGGAAAATGTCATTCTCTGCTGCTGAAAAGTGCTTGACATTTTCTGAACCGTATTTGGGGCCCCATATCTCAGGGCCACTTGGTGCTAGGAACCCCAAATTTGGTGTGCAAACCCAGTGGACCTGGTACCATAACATATCCAAAGCTTGGGTTCCTAGCACCAAGTTGCCCTGAGATATGGGGCCCTAAAACTGGTTCAGAAAATGTCATTCTCTGCTGCAGAAAAGTGCTTGACATTTTCTGAACTGATTTTTGGGGCCCTGTATCTCGTGACCACTTGGTGCTAGAAACGCCAGCTTTGGAAATTTTATGGTGCTAGTTCCACTGGGTTTGCACACCAAATTTGGGGTTCTTAGCACTAAGTGGCCCCGAGATACGGGGCCCCAAATTTGGTCAACTGTGTCTATCTGCAGCAATGTCATTTCGGGACCCTTTGGGTTCAGAGACCCCAAATTTTGGCTGCAGCTAGGGGGCATCTAGGAACCCTTAACTACTGAGTTTGAAGTTCAGGGGACCTATGGCTGCAAATGGGCACAGTGAGGCATGCAAAGGGGCACAGTGATGCTGCAAATGGGCATTGTTGACCCTCTTTTCCACTTACAGTAGCTGTGCATTTCTCACCCTCGTCTTATACTCGGGTCAATAAGTTTTTCCCATTTTTTTTGTGGTAAATTAGGGCCTCGACTTATACTCGGAACGACTTATACTCGAGTATATACGGTATTTGTATTTTTATTTATGCATATGATGTTTAATTCACTTTATATTCAGCCTATGAACAGGATTTCACAGGAGATTTTTATTAGTTTATATTAATTTGGGTAGCACACCTAGTTTTATGTTTATTTTTAATTCAGTCGTGTAGACTGGGGAGGAAGCAGCTGAGTGGGCTGGTGGAGAAGTAACCAAGTAGGCTAGCATTTTCTGCAGTTGGTAGAACTGAGATCAGTGTCTACAAGGGAGTTGGAGGTACTCCGGGATACAGTTTACAACAGTTTGTGCTACCTTTCAAAGGGACTGAGAGTTCCTAGTCTTTAAGAGTTTTTTTCTTTTCTAACAGAGACTGTTAGCCGCCAAAAAGAGGAATCAATCACAGTTTTCCAGATCAAAGAAGAGGAATCAATTAGTGCTGTACAGAGTATAGGAGAAGAATCAATCGGAGATGTACTGTACATAGAAATAAGTTGTCCCTGGATTTGTTGCTATAAAGTTGGGCATCCTATAATTCCTATTCCCCATCCAAGTTATTACCCCTAATAAAACATAAAAATCAGGATCAAAGACTTTTCCTTGTGTCTGGATGAAAGTTGCAAATGCTACTTGCCCAGCTGTCAAGGAGTGGGGAACCCTGTCACCTGCAACCCTTATGGGGGTAGTGCTACATAAGGGCAAATTATTCATATAGCATTTACCTCCTGGAATCCATCTGCCCTTAGCTCAGGCAATCAGGCAGGGGAGTGTGCTTAGCTGAGAAAGCCCCTCCTCCCATGAAGACTCCTGGGATGTATGACATAATTTGCCTAGGTCAGAAACCAGGAATGAAACTGAAAAAATGCTGAATGTAAAAAAAGTAAAAAAAAAAAAGTTTAAAACAAGTAAATATGATATACTTTCTTATCTATTTACTAATACTAGCAGCATGAGGATTAAAAATAATCAATGGCGATTGGGAGAGTGAAGTTCCACTTTAATCTGTGAGCTCTATCTCCCCCCCATGAAACTGACAGACCAGCTTCATTTTAATACACCTTAATAGATTTCAAAGGTGATGTGCTACTCTCAGAATATGGCAAATACACCTACCCCTTTATGTACCTCTGAACAATTGCAAGGTGTAAATGAACCTACACTCAAAGACATTTTATTTGCAGTGCAAGAATATGGACCCTCTATTACGTTATTAAACATGCAGATGGATGCAATTAGGGAAGAAATAACTTTTATTAGGTATCACCTAATTAAAAAATTTGTAACAGATTCTCGGATTCATAGGGGAGAATAAGAAACATGGAGTATGTGGTCTATCGTTTAAATTAAGATATGTATTATCTTAAGCAAAAGTAAATGCTAATACTGATAATATGGATGATCTTGAAAACTGACTTTGTTGGAATAACATTACAAATGTTAGTCCCTGGTAGACTGGGCACTGTAGTTGTTTTACTACTACAGTGCAGGCTGGCTGTGCAAAATCATATATATATATATATATATATATATATATATATATATATATATATATATATATATATATATATATATATATATATATATATATATATATATATATATGTGATTGTTTACTTCCATGTGTGCGCGCCAGCTGATCCAGCTGTGCTGTCACTGGCTCCAGCACATGCCGATCACCAGTCATGGCCGGGGCCCGCTGATCGGCTGAGCGGATGACAAGAGAGAGATCTGTGTTTGTTATCCACACAGGCCTCTCTACTGACAGCGGGGATATGCCAGTCTTTGTCATCTTCCCAAGCAGGGAATAAAAACTGTCACATCCCTTAGTAAAAGCACTACACACATTACTAGGCACACAGTTAACCCTTTGATTGCCCCAGATGTTATCTTCTTCCTACCCAGTGTCATTAGTACAGTGACAGTGCATATTATTAGCACTGATCACTGTATTAGTGTCACTGAGGATGTCAGTGCCAGTTAGTTCCCACTCAGTTTCAGTTAGTGTCAGATTGTTCTCCTCACTATCACAGTCCCACTATAAGTCGCTGATAGCCACCATTACCAGTATAAAAATAAATCAAAATTCCAGTATATATACCGTCATTTGTAGATGCTATAACTTTCACGCAAACCAGTTCATATACACCTATTTATTTTTTTATTGAATATGTTTTATAGCAAAAAGTTAAAAATATTGTTTTGTTTTTTCCAAATTTTCGGTCTTTTTACATTTATAGTGTAAAAAATAAAAAACCCAATACAAAAAATGAAAAACACAGTGGTGATCAAACCACCAAAATATAGCTCTATTTGTGTGAAAAAAAAATTACATAAATGTAATTTGCGTACAGTGTTGCATGACGTACAATTTATAGTTAAAATACCGCAGTGCTGAATAGCAAAAATGGCCTGCTCATGAAGGGGGTTACAATATTCTTTTCAGGTCAAGTGGTTAGAGTCCTGTAAAAACTGAAGTGGCAATATAAAGGTACTGTATATTTTGAGAAACTGTGTTTGGGAATAGTGTTTAGCTGTTCACAGTAGAGAAGAGGGAATGCTTATATCAATCCTAGTCATATCAATTACTTATCAGGACATAAATACAATTCTGAAAAGAGCATGCTGCTTTGAGGATATTTCATTAAACTGTGAAAAAATACAGTATCATTATGGTGCATAAAAAAAGGGCTAAGTTCCAGGAACTGCTTGCCGACGCTGAAAGTATTATCTATCTTGCATGGGTATGAGAGCATAGGTAGGCTTAGGGTTCCTACACACTAGGCGCCTGAAAAAATGGCAGAACTTCTGTCAGAAAAAGCAGCATAAAAAAACACTCTTATTGGCTCGTATTGCACATCTGTTTATGTGGGTTTGCGTTTATACGTATTTTTTTCCCAAAACATTCCCCTCTGCTCATTATTCACTATAATCAATTTACACCATGTTTATACACATCAAGTTTTTTTTCTGCCTGAAAACTCCTCCTGCATGTGCTTTGGTGTCCTCCATACAAATATTTTTATTCACTTTTGTATGTATTTTTTCTATGGTGTCAGTTTTTTAAATGTGGTTACTTTGGCTTTATACACATGTATTGTCATTCAGAATGCTATTAGTTTTGCTTATCAAGATAAGTGGAGAGCTGATCACACCACCCTACACCTGTGTGGGGTGGGAGTGTCTTCTACTTAGAGGTTCGGTAGGTCAGTCTTCCTTTGGGTTTTGAGGAAGCAAAATGTATGTGTGAAACGTCGTCACCCCTTGGTCTATTGATTTAGTCCTGGTGGCAGTCTTTCAATAAACCTGTTGGACGGATGTTGGTGTGCAGCTAATTTTTCTCACTTGGTCTACATGTTCACGGTTGCAAGCCAAAGCTAGCACCCAGCCCTTCCTTTCTGATGGATTATTATACCTGGAGCAGTGATCTGTCTCATTTCTCCACACTAAGCGCCTGAAAAAATGCCAGAATTTCTGTCAGAAAAAAAGCAGCATAAAAAAACACTCTTAATGGCTCATATTGCAAACGTGTTTCAGTTTATAAGCATTTTTTTCCCAAAATATTCCCCTCTGCTCATTTTTCACTATAATCAATTTACACCATGTTTATGCACATATAATTTTTTTCTGCCTGAAAGCTCCTCTCAAAAACGTGCTTGTGGTGTTTTTTTTCAGCCTGTAAACGCTCTTTTTCAAATATGCCTGTAAATGCCCAAATGTGCATGGACACACGTAGACTAACATAGAGTTGCTTCTACAGGCTGGGAAAAGAAATGCCAAACACCTGTATGAGTAACATTTTTTATGCCCTGCCCAGTTTTCATGAGGCCTTATGAGTTGATGAGAATGAAAAACATTTATAATAATATTGACTGGAATAATATTGGGTCTTGTGGAAGACACTCGATTTGAGTGTTGGTGGTTTTCTTTTTATTTCTTCTGTCTTGCTCTTCTTCATGTCCATATATGGTCAATGACATCACCGGGAGACCCTGCCCCTTGTATGTAACAGCTGTCATCCACCAAACTCTCCATTGATGAGTGACAAGGGAATGTGCGGGCAATTTTTTTCTTCCTGCATGTTTTTGCCCGTTAATCATAGTGATTGACGTGGAACTGCATTCAAATTACATGCCTAACGATGAATTTTCAATGAGGGTCATTTTTGGGGATTTTCCTTTTTTCGAAAAAGGACTTGTCAAATGTTTGGGTGTCTTATTTCAAGTTTACATATATATTTTGTTTTTGAATAAGTGGGGACATACTCATTCACACGGTGAGGGGTGGTATCTGAGTGTCCCCTATTGTTAAAGGGGGCTTTCAGACTCCAACAACCCCACTGCCTGCAGGCTCCCACAACCATCAGACCTGAACTGTGGGAAAAACATGGGGACACGCTTGTTTGCTGGACCTATGTTGATGAGAACAAGCCCATATGGAGGGTGGCCTGGTATGGTTCAGGAGTAGGGCGCATGCTAGTTCAATCCCCCCCCCCCTCCTGGCCAGATTAAAAGTCTAGTTTTATTTTTTTTAGGGGGGGCCTTCTTTTTTTTTGTATAGGGACCCTGCAAATCCATATCAGACCCAGAAGTTATGTATTTATGATGAAGAGGGGTCACCTTTAAAATGCATCAACACTTTGTACCAGTATGGTATTGAATAAGTGATGCTAGAGAGGTTCGACAGGGGGTTATTTGAGCTTTCACCTAAATGGATATGATGGTTTATTCATTTTATGACAGGCACCTTTGTGAGTATAAAAGAAGATTTTTAGTTTGCTTTAAGATAAAGCACAAGTTTATTGTGCTGTCTATATGTTTTTTAATTGGTTCAGCACTTCAGTGACTTATTTCAGCTATAGTCTTAAAGTGATTGTAAAGTTAAATTTTTTTTTTCAATAAAAATAACAAACATGTTATACTTACCTGCTCTGTGCAGTGGATTTGCACAAAGCAGCCCTGATCCTTCTCTTCTCGGGTGCCTCTTTGCTGCTCCTGGCCCCTCCCTCCTGTCGAGTGCCCACACGCAGCTTGCTATGGGGGCACACAAGACGAGTCACAGCTCCCTGTGTCTTTTCAGACACAGAGCTGCAGCCCGACCCCACCCCCTCTCTCTCCTGATTGATTGACTGACTTTGATTGACAGCAGCGGAAGCCAATGGCCCCGCTGCTGTGTCTCATTCAATCAGGAGGGAGAGACTCGGACAGCAGAGACAATCGTGTACATCGCATAGAATGCATTAAGATAAAATGCCTTTACAACTCCTTTAAGCTTCATAAAGCTGACATTACGGCTGGACTGGTGTTTGGAAACCAAACCTGAGATATGAAATACAAAGCCCGAACCACTGAATAATGATATATAGTAATTTGATCCGATAAGTCATCTTTCACTTCATCCAAACAGGTTTATCTCTAGAGAAAGACAAATGGTGACTTCAACAACCTCTGTTACTAGCTGTTAAATGTGCTGAAGGACCTGTAATAGCATGGATACTCATTGTGTAATAGTCATAAAGTATAATATATGGTCTGCATTATCATTTAGTGGCCATAGAATATAAAGTAATTTTAAGTAATCATGTGTGCCCTAAGATGAAGCACACATTCCAAGAGTATAATGCCGCAGCCACACTACACTAGCCTCACTATATTTTGCTAAAAAAAAATCAAAAATGGTCTCTGAAATACCAAGATAAAATATTTTTCTATGGAATCTCTTACCATATGTGCACATAATTTAATCTTTATGGTTCTGAGGCACAGACTGTCAAATACCAATAAGATTATCATCCAGCTAGGATCTTTAGCATGGGTCTTGCCCACTATTGGCACAGAGGAGGAGTATGCAGCAGAATATAGGCTAATTAGTGTTCACTTAGGTTAAGTGTTAAGGCTAGGGATGGTTAAGTGTCAAGTGACTGTTTAGGGAATTATTGTTAGGGAAAAGGGGATAGTTAGGAGTTCATTTAGGAGGTAAACATTAGGTCAAAAGGTTAACTAGGGATAATTATAGGGGGAAAAAGTGCATGTTTATTAATATACAACAACTCCCCTGCAGGTGCTTACTTACATCTTCCAATGGCAGCAACTTCTGGCATTGTTTACATGAGTAAAAATGAATTGTCTACATCTGTAAAAATCTAGTGCAGGGCAACCTGCTTACTAATGTCCCTTAGTCTGGAATTATCATTTACTTCTGCAGTATGTCACATTTATCTATAGGATGCTAGTGCACAGGCATGGGCAGCCCAACACTAGATTTTTACAGCCCAGGATGTAAACAACATGGGAGGCTGCCATCGTTGAAGTAGGTAAGTAAGCACTTGTGATGGGGAAGTTTAGTGTAGTTTATGGGGCTAGGAAATATGTTATATCATTCATGAACCTGTCCTATGGATTTGAGGAAATTAACTGTTTAAATTGTGGGTATTAGTGGAAAAGTTATAGTGCATGGGGTTAGTTTAAGTGTTAACTGTTGTTAAATGTGAAGGGCTTGCTTATGTGATAATCCTTATGGAGTGCTGGTTAAGTATTAAAGATCTAATTTTAAGGGTATGTTAAGTCCTTAGGTAGGGGAAGGTTAAGTGTTAGGGGTGTTTTTTTTTGTAGGGGATATATTTTTACTTTCTGAAACACTGGTTCATATCTCTCAACTTTTTGAGATGGGAACAAGGGACCACTACTATTCCTTTATATTTGGTTTTGAAATTTACAAATGCACTTTTTGAAAGATAAATAATGCATTTTATTTACAACTATATATAGATCAGGGACAGAGGGACATTGTTCCATATCAGGGACAGTCCCTCAAAATCATGGACAGTTGGGAGCTATGCTGGTCAATTACACTTTTTACAATGATTTTAAGCACTAGAAGCCTCATACTGAAAATATGTACATCAGACTCCAGTCTATGCGAACAAACATATTTTGAAGTAAAATAGTAGGAGCAAGAGCAGCACAAAGCTCAAATCTCATAGCACTGTATAGCAGTAAGGTGAGAGCCAAGCCTTGATACGCAGCTCACAGGAAAGAACTGTTATATTCATTGCTATAAAGTAGAATTCTTTAGCACAGTTTAAATCCACATCACAACAATTTAATCAAATCATTAATTTTCTTTTCATTAACATTTCTCTTTTCTTCTACAATAAATCCTTTTCAGGTGAGAATTTCCCTCTCATTAACCTTTTCTGACTCTGAGTCGTCCCAATTCATAATTCCAAACTGTGTTCTAGAACAGCCATCTGTGGTCCTTTTTGTTCAAATCATAATTCATTTTATATCTGTTGCAATAATAACATGGATCTGACCCAAGATGCCTTTTAGTTTAAACAATGTGGTACTGTCTTTTGTTAACAAAGCAGCTTAGAACATGCGAGTAGCTCTGATAGTGAAAGCATCATTCTGCAGCAGTGTTGTCTTCAGCCTGACAATCAAAAATAAACTGCCCAGTCTATGACCTACTTACAGTTTACCATGCAAATTCCTGTTTTTGCAATAGCAGTAATAAATAGATTTTACATCTTAATGGTGGTCTACTCTATACTGCATCTGATACTTACAGTGCTTGAAAAAGTATTCATACCGCTTGAAATGTTCTACATTTTGTCATGTTACAACCAAAAGCGTAAATGTAAATTTTATTGGGATTTTATGTGATAGACCAACACAAAGTGGCACATAATTGTGAAGTGGAAGGAAAATGATAAATGGTTTTCCATATTTTTTACAAACAAATATCTGAAAAGTGTGGCGTGCATTTGTATTTAGCCCCCTTTACTCTGATACCCCTAACTAAAATCTAGTGGAACCAATTGAGTGTCTCCACACTATAACTTTCACTGACACCATTGACAGAGCACTATTCCTCCCACTGACATGGTGATGGGGCACAATTTCTTCCCATGATACCAACAATGGGGTGCTATTCTTACTAATACCAATGATGGGGCACTGTATATTCCTATTTATGCTAGGGCACTTTGTACTCCCATTGGCCACAGTCCCCCCCCTGCAAAGAGTGAAGGACAGTAAACCCATTTTCTGCCATCTGACCTGAAAGCAGGGGGGTTATACACACACTCCCAGTGGCTGCGGAATTTATTTTTATTATTTATAATTATACAGGATTTATAAAGCGCCAACAGTTTGCGCAACGCTTTACAATGTGAGGGCAAACAGTAAAATTACAATACAATTCAATACTGGAGGAATCAGAGGGGCCCTGTTTGTTAGAGCTTACAATGTAGAATATATAGAATATCTGAAAAAAGTAGTGGACCCGCGCAGTGGAGATGGTGAAGATGTGATTGCAAACAATTTGGAACTGCTGCCACCCAACATGCAGTCACCATAAATGGGGACAGCTGGATTGATTAATTTAGTAGAAGGGTGTGGCGCTGTTCCTCTATCAAACTTGTGGTTTCCTATATATGTGCTATGAATATAGAATATCTGCTTGTGTATATTTGACAAGCAGACTCCTGCCTGTCAGATGAAAACAGTCTGGTGGCACACGCTGCCTCCCGAATGCTTCAACACACCCCCCGTAACGTGCCTCCCCCCACCGTGTGCATTGCCTCTCCCATCCCATCCCAGGCTCCGCTTGCCCACCTGTGGGCCTGGAACTGGCATAGCGGGTGCCACCGGTTAGGGGATTGAGCTTGCAGCTGACTTGGAAGCGACGTGTTTGATGTCAATTCCGGGTCTGTCTGACAGTGTCTCCGGCCAGCATGACTGGGAAAGAATGTAATGCAATGTGATCTGCATTGCATTACCTTCAGTGGAGCACAGGGGAGACATACAAGGTAATTTAAATGAAAAATTGAATTTTGATGGAAAAAAATGTTTTAAATTGTAGAAAATGTAAGTTACACCCAAGCATATAAAATTTTTTAGGCCCTACCACCCCCACGTATAAGCGCGTACAAACGTAAACGCATGCGGAAGGGGGTGCTTACGCATTAAAACACCAATTGCGATACACATATTACAAATCACTGCGCACGCCGAAGTGAGAGCAATATTTCTAGCACCAGACCTCCCTTGTAACACTAAACTGATGACCTATAGAGGGCTTTTATAGTGTCACCTTTGGAAAATATAGGGTACTGACGTTTGTTGCCATTTCACAGGCGCAAGCAAATTTAGGATTTGACATGTTGGGTATCTGTTTACTCGGTGCAACCTCATGTTTTATATTTTACCAGAAATTGGGTAATTTATTGCATTTGTATGCCCTAAAATAACTTTAGTGTATTTTTTTTAACTGAAATTTTGCGTTTCCTAGACCTTTTCGGTTTTATTGTGTGAATTTAAAAAAATTGGAACTACCACTATTTTATTCTCTCCCCTTATTTCCTTGCCTTTTCTTTTTCCTTTACTCACTCTTTTGAATGTTTTGGGGCGTGATTTCCCATCATTCATTTTCTTTTTTACCATGCAGATATTGCAGACATTACGCATCTAAGAGTTGGCCCACTTTTTTACAGTCTGACAGCCACGCAACATTATTACGGATTTTTGATCCTCAGTGCCTACTTATTACATGGAACCACAAAACTGGGTATGGGTATACTTATTGTTAAACCGCTTCCCGACCGGCGCACGCCGATGTACGTTGGCAGAATGGCACGGCTGGGCAAATGGGCGTACCTGTACGTCCATTTGAATTCCCCGCCGTGCCATTGTGTGTGCGCCGCTGGCGACGCGCGCGCCCGCCGGGAGCTCCGTGAGGTGGGTCGCGGGTCCCGCGGACTCGATCGCCGCAGGGATACCAGCGATCGCCCCACGGAGAGGACGAATGGGAAGATGCTGATGTAAACAGCATCTCCCCGTTCTGCCTAGTGACAAGTGTCACTGATCACAGCTCCCTGTCATCGGGAGCTGTGATCAGAGTAATGACATTGCTAGCCCATCCCCCTGTCAGTTAGAATCACTCCCCTAGGACACACTTAACCCCTCCCCGCCCCCTAGTGGTTAACCCCTTCACTGCCAGTGTCATTTACACAGTAATCAGTGCATTTTAATCGCACTGATCGCTGTATAAATGACAATGGTCCCAAAAATGTGTCAAAATTGTCCGACATGTCCGCCATAACGTCACAGTCACAATAAAAATCGCTGATCGCCGCCATTACTAGTAAAAAAAAATTATTAATAAAAATGCCATAAAACTATCCCCTATTTAGTAAACACTATAACTTTTGCGCAAACCAATCAATAAACGCTTATTACGATTTTTTTTTACCAAAAATATGTAGAAGAATATGATCGGCCTAAACTGAGGAAAAAAAAAGGAAAATTTATTATCAAATACTTACCGTAATTTTCCTTTCCTGATGGACACCATGGCAGCCTACGTGTGGGTTAACCCCGCCTCCTCTCCAATGCTATAGGACCCCATTATCATAAATGAGCACTCACCACTAGCTACTGCGTTCCGTAACTAGCCTACTCTTTGATCAATGGGTGGGAACTCCGTCTGCCATGGAGTCCATCAGGAAAGGAAAATTACGGTAAGTATTTGATAATAAATTTTCCTTTTTCCTGACAGACTCCATGGCAGCCTACGTGTGGGAAATAACTAGCCAACCACACGGGTGGGTATGCTGAATCAAAACATAATTTTAATTTGTCCTATCAACCGATAGGATTCTTAAACCAAAGTTTACAGAAGACAGGGAAGCAGGCTCTATACAGTAATGAGACATGAAAGTATTGATAGAGGCCCACGAGGCCGCTTTGCAAATGGTGTCTGGAGCCACATGTCGAGCTGCCGCCCATGAAGCTGCCATTCCCCTGGTGGAGTGAGCTGTCACCGCCTCTGGAGGAGCCAAGTCCTTAGCCCTGTATGCTTGTCGGATGGTCTGCACGATCCAGGCTGCGAGTGTCCTAGTCGAGGCTTTCTTCCCTTTATTGTTGCCCGAGTGTAACACAAAAAGATGGTCAGAACGTCTAAAGGGAGAAGTAACTTTCAAATATTCTTTTATTGCTTCTCTTACATCCAGAGGATGAGTCTCGGAGGACCCCGGAGACCTAAACGTAGGTAGGACAATCTCCTGATTATCGTGGAACACCAAGGACACTTTCGGGTTAGAACCCAGCATAGGGATGAGAACTACATGGTCCAGGAAGAACGTCAGGAAGGGTTCTTCACGACCCGGTGAACCGATTTCAGAGACCCTTTTAGCCGAGGTGACGGCTACTAAAAAGGCAACTTTTGCTGAGAAGTCCTTGATAGAGAGCGGGGAGGGCCCCATAGTACTGAGTCCAGAAATTGAGTCAAGGACAAGTTTAAGGTCCCATTTGGGAAATCTGGATTTCCTTTGGGGCTTGAGATTTGAAGCCCCGCAAAAAAATTGCCGGATTAATGGATGAACCGCCCAGGAGGAACCGGAGAAGTCCGATAGTACAGATACCTGGACTCTAAGCGAGCTGATGGATAAGGTTAAATCTAGGCCTATGTGAAGGAAGCTGAGAACATCTTGAACCTCTGGGAGTCTGAAAGACCTGCCCTTGGAAGAGCAAAATTCCACCAATTTGGACCAAATTCTACCATAGATTTTCTTTGTGCTAGATCTTCTTGAACTCATGAGGGTGGAGATCATTCTAGAAGCACAGCAAAGAGATACTAGCCTCTCCCTCTCAAGAACCAGACCATCAGTCTCAGCACTGTTGGACAGGGGTGCAGGACTGTTCCCTGAGAAAGAAGGTCCGGCCTGAGAGGGAGAGGCATTGGGTCCCTGAAGCTGAGTTGGACAAGGAGAGGGAACCAAGGCCTGTTCGGCCAGTATGGAGCTATTGTCACCACTTCGACTGCCTCCATTCGGAGCCTCTGCAGGAATCTCCGGATGACTGGAAGTGGCGGAAAGGCATATGCCTTGCTGAACCTCCACCGATCCGTCAGGGCGTCTGTCCCGAAGGCCTGGCTGCAACGGCCCCTGGTATAAAACGTTTTCAGCTTGAAGTTGTAGAGGGAGGCGAACAGATCTACCTCGGGATCGATTCCTAGTGACGAGACCCATCTGAACGTCTGCACATGAAGGGACCTTTCGTTGTTGTCCAGCTCGGTACGTGAAAGGAGGTCCGCTTGAGTATTCTGGACTCCTGGGACAAACACTGCTGAAATGTTGGAAAGGTTCTTCTGTGCCCGTGAAAGAATGGGCTCGACTTCCCGAAGGAGAGTGGAACTCCGGGTACCCCCTTGCCTCTTCACGTAGGCAACCGCCGTGGTGTTGTCCATCCTTAACAACACTAACTCCGCTTTCAGAAGGTGAGAGAAGGACTGTAATGCACACCAGGCCGCTCGAAGTTCCGGGACGTTCAAACCTGGGTCGGGGAGGCAGGAATCCCACTTGCCCTGAGCGAGGTTTGAACCGCAGAGGGCTCCCAACCCAGTCCCGCTGGCATCGGTCGTGACCATGACCCAGGAGATGGGAGCAATGGAGTGACAAGCCAGAAGATTTTTGCACTGAATCCACCAGAAGAGGCTGTTCCTCAATGTCGATGTCATGTGGATGACTTGATTCTTGTCCCCTGTTTTCCATTGATGCAGGAAACCTGACTGGAAGGGACTTAATCTCCACAAGGCCCATTTGACCATGGGAGTCGTAGAGACCATCGTGCCGACGATTTCCAGGCACTGGGAGGCTTTTAGGCGTGGGGCGTGTAAGGCCCGAGAAATTCTGTCCCGAACAATTCTGTAGTGGAAGGGAGATGGTGCTTCTCACGGTGTCGAACTGAGCTCCTAGGTATATTAGGCATTGAGCTGGGTTTAAATGACTCTTTGCTAAGTTCAGGAGCCATCCGAAGCTGGACAGGGTGGAGATCACTTGTTCCCGGTGGGCCAGCAACTGTTCTTTGCTTTGCGACAGTACCAGGAGGACGTCGAGGTAATGGTAAAAACGTATCCCCTTTAATCTTATGAGAGCTACTGTGGCTAAGAGAAGGGGAGGCAGATAAATTGAAGATGATCTTGCCCCACTTGGAATCGGAGATATTTGTGAAACTCCTCTTCTACTGGGACGTGGAAATAAGCGTCCTTCAAGTCGATGAAAATCATCCAATCGCCTGGATGTATAGCTTGCTGAATGGTCGACAGGGTTTCCATCTTGAATTTCCCGTGCTCTATAAATTCATTGAGGTAGGTCAGGTCTATGACCGGGCGCCAACAGCCACTCTTTTTTTTAACTAAGAAGAGAGGGGAGTATACCCCCTGGAACCATTCGTCTTTCGGAACGTGTACCACTGCTTCCTGAGACTTCAGAAGGTCCACATAGGACAGCAGAACTTGTTTTTGTTCTTCTGACCGGGGAAGAAGAGTGGAGACAAATCTGGGGGGAGGAGTACTGGAGAAGGTCCATCTGTGACCTGTCGAGACTGTCCTTACTACCCAAAAGTCCGAGATCGAGGCCACCCAGACGTGCTGGAAGAGGCGCAGACGTGCCCCTACCCGACCCGCCTGGGTGGGCGCAATCTCAAAAAGACTTCGCCTGCTCATGACCGCTGGATGTCTGGCCTTTAGCGGGCTTGCGAAAGGAAGTCTGACCTCTGCTCCAATTCTTCCTGAAGTCTCTGCCGGGCTTGTATGAGCGTGCCTCCCTAGAACGCTCCGGAGAGCGTCTTCTGAATTGAGGTTTCTTCCGTCCAAGAAGACGCCTGTCCTGGGGGAGGAAGCCTGACTTGCCACCCGTGGCCCGTGTTATGGCATCATCTAACTTGTTGCCAAACAGTGAAGATCCCTCAAAGGGAATTTTACACCAGGCTTGCTTGGAAACTGGGTCAGCAAGCCAAGGACGCAACCATAAAGCCCGTTTTGCCGTGACCGATGACAACATAATCTGCGCCAATAGGCGGATCAAATCTATGGACGCCTCCCCCAGGAAGACTGCCGCTAGCTTCAGTTCTGCAGCTGCTGAGCTCCCGGCTAGCTCCTCGGAAACCTACTTAAGGAAGGAATCCACATTCTCCGTCCAGGCCTCCATGGCCTTCGACATGGCCGCAAGCGCCATGGCCGGTTTACAGGCCGTGCCGGCCAACCTGTAGATCCTCTTCAAGTCCTGGTCTATCCTTTTTTCAAGACCATCCTTGAAGGACACCGCATCTTCTAAGGGAAGCGTAACATGCTTGGCCAGACGCATTAAGGCTGCGACTACAAGAGGAGCATTCTCCAGATGCTTTACCTCTTCTGACTTGAAGGGATATAATCTGGAGGTTTTACTCGACATAGAGGACTTCCTGTCCATCTTACTCCATTCCTCATCTATGATGTCCTTCAGTTCAGAAAGGAGCGGAAAATTTGAGAGTTCTTTCCCCAGGTGCTTAAAGAATTTTTTCTGTTTGGCTGGAGGGGTAGAGGGATCCTCCCACTTAAGGGTCTCCTTGATTGCTTTTATTAATGGTGACACCATACTGAAGTCAAAACCTCCGATTTCCTCCTCTTCCTGAGGATCATCATCTGAAGAATCAAGAGAGGCCACGTACGGCTGGGAAGTGCCCGGGTCTTCATGTATCTCATCAGCCGGAGGGCCAGATAATGTAGTAGACTGGCTCAGCATGTGGGGTGAATCCAACTCTTTCAGGGATTGTTGCACCACGCGTTTAACAAGAGACTCCAAACGCTGGTTCTCCATCTCTTTTTCCCTGACCGCCCGGGCATAGCAATGGTCACATAGTGACTTGCCCTCTGGAACTCGTGCTCCACATCCCCAGCAAGCTCTCCGATCAGAGCGGCTGTCATGGAGGTGGGAGCGGTGTCTGGAGGAGGAATGAGAACGTCTCCCCTGGTGGTGGTTTCCAGACGTAGAGTCTCGTCTGGATCTTGAAGGTGACTGGTGTTGTGGCCTGGCAAGGTCTTTGTCATTCTGGACCATGATCTGAGGGTCCGATCTAGAAGGGCTGGAAAGAAAACACAGTAGGGGAAGGGAAAAGGCGAGACCAAACATCAGAAAACGCAAGCAATTGCGACTGAATCTCAACCCCTCCCCTCACAAGCACATACCTTGTGCGTGAGGGCTGGCCACTTAAAGGCGGTGAATTGTCCATGACTTCTGGACGAAGAGCGACACAGTACGGTTGGTCTGCAGACAAAAAATGCCCTGAAAAAGCCAAGACACCAGTGAGGAAAAAATAAAAAATCATCCTGCCCCAAAGAACAATTAAGTGTGCACGTGCAAAATATAATTTAATAAGTCCAATACGAACCACATCATATTTATTCATATGTAGAAATTAAAAATATTTTAATAAATATTTGTTCACCCCCCTTTTTTTAAAAAAAAAAAAAACACAAAATGAATATATATTGCTTTTTCCCTTTTTTTTTTTTAAAACAAAGCAATTTAGTGTGCACAAACAGGCAGACACTCACCTGAGGTAGACCAGGGCTAGGTATGGGGAAGACCACTCCACTCCCACTCACTGTCAGAGAATTCCCATTGTGCAGGAGATTAGGAGCGGTATTTAAACTCCCCGCCCATGACGTCACCGCCCAATCTTGCACCTGCGCTGTAGGGCGGCGACCGTACTGCGCATGTGCGGTTGCAGAGCGATCCGCCGCTCTGCGCACACGCGAGCCAAGCCTCAGTCCCAAGGAGGCTACAGCACATGCGCGAGCAGCGTGGACGGCCGCACCTGGAAGTGCCAAGGCGAGCTAGAAAGCACAAGCGCTCCAGCCGCCATGAGGGGAAAAACGGTCCCAGAGAGACCACATAGGCCTTAACGTGAGCCGGGAAACTTTAAGGGAAGACAGACCACACAGAAAAACAACTGCCATGAAGAAAATAGCCATGTTGCCGACCTTGCCAGCCGTTGATGCGTCCATCCATTCGGCATACAGAGGCGACCATCCCTCCACCAAAGGGGTAAACTCCAGCCTCTTAACGCTACTGGCCCGCCCGTGGCTGGGCCCTGAGCTGCACCGCATGGGGTATGCCACCATCTTGGATCCGTACGATTGGACGCAAACATCTTGTGTAGGTCCATTGGAGGAGGACAAAAAAGGAACGCAGTAGCTAGTGGTGAGTGCTCATTTATGGGAATGGGGTCCTATAGCATTGGAGAGGAGGCGGGGTTAACCCACACGTAGGCTGCCATGGAGCCTGTCACGAAATGTTTTTTTATATATTTTGGGGGGATATTTATTATAGCAAAATGTAAAAAATAATGCGTTTTTTTCAAAATTGTCGCTCTTATTTTGTTTATAGCGCAAAAAATAAAAATCGCAGAGGCAATCAAATACCACCAAAAGAAAGCTCTATTTGTGGAGAAAAAAGGACGTCAAGTTTTTTTGGGAGCCACGTCGCACGACCGCGCAAGTGTCAATTAAAGCGACGCAGTGCCGAATCACAAAAAACGCTCTGGTCAGGAAGGGGGTAAAATCTTCCGGGGCTGAATCAGTTAAGTATATATTATCTTCCCCCTCCTATGTTTATCCATCCATACTACATTACATCTTGTGCATATGGCTAATTGTCTCTCTTTTAACACTATTTACACTCCAATTGTATGTATTGTCTGACATATCTCTTTGTATTTTAGAACCAATATACATGTAAAAAAACTTACATTTGTATGAGAGTAAAATCGCGTTAAAAAACAGAGCCGGGGCTCTGTTTTTTAGCACGATTTTACTCTCATACAAATGTAAGTGCATTACTGTTTCTTAATAAATTATGCTCAAACGGTATTATGCTATGGTTGGTCTTTCTTTTATACCCTGCTGAGTTACCGAGGCTTACCGGACACCCACGGCAACAGGGGATTGCAGTGTACAGACGATTCATCTGGGTATAACAGTCTGGACGTTCCTTTACTCAAGCAAAGGCCTTGGCTGGGCTATAGTCATCTGCTTGCTTTTGCTTGCCATCTGGTAGCGAGTTTTTTATTATGTGGTGGCACTTAAGTTGTGGATCAAGCTCACCTGGGTGTTCTGTTCTGGACTCAGTTCAATGCATTTATGATTTTGCAATTTATAAGCCAATATTGGTTTGTACCTTATATAGCACAGCTTCTCCTTTCCAATGAGAGTGGTAGATATCGCCACAAATCTAACTGGGTCTTTTCCTTAGTAAGGAGGGGGAGTAAATTAAGCGACATATAATCTTCCACCCTGGGGGAAATACGAATGCCAAGATATTTAAATTCAGTAACCCACAGTATAGGAACTTTTTGTGTAGCCTGTGCCTGAGCTTCCGCATCAATAGGCATTATGCTGGATTTCTCCCAGTTCACTCTCAGGCCTGAAAAACGCTCTATGTTACTCAGTATCTCGACCACCGCAATGAGCGATGGCCCAGGATCCTGCAAAAAAAGGAGAAGATCATCTGCATATAGTGCAATGCCCTCACGAATGCCTCCTACCTCTAAAGCTCTAACTGGCGATGATGTCCGCAAGGCAATGGCGATAGGTTCCATTGCAAGTGCAAATAGAGAGGGAGAAAGCGAGTACCCCTACCTATGGAAAACTGAGAAGAAACCGCCATACCAAGACGAATAGCCGCTTTGGGACTACTGTATAGCAAAGAGATCCAGGAAAGGTATTGATTACCATAACCCATACGTCGTAAGACCAGGGACATATAGGTCTAATCCACTGAATCGAAGGCTTTTGCCATACCAAGTGAGACTACCACCCTTGCCCCAGGATTAGCATGATCAATCTGTAAGTGTGCAAATACCTATGCAGATTAGTGTCTGTGACTTTCTGGGGAATTAATCCAGTTTGGTTTATGTCAACTAAGGTAGTAATGACCCGCGACAGTCTAGTGGCTAATACTTTGGTCAAAATTTTAACGCCCTGGTTCAGAAGAGCAATGGGTCTGTAGGAGGAACAGTCAATAGGATCCTTTCTTGGCTTAGGTAAAAGAACAACCTCTGCCTCCATAAGGGAGTCAGGAAGAACCTTGTTCTTTATACAAAAATGGAATAGCGATTTAAGTCTCAGGACAAGAACCTCCATGTTTAGCCTATACCATTCAGCACCAAGAGATACCGCATAACCCCACTGAATGAATGCGGTTTATGCTAGCAAAGGGCAAATATGAGACGTTGCACAAAAGAACAAAAACATTCCCCAGATTTAGAGAACTCCCTGCTGCTGTGTAAAACTTAGAACAACCTATACACGAAAGCGTTTTCCTAGAACCACATTCTAATAGGTAGAAAAGCGTGTCTTGAGAACAAACTAAAAACAGACATCGTAGTCAGTTTTCAAAAAAGAAAAAATTAGAACTCTCCAAAAGGTAGTAGGTATAGGTCCTCCACAACTTTACCAGTCGATTTGAACTCTGTGCCACATAGCAAAATTGAGTAGGCCCCTAGTAGGAGCAATGCCACTTCCACTCCTAGGCAGGGATACCCCCAGCACCAGGATAGAAAGATAAGGCCATGAGCACATTATGCATCCAAGATGGCAAGAAACAACCGGTTAACTGACCAGAAACTCACAGTTTGTCGATCCACTCATTGGCCTCCATCGGGGTATCAAAGAACCGAACTGTGCATTGATGTGGAACCCTCAGACGACTAGGATACAGCATGTTTTTGTTGCGAAGTCGACCCCTGACCTCATTGAAGGACTGATGTCATTTCTGTACGAGTGGAAAAATCTGAGAAGAGCATCACTCTGGTGTTTTCATATGGAAATTCAGGGTGTTTCCTTGCTTCAGCCAAGATCATATCTCGGTCCCTGAAATTCAGAAAACATAAAGGAATGGTCTAGGTGGTGCGCCAGGAAGGCGATTGCCAGTAGGAACTCTGTGCGCCCTCTTGACTGAAAGAGTGACTCCACAAAGAAAGTAGAATGTGAGCCGTCGGCCCCTTCAGGGAGACCCACCACACAGATATTGTTACATTTCTGTCTGTTTTGAAGGTCTGTCAGCTGTGCTGTGTGTGAGCTCTGCTGATTCTCCACTGATCCAATGCGATCCTCAGCTTCATTGAGCCGATCTCTGACTGTGTCAAGGTAATGGCGAATTGGTGTACATTCAGAGGTTAGGTTATCTATCCGCACCATCAGCACTGCCTTAAACCCCTCAATAGCCTCTAGGATAGGCTTAGTAATGGCATCTGGGGCTGCCTCCAAAGCGAAGGATTTTCTGGACTGGAGGGAGAGGACTCCATATTGCTGTGTGTGCCAGTATGTGCAGCGGCCGCACTCAGCTTTCTCCCCTGTCCACACTGTACTCCAGATGGAGGAGATAAGATGGCGCCAGGAGAAATCGAGCCCCGCCCCTTCCCGGAGCGCTGGAGCTTCCGGTCTCTGGGAGGCTCACCCCAACCTTTTGCTGCCATGATTGAGATTGTGGAGGGCTCCAGGAGGTATAGGGAGGCAGCTGGGGTCTGAGAGACCACAGAGAGGAGCCGCTATCAGGAGGAATATGCAGGATCAGCACGGAGCTCACGATCCACACATCTGTCCTGGCTTACATCTGACCACGCCCCCCCGTGTGTTGAGTTATTTTGAGGGGACAGCAAATTGACACTGTTATACAAGCTGTACACTCGCTACTTTATGTAGCAATAACTCTCGGTGGAGCTGCAGGTTTAAGCGGGCTTGTTACCTTCACTCTCCTTCACTCTGTTTCACTGGCACCGGGTCTAGGGTTCCGTTGAGTTTACCTCTGAACGACACACGCACCAACACTTGAGTATGTTTTCAATGCTTTATTAAACCATCAAGGAAGGAAGTAGCAGGAAAGAGGCAGAAGGAGAACTGCAGAGGGAAACTCAAATACCTTTTTAGTAAGATTCTTGACAAATGTCCTTGGGGTTGGATATTTAAGTAGAATGCGCTCCCTTGGTGGAACACACTCCTTGCACGCCTGGATAGGCCTCTCTCACTAGCCTAGCAGCCAGTACGTAGCATGAAAAAAAGTCTCTGCCACAGACTTAGTTGGGATAAACCCGTACGATCCTCTGCCACAGGATGTATTGGTTTTCTTGTGGTGAATGTCAGTCACAGTGCTTGAACCTTTAAGCCAAACCCGGCAACACTATGCTGTATAATTACTTTAGGATACGTCCTCCAACCGAGTCACCAGGCCCCTCTCAGACCAGCAGATTGCATGATCCTTCCATGACGGGCCTCCCCTGGGATCTTCTTGGTTGCCCAGCTTCCTCCCTTTGGATAGACAGCTCTGGACCATTCCTCGGCTGCTGTGGTAGGCCCCAGACAAGCTTCTGGGCCCACCCCTGCGCCGCAGCAACGTGGGCCTCCGGAACGGAGGCCCACGAGATAGCTCTCTAATGCATACCTGTCAGCCAGGAGGGCCAGCAGGTGGCTGTAAAGTGAACCCCAAAATATGGCGTCTGTCCCATAAATACCCTCGCCCAGAATGCAACTCGGAGGACCACCTCCACCGAGTTGTCTCCGGGACAGAAGAGCATCCATACGCTTAGACACGTTGCCTTTCCAACACTAGCCAGTGCTAACAGCGACACCCACGGCTCAGTATGGAAACACACGCAACGTCAGCCAAGCTGAAACAGAGGCAAATCTAACCTTCCTAACGAACAAGTTACTAAATTTACCTATCGGATGGTAGATCGCAAATCTACCAGCGCTACATTTACATTGTAGAAAAGTGTAATTTCTTCAGTGTTGTCACATGAAAAGATATAATAAAATATTTACAAAAATGTGAGGGGTGTACTCACTTTTGTGAGATACTGTATCTTTATATAGATATATATATATATCTATATATAGAGATATATAGATATATATATATATATATAGATTTCTGATCTCCTCTGATATGGGGAAAAGGGAAATATTTTTCCAGCAAATTGGGATTATGATTGTGATTGTTGTGTCATGTCATTGCTCTTAATGGGTCACCATGACCCACAAAGATGGACTTGTTTTTCTGCAATATGTAATTGGTGCCTTGTTACCCCCCTTTATTTAGTTTATTGTACTGTTACTCTTGTGTTTACTTGTAGAACTTATAAAGAAATAAACACCTTACTAAAAAAATAATACCTAGGTTCAGGGTGGATTGGCAGGAATGCGAGCAGCTCAGGCAGGAGGTAAAACCTGGTGCCAGATCAATGTACACAGAACCCTGACAATCATCTAGTCTTTCCTGACCAGCCTTACTGTCCCTGGCCTGCTCCTTTCATTCATTACATTTTAGTTCTTTCAATCATTAAAATGCCCACTCCTTCAGATTTACTTCCACCCATCAAGGCATTTTGATATTTGTATAACTTCTCCCAACAGCCATCCACTCCTTGCCCCAGGGCCAAGGACTCCTGAGTGAAGTACCATAACTGTGCTGTGATGTTTGTAATGAAAGTTTTTAATTCAGCATTTCATGAGAATGTCAATGAAGGAGGAAAGGTGGAACCAGCAAAGAAAACGTATAAACAGGTTCACCTTCAGCTTTAAATCTGACAAAGATGTGCAATAAATCTGCATGCAGACTTGTAAGGTGACATAAACCATCGGTACTTGGATAAAGCTCCAAACTTGTTTCATCTATATACACACTGCTTTCCATCTGAATTCACAGAATTCTCCGAATGTGGCTGTAAACACCTAAGCAAAAAAACATTCCATCACACCTTAAAAATAATGGATGATCATAAACAACAAAGAACAGCCCAGTCCATTATTTTGAAATGCCAAATTTTCAGATGACCTGCAGAGCCAAAGCTGCTGTTTCTATTTGTGAAGAGTTATTTTATGTGTAAATGTGTTTTTGCTTTCACAGGTAAGTCCAGCATTTTGAAGCAAACTAAAATTTAGCTGTGTATCCCAGAGGAAAAGATTCACAGTAACTACTCCAAGACCTCTGCAGGGCTTATTTTCTGACCTTATGACAATGCTTTGGGCAAAATTCTGATCTCAAATTTAGTAATAGAAAACAATGTTAAAAAGAAGGAACATTTTAGAAAATATTGTAACTTTTCTATAGTCCAAAGGGTGGAAATGAAACAGATAAACCAGTTTGTTTTATTAGCTGTACAGCGTAGTCCATCTAAATAACTCATTGGTCCCCATATCTCATTTGCTATTTTCTGTTTTGTTTTTATTTTGTATTTACTATTCCTATATTCATTTTTTCTATTAGCTATGTTCATTTGTTCTAACAGTTTTGCATTAAAAACAACATAAGTATTTAGAAAACCCCCTTTTCCTTTGTAAATAACTGCTAAAACTTGTAACATTAATACAATTACTGGTTTGGTAGAATTACATTTCCCCTTTAGTGATACATATACATTGTACAACACCTATATGGAAATGCAAAACCAACTTTAAGCCAACAAAAACCCGTCAACACTAGCCCATAAAAACTGACATGACACTTTGTGCAACGCAGTACATTACTATGTACAGCACAGGTGTTTTGGTGTTCATCAGTAGAGGTGCCTTTTCACTGCTATAACAGTATGTTAGGGTGCCCTTTAACCACTTTTTTACCCCCTCCTGATCATTTTTTGCTATTCAGCACTATGCTAATTTAACTGGCAATTGTTCGGTCATGCAACATTGTACACAGATTAAATGTATATGTACTATATATAGAAATATATTTCTTTTGGTGGTATTTGATCACCACTGGGTTTTTTGTTGTTTGCTATACAAACAAAAGAAGACCAAACATTTGGATTTATTTTTTTTATATTTTCTACTTTCTGATATAAAACATATCCAATAAAACCAAATTTCTTCTTAAAGTTAGGCCAAAATGTATTCTGCTACAAGTCTGGTGAAGAAAATTGTCCCAATAAGTGTATATCATTTGGTTTGTGTGAAAGTTTACAAACTATTGTATATATAGTATATTTGAAAATTGATCTACCCTGATGTACTGATGGCCTATTTCATTTCTTGAGGCCCTTAAAATGCCAGGACAGTACAAATACCCCCCATGGAAGGTAGAGGTATTTAGTAAGAGGCACAGTGAGTTTTCTGAAGTTGAAATTTTTTGTCACAATTTCTTGGAAAATTAAGAAATATATATATTTTTTTCACTTTTTTTTACATACTGTCACAAATGCAGTGCAGCATTATTATATGACTTTTGTGTGAGGCTAATCAGGGATACTGACTGGTGACAGTAAGTTAAAAAAATTTAAATATTTTTTTATTTAATTTTTAAACTTTTCTTTTGTTTACTTTTTTTGTTATATACTTTCATCAGAGTAGTTCAGTGTTGTCTTAGTGACACTGTACTACTCTGGGGGGGGGGGGATTTTTTTTTATACTTTGATTGCTGTTACAGTTATTGAGTTATATTTAATGTAATTTAATTTAATTTAATTTAAAGTAATTGAGTTACATTCATAACAGCTGTGATTACTATTGTGTGCAGTGATTGGCCCAAAGCTATCGCATGGTACAGGGTGCTGTGGTTGGCCCAGGTACCATGTCATAGCTGTGGGCCAATCACAGCATCACAATACTAAGCACAGTTGTTATGAATGAAACCCAATGTAACAGTTGTGTTTACATTGTGATCATGTGGTCGCATATTGATCACGTGATACCCCAGCCGCTCAAAGTGGCCTGGGTATCAGGAGCTGCAATCCACTGCGTCCGGTGGACACCGCAGGAGCAGCACGCTGTGCGCCCCTGGCTGGTAACATACATGTGCATGATCCAGCCTGACCGTACCACCCACCCGCAGTAAATATACTGTGGGTGGCAGAGAACTGGTTAAAATCGCAATGCACCTCAATTAAGAAGCCTGTGATAAAGCACATGCTCTACTTAAAGTTACCTCAACACAAAAAGACAAATGGGCCAGGAAGGTTCACTGACCAAGATAAGCAGAACTCCTTTGGTAGAAGGCCTGAACAGATAATAGTCCAGGGCCAAAGTATTTCGCCTGTGATTGTTTCAGTGTAATAATCTTCTAATACATCTATATTGGTATAATCTTCTTATACAAGCCACACATCAGGGATTTTCCTAATAAGTTTTAACAATCTTACAACCAATAAATCTGTCACCTGAAGGGAGTCTTACATGATTCTGAGGATTTTACTTTTGTTTCACGTTTTAATCACAGTTCTGCAGGTTTTATTTCCTTTACTACAGTAGTGTGGATAACCTCTTTTTAAGGATGCATTTGATCTGCTTTGCATTACATTGGAGGTACCTGGTTCTACTGTGGCCTGTTCTTTTTGATTCCAAATGTTTTAGAAGCTTCTTAATTCTTCATGCCACTTAGTGCTTTATATAAATACATCTCGCAAAATCACACGCCGCAAAATAATTTAATATGAACTGCAAGTCGTACATCAGAATATGCAAAAACGAGATGACATATGTCTGGACTGTAGGAAAATAAACAGCTGGACATAAAATATACACATGTGAATTATCATTCAGTTAGACATAATTAGTTAGCAATAATAAACTCAAGTAAGATTTTGCTGGTAGTACTAAAGCCCCCCCCCCCCCCTCTATAAAAAAAAAAAAAAAAAGTGTCAGGGGCAAGAAACTCAGGATATTCAAGTCCTGACAGTCTGCACAGTAAAAGTGTAGAGTGTCGTGTGAATGAAAGTGAAAAAAAGAGAAGATAGGGAGTAGATGAAGTGGAGGGGAGAAAAACTTGGGAAAGTATAACTTGTATATTCTAAATTAAAGGGAAGCAGGGAAAGGTTAAATTGTTTTTTTTTTTAATGCATTTAATGCATTCTATGCATTAAGATGAAAAAAAACTTCTGTGTGCAGCAGCTCCCCCCAGCCCCCTAATAGTTACCTGAGCCCCATCTTGATCCACAATGTGCATAAGAGCTTCAGTTCTCCTGGGACTCTCCGTCCTCATTGGCTGAAATGACAGTGGCGGACATGATTAGCTCCCGCTGCTGTCAAAGTCAGTGAGCCAATGAGGACAGAGGGGGCGGTGCTGAGCCATGGCTCTGTGTCTGAATGGACAGACAGAGCAGCAGCTTGGGTGCCCCCAGTGCAAGCTGCATGTTCTGGGGGCACTCGGCAGGAGGAAGGGGTCAGGAGAGCCGATGGGGGACCCAAGAAGAGGACAATTCAGGCTGCTCTGTGCAAAACCACTGCACAGAGTTAGGCAATTATGACATATTTATTGTTGAAAAAAAGAATAAAAAACATAGCCTTTGAAATCACTTCAAGTGGCCCGTTGGCCACTTTAAGGGGTTAAGAATGCAGGGGGGCAGGGCGGGGCATAAGGTCATGTGACCGCCATGATTGGTTGTCACAGTGGTCACATGATTGGAAAGATCCTTTCCTTTAGCCGCCGTGCACTGTGCCACAAGCGTGCACACTTGGCACAGCTCTATTTGCACTAATGCACTCAAATATGCGGCTGTTCTGTGCCAAGGCCCGCCCACCAAGAGGCCAAATATTTACATGCGGCTGGTGCCAAGAAGTTAAGACAAGACAAGGTTATATCTAACCAAGTAACTCTACATCTTCTGGTCCATGGTTTTGCTCAGGGTCCACTTCACCTCACTTTATTGACTACGTTGAATCCAGAGTTAAGCCAGGGAGACTGCCCTATGGGGTAGGGGGTTGAGGGAAGTAGAGAATGGCAGAGGGTTGGGTGCATTAAAAAGAAATGAAGGATGTAAAATCACTAGGTTTTTGAATGGGTAAATGTTGGTCTTGAGAACAGTATACATGAGACAAGAAAATGTTTTCCCTCTTTATTTTTGATTGACTTGTATGATGCTGATCTACAGAATTCCTCCCATGAATTCCGTGTGTGGATAAAATTCTGCAATTTGCCAAGACTTCATTTAAAAAAATGTATTCACCTAATCTATACAGTATTTAATCAAAGGTATTGTAGACATCTGCCATAATCCAGAGATCAAGCTGCGTGCTGCATTAAGGTGCCTAAGCAAGTGTTTGGTCAGTAAAAGGCATTGCTTTTTATCAGAATGCTAATTAGCCACCAATAAAGACTCCTGAAAGTTACAGAAGTAAGAAAAATTCTGACAGAAACCAACAGAAATACTCAATTACCAAGGCGCTTCTCCCCCGATAGCTCAGTTTGGCCGGACGGGCAGCTCTAGGAAGGGTTCTAGTCATCCCAAACGTCTTCCATTTAAGGATTATGGAGGCCACTGTGCTCTTAGGAACCTTAAGTGCAGCAGAAATTTTTTTGTAACCTTGGCCAGATCTGTGCCTTGCCACAATTCTGTCTCTGAGCTCTTCAGGCAGTTCCTTTGACCTCATGATTCTCATTTGCTCTGACATGCACTGTGAGCTGTAAGGTCTTATATAGACAGGTGTGTGGCTGTGCTCCAGGGTTGCAGTCGGGAGATGGGAGAAAGTTGTAGAAAGTCAGCCATCACTATAGCCCTCCACCAGTCGGGGGTTTATGGCAGAGTGACCCGACGGAAGCCTCTCCTCAGTGCAAGACACATGAAAGCCCGCATGGAGTTTGCTAAAAAACACCTGAAGGACTCCAAGATGGTGAGAAATAAGATTCTCTGGTCTGATGAGACCAAGATAGAACTTTTTGGCCTTAATTCTAAGCGGTATGTGTGGAGAAAACCAGGCACTGCTCATCACCTGTCCAATACAGTCCCAACAGTGAAGCATGGTAGTGGCAGCATCATGCTGTGGGGGTGTTTTTCAGCTGCAGGGACAGGAGGACTGGTTGCAATCGGGGGAAAGATGAATGCGGCCAAGTACAGGGATATCCTGGACAAAAACCTTCTCCAGAGTGCTCAGGATCTCAGACTGGGCCGAAGGTTTACCTTCCAACAAGACAATGACCCTAAGCACACAGCTAAAATAACGAAGGAGTGGCTTCACAACAACTCTGTGACTGTTCTAGAATGGCCCAGCCAGAGCCCTGACTTAAACCCAATTGAGCATCTCTGGAGAGACCTAAAAATGGCTGTCCACCAACGTTTACCATCCAACCTGACCGAACTGGAGAGGATCTGCAAGGAGGAATGGCAGAGGATCCCCAAATCCAGGTGTAAAAAACTTGTTGCATCTTTCCCAAAAAGACTCATGGCTGTATTAGATCGAAAGGGTGCTTCTACTAAATACTGTGCAAAGGGTCTGAATACTCAGAACCATGTGATGTTTTTCTTTATTAATAAATCTGCAAAACTGTCAACAATTCTGTGTTTTTCTGTCAATATGGGGTGCTGTGTGTACATTAATGAGGAAAAAAAATGAACGTAAATGATTTTAGCAAATGGCTGCAATACAACAAAGAGTGAAAAATTGAAGGGGGTCTGAATACTTTCCGTCCCCACTGTACCAAGTGGCTTCTGCGGGGATAGTTTACACAAAAAATTATTTAAAAGATAGACATAGCAGTCAAAAAGCAAGTTAAATGCTATTTAAGCACATAAACCATTTGGCGAAAATGAATTTGTTTGAATGTGAAGTGAATGTGTGTTTACAAAGCTCATCTACACAAGCCCTAAAGCTGACCTTACACTAGTAGATTTCTTAAAAAATTTTCGTACAAATATTCGTATGAACATTTATATGAAAACTCTTAGTACATTTGATAAACAAAAGAAGGGCCTCCCGTGGATAACCTTTGCTGTGGCCACTCGCAGCATCTAAGATTCAGATGCCATATCTTTTAATTGTTTCATGTGTTCTTGAGTTGTATCCAATGTATTTCCATGTAAATATGAAAAAAACACGAAATGCATAGAGATTACAGTGTCTGCAAATTAATTATGATTCATGAATTGTATTGAAATCTTAAATGTACATTGGTGAAACAGTGAAATTACTTTTACACAATGAATGTGAACATGTACCTGTTGTTTTTTATGTAAATTTAAATACATTTTTTATTTTTATACATTTGCTGTACTATTTTACTGAGCACCACTCTTAAAAGTCCTTTTTGTTAGTACATATGATGTCTTGATGAGTGTCGATTAAAATTACTTCAAAAATTAGTTTGCTTTTAACGTTCAATTTTGGAATGAATGTAATTTCCCAAACAAAAACCATATGCATATTTGCCATCCTGCTCCTTTCTCGCCACTATAGTCCAAAACAAGCATCGGTTTGACCTCACTAATGATTGGAAAATTGAAGAATGCTCTTCAAATGCAAACATTTGAACCAAATTCTACTAGTGTATGGTCAACTTAATACTAGTGAATGGGCTTAACCAGCCTGCGTGCAAGAGAGAGAGAGTTCCTTCTATTGGTCCTGCAGATCATATAAACGGAAATTTTTTATTAATACTCACCGTAATTTTCCTTTCCTTGTCTGTCCTCACGTCAGCACATTATGATTTAACTGTTCTTCATTAACCCTCAGGACCACCTTCTTTCAGCGTAATAAATCCCTGTCATCCTCTCTACCTCGTGTTCTCTTTTGTAGCAGCAACAGGCCACTTAGGGAGGGAAGTAAAGTTGTGCTGAGGTGAGGACAGACCAGGAAAGGAAAATTAAGGTGAGTATTTATAACAATTTTCTGTTTTCCTGGTCCGGTCTTCCTCCTGTCAGCACACTATGGGATATACCCAAGCCACTATAAGGTGGGAAAGAAATGACAAAACTCGCCCAATTCCATGCTTCACCACATTTTAATTAATTGGTCAAAGGAGTCGACACTACCGCCGCTCTAAACATCGATGAACTAGCGGAGATTACATCCAGTTTGTAGTGCAGAGCAAAAGTTTCACAGGAACTCCGGCTAGCCGTCCTGCATACGTCCTCCACCGGGATCTTTCCCATGGATGCCCATGAAGCTGCCATCCCTCTTGTAGAATGAGCTTGTATAGTCTGTGGGGGAGCAAGGCCCTGTTGCTTGTATGCCAAGGAGATAGCTCTTGTGATCCAGGTGGACAAGAACCTTGATGATGCTGACTCCCCTTTATGGGGTCCTGAAGGGAAGATGAACAGATTATTTGATTTGCGTATCTGTTGTGCCCATTGAGGACATTTTTATATTAAGCCGACCATGTTCAGAGGTCTCAAATCCAACTGGTTTTCCTGATCTGGAGGCTGCGTAAAGCAAGGTAGCACTTCCTCCCAGTTCACATGAAACCTTGAGACCACCTTAGAGGCCAAGGCTGAAGCGGGTCTCAGGATCACTCTGTCCGGATAAATAATGCAGAATGGTTCTTCACAGGTTAAGGCTGCTAACTCAGACACTCTTCTAGCCATTGTAATCGCCGTCAGGAAGACCAGTTTGATTGTTAGAAATTAAGTGTACATGACTCAGCCAGACTGAATGGGGCCTGCAACAGTGCCTTTAGGACTGTGCCCAAGTCCCAAGTTGGGAAGAGGTTCCTCCTTGGTGGCCGCACTCTTATTGCAGCTCTAAGGAATTGCTTTATTAAAGGCTCATTAGCCCATTTATGTCCGGTGAAGCAGGACAGGGCTGACACTTGAACTTTAATTTAGTTGTATGCCAAGCCTATAGTTATTGCTGTTTGCAGAAACTCTAAAATATTTGCAATAGCTGTAGTTAACAGGGAGAAACTATGCTGTGATGCAAAGTCCACAAATTTTCTCCAAATCCTGGAGTATGTGGCATTTGTTTTAGTCTTCCTTGCCCCCAGTAATGTAGTGATCACCTACTCTGAGAGGACCTGTGCATGCAGTCGGGCCGATTCAACAGCCAGGCTGTCAGCTGCAGTTTCCCTGGATTGGGGTGCATCCACTGTCCTTGCTGTAATAGGTGTAGGTAGGTGTATTGGTGGGGCTGACACCATCTGCAAGAGCAGAGGAAACCATGGCCTCCTGGGCCAGAAGGGTACAATTAGGATGGCATGCACTTCCTCCTTCATGATCTTCAGCAGGGCCCTCATGATTAATGGGATTGGAGGAAACAGGTACACTGGGGAAAACAAAGAGGATCGAGAAGGCATCCTGGGCTATCGCCTTGTTGTACCTGCACCTTGCGGTGAACTCTGGCACCTGTGCATTCCCTGGTGTAGCCATCAGGTCTACATTGGGTGTCCCCCATCTGGCGAAAATTGGTTGAATATAGTGACTGCTGATTCCCCATTCTCCACTGCTGGCAAACCTCCGGCTCAGTCGGTCTGCTATCTGGTTTTGCCTGCCTGGAATGTGGACTGCTGTTAAATCTTCCACATGAGTCTCAGCCCAGTGGAGAATCTTGGTTGCTAATTGAAGTAACGCCAGACTCTTGGTTCCTCCCAGTCGGGTGATATATGATACCGTTGTCTGGTTGTCTAGTCAGAGTTTGACTCAAGCTCCTTGAATCATCCCCTTGAATGCCATCAAGGACATGTATGCTGCCTGTAGCTCTAGTAGATTGGAGTGTTTGGTCTCCATCACGCTCCACCTGCCTTGCACCTGCCTGCCGAGGTAGTGAGCCCCCAGCCCTGGAGGCTGGCGTCTGAGGTAATTACAATCCAGTCTCCTGGGCTGAGAGGCATGCCCCACGCCAGGGTCTATGGCAAGGTCCACCAGCTTAAACTCTGTCGGATCTGTCCTGGTATCCAGATCTTCTGGTCCAATGACCGGCCATCTCATTGTCCCAGGAAGGACATCTGGAAGGCTCTCATATGGAACATTGCCCACGGTACTACTGGGATAGCTGCAATGAACATCCCAACATTGTCATGCAGTTTCTTGCTGACAGCTTTGGAGTCTCCCTGTTGACACAGGCTCAAAGATGTGTGGTTTATCCTGTCAATATGCAGGCTACATCAAATAACCAGGGTTGATCAAACCCTCACTCACCAGTACCATTGACTGGTTACAGCCTAAAGTACATTAACAATACAACAAACATTTAACATACATACATATATCAGTCAAAAATCTCACCAGGTTTTCTTTGCGCGTGTATTGAGACAATGTAATACACATAATGATCTCATAAATAAAAAGTCGAAGAAAGGCAAGAAATCCAAGATGGCCAATATTGTATGCATGTTGTTGAAGATAAAAGACGCCGCGGAAAAAAAACAAGTGCAATGGTGTGCGGAAAAAAAACAATTCTTGGAGCAGATACAAAGTGAGAATATATTAGCAATAGTTACAAAAGCAGATGCAAATGTTTCTAATCACATTCAACAATTAGTGACTGAGAAATGTGTATTGGAACAGAGATTAAATGAGTTGGAGAAAACATGTATGTTGAAGGAACAATGTATCGCATCTTTAGGACAGAGAGAGGCTGAGAATTTGCGTGTTATCATACTGCTTAGGGAGGAATTACAGGGTGCACAGGCAGCCATAATGGAATTATCCTCCAAACATGCAAAAGCCGAATGGTGGAGGTACCCTCTGCACATGCTTAGTGCACAACAAAGATAGAAGTGAAACAACATGCAGAAAAACCAGACGCTCTCATTGCTGCAAGTGATGTTACTATGATAGAAATCAATGTTGGAGATTTAAATAAAAGTGCGATAACTGCGCTTGAAATTGATTCAGGAGTTGAAACAATGGAAACTTCTGATGGCTCCTCAGATGATGAAAATGTAAAGTCTGTTTATTCCAATCATAGTAATTGTAGTAATAATGTCCAGCAATGTGAGTTTCCAGCGCCATATGCTCAAAGAAGGGCCTATACAGAGAGACCAGCCCTCAAATGTTTTTTGTGTAAAGGGGGGGGTCACATCGCAAAATATTGTTGGGTGGCGAATAATGATATCAAAAGAAGATCGCACCACCCTAAAACGACCCCAATGCATTATAAATGTTATTCTACCACATGGGGTAGCAATCCAAAGCATGGAGGCCATAGTAATCAAGCCCATTTCCCTTTTAAGACCCAAATGCAGAGACTACAAACTGAAAATCATCAATATATAGAACAGTTGCGTAAAGTCAAAATGGAGGTAGCCGCATGGTTATTCAAATATAGCACTGGGGGAAACAAAGTTAGCAGCACTTAGTGAGCTGCATGGATGCTAAGAATTTTCTGGTCAATGTTTCCTTGCTATGAATAAGGTTTAGATGTGAGCTTCATGTTTTAAATATAATAGAGGACCTTTATATAATTTTAGTATTTTCAAGGATAAGCCTCTGAATTGTTATATATATATATTTTTTTTTTGATAAAACATTTTTCTGTTATGATTAGTATGTTTTTTCTTTCTGGCTTGTATGTAGTTGGACGCAAATTGCATTGCCATTTTTCCTGAAGTAATATGGAAAAGTTTACGAAAACTGCTTGCTTAGTATAGGAAAATATGGCAATTGTTCCCCTAGTATTACAATTAATGGGAAAAGGCCTGGGGGACTCAAAAGTCAATTGTCAATACTGTCTTAGTGTTCCTTTTCCAGAGACCAGGGAAGAAGTTAAACTGGTTTGGATACTAATGTTTGTGTTTTGTTTGCAGGTCCTTCAAAGTGAGAACAACAGTGGGCAAATTTAGCAGAACAGGGGTTAGGTTATTGTAAATGCATAATCGATTATCACATGGTACCATCAGCTCATTAATTAGTAATTGTTGCAAACAATGAAAAAAATAAACAATAAATAGTCAGGCATTAATGGATCAAAGAGTTACAAATGAAGTTACAAATGTTGTGATGAGGGGGGTACAGATGTTTTGTTTTTTGTTTTTCCCATTAACTAATTGTCTGTCAGATCAAAATGAGCACTTACTTTTCTCATGAGAAAAGTCCATGCATGTCTTTACTTAAAAGTTAAGTGTTTGTCATTGTTTTATGGTGGTTGTCTTGTCATGTTGTTTTTGTGTGATAATGGTGAGATTTTTATTTTTTATTTACTTATTTATTTTTTATAATTTTTTCTTAATTTATGGTTAATTATTTGTATTAGTATTTTTTTAACTTAGTTTTGTAATTTTTTTTATTTTATTTTTTTTATTTTTTTTTGGTATTTGTTTAGTCATCTATTTTATTTTTGTTTTGTTCCGGTGGAAAAATTGTTAGATTCAGAGGGATCATTGTCATTGACTATGTCCCCAATTAGCAGCTGAATACATTTTGTTTAAGACAAGAGTTGGTAGGTTTAGCTGCTGGAGTTGTTGTTGTTTCTATTGTTTTTTTTTTCTTTTCATTCAGGTGGAAAAAGTTCCAAAAGGTGTAGGCGTTTTCCACCCGAAAGGGGAGTTAGTGCATAGGTCTTAAGGTATAGATAAATGCATTGGTTTTTAGTGTTTAAAGTTAGAATTTTTGGAAAGCAACATTGACGTTCGTTTTTATTTTAAATTTTTGATCATACCATGGGGATTCATTTTAAAGTGGGTTCATCCTAAAGAAGTCATGTTTGTTTTGATAGTTTGGTTAGAGTTGCAGAAGCCAGGAATATTAGATTCCTGGGTTCCAAGGAGGGAACTATGGGTAAACATAGCAAGCGAGTAGATATTGTGGATAAGAATTTGATTCTGCTCTTGTTTTTCATTTCCAGAGTCCTGGTGGAGTGAGATTGTAGAGGTCTCTGGAACATGGATGACAGATGATTATCTGGTTGGCAGTTTGTCTGTGCTACATCACACCGCAAATTTGTTCTAATAAACATTCAGGAGAGAAGGGATAAACGTAAAGATTCAGATTAATACTTGTTTTTTTCTTATGGACAATTTAGTGCTAATGCTGAATCTGAAAGACTGTGCCTATCATCAAGACTTGTGAAACATTTTTGCCAGAGTCTCTCCTGATGAATGCAATAATGTGTTATTAATACATGTGCAATGGGTTGGAGTTTGGGGAAGGAATATAACCCGTCCAATCCTTCAGAATATGAAATGTAAAATATATGTTTGTTTTTTTTTTGTTGGAGGGAGGAATTGAAAGAAGAAAAGGTTTTTAATGTATGACATGTATTGACGTAATGGAATTATTATGGTGCAGGTACCCAGGAGGCTGGCACTTATGCATAATAAGGTGTCGGTTGGCCACACTAGAGGGTGCCAGGTGACACATAAACTGGGTGAAAACTTTCTTGAAGGGGTGGTGTCTCAATTGTAGCAGTCCTGTAGAGAAGCTCTCAGTTACTGGACATGTGGGACACCAGAACTGGACATGGGAGAGGTACGCCTGGTTGATGTCTCACCTGAGAGGTTGAAACCCTGCACAGGTAATGCCAGTGACCACACACAGGAGTATGCTCTCTTAAATAAAGGAAACAAACCCTGGCTACCAGTGTACAGTATACCTGCACCACATGGTGCTTCAACATCTCACAGTGGTTGATAAAAATCTATTACCCTATATGTGCTGAACATACACTGAATCAAGTGCGGTCATTGTACCAGTGGCTTACTCCCAGAGAGGTGCGGACACAGGATGAGGGTCATGCAGGACACTTATGTCTGAGGAGTAACCGAAAAAGGAGGGATGTAGTCAGCACTATATTGGGGGAATAGGAGCTGGGATGGGTGTTGTTAATGGAGTGTACATCGGCCTCCTGAGGAACAAACTTGCAGCCATAGCTTCAGACAATAAGCAGGGTTTTGTTACTCAGAGAGATTGGTGGCATCCTTGATAACATTCAAGTCACATAAATACCCAGTGTAAAGTGGCTCCAGATTTTCTCAACCGTGTTGAGAGGTTGGTAGAGAGTGTGATGGTACAGGACAGAAATCTGTCATGGGCTCTGGCGTGCATGCAGTGGCAGGCGGAATTATCAACCAGCATTAAGCTGATTGTACAGTCTCTGTATGAGAGGCAGTGGCCTGATGAGTTAGCATCACCGCTCATTAAGAATTTGCCAAAACATGTCGCTTACACTAATCCAAAGTAATCATCGAATGCCTGGATGGGCTGTACTAGTTTGGATTGTGAAAGGTGTTATGCTGTATGATCCCATATACAGAAGTGCAGACTCGGTCTGTATTTTTGGTGGGATCAATGGGCTTACTGACTGGGCATTCTATCTTGTTGCATTGGAGGCCAAATTACCCACATGTGATCAAAGAAGATGGAAGCTTGAGGCAGGTTGATACTTCCCTCTGTCGGAAGCATGACCATGACGTACTTTGTATGCCAGGTAAATACATGGTGGTGAACGAAAAATGTTGGGAAGATATTTCACTCTGGGTTCTGGATGAAGAGATTATTGCTGGGAAGGAAGCAGCTGGGTATTATTTGGGACATAGACGAGTTTGTTTCTTTGTCCTAAAGGATACCGATGTAACGTTAGTCATGGAACTAGGGTGTTCCTTGAACTTGACAGTAGGTCGGGGTACATGATATAGCCTGGGCATGGTCTCTGAAATCCAGGCACAGGGATGGAATTTGGTGGTTTGTCGTGTTTTCAGGTTCATATGTGTTAGACTCGATATTTATATAGTATGGTCTCCCATTTATCTATGCAATTTGAGGGACGAAGTGATGGTAGGGTCTCTGTGTACAGGTTAGAGGCTTTGCTGCCAAGTCAGAGCCCTGCAATACCGCTGACATGCCAAAGGTGCGGTAGGAAAGGCCATTGTGAGCAAGCCTGCCTAATCCCGACCCATATTTACAGTAAAGGGTTATAGGAGGTTGGGAGCGGGATGCGTAATTGGATGGGACATATATATATGTATATATGATATAATGGGTTGATTTATTTTATGGTATAGTGTGATAGAGGTGTAGTTTAGGCTAGTAATTTGGGCAAAAGGCCCTCTTCGAGACTCTGTATCTGAAAGCTGGTTGATATGTTGCTCTGAATGTGTACTGGTGAATGGTGAGTGAATGGACATCCCTTGCCTGTACTGCACCCCGTCCTGAAGATATCGGAAAGGAGAAGATACATAAGACACAGAATGGTGACATGGAAGCTGTCACGGAAGAGTGATGTTGGTGTGTCACCCAGTAACAAAGCGGCATGTGTGGGGAAGCGCAACACGGTAAGACCTTTATGGACTGTTTCATAGGAGCTGTTTCGGAAGCACATGTTGAAAACCACAACACAGTAAGACAGTTATGGATTGTTCCATAGGAGATGTTCCTGTTGAAAAACGCAACACAGTAATACAGTTAAGGACCGTTCCATAGGTACTGGTTTGGAAACACATGTTGGAGAGTGACACACGTTAAGACAGTTGTGGACTGTTCAATAGGAGCCGTGTCTGAAGAAGGGTGATATGTGCCCTTTAGGCGCAAAGCGGTGGATATTGGAAATCAACATGAATTAAATGTCATATTTCTGGCACGTTTATACATATCTCTTTCCTATTCCCAAAATCAGCCAGGCCTCCGTGGTTTTAAAAGGCTGAAGCCAATTAAGCCTCTAAGAGAACATGACAATACCGCCTCCAGGCTGTCTATGAGAATTCCTGATTAGCTGTTCTGCAAGCGATCTTCAAAGAGAGTCGGACAATACTGACTCCGAGCTGTCTATGAGAATTCCTGATTAACGGCTCTGCAAGCGAGCTTCAAAGAGAGGACAGGTGGAGATAATTGATGATTTGAGATACAGAAGATAAAAGACTCAGATATATTTGACCCATGTCGGATAGAGATGATTCATGGACAAACACTGCCCCCAGAGGCCAATTACGGCAAGACAGTCAGTAATATAAGGAGAATTGTCATGTGAACACTGATTGGTCCAAAGCAAATGGGACTGGCAATGGGGGGAGTTTAAATGAGTGATGAGTTAGTTTTGTAAAAAGGATTGTTACAGAGAGCTTTTTCTCTTTTCGCTGCAAAGCCTTGCCATGAGGCTGTCTCTCTGCCATCTTGGGACTTAGCTCTGACTGATGGCTTGGGCCTAAACTCCATGCAGCCCAGACCCCTTCTATCATCCAGAACCAGCCGCTGAAACCATGTGTGATAAGTATCTTTGATGTTCTTTTGTATATATAGCCTGCTGTTTAATATGTGAAGTATTCCTACTTTCTTGGGAAATAAATGGAAGATATTGTTTTTACAAAGCAAAGGTGTCTGAATACTTAGGACCATGTGATATTTCAGTTTTTCTTATTTAATAAATCTGCATAAATGTCAACAATTCTGTGTTTTTCTGTCAATATGGGGTGCTGTGTGTACATTAATGAGGAAAAAAATGAACTTAAATGATTTTAGCAAATGGCTGCAATATAACAAAGAGTGAAAAATTGAAGGGGGTCTGAATACTTTCCGTCCCCACTGTAGAAGCTTCCCAACAACAGCCGGTGCTGTGCAAGCCCAGCATAGGCCATCTGCTTGTCTCCTGGACTGCCTTGGTTCTACTGCAGGAGTTTGACTACAGCTTGGACCACTGGGAGAGCGGTCCCTCCGTTTGGAATGGGACCCTGGTTGCTGGGACTTAGAACGGTGGCGGGACTTTATGTTCCAGGAATGTCTTTTTTTAGGGCTTCTGCTCCTAAAAATATTAAGCAACATGTTACTCACATCTGCGGCACTCTTTTACACTTATAGTCCCCTGTAGACCCCTCCTACCTTTCCGCAGATCTTCGTGCCTGCTGTGGCAAGCTCATGGCTAAGGATGGAAGCAAAAAGAGCCTTTTTAGAAACATATGAATTCCATATAGATTGCATTCTCTCCTTCCCTCCTACCTATTCCCTGATTTTTATTTTTTTTACATTTTTTTTTTAACACTGCACCTTTAAAATGTCGGCCATCTTACCTGCAGAAAACGAGCTGGAGTTTGCAGGATGGCAGAGAGACTGGGTGCAGCAGCTGCTGAGGTTTTCAGCCAAAACCAGGCTGGGAGATAATAGTAGGAGAGAGGGCAAGTTAGACACAGCAGGGAAGGGAAGGGGAGGGCCCCATTCAGTCTTACCAGATCCCCATACAATGTGACAGCCATGGCGTTCAGCACCGCTGCCGCTGTGGCTTCCGGTCTAAATAGTGTGCTGGTTACCCCAGCAAAGTGCGGCCGCTCCCGCTAGGCCCCACCCCAGCAAAGCCCCACCCGTGACATCATCTGATGGTGATCTAAGGCCCAGAGAAGGCCCGGCGTGGTCCTTATGCCAGGGAGCCCATGCAGGCTGCTAGTAAATGATCCTCTTCTGCTCACCACAGCCTCCGTGAGTGTCATTTAGACACATAATGCCCGCAGCCCCGGCACCCAGGGCATCCAGTGTATTAAGAGGATTTACCTCTATCCTTTCTGGACCCTCCAATCCCAGGAGAAGCTAACCTGGGGGGAGGAGGAGGTTCGGTAGGGGAGTGAAGCTGGAATGCTCTCATTCTGGTGGCCTGGCGAACAATGAAAAAAGAACATGAGGGGGAGGGGAGGACAGGGATTTATTACGCTGGAAAAAGGTTGTCCTGAGGGTTAATGAGGAAACAGTTAACCCATAGTGTGCTAATGGGAGGACGACCAGAAAACCTCTATATCAGGGGTCTCCAAATTTTTTAAACAAAGGGCCAGATTACTGTCCTTCAGACTTCAAGGGGGCCGGACTGTGGCCAGTTTGAGTAGAAAATGCTCTGGGGTCAATGGGAGTAAGAAATGCCCCATTATTAGTATTAGTGGGAGGAATATTGCCCCATTATTGATATAAGACAAGAAGGGGTGACTTCCATCATAGTAAATGTAGAGTGTGGTGGTCCCATCCCTTGCATAATTGACCATAGAAAAAGGAATCCCCCTTGGGGATGGGTGCTACCTGAACACAAAGTCATTCCTTGGGAATCCATGTATAAAATACTCACAACTCTCAATACCCTGATGAAGGTACCAGAATATCGGAAACGCGTCGGGTATCGGGGTATACTACCTCCATGAGAGTACATCTATCATTTTAATTTTGTATATATTCTCTGCTTTGATTCTGTATCAATTTTGTATGGAATGATTTTTTATTCTGTATGTTATAGACGCATTTATGTCTCTTTTAAGTATATCAATAAAACATATATTTTTATTCCAAGAGTTGGTGGTCTGTTAAAGTCCCAATCCAAGGGGGATTCCTTTTTCTATGGTCCATTATTGATATAAGGCTAAATCTGGCCCCGGGGCCACAGTTTGGAGACCACTGCTCTATATGCATAGGCCCATCTAATAGAGAAGCAGAAGAGAGAATCCCAGAACAATTATGCTAGAGATGCAGTAAAAGACATGTTACAGATATTTTTGCCTACTGTGATGTCCATAAAGAAGGAGAAACCGCACAGAAATACAGGAATGTTTAATTCTTCTGAATTGTAAAGACTGTAAAAATGGGGGGCTTTCTGCTGTTTCTCTGAAATTGCAGAGCTATTTTGTTGATAAGATTGTCAAGATAATAAAATAGGTTTTTGTAGTTCTTCTTAGATTAGTCATTGCTAAAACGTAATTGTATTTACTGAACCATGACAACCAATCAAAGTTTTTCTTTCAGTATGGTCAGAGTAATGAAAGGTTGATTAGCTACTAAGAGTAGCTGCATAACCAATGCACATTCAATGTTGTTTTCGGCATTTCAATTTATAACATTGTTTTGTGAAAATTCAAAGTATTACATAACAATAGCTCATTCTTATTAAAAAAAATGTATAGTGAAAGCCTAACCTCAGGTTGGATTATGTTACATTCTATTTACCTTGAGTTATTTGTGTGCAGAATTGGGGGGGAGCTTTAGTTTACTTTCCCTGTCCAAACCTGTACTCTTTATGCTAATTCTAGTGTAGACAAATAGAAAAAGCTTTAGAGATCATACAACAAGCTCAAATACACGTTCTTTCAAAGTGAATGTATTTAAACATGAAGTACTAAAAGTAGAAAAGAGCTGCACGGAATGTCCTACAGGTCACTTTGTTCTTCAAGTGTCCAACAATGGACAGTGCACATCATTTTCTTTAAAGGTGTAGTGAAGGATGTAATGATGTTGTGAGTGCTGTTATTCCTGGGCTCTCATATATATTCTTTTATCATCCTGCTTAGATGCCAGGAGGAACATAGACAGCAATAAAAATAGTCTTTTTTAGCAAAGAAGAAATCTTTACACCTGTTTCTTTATTGTCTGTATGTGGAGATTACCTCTTCCAAGCACCAGATGTCATTGGCACTGGAAGTGAGAAGAAATCTTCCCAGTGGTGACATCATTAGGAAATAAAACCTGAGAGAGCTTTTAACCCCTTCTCATGCTATCTAAAAGCAAACATTTTGCCTGGAGTTCCAACTTAAACCCCTGTTTCCTGCAGTCTGTTACTGCACCCAAGCTAAGTATGATATGACATGATATGTATTACAACTACATATTAATGTGAATAATAAAATCACCATCTGGTTGAAATACTCAGTGATGCTATCACCATATGCAAGCGTTACCTCTCTCGGTACATTAAAAGCAGTTGGTGATTCTAATGTGATTGATAAATGTACCGTATAGTTTAAATCCATAATGAAGATTTAAAGCCTCCTATAGTGTAAAATACATCACTTACCCTACAGAGATCTTTATGAATGTTAGTATTTCAATGTGACATTTAAGTTTACTATTTAGATATTTTAGCCCAAATGTAGAATAAATGGCTGTTCATACTTAAAACATCAAATAAGCACAGTAGGATATACCGTACTTTCTTTATTTTCAATGATTTCTACATTTTTTCAGATCATTCCATTAACTTTCACAAAAATATGGCCTGGTGTAGGAAAGATTTAGGGATGGCTACAGTTAAAAAACATGATGGGGGAAATTCAAAAACAGTTGGGAAACTGGTGGCAGTGTAATCTCTTTAAAATGGCTTGCACCTAATTTAGAACAGCTTTGCCACAGTTTCGTTTGGAGATTTATCATGTGTGCCAAATAGTTTTTATTCAGGCCACTCTAACAACTTATTACTATGGCTATGACAAAATTGAAAATAATTACTGCAAGTTCACAGATAAGCAACCTAGCAGTAATCAAAACGAAGCCCTGAGCTTGTGTACAGAAAGATGCTAGTGTTCAGAGTGGGGTATGAATGCGCTGGGAAGCTGATACGAATATGACAGCTTTCCACATAGTGTACCTTGGTTGCTATGAAGCCAGCAGCTGCCTGCATCCTAGCAATTGATGACTCATAACAAAAATTCTCCTGCGCTCGAAAGTGGTGTGGAGGCGGAGTATATTGCCTAGGATCTCAATGGCTCTGGGTAAATGCACAGACCTTGCTGCCCTCCAAGGGTCAGGGGACACCCAATGGGAATACTGTAGAAAAAACGAAAAGAGGGCACACCAACCATGCGCATTACCCAAGTGGTGTTTATTGGTATGAAAAGAAAAGAAATATACAAACAAGTAGGCCATAAAACATTTCAAAGTCCACAAAGGACACAAAGCGTCCAAGTCACTGGGACCATGTCCAGCATGCCTGAGGACCTTCCAGATGTGTGCGTTTCGAGGGGAGATCTCCTCTTCCTCAGAGCAACAGCCAGAGGTGGCTGTTGATTTTTTATGACCTACCTGTTTATGAGTATATTTCTTTTCTTTTCATACCAATAAATACCACTTAGGTAATGTGCAAGGTTCGTATGCTCACTTTTAGTTTTTTCTACAGTATTCCCATTGGGTGTCCCCTGACCCTTGGAGGGCAGCAAGGTCTGTGCATTTACCCAGAGCCATTGAGATCCTAGGCAATATACTCCGCCTCCACACCACTTTCGAGCGCAGGAGAATTTTTGTTATGAGTCATCAATTGCTAGGATGCAGGCAGCTGCTGACAGCTAATTGTACACAAAGAGGTGAGAATTCTGGTGATGGTGATGGTGATGGCAATGGCGACATTTGGACAATGACAGGAATCTCATGACCGGCAGCTGAATGGGGCCAGGGAAGAGTCATTGGTTGTTTTGATGCTGTAAGCTGCACAGTCAACAGCGTCTTAGCAACCAATGCTTCTGAGCAGTGTTTTCTGACCAGTACATGAATTTGTTGAAGACACTGACTAGTGTCTACGATAATCTTTATAAATACCAGGGAATATAATTTACTTCATGACCAAGTGAGCTCACACACAACTGCTCAGAAGTGTCAACAAAACAAAAATAAGACATTGCTATAGGAACTGAGATGTAACAAGTTCTATCTGTACAGACATCTCCAAACTCAGGTCAGAAAGATGTCAACTGCAGGTCAAATGCAGAGAACCAGATTTCTAACAAAGTCTGGCTAGGGCGCAATGGCATCTAGGGAGGTGCCTTGCTATGTCATGTCTTGACAGTTTTTATAGCAAGTAGTAAATTTAGGCACATATGGCCTAATGTCTTGAAAACTGCCTCCCTCTGCTATCCTTTGCCACTGGTCCAAATATCACCCCTGCCAAAATTCTGCCCCCACCCTCTTGAATTAAATGATGAGATCACTTTTACTGCATGCTGGGGTGTGGAATGGGTGGCATCCTGTGCTTCCAGCTTTCACTTTCTTTACTAATGGGGCAATGACTATGTTCTGCTCCCTGTAAGCTGCCTGGGCAGAAGTGTGTTGCCATCTCCATGATCTCGTTCAAGGAAGGTATCATTGGTGCTATGCGCTTGGATACCTATGCTCATGTTTTCTTTTTTAGCTGTTGTTTATATTTGATAGCTGTAATAGTCTGCATTAATGAAACTCCTATTATTTTAAAAGAGATATGCATCTTTAGTGCATTGGACAGAATTGCTGGACATGGGCAGAGAAATACTCAGTTTTTCCATGACAACGCTACCTTCCTGAGGGAAATGCTGCTAACTGTTCATCACAAGGAAAGGAAGGACGCTGTAAAAACAGAAATTACTCAGCTCTGTGTGATACTGCCTTTGGTAAGTTATCGCCAGTGACTGGATTGCAAGTGTGATCTAGGCCTTGGTGGGACCTGATGTTGCTCCCCAGCAATTCTGACAAGTAACCTTTCTCACCTGTCCTCGCTTTACCTAAATCATTGTTGTGCGGTCTCTCTGAGCCTCTTCTCTTTCTCCTTTAAATGCACACTGCAGTCTCTTTTGTCTGTGTCATTCCCTCTTTGCGGAGATTCCTGTAGCACAGTTCTGTCCTCACTATACGTGGCTGAGGTATAATTAGACAGGCAGCTAACTCTCCTCCCTTAACAACTCATTGAGTTAGGCGCAAGATCCTTATTTTCAACTTTTATTGCAGGGAAGTTAGAGTAAAACAAAAATAAAGGAAATAACATACAATCGGTGTATACGCAATATACAAAATATGCAGTCCTAACACACGAGTCTAACTAGGGAAAGGGGTTTCTGTTAGGCTGACATTAGAATTGCAGCTGAATAGATGTGGAGTCCTCTGGAGAAGATACATAGAATGAAAAAGGAAGATGGCCACTGGGGCCCTCTCTCAGACCTCATGGTATAGACCAGTAGAATTATGGGAAGCTACGGTGGCTTTTAAGCAACAATCTCTACCTACCTTCAGTAAATTATTCACAGATACTAAGTACGTAAAAGAACCAATAGATGGCGATATTACAATTTACTTTACATCAATAGCATATTCAACAATTAAACAAAAGAGCATAAGAAACAATTGCTGAAGGTATGACACTCCCTGCCTGGTATCCCATAGATACCAACTATGGTGGTCCCTCTGGGGAGAATAGTAAAATTAGTTCGGACACAGGTCTGAGGAAAAGTTTAGGCTCATCTTGCCTAATGACCTTAACCTCAACTTTCCTGACTTTCCCATCTTTCCTTGGAAACACTTCGTTTATCAGGCCCAAGGGCCATTCCATTTCTGCTCATCTGAGAGTCTTTCACAAGAACAACAGTGCCAGGTTCCAAGTAGGGATGAGCCGAACACCCCCCCCCCGGTTCAGTTTGCAGCAGAACATGCGAACAAGCAAAAAATTTGCTCAAACACGCGAACACCTTTGAAGTCTATGAGACACGAACGTGATAAATCAAAAGTGCTAATTTTAAGGGTTAATATGCAAGTTATTTTCATAAAAAGTGTTTGGGGACCTGGGTCCTGCCCCAGGGGACATGTATCAATGCAAAAAAAAGTTTTAAAAACGGCTGTTTTTTCGGAAGCAGTGATTTTATTAATGCTTAAAGTGAAACAATAAAAGTGAAATATTCCTTTAAGTTTCGTACCTGGGGGGTGTCTATAGTATGCCTGTAAAGTGGCGCATTTTTTCCCGTGTTTAGAACAGTCCCTGCACAAAAAGACATTTCTAAAGGAAAAAAAGTCATTTAAAACTACTCGCGGCTATAATGAATTGAATATAGGAGAGATCTAAAGTGCTAATTTTAAAGGCTTATATGCATGGTATTGTCATAAAAAGTGTTTGGGGACCTGGGTGCTGCCCCAGGGGACATGTATCAATGCAAAAAAAAGTTTTAAAAACGGTTGTTCTTTCAGGAGCAGTGATTTTAATAATGCTTAAAGTGAAACAATAAAAGTGAAATATTCCTTTAAATTTCGTACCTGGGGGGTGTCTATAGTATGCCTGTAAGGTGGCGCATTTTTCCCCTTTTAAAACAGTTCCTGCACAACATGACATTTCTAAAGGAAAAAAAAGTCAGTTTAAAACTACTAGCAACTATAATGAATTGTCAGGTCTCGGCAATACAGATAAAAGTCATTGAAAAAAATGGCCCTTTGGGTCTGGTATGAATATTAAGGGGAACCCCACACCAAAATTTTAAAAAAATGGCGTGAGGGACCCCCCAAAAATCCATACCAGACCCTTATCCACCACAGGGGCTTCCAGAAGGCTTCCCCATGGCGTCAGAGGGTGTCCCCACCCCTTCTTTTTTTTTTTTTTCTTTTTTTTTTTTTTCTTTTATTCTTTTCTTTCTTTTTTTTGCCACATTCAGATCACCTTTTTTGGGGGTCTTAAATCAACTTTTCAGTTCATTTTCGTTTAGACACAGACCCACCCAAGTCTCATCATTGTGGCTGTTTGCTATATCCAAAGAAAAAAGAGGCAGGACCGGAAATACAAACATAGTATCAAAAAGAAAAAAATAAAGACACCAAATCATACCTCTCCTATTTATATACTTAAACCATACCCCTATTTCTAAAATTTTCCTCCCCCCTTTTTTTTTTTTTTTTTAACTTCCATTTCCCCCCCCCTTCCCTCCCCATCCCCTCCCTCCCTCCCCATCCCCTCCCCAGGTCCTCCCCATCCCTCTTCTCCCACCCCCTTCTCCAAGGTCTATTTTCTTTTATTCTCCTCCTTTAGTCTTAGGCTTTATATTCTTTAGCATAGCTCCATGTTTTTTTGAATTCCTTCCAGCGATCCCACCTGTCCCTATTTATGCTTCCTATTTCCTTGAGCCTACTCCCTAGCGTCTCCATATTACAAGTCTCCTCTACAGCATCATACCACTGCCATGTCTCGGGGGACTCTCTCCTCTGCCAATTCCTCGGTATCGTTTTTTTTGCCGCATTCAGTAGCTGCGGTACCAGTGACTGTTTATAATTTTTAGGATCACCTGCCCCCCCGTGGAACAGAACCACCCAAGGATCATCTTCGACTTCTATCCCCGTGATCTCTTTAATTAAACCTAGTATTTTACACCAAAATTTTTTAATTTTGGGACAGTTCCACCATAGGTGTCCCATTGTACCGACTTCTTGACATCCTCTCCAACAACTGGCTGGCCCTTTCTGGAATCTACTGGTTATCTCCGGGGTAAGGTAACTTCTACTAATGCATTTGTAGTTCATTTCTTCTGTTCGGGTATCTAATGCCGAAAAAGCTATCATTTTCTAAATTCTTTTAATTGTGACTAAATCTTTCTTAGTGCCTAGATCTCTCTCCCATTTTGCCATGAATGGCGGTATCTCCAATTTTTCTGAGGTCATCAAGATTTTGTATATTTGAGATATTGTATTCCTTGACGTTCCCCTATCACACAACCTCTCGAAGTCTGTCAGTTGTTCCCCCGATCTAATCGGATGAGGTAACGTGCTGATAAAGTGACTTAATTGGAGATAGCGCCATTTCTCTAATCCCCGTGGTTCCTTTCCGTGTGTAAGTTGTTGAAGTGGTATAATTTTTCCTTCTTTTATAACTTCTCTTAATTGTGATTTCCCCCAAAGTGCTTCTTTTCCTTTAGTGTTCTCCATACCTGGAGTGAAAAAATTATTGTCTATAAGTGTAATCAGTGGTGAATTATATTCCCCATTTACTTTCTTATGTACCCCATCCCATATTCTAAGAACATTTCGTGTTATAGCATGTGTGCTTTTATCTAAAGATCTGCAGTGTGGGGGGTTCCAAATTATAATACCTAATTGTGCGTTGCTAATATTTTCCTCTATTTTCACCCATTTTTTTGATTTGTTCTTCTTTGCCCATTCGGTCACCCTTGATAATACTACTGCTTTGTAATAGGTCTGTACGTCGGGAACTGTCAGACCGCCATCCCTTTTCTTTTGTTTCAGCGTCTGAAAGGAGACTCTAGGTCTTTTGTTTGCCCAAACGAATGTCATAATTATTTTTCTTAACTTCCTCAAATAATATTGGGGGAGTGGGACTGGTAACATCTGGAAACAATACATAATTTTGGGTAAAACTATCATTTTAATAACGTTGATACGCCCTATCCAAGAGAGGGCCTTACCGGAGAGTCTCTTACAATCTAGTCTGACAGCGTCAAGTAGAGGCATATAGTTAATAGTAAATATCTTTTGGGTTGAGTTGGATAGCTTAATACCTAGGTATTTTAGTTCCTTGGTCCATTTAAAACCAAATTCTTGTTTCAGTATAGCTTCCTCTGTCCTACTTATATTAATATTTAAAATTTCTGATTTTTTCATATTTATTTGAAAATTAGATACCTCACCGTACTTCCTCACTGTTTTGACTAGGTTGGACATAGTGGAGATCGGGTCCGTTACATAGAACAGCACATCGTCTGCAAACGCTGCGACTTTGCACTCCTCTTACATTAGGATCTCTTCGTATTGTTGCCAAAAGGGGTTCCATAGCTAAAACAAAAAGCAGCGGAGACAGGGGGCACCCCTGTCTCGTGCCGTTTTCCATCTCAAATGGTTGAGATGTTGTCCCATTAATTTTTACTACAGCAGTTGGATGATGGTATAGAGTTTTAATTCTCCGAATCATTTTGGGTCCTAGTCCCATGGTCTCCAGGGTCTGAAACATGGACCCCCAGTCTACTCTGTCAAATGCCTTTTCGGCATCAATTGACAGAAGTAGTCCTGGGGGTCCGCTCTCTTTTATTTTCCCCAACAAGAGAAGAGTCCTGATTCCATTGTCCCTCCCCTCCCTATTAGGGACAAAGCCTACTTGGTCTGGGTTCACTAATATATTCATGAATTCCTTTACTCTCTCTGCCAAAACTTTAGCATATAGCTTTGTGTCATTGTTCAGCAAAGAGATTGGGCGGTAACTCGAACATAGTGATTTCTCTTTACCCTCTTTCAATATAATTGTAATAGATGCTTTTAGTGCCTCTCTACTCATTTCAAAACTGTCCCCTAGACCATTCATGTAGCAGCAGAGCCTAGGTATTAATATCTCTTTGAATGTTTTGTAGTATGATATTGTTAGGCCGTCCGGGCCAGGGCTTTTCCCGGATGCCGTTGCTGCTAACGCTTTCCTTATTTCTTCTTCTGAAATTGGTTTTTCTAATATTTCTTTTTTTTCTTCCGAGATCTTAGGGAGCGCTGCCTTTTTTAGGAAGTTGTTATATCTTGAACTCCTGTTTTCTAAAGAGGTGTCTTGTTTGGGTACTGAGTATAGGTCTTTATAGTAATTTTTAAAGGTCTCTGCTATCTTCCTGGTTGAATATTCCATATGTCCCTCTTTGGTCTGAATTTTTTCTATGAAATTCCTGGTTTTTTCCTTTTGTACCAAATTGGCTAACTGTTTACTGGGTTTATTACCCCATCTAAATCTCTCCCACACTGTTTTATTAAATGTCACCCTTGACTCCTGCTCCATCATGGTTTTTAATTCCGTTCTTTTGGCAATCATCTGCTGATGTATCTCTTGGGGTAGATGGCCCGTTTGTTTTTTATGTTTTTGTTCTAGCCCCGTAAGGTCAGCCCTTAGTTTTTGGATTTTGAGCTGTCTATCCTTTTTCTTCCTCGCCCCCATTTCAATCAGGACCCCCCTGATGTAGGCTTTGTGGGCCTCCCATAGTGAAGCTCCCGAGATTTCCCCTGTGTCGTTTACCTCGAAATAGTTCTCTAGTTCTCTTCTAATTCTACTGACATCCTCCTCCTCCTTTATCAACTCCTCATTCAGCCTCCACTGAGCTCTGTTATGCTGGTTTCTACCCGTTGTCACTTCTATGGTCATGGGTGCGTGGTCTGAGTATGTTATATTTCCAATCCTAGTCTCCATTACCCTATCGATCCACCGGTGCTCGATCAATCCCCAGTCAATCCGGGAGTATGACCCGTGCACGGGGGAGTAAAACGTATAATCTCTTTTGGTTGGATGTTGAACCCTCCAAATATCCACCAATTGGTAGGAGGAGAGTTTTTGCTTTAACTCTTTCAAGTAATTACAATTCCTCCCCTGTGTTCGGGCCGTGCTATCCAGCTCAGGGTTCAAGCAGAAATTGAAATCCCCCATTACTATCAGGTGTCCTCTCGTGAACTCCATTATTTTCCTCAAGATATTTGTCAAGTACTTTATCTGGTTCTTATTTGGGGCATAGATGTTGACTAATGTATATTCCACTTCATTTAGTCTGCCTCTGAGGCCCAGGTATCTACCTTCCGGGTCTATTAATCTTTCCTCCAGCACAAACCTTATTTTCTTTGAAAAACCAATGGCTACTCCCCGTGCCCTATTAGTGATGGTATCTCCTTGGTACCAAACTGGGTATTCGTTTGAGGATAATCTAAGTCTCGATTGCAATGAGATATGTGTCTCCTGCAGGAATACCACGTCTGGGCCCAATGATTTTAATTCTTGGAAGACATTTATCCTTTTCTTGGAATTGTTTAAGCCTTTGACATTATATGTTGTAAATTTTATTGTGGCAATGATCCTTTTTCTCTTCTCCTGAATTCTCCCTTTACCTTAGACCTTGGAGAGTTTTCTTTCTTTCTTAATTTTGGGATTGGATAGGGCCTTCCCCCTCTACTCCCCCTCCCTCTCCCACCTCCTCCCCCCATCCCCAACCCCCCGCCTCCCCCCCCACCATCCCTTCCCTCTCCCTCCCCCACCCCCTTGGTCCCTTCGGGACCCCTATACCAGTGAGGGTCACTTAAATTGTGGCTCCCCATTGGTTTCCTTCTCCAAAGGTGGAGCTCTAGGTGTGCCAACCCTCCAGTCAGTATTTTCTTAAAGACTGGGTATACTAGGCTACTACTGACGGGTCTCCCTCCCTAATATTATGGGCTTAATTTTGATCCTCGCCCGCCTCCTCCCTCCTCGGTTCCCCCCCCCCCCCAACTCCGCCACCCTCTCCCCTAGCCCACACTCATTTCTAACCAACGTTCCACGGACCAGTCCAATCTCGGGGGTGCTTGCATGTCCAGTTTCTCACAGAACTCTTCTAGTTCCCCCGGGAATCTTAATCTTGCGGATCTCCCCTCTTTACTGCCTATCAGGCAGGCTGGGAATCCCCATGTATATTTTATATTATGATTTTTCATTCGCTCCAGTAGGGGTTTCAGATGTCGCCTTCTCGCCAGTGTACTATTGGCCAGGTCCGCAAATACTAGGATTTTTGCTTCTTCATATTGCAGTGGGGGATGTCCCTTCAGTTTAACCCATATTTTTTCCTTGTCCTCGTAGTGCCTGAACCTTACAATAATGTCACGGCTTCTTTCTGCCCGCCTAGTATCTAACCTGCCCACCCTATGGACCCGCTCTATTTTTGGGGGGGTTTCTCCTTCCAGCTCTAGAAGTGGGTTGAAAATAGTCGCCACAGTCCTCCTCAGGTCTTCCCCCCTGTTTTCTGGGACCCCTCGGATTCTCAAATTCTGTCTGCGGTCTCTATTTTCTTGATCTTCCATCCTGTAGCATATTTTTATCTAGTTTTGTTGGGATGTTTTGAGTTGTTCTTTTAGTTCAGAGATCACCCGCTCTTGTTTATCTAATTTGTCTTCTGCGCCTTCTACTCTAGTTAGGAGGCTCCCTAGATCCGACCTCAGCATATTGATCTCCGCTTTGATCTCGGCTTTTATTGAGGTCTCTAAGGTTTTAAGCATTTCTGCCAATTCGTTTTTTGAGGGTAGGTGTAGGTCAGGTCTATGTTCATCTAACCTGGATGCTTCCAAGGTGTTGTCAACTAATAAGTCCTCCCTTGAGTGGTCAGGGGTCTGCTCTTCCCTCGCATTGGATCCCTTCTTCTTTTTGTCTGCCATACTTGATTTTTGAGACTCCTGGTGGGCGCCCCCGGGACTTCCCCCTTTGGCCAAGTATTGCTTTATTGAGCTTCCAGTTGCGTTCCCTGGTTGGTTATCTTTTGGAGTTTTGGGTGGACCCCCTTTCCCAGTCTTAGATGCGTTCCGGCTCATACTACCTTCCGGTAGCCCCTTTTTAGTTGACTGTCAATCAAAAATGCCAAGTGTTGCCCAACGGGGGGTGGGGGGGTGGGTCCTCTGTCTATTTGTCCTAGGTTTTAGATGTCAAGTTGGGGTTAAGATGGTGTCATAGGTAAGTGCGGGGTGATAGGTTAGGCGTGTGGCGTTCAGCCTCTCGGATCCACAGTGTCTAGAAACTATCCCCCTATCAGCTTCCCGGTGTGTAGGCAGATCCCACGCTTCTGCTGCACAATGCTCAGTAATTTTCCTGGGTGTCTACCCGGCTCTAATTACCTCACCTCTCAAGGTCTACCAGTCCTGCTTCCACCGTGTTGGAATGTATTCTCGTGTGTTGCTAAGTCCTATGGAGTATACACTTATATGTTGGGGTCTTATTTATGCTTTTATCTATGTTTCCGTCTTCCCTCCCTTATGGGGTGTAGGAATCCCAAGTATCACATTCTATGTATTAGAAAAAAAAAAAAAAAAAGAAAAGCGTTTTTCTTTAGCGCTATATTAATCAACCAGTTGTAATGTCCCACAGCACCCCCGCCGTATACCTTGCAACCTGTTCGAGTGAGAGGTTTCGAGTCCTGAATGTTCAGATATGTCTTTACCATTAATTTTAAGGCGCTTACAAGAGATTCAGCAAAACTTTAAGAAAAGAACGAGACAAGGGGGTCAGTGGCCCTACCAGCCCTCCACCATTACTTCAGCCTTGCATGCATGGCCCATGTCACCCTAGATCGGCCGGTCTGCAGGATCTCTCGCTTCTCATTCATGTGTCAGCCCTTCTTAGCACATTTCTAAATCACTCTTACCTTGGCACTTAGATGGTTTTGTATAGTTCTTACCCCCCTCTTTGACCTGTTGTCTTCCTCTTCCAATCCTTCAAGGCTGCAGTCCGGGTTACAATTCCCGTGATGTGTCAGGGCTTCGTGTCTCTCACCTCCCGCCGCTCACAGCGGCTTCTCGTATTCGTCTTGACTCACGCGTCAGGGACGCTTAGTGCAGGGGGGGCGTGCCTGGAGACGGGAGCTCCGAGCGGACATCCGAGAGCGTCGCGGCGTTTGATCTCCTCCGCTCGCTGTAAGCAGACCTGGGGCTTCTCTGGTACTTGTTTCTCAGGCGGCGGCTTAGTTTATCGTAGCGGGGCTCTTTCTCTCATCTTCCTATCAGTTCCTCTGTCTGCGCTTCCCGGGGTATAGTAGGAGAGCCCGCCAGGACGCCTGTAGGCTAACACACCTCCCGCTCCTCCCTTCCCGTCTGTCGTCTCACGTCATCTCCTGAGCCGTCCCCACCCCTTCTGACGCCAATGGGAAGCCATTGGGAAGTCCCCGTGCGTCAGAGGGGACGGGGTCACCCGGGTACGTATAAAAGAACTGTCATCGTGCTGAAGTGTCATAAGGCGGGTGCTTCCCATCCCAGGCGGATCTTTTTTTTTTCTGGTCCATCAGCGGAGTGAAAGAAGAAGATGAATGGACTTCATGGGACATTTTTATTTTTTTATTTTTTAATAAAGGACTTGTCCCAAGATGTGTCTTGTGGTTTTTTAACATTTTGACACTTTTTTTGTGAAATGGTAGGGGTACAATGTACCCTTTACCATTTCAAAGAGGGGGGCCGGAATCTGGGGGTCCTCTTGTTAAAGGGGGCTTCCAGATTCTGATAAGCCCCCCACCCTCAGAACCCTACAACCACCAGGCAAGGGTTGTGGGGATGAGGTTCTTGTCCAGATCAACATGGGGACAAGGTGCTTTGGGAGGCTACCCCAAAGCACCCTCCCCATGTTAAGGGCATGTGGCCTTGTACGGTTCAGGAGGGGGGCGCTCTCTCGTCCCCCTTTTTTTCCTGCAGCCTGCCAGGTTGCGTGCTTGGATAAGGGTCTGGTATGGATTTTTGGGGGGACCCCCACGCCATTTTTAAAAAAATTCTGGCGCGGGGTTCCCCTTAAAATCCATACCAGACCTGGAGGGTCTGATATGGATTTTGAGGGGGACCCATACAACATTTAAAAAAAAAATTGTCACAGGGTTCCCCTTAATATCCATACTAGACCTTAAGGGCCTGGCATGGAATTTAGGGGGACCCCCACGCAATTTATTTTTTAAATTTTGGTTCAGGGTTCCCCTTAATATTCATACCAGACCCAAAGGTCCTGGTAATGGACTGGGGGGATCCCATGCCATTTTTTTCAATGACTTTTATCTGTATTGCCGGACACGACAATTCATTATAGCCGTGAGTACTTTTAAATGACTTTTTTCCTTTAGAAATGTCATTTTGTGCAGGGACTTTTCTAACCATGGGAAAAATGCGCCACTTTACAGGCATACTATAGTCACCCCCCAGGTACGAAATTTAAAGGAATAATTCATTTTTACTGTTTCACTTTAAGCATTATTAAAAGCACTGCTCCCAAAAAAACTGACGTTTTTAAAACTTTTTTTTGTATTGACACATGTCCCCTGGGGCAGGACTCAGGTCCCCAAACACTTTTTATGACAATACCAAGCATATAAGCCTTTAAAATTAGCACTTTTGATTTCTCCTATATACTTTTAAAGGGTGTTCCGCGCTTTCGAAGTTGCCGCGAACACCCCAAATTGTTTGTTATTCGGCGAACAGGTGAACACTCGATGTTCGAGTCGAACTTACGCTCGAGTCGAACGGCGGACTCATCCCTAGTTCCAGGTTAGATTTGCTGTCTTCAAAGGGATTGAGTTTCTTTAGAGTGCAGTCCTTTGGGAACATTCTTGTGATTTTGAAGGCATTCTAGTGTTAACGCATAAGTCTCTAGTTGGACACAATGGATGATAACATGTTTAGCCTGTGTGAGCTGATCCACTGTGTAGGCCTTGCAACAATAGTGCCAACCTTTGCAATGCCTTGATCCTGTATGCGTGGCTTTAAAAGATCTGGCTATGCAAATTAAGCAGGCTTTAGCTTTGTGTAAAGACTTCCAAGTGGAGAATCTATGAAAGCGCTTGGATCCCAACAATTTGTTAGCAACTGTTGTGTGTAGTGCAGAAACCTGAGGGTGGATTTCTGCATCAGATTCAGACTCCATCAGTACATATGTGCCCTTTTCAGGAGTGAGATCACATGTGTCTGCAGTAAGCTCTCTGAGCAGCATCTTACCTTTAACGGTCACTGGTGCTGCAAACCGAGTGGGTCATGCAGACTGTTTATTGTAGACAAGACACCTCACTGTGTAAAAGGCTGTATCTAGAAAAGCAAGGCCTGGCAAGTCTCCTTCTGTCTTGGCTAATTGGAGCTCTGTCACCAGGTTGCTTAACTCTCTCAGCTTCTGGAAGCCTTTGTTAGGAATCTTATTGAAGTCCTCTATTCTTTTAAAGAGTGAATTTTCGATGGCTTCTGGGGAACCGTAACACTCCTCAATTCTCTCCCATATCATGCTCAGTCCTCTGCTTGGATAGTTAACATTGATGTCCCTGATTCTTCTTGCATGCTCTGCTGACTCAGTCCCCAGCCATTTGACTAATGGCCCGTACACACGGTCGGATTTTCCGATGGAAAATGTCCGATCGGAGCGTGTTGTCGGAAATTCCGTCCGTGTGTGGGCTCCATCGAACATTTTCCATCGGATTTTCCGACACACAAAGTTGGAGAGCAGGAGATAAAATTTTCCGACAACAAAATCCGTTGTCAGAAATTCCGATCGTGTGTACACAAATCCGACGGACAAAGTGCCACGCATGCTCAGAATAAATAAAGGGATTAAAGCTATTGGCCACTGCCCCGTTTATAGTCCCGACGTACGTGTTTTACGTCACCGCGTTTAGAACGATCGGATTTTCCGACAACTTTGTGTGACCGTGTGTATGCAAGACAAGTTTGAGCCAACATCCATCGGAATAAATCCTAGGATTTTGTTGTCGGAATGTCCGAACAAAGTCCGACCGTGTGTACGCCCTATAAGAGATTGGCCTCCTCACTTGCAGATAGATCTAGATCTTTTATTGCATTTCTGAAGGACGATCGCCATGATCTTTAGCCTTCAGGAAGTCTTTAAACCTTGTTAGTCCTTTTGTCAACAGCTCACACCGTGTGAAAAACTTAAGGAAATGGAATATACCTTGGTCTTTGTGTGAGTAGTCTGGAGGTGCTCTGCTGTGTGGAGCACTTGGTGGGTATTTGTGGTTGTCAGAAATGCTGTCGCTATGATTCCTACCTTGCGAACCTTCCTTTCTGAAGTGGGTGACTGTATCATAGGGGTTTGATAGCTTGGATGCAGGTTGCACTGAAGGCTGACCGAGTATATGATTTTTTTCTTGTTTAATGTAGGGTGTGTGAGCGGCAGGAGTCGACTCTGCTCTTGGAGCTGAATGCAGGCAGTCATCTGGCTTGGCATGTTGCAGCACACAGTCTGAATTATGCTGCAAATTGTCATGATGATCAGGTTTAATCTCAAGTATGTTGCTGAGTCTCTCACTGGTGGGGTTGGCAAGTTCCTCTAATGCCGCGTACACACGAGTGGACTTTTCGACGGACTAGGTCCGACAGTCTTTCCAACGGACTTTCAAATGAACGGACTTGGACACACACGATCACACCAAAGTCCGATGGATTCGTATGTGATGACGTACGACCGGACAAAAATAAGGAAGTTGATAGCCAGTAGCCAATAGCTGCCCTAGCGTCGGTTTTAGTCCGTCGGTTTTAGTCCGTCGGACTAGCATACAGACGAGCGGATTTTTCGACCGGATTCGAGTCCGTCTGAAAGATTTGAAACATGTTTTATTTCTAAGTCCATCGGACTTTTGGGGAAAAAAAGTCCGCTGGAGCCCACACACAATCAAATTGTCTGACGGAGTCTGATCCGCCGGACCAAGTCTGCCGTAAAGTCTGCTCGTGTGTACGCGGCATAAGATCTTTGCCTCAGCTACTGCTGCCACTGCTTCCTTCTCTGCAGCCAATTTCTTTAACACAGCTTCTATGCGTAGCTTCTCTAATTTCATTTGCATCTCTTTTTCAGCAAAGGCAGCCTTTACTTTTGCAGCTTCTGCTTTTGCACGGGCAATAGCAACCATGTTGCTGCTCAGTGACCTTTGAGCTTTTGGAGCTAACCAAGACTTGAGACCTTGTCTCTAATGGCTCTGACTTTTTCTCTGACATGATGTCTTGCAATGTGGAAGCTTGTCAAAGGCTGCTGTTTCACTGGGCTTCTGTGTGCAAGCCTGTTTGTAGACACCGTTTTACAGGCTTTCTATGTACAAGCCTGTTTGGAGCCACCGTTTTACTGTTCTGTCCTCACTATACATGGCTGAGGTATAATTAACTCTCCACCCTTAACAACTCATTGAGGCAGACGCAAGGTCCTTTTTTTTTTAAACTTTTATTGCAGGGAAGTTAGAGTAAAAGTAAAATAAAGGAAATAACATACAATCAGTTTACACACAATATACAAAATATACAGTCCTAACACACTAGTCTAACTAGGGAAAGGGGTTATAAACATACTGGCGATGTTTCCATTAGGCTGACATTAGAATTGCAGCTGAATAGGTGTGGAGTCCTCTGGAGAAGATACATACAGTATCTCAAAAAAGTGAGTACACCCCTCACATTTTTTATAAATATTTTGGTATATCTTTTTATTTGACAACACTGAAGAAATTACACTTTTCTACAATGTAAATTAGTGAGTGAACAGCTTGTTTAACAGTGTAAATTTGCTGTCCCCTCAAAATAACTCAACACACAGCCATTAATGTCTAAACTGCTGGCAACAAAAATGAGTACACACCTTAGTGAAAATGTCCAAATTGTGCCCAATAAGCCATTTTCTCTCCCCAGTGTCATGTGACTCATTAGAGTTACAAGGTCTCAGGTGTAAATGGGGAGCAGGTGTGTTAAATTTGATGTTATAGCTCTCACTCTCTCATATTGGTCACTGGAAGTTCAACATGGCACTTCATGTCAAAGAACTCTCTGAGAATCTGAAAAAAAGAATTGTTGCTCTACATAAAGATGGCCTAGGCTTTAAAAAGATTGCCAAGACCCTGAAACTGAGCTGCAGCACACTTGCCAAGACCATACAGCAGTTTAAAAGGACAGGCTCCACTCAGAACAGGCCTCATCATGGTCGACCAAAGAGGTTGAGTGCATGTGCTCAGCGTCATATCCAGAGGATGTCTTGAGATGTATGAGTGCCACCAGCATTGCTGCAGAGGTTGAAGGGGTTGAAGGGGGGCCTGTCAGTGCTCAGACCATACGCCGCACACTGCATGGCTGTTGTCCCAGAAGGAAGCCACTTCTAAAGATGATGCACAAAAAAGCCCACAAATAGTTTGCTGAAAACAAGCAGACTAAGGACATGGATTACTGGAACCATGTCCTGTGGTCTGATGAGACCAAGATAAACTTATTTGGTTCAGATGGTGTCAAGCGTGTGGGGCGGCAACCAGGTGAGGAGTACAAAGGCAAGTGTGTCTTGCCTACAGTTAAGCATGGTGGTGGGAGTGCCATGGTCTGGGGCTGCATAAGTGCTGCCAGTAGGCATGAGCCGAACACCCCCCCGGTTCGGTTTGCACCAGAACCTGCGAACGGACCGAAAGTTCGCACGAATGTTAGAACCCCATTGACGTCTATGGGACTCGAACGTTCGAAATCAAAAGTGCTCATTTTAAAGGCTAATTTGCATGGTATTGTCCTAAAAAGGGTTTGGGGACCCGGGTCCTACCCCAGGGGACATGTATCAATGCAAAAAAAACTTTTAAAAACGGCCGTTTTTTCGGGAGCAGTGATTTTAATAATGCTTAAAGTGAAAAAAAAAAAGTGAAATATTTCTTTAAATATCGTACCTGAGGGGTGTCTATAGTATGCCTGTAAAGTGACGCGTGTTTCCCGTGTTTAGAACAGTCCCTGTACCAAATGTCATTTTTAAAGGAAAAATCTCATTTAAAACTGCTTGCGGGTTTAATGTAATGTCGGGTCCTGGCAATATGGATGAAAATCAGTGAGACAAACGGCATGGGTACCCCCCAATCCATTACCAGGCCCTTTGGGTCTTGTATGGATATTAAGGGGAACCCCGCACCCAAATTAAAATAAGGAAAGGTGTGGGGCCACCAGGCCCTATATACTATGAACAGCAGTATACAGGCGGTGCAAACAAGACAGGGACTGTAGGTTTGTTGTTAAGTAGAATCTCTTTGTCATTTTGAACGGGTACATTTTTAACGTGTTTAGCTCCAGCCAAAAAATCTTTTTTAAGCTTTTTGGAAAACATAGGGAAGGGTTATCACCCCTGTGACATTTGTTTTGCTGTCTTTCCTCCTCTTCAGAAGATTTCACCTCACTTTTTGTCCCAATGAAAAATGTTTGTTGAAATGTGGGTTTTTTTGTGGAACAAGGATTGGAAAGCATCAGTGGAAAGGAGAAATGTTTTTCCCATATTAACTCTTACAGGAGAGAATTTCCCTTCCTAGTGGTAGATTTCATCTCACTTCCTGTTGTCTCCTTCCGTTTGCAAGTAGGAGTCGTTTGTAAGTTAGTTGTTTGAAAGTAGGGTCCTGCCCTATATACTCAGCAGAAATTTGGGCCTTAGGTGTTGCTGTGGCCACAACACTGTAAGCCCTCACAGGGCCCTGCTGTGAAATATTAGATCAAGAATTGTAATTACATGCCCCTGTTGAACAGGAGCTGAAAAATTAGGCCTTAGGCACTGGTGCTGGTGCCACAACACTGCAACCCCTCACAGACACTCTAGTTGGAACGCAGGAACGAACCCTGCTGCAAAGTATTGCATCAAAAATTGTAATTACACGCCCCTGTTAAACAGGGGAAGAAAAAATGGGCCTTAGGGACTGGTGCTGGTGCCACAACACTGCAACCCCTCACAGACACTCTAGTTGGAATGCAGGAACGAGCCCTGCTGCAAAGTATTACATCAAAAATTGTGATTACACGCCCCTGTTAAACAGGGGCTGAAAAATTGTGCCTTAGGCACTGGTGGTGGTGCCCAGAACCAAAAATGTTCTTACAAGCTATCAGCGTGATGATTGAGGAGGAAGAGGATAATTACTCAGGGATAGTCACCAGCATAGGCAGTCTTTGAAGGGATCTGAGATTTCAAAAAAAATTATTCGGTTACATCAGCATCAGGTGCTTGGTAGCTGGTGGTGATCCAAGACTAATTCATTTTTATGAAGGTCAGTCGATCGACCGAGTCAGTGGACAGACGCACCCTGTGATCGGTTACCACGCCTCCAGCAGCACTGAATGTGTGTTCCGAAAGAACGCTGGATGCAGGACAGGCCAGTAGCTCAATTGCATACTGTGCAAGCTCTGGCCAGTGATCCATCCTCAAGACCCAGTAACCCAGAGGATTTTCGGTGGGAAAGGTGTCCAAGTCTGATCTTGCCCCTAGGTATTCCTGCACCATGTAAAACAGACGCTGGCAATGGTTGCTGGAACCGATCATACCTTGGGGCTGCGGACCAAAAAATTGTCTGAACGCATCGGTCAGACGGCCACCTTCTCCACCGCTCCTTCTTTGACTGACCGAAGCCTCAGCAACACGTTGTCCAGAAACAGGAGTTTGTAACAGGAGTTCTGTCTCTGGGAACGCGTTGCACAGACCTTTCTGCAAGACCTCCCGAAGATGTTTCATCCTCTGCTCCCTCTGCGATGGCAAGATAAGGTCCGCAACCTTACCCTTGTAACGTGGATCAAGGAGGGTTGCCAGCCAGTATTGGTCCTTCTCCTTGAAACCACGAATACGAGGATCCTTACGCAGGCTTTGCAGGATCAGGGAGGCCATGCAGCGTAGGTTTGCTGAGGCATTCGGTCCGGAGTCCTCTGGGTCACTAAGAACGACATGGTCCGCAGCCACCTCCTCCCAGCCACGTACAAGTCCATGTGTTTCTTGGGACAGATCCCTTAAAGACTGCTGCTGATGTTGAGTGCCAGGCTTCACCTCCATACTGACACAATCATCCTCCTCCTCCTCCTCCTCGTCCTCTTCCTGTGTGATCGGCGGGCACGCAGGAACACTGTCTGGATAAAGGGGGCCTTGAGAGCTAAGGAAGTCCTCCTCTTCCTGCCTCTGTTCTGCCTCAAGTGCCCTGTCCATTATTCCACGCAGCGTGTGCTCCAACAGGTGGACAAGGGGGACAGTGTCACTGATGCATGCACTGTCACTGCTCACCATCCTCGTGGCCTCCTCAAATGGTGACAGGACTGTGCATGCATCCCTGATCATGGCCCACTGGCGTGGGGAAAAAAACCAAGCTCCCCTGACCCTGTCCTGGTGCCATAGTCGCACAGGTACTCATTGATGGCCCTCTGCTGCGTGTGCAGCCGCTGCAGCATGGCCAACGTTGAGTTCCACCTGGTGGGCATGTCACAGATTAGGCGGTTCTTGGGCAGTTTAAACTCCTTTTGGAGGTCCGTCAGCCGAGCACTGGCATTATATGACCGGCGGAAATGCACACAGACTTTCCTGGCCTGCCTCAGGACATCCTGTAAGCCCGGGTACCTGCCCAAGAACCGCTGCACCACCAAGTTAAGGACGTGAGCCAAACAGGGCACATGGGTCATTTGTTCCTGTCGGAGGGCAGAGAGGAGGTTGGTGCCATTGTCGCAAACCACCATTCCTGCCTTAAGTTGGCGTGGCGTCAACCACCTCTGAACCTGCCCCTGCAGAGCTGACAGAACCTCTGCCCCAGTGTGGCTCCTGTCCCCCAAGCACACCAGCTCAAGCACCGCATGGCATCTTTTGGCCTGCGTACTTGCGTAGCCCCTTGAATGACTACGGAGCACCGCTGGTTCCGAGGAAGAGGCCATGGAGAAAGAAGAAGAGGAGGGGGTGGAGGAGAGAGGTGTGTCACAATCATTAGCATTTTGGAGGCGTGGTGGCGGAACAACCTCCAACACTACTGCACCTAGTCCCGCATCCTTCCCAGCTGCCAGCAAAGTCACCCAATGCGTCGTGAAACTTAGGTAACGTCCCTGTCCATGCCTGCTGGACCATGAGTCAGCGGTAATATGCACCTTACCGCTGACCGCCCTGTCCAGCGAGGCATGGACATTGCCTTCCACATGCTGGTAGAGAGCCGGAATCGCCTTCCGTGAGAAAAAGTGGCGTTTGGGTACCTGCCACTGAGGAACCGCACATTCCACAAACTCACGGAAGGGGGCAGAGTCTACCAACTGAAAAGGCAGCAGTTGAAGTATATATATATATATATATATGTACTGATACTGCAGCTAGCAAAATCAACTGCCTGCCTGTAGTATGAGAACACCACCAACCTTCTACAGGTAGCTTTAGCTGAACACTGTGAGCAGGACGCACCCCACTAACTTGTAGGTTTAGCTGAACACTGTGAGCAGGACGCACTGCACTAACTGTAAATAGTCTAGCTGCCTGACTGTGGTACTAATAGGATCAAAAGAACACTAGCAATTTTCTTCAGGTAGCTGTATTTACTGTAACAAGACAAGCCTGCCTGTCAGTAAGAAGATAACAGAAACGGATCTAGCTGAACACTGTGAGCAGGACGCACCCCACTAGCTTGTAGGTTTAGCTGAACACTGTGAGGTGGACGCACCCCACTAACTTGTAGGTTTAGCTGAACACTGTGAGCAGGACGCACCCCACTAACTTGTAGGTTTAGCAGAACACTGTGAGCAGGACGCACTGCACTAAATGTAAATAGTCTAGCTGCCTGACTGTGGTACTAATAGGATCAAAAGAACGCCAGCAATTTTCTTCAGGTAGCTGTATTTACTGTAACAAGACAAGCCTGCCTGTCAGTAAGAAGATAACAGAAACGGATCTAGCTGAACACTGTGAGCAGGACGCACCCCACTAACTTGTAGGTTTTGCAGAACACTGTGAGCAGGACGCACTGCACTAAATGTAAATAGTCTAGCTGCCTGACTGTGGTACTAATAGGATCAAAAGAACACCAGCAATTTTCTTCAGGTAGCTGTATTTACTGTAACAAGACAAGCCTGCCTGTCAGTAAGAAGATAACAGAAACGGATCTAGCTGAACACTGTGAGCAGGACGAACCCCACTAACTTGTAGGTTTTGCAGAACACTGTGAGCAGGACGCACTGCACTAAATGTAAATAGTCTAGCTGCCTGACTGTGGTACTAATAGGATCAAAAGAACACCAGTAATTTTCTTCAGGTAGCTTTATATACTGTAACAAGACAAGCCTGCCTGTCAGTAGGAAGATAACAGGAACGGATCTAGCTGAACACTGTGAGCAGGACGAACCCCACTAACTTGTAGGTTTTGCAGAACACTGTGAGCAGGACACACTGCACTAAATGTAAATAGTCTAGCTGCCTGACTGTGGTACTAATAGGATCAAAAGAACACCAGTAATTTTCTTCAGGTAGCTTTATATACTGTAACAAGACAAGCCTGCCTGTCAGTAGGAAGATAACAGGAACGGATCTAGCTGAACACTGTGAGCAGGATGCACTGCACTAAATGTAAATAGTCTAGCTGCCTGACTGTGGTACTAATAGGATCAAAAGAACACCAGCAATTTTCTTCAGGTAGCTGTATTTACTGTAACAAGACAAGCCTGCCTGTCAGTAAGAAGATAACAGAAACGGATCTAGCTGAACACTGTGAGCAGGAGGCACCCCACTAACTTGTAGGTTTTGCAGAACACTGTGAGCAGGATGCACTGCACTAAATGTAAGTAGTCTAGCTGCCTGACTGTGATACTAATAGGATCAAAAGAACACCAGTAATTTTCTTCAGGTAGCTTTAGATACTGTAACAAGACAAGCCTGCCTGTCAGTAAGAAGATAACAGGAACGGATCTAGCTGAACACTGTGAGCAGGACGCACTGCACTAAATGTAAATAGTCTAGCTGCCTGACTGTGGTACTAATAGGATCAAAAGAACACCAGTAATTTTCTTCAGGTAGCTTCATATACTGTAACAAGACAAGCCTGCCTGTCAGTAGGAAGATAACAGGAACGGATCTAGCTGAACACTGTGAGCAGGACGCACTGCACTAAATGTAAATAGTCTAGCTGCCTGACTGTGGTACTAATAGGATCAAAAGAACACCAGTAATTTTCTCCAAAATACTGTAACAAGACAAGCCTGCCTGTCAGTAAGAAGATAACAGGAACGGATCTAGCTGAACACTGTGAGCAGGACGCACTGCACTAAATGTAAATAGTCTAGCTGCCTGACCGTGGTACTAATAGGATCAAAAGAACACCAGTAATTTTCTTCAGGTAGCTTTATATACTGTAACAAGACAAGCCTGCCTGTCAGTAGGAAGATAACAGGAACGGATCTAGCTGAACACTGTGAGCAGGACGCACTGCACTAAATGTAAATAGTCTAGAAGATAACAGGAACGGATCTAGCTAAACTGAATACAGTGTATATATATATATATGCAACACCTGGGATGCATATATATACACAATACACTTTAAGTGCAGCTAACTGACTGACTGTCCTGCCTAATCTAGCTAACTCAAATGAAATGACACTGTCTCTCTCTCTCTCTCTCTCTAAGCACACCGGAACACACTGCACAGGGCCGCCGTGCAGGCGGCCTTATATAGTGTGGGTCGTGTACTAAATCCCCTGAGCCATAATTGGCCTTAGCCTCCTTGGCTTTGGCCAATTACGGCTCTCTGTTAAGGCGGCGCTGTGATTGGCCAAGCATGCGGGTCATAGTGCATGCTTGGCCAATCATCAGCAAGCAATGCACTGCGATGCCGCAGTGAATTATGGGCCGTGACGCGCCACGCGAATTTGGCGCGAACGGCCCATATCGTTCGCAATTCGGCGAACGACCGAACAGCCGATGTTTGAGTCGAACATGGGTTCGACTCGAACACGAAGCTCATCCCTAGCTGCCAGCACTGGGGAGCTACAGTTGTTTGAGGAAACCATGAATGCCAACATGTACTGTGACATACTGAAGCAGAGCATGATCCCCTCCCTTCGGAGACTGGGCCACAGGGCAGTATTCCAACATGATAACGACCCCAAACACACCTCCAGGACGACCACAGCCCTGCTAAAGAAGCTGAGGGTAAAGATGATGGAGTGGCCAAGCATGTCTCCAGACCTAAAACCTATTGAGCATCTGTGGGGCATCCTCAAACTGGAGGCGGAAGGGGTGCAAGGTCTCTAATATCCACCAGCTCCGTGATGTCATCATGGAGGAGTGAAAGAGGACAAGTGGCAACCTGTGAAGCTCTGGTGAACTTCATGCCATCAAGAGGGTTAAGGCAGTGCTGGAAAATAATGGTGGCCACACAAAATATTGATACTTTGGACCCAATTTGGACATTTTTAGTTAGGGGTGTACTCACTTATGTTGCCAGTGGTTTAGACATGAATGGCTGTATGTTATGTTATTTTGAGGGGGCCGCACATTTACACTGTTATACAAGCTGTACACTCACTACTTTACATTGTAGCAAAGTGTCATTTCTTCAGTGTTGTCACATGAAAAAGCTATAATAAAATATTTACAAAAATGTGAGGGGTGTACTCCCTTTTGTGAGATACTGTAGAATAAAAAAGGAAGATGGCTACTGGGGGCTGTCTCTCAGACCTCATGGTATAGACCAGTGGAATTATGGGAAGCTATGGGGGCTTTAAAGCAACAATCTCTAACTACCTTCAGTAAATTATTCACAGATACTAAGTATGTAAAAAAAACAATAGATGGTAATATTACAATTTACTTTACATACCAATAGCATATTCAACAGTTAAACAAAGGGGCATAAGAAACAGTAGAGTACTGATTCAGTCTCTGCAAACAAATGTATGGCTTTGTCAGTATTGTACTTATAATGTCTCTACATACATCTTTGTGATTCATACACCTCTGACACACAGCACAAGGCAAAAGGGTGACCATTTGTCACTTCCCTACCTGCAGCCTTTTGTTTGGACAATGAAAGAGCAGAAGCACACTGATAGGACATCAATTCCTCTCAGTGTGCTCTCTACCCCTATCAGCACATTCCCTCACACTGCCAGCCAGTACTGTTGTTCAGGGTAATACCAGTGGCTAATATCAAGACAGGTTTAGGAAATGTTATTAGTTGTATATAAAAAATAAATGCAACTATCAACAACAAAGTACACAACTTCATTAAAAGGTGTTTTTTTACAACTACCTAAAGGGTTTTTAGCCTTTGTGTTGCTTGCAGATGGTTTGGTCTGTCTAGGACTTTTATTTTCTTACTTTTTAGTGTGGAACCTACCGTAATTGTCAGGAACCTTGTACAGCAAGAGCTCATTCTCATGCAGCATTGCAAACATGGACATGCCCACAGATCCTGGCATTCAGCATCCTCTTTAAACCTGAGGTCTGCCTAGCCTCATTGCTCAAGTTCACTGCTCCAGATTCCTGGCACCTGTGCCCACTGCTCGAGCAGTCCCTGCCTCCACTATCAGAGGTGCTTGGGTGGGAATTGTGCAAGCTGCCACCCACATCATCTTAGACTCTACTGTCAGGTATGTGACACTAATACAACTAAGAATTATGGTAACACTACACTGTAACTGGCAGTGAGCTGTGCAGGCCTTTTACTCCCAGACAGTACAATCAGGGTGGCTGCATTATGCATATCTTCTTTTGCTGCACTGTTTATTGTTACAAAACTTCTTATCTAAGAATTATTTAAAAAATGAACATTTTCAAAGTTGGGAATATAGTTACACTTTTATTAAAGCACTACAGAGCAGTAGACTTTAAATATGGTTTGTGAAATTTGTGAAAACTATTGAAAAAGGATTGGGTTGGATTTCATGCAGCTTCTGTCCAACACTGAAATATTATGGTTTAATCAAGAAAAAAAATCCAGAAGCATGAGACAAAACACTTTAATTTAGCATGCTTATTCACATTACTGCACAGAATGTCAAAAGTGCGTAGCAAAAATGAGACAGGCTTGAATTGTACAGTAAAAAAATGTTTTGCTCAACAGAAAAAAAAAAAAACACAAAATCCCATTTAACCTATTTCTCAGCAGTGCTAATGTGCAGTTTGCTCCTGCTGGGCCCTTGTCATAGTGGATCACATTAAATAAACCATGTCTTATTGCTCATTACATACTGTACATACAATGCTGCGCATATTAATTAGGGAAATTTGTGTAACCACCCTTTTGAGCTGAAAGACAATGAAAATTGATGGACTGTTTGTGGCCTTCCTCATCTAGAATATTCTATTTATTATATATTTACATGGGCTGACATATGAGTTTATTTATGCAAGTTTTATGGTAAAACATTTAAAAAAGGACAGACTAAGACATGCTTGCTTTTGTTGTTATATACAGTTGTATTATTTCATTTGTATTTATGTAAAAATGTATTAAGTGTGTATTAGAGGATAAGCTCATCTTTTTAAAAAAATTAATAAATTATAAATGCACATCATTTTGCAGGTAAAAAAATGTGCATTTTTTTTTTTACTTCAGGCCTGTAAAGCATTGCGCCATGATAGGTAATTGAGAACTACAAGCCAACAGCCACAAACAAAGTTGGTACTTGTAGTTTCCCATTCAGAGAACTCTGTGAATGAAGCCCTGCACAGACGCATTTTTTTTTAACCACTTCAATACAGGGCATTTTCACCCCTTCCTGCCCAGACCAAATTTTAGCTTTCAGCGATGTTACAATTTGAATGACAATTGCGCGTTCCTGCAACACTGTACCCATATGAAATTTTGAAAAAAAAAATTTCCCCACAAATAGAGCTTTCTTTTGGTGGTATTTGATCACCTCTGCGGTTTTTATTTTTTGCGCTATGAACAAAACAAGAGCGCAATTTTGAAAAAAACACAATATTTTTCACTTTTTGCTATAATAAATATCCCATTAAAAAAAACAAAAACAAATTTTTTCCTCAATTTAGGCCGATATGTATTCTTCTACATATTTTTGGTAAAAAATCGCAATAAGCGTATATTAATTGGTTTGCACAAAAGTTATAGCGTCTACAAAATAGGGGATACATTTATGGCATTTTTATTGTTATTTTTTTTTTTACTAGCAATGGCGGCGTCTGTGATTTTTATCATGACTGCTATATTGCGGCGGACACTTTTGACACTATTTTGGGACCATTCACATTTATACAGCGATCAGAGCTATAAAAATGCACTGATTACTGTGTAAATGTGACTGCCAGGGAAGGGGTTAACACTAGGGGGCGAGGAAGGGGTTAAATGTGTATCCTAGGAAGTAATTCTAACTGTAGGGGGAGGGGACTGACAAGGGGAGGAGACCGATCGGTGTTCCTCTATAATGGGAACACACCATTAGTCTCCACTCCTCTGACAGACTGTGGATCTGTGTGTTTACACACACACAGATCAATGGCCCTGCTGTGTTCACGAGTAATCGTGGGTGCCCGGCGGACATCGCGGCCGCCAGGCATGCGCAGCGGGTGCCTAGTGACGCCGTCTAGAGGCTCAAGAAGTAAAATACGTCATATGACGGCAGCCTGGAGGGACAAAGGGTTCCTGCCACCATCATATCACTATGTGCACGAGGGAAGTGGTTAAAGTGTGACAGCAACCCGGAAAGAGACACTAGAGGCAGAGGAGTGGTGGTGGTGGGGGGGGGGGTTGCAGTAGTGGGAACATGTTACATGTTCCACCCTAAAAAGGTGTACTTATTGTTTAAGTAAAAATGTACCTCATACCTACAGCAGACCTGACGGGACACAAATAAAAGTCAAATTTGAAGCTGAACTCCAGGGTGATATAAAAGTTGGAAATTAATGCAGCTCTGTATTCATTAAAGTGTTACTAAACCCACAACAGTAAAATCATTCTGTATATGCAGTAAAGCATGCTTGTTATACTAAGGGGTTGATCCTCCGTATTGTGTAAAAGGGCTGTTATATCTTGTCTTCTCTGATCCTCCCCTTCTTTTACTGTCCCTAATCCATCCGCTGATAGAACAGAGCCCTAGGAGGCACTCTGCACATGCTCAGTTTTTTTTTTTGGGAGGGTGCATGTGATCATTACAGGGCCAATCAGCATTGTCCAGCAGAAAGTCAAGGGGGACAGCCTCATAGGATAGTCAGTAGAGAATGAAAACTCCCCCTACAAGCTTTAACCAGTGCTTGGCCAGACACTGATAGAAGTTACAAGACTGCTCTAACTGCTGATGAGAAAAGGTATTTACCAGTTTATATTTGTACACACAGGCTGAATATCGGCTGGTTTCCATTGAACCGGGCCAATACCAGTCAATATTCGGCCCATGTGTGCCAGGCTTAACAGAGAAAGGAGCAGTATTCTGCTTCTACTTTTATTATCCAAACACAGGGAAAAAAATAGACCCCCTGCACTGCCAGACAGAGCTGTTTGCTATGGCAAATCTGGGTAAATCTCAAAACTGGGTAGAGAGAAAGAAAAATGCTTTGGCAGATAAAAACATTTCCCTTATACAGAGGAGTGGATTGAGTAACTGTAAAATATCATGCACCTCATCCCAAGTATTGAAAAAAGGTGGAAATGAGAGGATAGGATTATAGCGGTGCTCAAATAATCAAATGTACATATAGAATAAACTATTTTTTATAATTCTTTATTATTACATAAAATAGAAAAGAGGTTCAATAAAAAAAATTAACAGAGCATATGCAATTAGCTTCATACTGGTCGCTGGTGTCCCACAAGGGCAAAGATGGTCAAAATAAATATTAACACAGCTCTAGCACTGATGAAATACAAAGAAATTATTGTCAATTATAGAATATAAAAAGGAAAACAAGTATACATAAATATAACAGTCCCAGGAGCGAAATGGCTTCTGACCAATCGGTCCATGAGAGAGGGTGCCCACCGATAGGTGATTTCAGGATGAGATTAAATATACTTTTTGGCAGAAGTGTCTGCCAACAGTAAAGGCCAGAATTTTGTTAAAATATCTCGTAATTGTACATAATATCTGGAATATTGTGTAATTATTCTTACTGCTGCTCAACATTCTTGGGTTTGGTGGAAAAAATGAGATTCTTTCTATCTCGTTTAGAGGCTTTGTTGTATGCTTTTTTGAGAAGCTTATGACTGTATCCTGTGTTTCTTAGTCTAGTGTATAGTTCTTTTGCGGCTATCTGATAATCCTCATCTCGTGCACAATTTCTTCAAAGTCTCACATATTGTTTAAATGGAATACTTTTTAGTAATGATTGAGGGTGTGCACTAAAAGCGTGCAAAATAATGTTCCTTGCAGAGGGTTTTCGGTATAGGGAAGAAGAAAGGAAACCGTCATTGTCAATGATAATTTCCAGAAAATTGATTTTGTGTTGATTACAGTCCATAGTGAATTTTAGATTGAAACTATTTACAGATAGGATACTCATGAATTGTGTTAATTCATCCCTGGTACCGGACCAAAAAAGTAGCACATCATCAATATACCTGCACCATGAAATAACATGTGACAGGAGTATTAATATATCATTGCGTGTGAAGAGTTCTTTTTCCCATCCCCCAGGTACAGGTCGGCATACAATGGGGCACACTTAGTCCCCATCGCAACCCCCTGCACCTGGAGGAAATGGGAAGAGCCAAATAAGAAAACCTTACAAGTAAGGATGAATCTAAGTAGATCCAGAATAAACAAATTGTATTGATAGCTCGAAATACCCCTTTCCTTCAAATGATTCCCTATAATTTTGATTCCTTTATTGTGTGGAATATGGCAACTAGCCAAGTTTTCTCAGGGGCATGCATATCCTTGATGGTTTGAAGGAGGTCAGTTGTATCTTTGATATAGGAAGATAAGGATGTTACATGAGGGTGAAGATATTTGTCAACAAGTGCACTTGCATTTTCCGTTAAGCTTTGGCAACCGGATATGATTGGTCGACCCGGAGGGTTGGATATTGATTCATGATTTTTGGTAATGCATATAGCGTGGGAATTCTAGGTTCTTTAGTGTTGAAGTAATTCCAGGTGTTTTTGTCAATGAGTCCCTTTGGGTATGCTTTAACGATTAGGGAGTAATATTCAAGGTTAAAGTTCTCAATTAGATTTTTAGAGATGGGTTGATACCATTCTCTTTAATTGAGAATGTCTCAACACATGTTTTCATAATCCTCAACATTCATAACTACTACATTTCCTCCCTTGTCTACTGGTTTAATTACAATTTTACAGTTTATTTTGAAGGGATTTTATAGCTTGGTTCTAACCTAGTGATAGATTATTGTTGCTTATTTTGACACAGGAGTCAATCTTATCAATTTTCTTGGTTGTCTGTTCGACAAACGCCCAAATATTGGGATTGTTACTAAGTAATGGAAATGCTTGCGATTTAGGTCTGAAGGATGGAGGTAGGGGGAAGGCAACACCGGGGACACAGACACCACCCGAAGGGGGGATGAGCGGTGCTTCTTATTCGGTGTGGCCCTCCCACAAATCCATCAGATCATCAATGGCTTGAAGTTCATCAGAATCAAAATTGGGTTGTTCAACAGAAGTATTAGGAGGGGTACACTCACCTGACAGGGGATTGTCATAGATGACTTTAAACATTAGTTTTCTTGCAAAAAGATGTATGTCTTTAACCTGTTCCCGACCGGCTCACGTCTTTTTACGGGGCAGAATGGCTCCCCTGCGCGAAACCCCGTACAGGTATGGAGTTCCTTTAAGAGCCGCCAGTGGGGGACCCGAAGCGCGCGTGCCTGCTGCGCAGCAAGGGACCTGATGCGTGTGGCCGGCGATCGCGTGCATGTAAACACACATATCCCTGTGCTGTCAGAGGAGACATGTCGTTTGTTTCTAATAAGTAGGAACAGCAAAATGTCTCCTCTCCTATTCAGTCCTATCCCCATACAGTTAGAACACACTGAGAGAACACACATTTAACTCCTTGATTGCCCCCTAGTGGTAACCCCTTCCCTACTATTTACACAGTAATCAGTGCATTTTTATAGCACTGATTGCTGTATAAATGTCAATGGTCCCAAAAATGTGTTAAAAGTGTCCGATCTGTCCATCGCAATGTTGCAATACCGCAATAATGTTGCAATAATAATTTTGCCTATGTATCAAATTTTCATATACTTTCCATTCTTATTTTTTCTATTTTTCTAATATACTTTTAAGTGTTAATAGTGTGTAATTTTTTTTTAAAAATTTACTTTTTTCAATCAACCTTTGTTCAGGGTGACATTGCTCTATCATGTCAGATTTCTGTGGAGAGGCCCGGGAGGGATTCATGGCTAAGATACAATCATCTCAGAATGTCTCCGATATTTCTTAGGCGGACCTAGATAAATCATTTTTAAGATTACAACGTAAGGATTTACTGGCATAAACAATATTCAGAAAATAAAATTGTCCCGTGGGGGCTTAGAATACAAATTTTTCCCAATCTTAGAAAATTAATGACCATGTCCTGACTGTTTCTTCTCCTTTGCTTATGCAGAAAGAAAGGGAATTACGTGAACATTTAGAAGAATACACAATAGACATCATAAATGCAAAAGAAGGCAAATTTCTTAGGAACAAGTCAGCACACGAAAAGGGCTATGCCTATAAATGGAAACAATCAGCTTTTAGTAAACCGATCAATAGACCCCCTGCACATGCAGCACCTAAAACTACTAATGATGTACCTAACATGTCTTCTGTTTCTTCAGTCTCATCCAGCCAATCAACCATCTATTGTGATCTGTCACAAGACAGACTTCCTAAAAAATGAAAAGGAGAACTAGACACGATATCAACGGAATCACGCACATTCTGATCTTCAGCTATTGGACGATCACACACTACTCGTCCTAAACAGACTACATCTTGACCCACTTTACACGTCAACACTTTGTCCGCACCAGTCTCTAGCTCTGCACTTAACAGTTTTTGGCTCTAGCCTCATCTTCATTTCCTTCCACAACTGTGACCACCACTAGGAGGGTAAGTAAACCTAACTATGTTTCTATGTTTCCCCACAGCACTTTGGCTATAGATCCAAAAATAGCTCCTATTTTTTTAGTGAAGACACCAAATCAATTCCCCAGCCCCACTGCCACGGCCTCACTCCCCATGACCACTATGGAGACACTGAATTAGAGATTATTAATTTATCTTCTGTATCTTTAACTAATGAAGAAAACGAAGTGTCCACAAGTTGATGGTGATAAGTAAGGATGGGCGAACGGTTCGGCCCGAGCATAAGTTTTGGCCAAACTTTCGCTGTTCGGATGTTCGACTAACAGCGAACAATTGGGTTGTTTTACCGTCTGTTCGCCCCTCCCGAACTGACCACAATGCATTGCGGCGCTGAACAGTGCATTACAAGCCCTGATTGGCTGAAGCTGTGAAAGCTTCAGCCAATCAGGGCACAGAGCACTGCCAGAGTCATGATTGGACACTGTCATCATGACTTTATCCAATCATGGCTCATTCCTGCCCCACAGTATAAAAGTATTCTTTCAATGGCAGCCATTTTCAGTGTGATTTCGGTGTGGAGAGAGATAGAACAGGGCTCTGTTCAGTGCTATTAGTTAGTTAGTGTGCTATACTGTGCTATTTTGCTTCAATTGTCAGTGTAGAATATCAGTTTAGTGTCAGTCTAGGGATAGTGTGAGTGTAGTGAGGAGGACCATCATTCAGCTTTGCATAATGTGCAGGTAGAGTAGGGACAGCTCAGATAGTCTCACTGTAGTGTAGTGAGACCGTGTCAGTAATCTTTACATTAGTGTATAGCTAGAGTAGGGACAGTTCAGATAGCATCAGTGTAGTGACGGTTGAACACCGTCTATTTGATTGCGTTACTGCCAGTTTAACGCCATTTACTTCTGTGTGCGTCACTGCCAGTTTAACGCTATTTACTTCTGTGTGCGTTACTACCATTTTAACACCATATCGTTTTGTGTGCGTTACTGTCAGTTTAACGCCAGATAGTTTTGCCTATGTTACTGCCAGTCAGGGGCGGACTGACAACTCATGGGGCCCCCGGGCAATAGGAGATTATGGGGCCCCCGGGCAATAGGAGATTATGGGTTCCCCAGGCAATAGATTATGGGGCCACACAGTATACACACACAGACACACAGTATACACATACAGAATACGCATACACACACTGAAAAGGTACTGGAGAGGCGGGGAAGCTATGATCTTGGGATTTTTAAAAAAACACAGATTTTTACATATTGTCTCTGGTTTTATTGAGGCTGGCAACCCTGATGGGGCCCCTTAGTGGCATGGGGCCCTCGAGCAGTGCCCAGGTGCCCGAATGGTCAGTCCCCCCCTGCTGCCAGTTTAACGCCATATAGTTCTGTGCGCGTTACTGTCAGTTTAACGCCATATAGTTTTGTGTGCGTTACTGCCAGTTTAACGCCATATAGTTTTGCGTGCGTTACTGCCAGTTTAACACCATATAGTTCTGTGTGCGTTACTGCCAGTTTAACGCCATATCATTTTTTGTGCATTACTGTCAATTTAACTCCATATAGTTTTGCGTTTGTTACTGCCAGTTTAACGCCATATAGTTCTGTGTGCGTTACTTCCAGTTTAACGCCATATAGTTTTGTGCGTTACTGCCAGTTTAACTCCATTTACTTCTGTGTGCTTTACTGCCAGTTTAACGCCATATAGTTTTGCGTGGGTTACAGCCAGTTTAACGCCATATAGTTCTGTGTGCGTTACTGCCAGTTCAACGCCATATAGTTTTGTGTGCGTTACTGCCAGTTTAACGCCATATAGTTTTGCGTGCGTTACTGCCAGTTTAACACCATATAGTTCTGTGTGCGTTACTGCCAGTTTAACGCCATATCATTTTTTGTGCATTACTGTCAATTTAACTCCATATAGTTTTGCGTTTGTTACTGCCAGTTTAACGCCATATAGTTCTGTGTGCGTTACTTCCAGTTTAACGCCATATAGTTTTGTGCGTTACTGCCAGTTTAACTCCATTTACTTCTGTGTGCTTTACTGCCAGTTTAACGCCATATAGTTTTGCGTGGGTTACAGCCAGTTTAACGCCATATAGTTCTGTGTGCGTTACTGCCAGTTCAACGCCATATCGTTTTGTGTGCGTTTCTGCCAGTTTAATGCCATATAGTTCTTTCTGCGTTACTGTCAGTTTAACTCCATATATAGTTCTGTGCTTTACTGTATGTTTAGCACATTATATTGCAGTATATTATAGTGTATCCGTGGAGTGTGTCTGTGTAGTATGAGTACTCAAATTAAAGTGCACCAAACACCCCTCTAGACACAGAGCCTGCTTGCCCTCTTTTATTTGCTTGTGAGTGTCTGCCTCTCCTTGTTGGCCTTCCAGACATAATAATGGCCTGCAGTGAGATGTAGCTGCACAAAGCTGGGATGTATATATATACTGATACTGCAGCTAGCAGAATCAACTGCCTGCCTGTAGTATTATTAGGATGAGAACACCAGCAATTGTCTTCAGGTAGCTTTAGGTACACACTGTGCAGAGGACACAGTACACTAACTGTAAATACTGTAACTGCCTGCCTGTGGTATTAATAGGAGTAGAACGACAGCAATTGTCTTCAGGTAGCTTTAGGTGCACACTGTGCAGAGGATGCACTACACTAACTGTATATACTACAGCTGCCTGCCTGTGGTATTAATAGAATCAGAACAACAGCCATTGTTTTCAGGTAGCTTAAGGTGCACACTGTGCAGAGGACGCACTACACTAACTGTAAATACTGCAGCTGCTTGCCTGTGGTACTAATAGGATCAGAAGAACACCAGCAATTTTCTTCAGGTAGCCTTAGGTGCACACTGTGCAGAGGACACAGTACACTAAGTGTAAATACTGTAGCTGCCTGCCTGTGGTACTAATATGATCAGAAGAACACCAGCAATTTTCTTCAGGTATCTGTAAATACTGTAAAAACACCTGCCTGCCTGTCAGTAGGAAGAGAATAATACATATATATATATATATATATATATATATATATATATATATATATATACATATATATATATATATATATATATATATATATATATATATATATACATACATACATATATATATATATATACAACACCTAGGATGCATATATATACACAATACACTGTAAGTGCAGCTAAGTGACTGGCCTGCCTACTCTATTTAACTTAAATCAAAAGACACTGTCTCTCTGTCTATCTCTCCGTCGCCGCAACACACTACACAAGGCCGCCACGCAGGCGGCCTTATATAGTGTGGGGCGTGTACTAAACCCCCTAAACCATATTTGGCCAAAGCCACCCTGGCTTTGGCCAATTATGGCTCTCTGTACAGACGGCACTGTGATTGGCCAAGCATGCGGGTCATAGTGCATGCTTGGCCAATCATCAGCCAGCAATGCACTGCGATGCCGCAGTGAATTATGGGCCGTGACGCGCCACTCGAATTTGGCGCGAACGGCCCATAACATTCGCAATTTGACGAACGGTCGAACAGGCGATATTCGAAGCTCATCCCTTATATATATATATATACATATCACTTCAGGTACAAGCCCACATCCAATCTATGGTTAAGGCCAAGAGGGGGATGCGGGTCTGTAATATGAAAATCCAGTAGACGTCACGCTCCAATAATCTATGATATGAATACTTTCCGTCTCCACTGTATATATGTGATTCTGCACTTCCGCCTAAGGGGTGTGCGAGCGCAACAAGCGGGCCGCTTCTGCTGTTATTACTCACAGCAAAAGCTGATCTGCAGGTGCCAGACAGTGAATGTGCGCCAGCATGCACCAATCGTCAGGCAGAGCCACAGAATGGAGCTCTGCCTATGTAAAGAAGGAATAACTCTGTTCTGGCAGGGGGAAAAGTGATGGATTTTGTGTCCCTGCAAAACAGGGAATAAAATCCATCACTTCCCTTAGTAGAAGCAGCACACAGTGTACACAAAAATACTGGCTAGGCACACAATTAACCCTTTGATCACCCTAGATGTTTAACCCCTTCCCAACCAGTGTCATTAATACAGTGGCAGTGCATATGTTTAGCACTGATCACCAGATTCGTGTCACTGGTTCTCGCAAAGTGTCAAAAGTGTCAGTTAGAGTCCAATTGTCCGCTGCAATATCGCAGTCCCGCTATAAGTCGCTGATCGCCACCATTACTAGTATAAAAATAAATAAATACAAATTCCAATATATATATATATATATATATATATATATATATATATATATATATATATATATATATAAATAATCAGAAGGGTGAGGTGCACTACAGTCTCAGATGGCCGTGCTTAGAAATCAAGCCCTCCCACAGGGTTCGACATAGACATAGAAATAGAAAAAATCCAAAAACAAGGGATTGCTGCACAAACCGTATTTATTTTGAAATCTTCAAAAGGACATCACCACGACATGTACCACGTGAGATGTACACATTATGTATGCCTGATTTTATGGATGTCGTGGTGATGTCCTTTTGAAGATTTCAAAATAAATACGGTTTGTGCAGCAATCCAGCAATCCCTTGTTTTTGGATTTATATATATATATATATATATATATATATATATATATATATATATATATATATATACACACGATTGTTTGTAGACGCTATAACTTTTATGCATTATTGGGGATATTTTTTTACCAAAAATATGATGTAGAATATATATTGGCCTAAATTTATGAAAAAATTAGATTTTTTTCAAATATTTTATTGGATATGTTTTATAGCAGAAAGTAAAAAATACGTATTTTTTTCAAAATTGTTGGTCTTTTTTTGTTGATAGCGCAAAAAATAAAAAATGCAATGGTGATCGAATTCCACCAAAAGGAAAAAAAATTTAATTTTATTTGGGTACAACATTGCATGACTGCACAATTTCCAGTTAAAGTAACGCAGTACCGTATCTTTCGGAGGTCAAGTGGTTAATAAAGACACATTTAAGTATTAATAGGCTATCTCCAAGGCATACCTGCCCCTTTTTTTTTTTTTTTTTTTATTAAGCCACTTCAGTTAACTTAATCCAGAGACAACTTTCAGATTAATACTCATATATGCCTCTAACCCAGTTACATCATTGTGGCCTTTCAGACTTTCTTTTTTTTTTGCTTTTTGTATTCCATGCTTAAATAGTTATAGTAGTGCTAAGATATAACACATAAAACACATAACTGATACATCTAGACCAGCTGGCCACAATTCTCCCTTCTTATTATTGTGCGTGACTATAAAATGTTACTATTCTATCTAATATGCCCTCTCCCCCCACCCCCCCAGTGACCCACCGTTGTTGAGCCTGCATAGTTCCAAGGCACACCCAAAATCTAGCTGCAGTTCTGTACATTATTCTCTCTTGGCTTCAAAACTCTAAGCTGCACCCAACTCAACATCTCTCCCTTAGTAGGAAGGTGAATGCTCTCGGCGCTGAAGTAGCACTGACAGAGGGCGTGGCATTGCTTGGACCCACAGGTTCCATAATCTCACAAACTTATTGTAGTTGCCTAATCTAGTATAGAATGTCCTTTCATTCCACACTGTAGAGTTGACAGTTCCAACCCAAACTTCCGGGGTCGGAGGTGTTCTTGATTGCCAAGACTGTGCTATTAGTTTTCTAGCTTGAAACAGACATCTTGCTACCGCTACAGCTGTACTCCTATCGCTCAACCCAATATTAACATGTCCCACCACACAGGTCTTAGGATCAAGCTCTAAGTTGGTTCTAAATGTGGTGTTTATTTTCTCTAAAATCTCGGACCAATACCTAACTAGTTTTGGGCACCTCCAGACCATGTGGATTAAATCGCCTGTTCCTCTGCATCTAGGGCACTCATCGTTGGTTCTAAGACCAAACATAAACAGCTTTTTTTGTGTATAATAAGTTCTGTGCAGCAGCATCAGGTGGGAGGCTTTTTGTGATGAAGAGACTGACACCTCTGATCCAAGCTCCAGAATCCTTTTCCACTGCTCGTCCGTTATCTCCCCCACATCAGCCGCCCATCTGTCCCTACCCCCAGGAAGGCCTACCTGTGTGTTTATTCTCTTTGTTAGTTGGGTAAATGTCTCTGTGATTAAGCCCTTGGTGGTCTCTGATTTAATTATTGTTTGTAATAGTGGGATCCTACACCATGTGGGGGGTTGTCTACCAAACTGCTTGCTCAGGGCATGCCTAATCTGTAGGTAACTATAAAAATAATTGTACCAGCCGATTTATCCCACAACTTTCCTACATCTTATTCCTATCAACAGATAGTAATTCATGCAAGTGCTTATTGTTCCAAAATGGCGAATATTCTGAAGTTCCTTTGTGCCCCATTATTCTCTTAGCTGTCTGCCAAACCCTAGTGATCAATTTAAGCGTTGGGATCTCTCCTTGCAATGAATCTGCCTCCAGTGCTTCCACTAATGAACTATGTGGGTTCCCCTGTAGGATAATTTTGACACTTTTACTTCCCCCTCCCTCGGTAGCGCATCCCCCTAGTTGTTGTAACTGGGCTGCCAGGAAGTAGCTAAATGGACGGGGGACCTCCAGTCCCCCCTCCGTGGCGGGGCACTGCAGTTTTTGTAGTCCAATCCTGGCCTGCCCTTTTTTCCATATTAACTCCCTAAAGAGGGATTGGATTTTTTGAAACCACTTCTCCCCAATTCAAACTGGGGAGTTGTGGAGGAAATATAGCAGCTGCGGCATCCATACCATTTTGATCAAATTGGCTCGACCCGCCACAGACAAAGGGAGTCTACTCCAGATATCGCATTTTCTCTTAAATTTTGATAAGAGAGGGACCAAGTTGTCCTCAATAAACGCACCAGGGTCCTTGGACAGCACAACACTGAGATACTTCATCTTCCTCGTTACTTTCAGTTGGGGCAGACACATCGAGATAGGATTGGCCAATGAGTCGACCGGCAGGAGCGACGATTTCTCCCAGTTGATAGCTAATCCCGAGAGCTTACCGAAGTCTTCAACCAGATGCATCACTTTCTCCAATGAGGAGGTCGTGTCCCCCAGGAAAAATAGAACGTCGTCTGCGAAGAGCGCTATTCTCTCTTCCACCCCCTTTCTATGAAATCCCTGCAATTCGGATGATGATCTCACCGCTCCTGCCAATGGTTTCATGGCCAGAACAAACAGCAGAGGAGACAAGGGGCAACCCTGTCTTGTCCATCTTTCGAGGGGGAAACTTTCTGAGTATTCGTTATTTATCCTGAGCCTTGCCCTTGGATGGTTATATAGGATTTTAATCCAGCTAATAAATACAGGGCCAAATCCAAACCTCTCTAGCACCCTCCATAGATATTCCCACTCCAGGGTATCAAAGGCCTTGGCAGTATCCAAAGACAGAGATGTACACATTATGTATGCCTGATTTTATGGATGTTGTGGTGATGTCCTTTTGAAGATTTCAAAATAAACACGGTTTGTGCAGCAATCCCTTGTTTTTGGATTTATATATATATATATATATATATATATATATATATATATATATATAAAGCAGAAAGTAAAAAATATGTATTTTTTCCAAAATTGTTGGTCTTTTTTGTTGATAGCGCAAAAAATAAAAAATGCAATGGTGATGGAATTCCATCAAAATAAAGCTCTATTTGTGAGGGAAAAAAATTACATACATTTTATTTGGGTACAACATTGCATGACTGCACAATTGTCAGTTAAAGTAACGCAGTACCGTATCTTTCGGAGGTCAAGTGGTTAATAAAGACAGTCACATTTAAGTATTAATAGGCTATCTCCAAGGCATACCTGCCCTTAATATATTTATTGCTATATATGTCTCAAGGTGGAAGTTCTGTTAGACTGAGGTTAAGGACCACACTTTACAAAGGTCCCTTGGTGCTCCAATGTGACTTTCACATTGAATATGTTTGCACATGTATGCAACAAACTGTAAAGCAGTTTAAATTTTTTTATATATATATTTTTTTTTAATTACTTTTTTTGCATTAAATAAATGGTTAAAACCATTAAAAAAAAGTTACAAAAATACACTACAAAATATCAGGCATTTTAGTGACATATTTCATCAAACTACATGTAGTTTATATAAAAAAAAAAAAAATAGTAAAAAAAAAATATTATTATTATTATACAGGATTAATATAGCACCAGCAACATACCATACTCAATGTTATCAAGACCATAAGGAATAAATGGTAAGATTCCGTGCCATAACACTTATTTTTACACACTTATGTATAAATGACACAATGTGCAAATATACAGAACTGATAACATTGGTTAGGTGAGTGAAAATGTAGCGCTAATGAAGACTGTGTAAAACAGCTAAGTGGACAAAAAGTAATAATAAATGAGAGACATGTGAATGCACATATATAAAATGTGAACAGCAAACAAACAAGTCCCGATGAGTGATAAATCACAAGTGAGTCAATAAAAAAAGTGATGTGTAAACCACAAATGGGGGAAGTGGTAATGAAAACAAGGAGTCCGTCAAGTTGTGGACATCTTCGTGTGGGCCTACGTGTTTCATCCTAATAGGACTTCTACTGTCCTTGTAGAAGTCCTATTAGCATGAAACGCGTAGGGCTTTGCTCTCCACATTGCCTTTTTTAACTGTGGTCACAATGTTATGCTATTGTATGCTGGTTTTATGAAAATAAACACCTGATTTGCTTTTGATCTGCACCATCTGGAGCCCTCTTCTTTTTACATATTTTCATCATGAACTCGTTCACTCCACTCATCCGGCTACCATTGGGCCAAGGGTTGACCTTCCTGTGGTGATCGTATTGGAGAAATACCGACCTCCGAAGATACCGGTGCCTGCTCCAGTTTCCTTGCTGACATCCAGATCCATTGGTTCCGGTAAGAGTACCTATTTATTTCCTTTTGTGATACCTGCTGCCAACATTACACCTGGTGTTCCTGACTGCCCACACGAAGATGTCCACAACTTGATGGACTCCTTGTTTTCATTACCACTTCCCCCCATTTATGGTTTACACATCACTTTTTTTTTATTGACTCACCTGTGATTTATCACTCATCAGGACTTGTTTATTTGCTGTTCACATTTTATATATGTGCATTCACATGTCTCTCATTTATTATTACTTTTTGTCCACTTAGCTGTTTTACACAGTCTTCATTAGTGCTACATTTTCACTCACCTCTCGTTTATGAATCTTAGCCACATTTGTATGTAGCCGCTCTAGCTTTTCAGATTTTTTCAAAATAGCGCAATTTTATTTTTGACTACACTGTGATACCATTGGTTGAAACATTTTTTTACAGATCTGCATAATTAGTCAATCCTTACTGAATCTAGGCAAACATGACAGAAAAGGACTTAATGGTCAAGAAAATACATGACCTAAAAGAAATGTCTGTAAAAAATTAAATGGATCTTTAGTGATGTCTTCAGTATTGCTTCTGAAAAAAAGATTTTTTCATGAAAATACAGAAAGTAGAATTTCCCCACAACATTGTGTGTATCCCTTCAGAAGACTAAACTTTTGTCTATATTCATATGTCACATGTCGTTTTCCAACAGAATAGACTGAGACTTGTTTCTGAAGCTAACAAAAATACCTGTAAACCTCTGTTTACTTTCAAGTGCCTTATTATTGGTATTGTAATTGACTTGCCAGTATGAATTTGTAATATAAATAGGTTTTCTTGGGATTACTTACATTTCACAGTACTTTTATTTAATAATTAATTTCACAAAAGTTTTCCAAATGAAAAAGATATCTGAAAGTTTGCGCTGTGTTTGCCATTACCAAGGCATATTGATTGAAATGCAAATGCTGTGCATGAATTATGCTGATTTCTGTATTTACCTTTGAAAAAAATTCCTACCCTTAAAAATTGTAACAAGTGTAAGACAGGTAGATATCTGCTTCTAAAGGTTTCACTTACTAAATGTCAACAGATTTTCATGGGTATGTAAGGAACTGTTGTAGAAAGCACAAACAAAGGTGTCGATTAATGGAGATACTCATCCCCTGGTACTGTAAGAGAGATAGAGAACTGCCCTGACTATTAGCCACTTCTGATACATTTATTGCTACTACTGGTGTTATGCTCCCATTTGCCTATTCTACCTCTACTTAGGATTATAAAGGCAGCACAGATAAGAGGAACACTAGATTGTTATCTGTTGCTATCGCCACATCCTACACCACTTTCTTTCTGGATAATAGTACCTTCCAGTTATTTGAATACACTTCAGGGCCATTAACAAAATGTATGACAGCTGGAAACCAACTATTAGCCACTTCTTTATGGTCACAGCCATAATGACTATTAGCCACTTCTGATACATTTATTGCACAACCATAGGCGCATTGTTTGCAGAGGGGTCAACAAGGCCTATAGTGAAAAAAATGTCAACCCCACTATGAAAAGCATGGTGGTAGCTCACGTGTTAGGGATGTATGAGCCTTAAACCACAGGGAATCCTGATGACACGATGAATGCAGCATGTTATCAGAAAATACCTGCAGACAATTTGCATTCTTCAGCACAAAAGCTGCACATGGGACTCTCTTGGACTTTCCAGCATGACAATGACCCTAAGCACCTGGCCAAGTTAACATTTCAGTGATGATACCAAGTAGGACATTCATGGGATTTTATGGTGCTGAAACACTACAATTCCTTAAAAAGGTTTTTCTCTTTTGAATGTCCATTTAAAATCATATTAAAAAGAGATATACAGTTTTACTTTACATATACAGCAATAAATATTGATGTTTCTCTTCTCCATAAAGGCTACACTGTTGTTTTGCTCTACATGTTTCACAAACAACGACTTCATCAGGAAGAGTAAGTAAGGATTTTAAGCTATATACAAATAACATACACATATATATATAAATCACAATTATTTCATTTTTTAAATCAGCAAAATCAAATCATCATGAACGTTACATATGTTATTATTACTTCAAAAGATATCTAGTCGCAACGTTCTTTGTTTACAAAATTGTCTCTGTCCCCAAATATTAAGGTGGTGTTAAAGTGGCTATAGGAGAGGCAATAAGACCTCAGCTACAAAAATCCAATAAACATATATATGTACTTGTATCCTGGCAATGGACTCACAAACATATGTCTCCCTCCCTACATGGGTGATCAATACATTGGAAAAACTACTATCTGCTGTGCTGTATTGAAGTTTTATCTCAAGGGGGCGCGAGATTCAGCTCCACATTTAGGTCTCAATGGTTGGCTTGTCAGGTATTAGAATGACTTTAAATTAATAAAAAATCAAACAAACAAATTTGACATGAAGAAACAATTAAAGTGGAAGTTCAGGTAAAACCTAACTAACACTAAACCTGCTCTCTGCCACATTCTAAACCTATTCTATCTAAACCTGTAAAGCAAAAATCGTTATATTACCTATTCTGCAACTGATCTGGTCCAGTCCCAGCATCAGCTGTCAGCGGTGGTTTCAGTGTGGAGGCAGGTGCAGGAGAGGCAGCCGACACCGGAAGCCCCATAGTAAGTCTATGGGTGATGTCACTTCCCAGCCATTTCACAGCCGTTGTCGGCCCTCTCCTGCACAAAGCTTCCACCGCTGGAAACTGGACTGGATCAGCTGCAGAATAGGTATGTATAGAGATTTTTTCTTTACAGTGATAGATAGATTAGGTTTAGAATGTGGCAAAAAGCAGGTTTAGAGTTATTTAGATTTTGCCTGAACTTACACTTTAAACCACAGAATCCATCCCCTCATAGCTCACCAAGACGTCACATGCAGGCATGTTTACTGGTGTCTCCATGGCTCAGCTGAATGGACCACTGAGCCGCTGGCTATTTATACCCCTCTCGCCTCGCCGGCATCTGATGTCACCAGCGAGGAGTGGATGTCACTTAGACCCCATTGTGCATGCACCCGGTGCCCCCATTCATGTCGCCGGCAGTATCCTAGAAACCAACCAAGCTGCCCACTAGGTGATCAGAGAGGCAGCTCACCCCAAAACTGAACAGCGCCTCCACTGGTTGGAGTTTAGATGGTATTCCTTAGTGGAATACGGGGTGGATCCGCTCAGCGAAGTCCGCCAGCTCAGTGGGAGATCCGTCTCTGCTCACTGAGCCGGGAGGGACCTGTCTGAGCCCGCTGATTTCTATGGGGAGATAGAAATCAGATAGCAGTGGATAGCATGTCCATTTTCATCAGTTCTCATCCGATCCAATCCGCCCAAATGGATGGCAGACGTATCACCATATATCTGTCTTGAGAAGGACGGGAGGCAGACGGGTGTCAACGGACACATCTCAGCTGACATCCGCCTGCCCAAAATTGACATTGTGTGATAGGGGCCTAAGAAATAAAGTAATAAATAGAATCAGTGCTGCGCTGTGCAATCCTAAAGTATCAATGTGAAACAAACAAATGCCCACCAGAGGGTCTAGAACACAAATCTAATAAAATAATGAATAAACCCAAAACAAGTACATATAACCAATATTGAATAGGTAAATAATAAATGTGTTTTGTGGTATTGCACAAACGACAAACTTTTTTAAAAAGTAGAAGCCAGGCTGATCATCTAACACATACAAATGAGAAATTCAAATAGAAACACATCTGCAGGTATATACTTTTTCAGTATACTTTTTCATCATACTCTTTCATTTTTTTTAATGCTGTTCCTTTTTTATTTTTGTGATACATATTTTTATATACATTCATGTACAATTGTATGCTTATAGTGCTCTTCTTTTGTATTTTTGATATTTGCTGCCACCCCTTTTTTGGGTCATGTGACTCTTGGGGTTGACCATGTGATTTAGTCTACACTATTTATGCTGTTTTGTGTCACTTATTATTTAGCCATGATTAATGCCTGATGGTGAAACGTGTTGGATTTATTTTTGACTGTTGTTCACATGCAATAATAAAGCAATGTTTTAGCCGACTTCCATGGCACCAGCCTTTCATCTTTTTTACATGGACTATATGGAGTTTTACAGAGACTTCGCAGGCTGAGTGCTGTGTTCTTGAGGTTCACCAGGCATTGCACAGGAGGTAGTAGCTCGGATGCACCTGTTCCTACAAGTTTACTTGTTGCCATGTTTTGTTTTATGATTATGTCATTATGTTATGACCTGCTTTTTCTATGTTTGTATTTTATATTATTTTACATTGTTTTCTGGTTTTCCTCACTGGTTGAGGGTTCCAACTGAGCTTGGTGATCCATTGTTGAAGTGCGCCCATCTCAGGGCCTGTATGCTATTACATGCGTCTAAAGCCCTGTTCTAATGGTTGCTATCTAGCAAATGGAATCACCCAGCGATTAAAGTACGATCCCTACTCCTCATATGGCCAGTTACCAGTATTTGAGTTTAGATCATACTCGTCCATGTCTCTTATATAGATACACTCTTATCATGTATATGTATTGTAACCATTCATTAATTCTGTTTGGTATATATGCACATATTATATTGTGTGATTTTCCCATTGTTTGGCCTTGTGAAATTTCATGCAATTTCTGCTTAATTAGTTCTTTAACTATAGGCTTTTAATTCCGATTATTACATTTGTTTATATTTATTTGATATGTGCTTGACACATCTTTATTAGCAGTTCCTATTGAATTTGAGTTCTGGAACGCAATGCACTCCACTGCCCATTACAACTCACTTCCTGTCTCTCACATCCTTATACCTTTAACGTCTCTGCTGTTGAGTGGTTGATGGCGAGATTTAGGTTATTGGCCCTGCCCACGTTCCTGCGTGTGACGTTATAGTCACATGCTGTATGTGCCCTGACGCCGAGACTCAAGTTATTGGCCACGTCTTGCGATCTCACGCGTGACGTCTTTGTCACTTGTTAGATGCACCCTATGGGGATTGGAAAATGAGATAGAGGCTTGGTTCTTCCAAATGTATTCCAGCATTGACACTCTGCTTCTCCTTGCATTCCCCATCGCGTCACATGATCACGCTTGGAACGCACGCCCTTAAATCTGGAAGTTAGATTCCATGATGGCCATACAGGTGCATATAGTTATTACAATTATTATCTGTATATATAAGCGCAGTGGTGGCTGGCAGGCATATACCCCAGTCAAAGTCTATGCAGACAAAACGCGTAGGGTTACTATGCTTGCTGAGCCACTTTTACTGTGCATTTTTACCTGTTCAATTGAACCTGTTTTATATTAGCACCCATTTGCCTGGGTGTTGGACTTATTAACTTTTTTTTATAAATTCTAGTCTTTTTTGGATTTACATTATGTGGAGGTACTTTCTTTTTTTCATATTCTGAAACTAGGGTTGTCCCGATACCACTTTTTTAGGACCGAGTACAAGTACCGATACTTTTTTTCAAGTACTTGCCGATACCGATTACCGATACTTTTTTTTAATGTTACGTGAAAGTGTTTTTTGTTTTTTGTTTTTTGAGGGGGGGGTGAACGGTGTCTGTGTGTTTTTTTTTTCATTTACATTTCGTATTTTTTACAATAATATTTTTTTTTTCTTTATTGCAATATGTGTGTTTTTTTTTTAATCAGCCCTGTTGGGGGGCTTTGGTGAGATATCAGGGGGCTTAACAGACCTCTGATATCTCCCCTTGAGACAGAGGAAGAGACAGAGGATAGAGATTCCCCAGTCCCTTTCTCTGCAGCCTCAGCTGCACTGAGAATGAATGGAGAGAAGACAGCGGCTCCTCTCCATTCATAAACTGACACATCGTAATCACAGGAGGTTACAATGTTTCAGTTATGTGAATAGACAGAGTCAGCTGACTCTGTCCATTCACACAGCGGAGAGGGACAGCAGAATGGAGGGGACAGAGAAGGAGAGGGGGACAGCGGAACGCAGGAGGACAGAGCAACGGAGGGGGACGGAGCAACGGAGGGGGACAGCGGAGGGGGACAGAGCAACGGAGGAGGACAGTGGAGGGGGACAGAGCAACGGAGGAGGACAGAGCAACGGAGTTGGACAGAGCAACAGAGGGGGACAGAGCATTGGAGGGGGACAGCGGAGGGGGACCGAGCAATGGAGGGGGACAGAGCAACGGAGGGAGGACAGAGCAACGGAGGGGGACAGCGGAGGGGGACAGAGCAACGGGGGAAGGACAGCGGAGGGGGACAGAGCAAGGGAGGGGGACAGAGCAACGGAGGGGGATGGAGCAACGGAGGGGGACAGCGGAGGGGGACAGAGGAATGGAGGGGGACTGAGGAGGATGAGGTGACAGTCAGCGGTGATCGCGTGTGGGGGAGTTACAAGCACCGATCACTGCTGTATGTCACTAAGGCAGCTGAAAGCCGCGGGGGGAGAAGCTTGTAACTCCCCCACGCGCTGATCACCGCTGACTGTCCAGGTATCGGGGGAAGCATCGGGAGCATTTGCCCGAGTACAAGTACTTGGGCAAATGCTCGGTATCGGTGCCGATACCGATACTAGTATCGGTACAACCCCATCTGAAACCATTGCCACTATTTTGGAGGACTTCGGTTGATGATCTTTGTTTCCAACACTGTCGATCAATTGATGAAGGAGAAGATTCAGCATTCTTTCCTTTGAACCTGATCTGTGTCCGGTGTACCCCTGTGGTGAGTTGTGTTCTGTGTTTTTCACCGACCAACAAAGGAGAAGTTTGAACATCTTTCCCTTTGAACCTCATCCACACTTACCGTATTCCGGTACACCGGCCTGTGAGTCCACCATTTCGGGTAAGAGTACCCAATCCCCCCCTTATTCTCATAAGGTGGAGGCACTACCCCGGGTGTTACTTCAATCACTGATCGTGTGGGAATTTAACACAGAGTTTTAGAAAATACATCACCGCCTTATACCAGTTTGCATGAATATCATTATATCATAATATTATGGACTTTTATATGTGGTTCTACTTATATGTGGTACACTTATATCATTGATCCAATTACCTGCAACGGTTTACCTTGGACTACATGCACTCACTGTAATTGTATTTTATGTCACATCTCAGAATACACTTATGCGGTTTCTATTCAATATAGAAAGCCTTTTAGTCTATTTAGAATTACATATAGTGTATACTCCCATTATGTGTTAATATTGGATTATCCATTTCACTTTTTACATATATATTAGTTTATGCGATTTTGTGCGATTATCTAATCGCTTGTGTTTGCACTTTAACTATATGCACTTTTTCCTTGGTGTTAGAAATTTGTATATTTCGGTTATACTTAATACTACATCTTTTCACTTATATAAAAGTTTATGTGATTATATGAGATTTCCTAATCGCTTATATAGTCGCTTATGAATTTTCATATTCACTTGTTTTTGTTGTATTTTTATATACACTCTTGCTTTTGAGTGTTATATTATTGTATTTATAGCACAATCTGCTGCCAGATTTTCATTCTGGTTAGGCTTCTGTGATTTATATACATCACCAGCGCTACACATTTATTTTATTTACCATTTTACAACCAGTCTGATTGTTGTGTTGGCTACTTATATCTGAGGTTTGGCGCAGTATTTCTACCACTTCACAGTTAAATACAAATCCCATAAGAAGTAAAGAAATAAAAGAAACGTGTTTTGCCTGCTCACTCATGTTTTCTTTAAAAATGATACATACCTTACCATTTCTCCAAGGGTATGCAAACTTTTGAGTACAACTGTACATACACACTTACTGTAAAAAATACCATAACTAAACTTCAGCTTTAAGACAATGCCACTGGAGTAATTTCAAAGTTGCAGATCTGTATAGTCATTTAGCACACTTAAATACTTTTAAAACAGCATATGCTGTATGCTATGGTTTTCTTATTGAAATTAAAACTTGACTGAACATTTTAAATGTATAAGATTTCTTAAAATTATATTGTACAAACAAAAAATGGCAATATTGTATATATAAATAATAATTGCGATTGCATGCATTTTACTATACAAAAGAACACTGTGATGCTCCGGCATCCCAAATCAGTACAAAAGGGGTTAAAGATTCACTGGAGGCTGTAATTATATCATGCAGATAGTATTTAACACCCCTATTTTAAATATAAGAAATATGCTTAATGAGAATGTAAACACAGCAGGAGACGATTTGCTGAAGCCTACTTACAGATTTAATGTCTTCAGGGAATTAAGTGTCACTTTGCCACCCTTAGAAAGGTCTTTCATCTTTTTAATTATTATGCATTTTTGATCAAAATGTTAAGATTGCAGATCCACACTTTTATAACTCCTTTACCTTTATTACACCGTTAAAGGAGTAATGCAAAAGATTGGCTGCACAGATAGGTTTAGAAGAGTGTAAACATGCCGCAAAAACCTTAGGATATGGGAGAGTTAATAATAATTTGGGTCCACCCTGGACCATAATAGATATCTGTGTAGCGCACGCCTAGCTAGGCTGCTAGGTGCATTTTGTTTTTAGCTCCTGCTGTAGCCAGAGGAGCAATCATTTTTTGGTCTTGTCTGTTAAGGGCTTCACAGGCTGGGAGTTTGATTGCTTCTCCCTGCCTCTAGAAGAAGTTTAGGGAGGGACAATTCAAATGATCAGCCTGAATATTGAGCAGGGCCTAGTCAATCCTCGGGAGGGTATGCCCAGTAGGTGGCTGGGATGCTGTAAAATAGTCTGGAGCCCTGAAGAGATTGTTTTTTTCCCTTCTGAGGGAATGGATCAGTGAGCTGAGAGAAGGGGGGCTGCTTGCCCCTGGCACCCTTTGGACTGATAATGAGTTTATTTGCAAGAGGCTTCACCCATGGACTTATCTTGCTCTAGGATTTTGTAACTAGAGCCTCCTGTCTGTGCTACACCTTAAAGCTACCTCTTGGTCCCCAGCCATGAACCTATCTGTACTTGTGCTAAAGCTACTTCATGGTCCTCTGCCATGAGTCTGTGGACTGTCCCAATCTGTCCCAATCTAGCTATCCCTGTTCTGCAAAACCATCTCATGGTTCCTGTGACAAATCCAACCAGGTCAGGTGCTTTTGGAGGTAACTACAGGGTAGCCTCTTGCCTACTGACAAGGGGGCCTGGCATTTGAGTATGAGTATGAGTATTCAGGAAGATGTTCTGTTATATAATGCAAGATGACATGTTGTTACCACTTTTAACAGTCAAGGAAGCCATGGAGGTCTCGGCCAACTTGAAACTCAGTGAGAAGATGGATGTGAAAAGAAAGCTGGTTAATGAGATTTGGACAGCCCTGGGTCTTCTTGAATACTGGGGTACTGTCTGGGGTGGGGGATTCCTTTGACTGGTAGTTATACTGATAAGACTTGTCTAGGGGACCTAGCTGTTAATTAATCTACTGTTTAATTAGATAACTGTTAGCTGTTAATTAGTTTACTGTTTGATTAGATCGCTGTTAGCTATTAATTGGATTGCTGTTTGAAGTTTGCATTGTTCATGTGCCGACTGCCCCTATTTTTAAAGTGTATAAAAAACGGTATTTCTGGTCAATAAGCAGTCATTCCTTTGGTTTTTACCCCATCTTGTCTGCGTACGATGCTTGGGGTAAAGGGCTGGTATTAGCTATTGCTCTGCTGGAAGGGTGGAAGGCAGGAGGCACCATTTGGTGGAGGCACCCAGGCAGGATGCCAAGCAATCTGTCACAGTTCTCAGCTATGAGTGAAAGATTGTGATGCTGCTGTTTAGAGAAAGAGAATTGCCCTATGCTGAATTGAGCTCAAGCGCTTTTGGAATATCTCCCATCACCCCTTCTCAGAGGCGGCTCTAGGCTTTGTGAGGCCTTAGGCAAAACTTACACATGAGGCCCCACGGACTGGGACGCTCCGTGATGAGGCCGCTATTCCTCAGGCTGCGGGCAGTATCTGATTTGTCCGTCAGCTCCTAAGCCACAGAGTCCCAGTGGGGGTAGGCGGAGCCGCCGGCATCAACTTCAGTGATTGAGAACAGGCAAATTAGGCGGCCGCGAGGCCCCTGTGAGTGCGAGGCCTTAGGCGACCGCCTAATTTGCCTAATTAGAGAGCCGCCTCTGCCCCTTCTAAGTCTGTGAAAGCAATAAAATGCTTAAAAAGAAAATCTCCTAGACTGTTCAATTAGCTGGAGTAAATTGACTGATGTGTCTGGCTGCCTTTGCACTGATTTGGGAAAGAACCAGTTAATCTAACCGGCTCCTTAAGGGGTAGCGCTATATCTGTGTTTAGTCTCTGAGTGTAGATAAATGAATAGCTAAACATGACTACATATTTTATATAACATCACTTTGTGCAAATTCGTAGGTTTTAAGCATTTTCCTAAGTCTTAATAAATCTATGAAAATAATCATTTCACATCAGATTATTGAAAGGAGGGAGCCCACAACTGTACACCAAAACTCAATTGTAAAGATGTGATTCCTGAAATTCAATAATTTTCCATATTTTTGGGATCCATTTGCTGACTGGTGGTGTGTTCCATGTTTTTTCTTCAAACACCTGGGGCACATAGATTAAAAATGTTCTTTTGTAACTGTAGAGCTACCCACCATTTGCCATATTGGGACATAAACTGCCTAATCCCCTCTGACACACCTGTATACTGCATGCTACAAGGACCTATATTAACTTAGGTATTAATATACTACCACAACTATATCAGCATATGAAATTAGACATCAGACTACTTGACTGTAAATAAGGTATTTACGGTATTTTATTGTAAGGAAAATATAAGTCTGTTTGAATGCAAGGTGCTAACTGACACAAATACCTGACTATGATATGGCAGTTAGTTCAGATCACTGTGGCACTTAAAGTGGTTGTAATCCATTACATATACCCAGTGAAGTGAGTGGCTCAGATGATACACATCCTCCCACATACTGTACATTTTACCTGTTTATCCGCAATATTCTCTCCTCTACAGCCATTCAAAGTCCAGTATTTATAAAGCATGTCTGAGCCCAGAAAGAGGAGAGCTCTGAGAGCTGATTGGAGGGAAGTGACACACCCCCTTCACACAGCACTCAGAAAATGGGTGCTCCCTCCCCTGTCACCTTTTTTCTCTTGGTGTCAGGGAAACTTGTCAGACGTTATTCATGCTGATAGCAGAGGAACAAAGCAGCAGCCAGAAATGACACTTAGTACTCAGGATTAAGACAAGTACACACTGTAGAGGGATATTCTTTGTTCATATTTCATGTCTAAAGTTTACAAGCACTTTAGGCTAAATATAACTACATATGCAGCACAGGAAAAGGAGCTGCATAGACCGTCGTGAACCATTTGAGTCATGAACAATATAAACAGTAAAGTCTCACGGTACCTCTTATGTAGTAAACCACTAGCAGTTCTATCAGAGGGCACTCTGTATATACTGTATATACAGTACTCACTTTTGTTGCCAGTGGTTTAGACATTAATGGCTGTGTGTTGAGTTTTTTTTGAGGGGACAGTAAATTTACACTGTTATACAAGCTGTACACTAACTACTTTACATTATAGCAAAGTATCATTTCTTCAGTGTTGTCACATTAACCGGTTCCGGACCGTCTCATGCAGATATAGTGCGGCAAAATGGCTCCCCTAAGTGAAATCCTGTATGGGTATGTCCATTCCTTTAGCGGCCATCACAGTTACGTGGCGGGGAACCCGATGCGCGTGCTGTCAGGGAAGGGGAGCCATATTGTTTGTTCCTACTTAATAGGAAAAACTACAGTTGCGATAAAAAGTGTGTGAACCCTTTTGGAATCATATGGATTTCTGCACAAATGGGTCATAAAATGTGATCTGATCTTCATCTAAGTCACAACAATAGACAATCACAGTCTGCTTAAACTAATAACACACAAAGAATTAAATGTTACCATGTTTTTATTGAACACACCATGTAAACATTCACAGTGCGTGCTTGCTTCGGCAGCACATATACTAAAATTGGAACGATACAGAGAAGATTAGCATGGCCCCTGCGCAAGGATGACACGCAAATTCGTGAAGCGTTCCATATTTTTTTTATTGCAAAGAAATGGCTCAGGGCAATACCACCTTCTGTTAAGGAATGGGTTGCACTGGTAAATGCTGTCCTGCCTTACAAAAAAGAAATATATGCTCACAGGGGCTGCCCCGCCAAATATAACAAGATATGGGATACTTGGCTAAATGAAGCCTCCACATGTGATGAACTAGATGATACATCACCTGTCTAAATAAAATTAGAAAACTAACAATGCTTGAAAATTACAACAACTGAGAGCATTGATATGCAACAAACAAACCTATATACTAATCTATACTTGTTGTATTTCCATCACTTTGCCTGTCCTCAACAAATGTAAGACCTTGTTGTAATTCTCATCTGTCATGTACTGCTTGTGCCTACCACATGTACTGTGAAATTATTGTATTGTACACCTGTATACTACTTCAATAAAGAATGCAAGTTTGTAAAAAAAAAACATTCACAGTGCAGGTGGAAAAAGTATGTGAACCCCTAGACTAATGAGATCTCCAAGAGCTAATTTGGAGTGAGGTGTCAGCCAACTGGAGTCCAATCAATGAGATGAGATTGGAGGTGTTGGTTACAGCTGCCCTTCCCTATAAAAAACACACACCAGTTCTGGGTTTGCTTTTCACAAGAAGCATTGCCTGATGTGAATGATGCCTCGCACAAAAGAGCTCTCAGAAGAACTACGATTAAGAATTGTTGATTTGCATAAAGCTGGAAAGGGTTATAAAAGTATCTCCAAAAGCCTTGCTGTTCATCAGTCCACGGTAAGACAAATTGTCTATAAATGGAGAAAGTTCAGCACTGCTGCTACTCTCCCTAGGAGTGGGTGTCCTGTAAAGATGACTGCAAGAGCACAGCGCAGACTGCTCAATGAGGTGAAGAAGAATCCTAGAGTGTCAGCTAAAGACTTACAAAAGTATCTGGCATATGCTAACATCCCTGTTAGCGAATCTATGATACGTAAAACAGTAAACAAGAATGGATTTCATGGGAGGATACCACAGAGGAAGCCACTGCTGTCCAAAAAAAACATTGCTGCACGTTTACAGTTTGCACAAGAGCACCTGGATGTTCCACAGCAGTACTGGCAAAATATTCTGTGGACAGATGAAACCAAAGTTGGGTTGTTTGGAAGAAACACACAACACTATGTGTGGAGAAAAAGAGGCACAGCACACCAATTTCAAAACCTCATCCCAACTGTGAAGTATGTTGGTGGGGGCATCATGGTTTGGGGCTGCTTTGCTGCATTTTTCAGGAGAACTTAAGGCCATCTGTCCACCAGCTGAAACTCAACAGAAGATGGGTGTTGCAACAGGACAACGACCCAAAGCATAGAAGTAAATCAACAACAGAATGGCTTAAACAGAAGAAAATACACCTTCTGGAGTGGCCCAGTCAGAGTCCTGACCTCAACCCGATTGAGATACTGTGGCATTACCTCAAGAAAGCGATTCACACCAGACATCCCAAGAATATTGCTGAACTGAAACAGTTCTATAAAGAGGAATGGTCAAGAATTACTCCTGACCATTGTGCACCTCTGATCTGCAACTACAGGAAACGTTTGGTTGAAGTTATTGCTGCCAAAGGAGGTTCAACCAGTTATTAAATCCAAGGGTTCACATACTTTTTCCAACTGCACTGTGAATGTTTACATGGTGTGTTCAATAAAAACATGGTAACATTTAATTCTTTGTGTGTTATTAGTTTAAGCAGACTGTGATTGTCTACTGTTGTGACTTAGATGAAGATCAGATCACATTTTATGACCAATTTGTGCAGAAATCCATATCATTCCAAAAGGGTTCACATACTTTTTATTGCAACTGTATATGTCTCCTCTCCTAGTCAATCCTATCCCCCCACAGTTAGAACACACTGAGGGAACACACAATTAAGCCCTTGCCCCTAGTGTTAACCCCTTTCCTGCCAGTGACATTTACACAGTAATCAGTGCATTTTTATAGCACTGATCGCTGTATAAATGGCAATGGTCCCAAAAAAGCGTCTTGGCTTTTTACCTATTATGTTACATTACAGCCTTTAGTTCAATGTTTTTTTAATCTGAATTATATGTGATGGAAAAGAACACAATAGTCTAAGTTGGTGAAGTAAAATTTGAAAAATATATACCTAAATCTATTTTTCAGAAATAAAAAAATGATAATTGGCATGTGCATATGTATGTTATGAAGCCCATAAAAAGCTCTGGTGCAACCAATTACCGTCAGAATGCACATAATTAGTGAAATGATGTCCACCTGTGTGCAATCTAAGTGTCACATGATCCGTCATTACATATACACACCTTTTTGAAAGGCCCCAGAGTCTGCAACATCTAAGCAAGAGGCACCACTAACCAAAAAATATTATAAAATTACTGCGCTTCCCTCTAACTCCAAGCTGCAGTTCTAATTCCTAGGTTTAGAATAAAATAGATAAAGTGCATAAAAGAACCGCGCTAAACACAAACCATACTCAAAATAATTGAAAAATAATATATAAAGTGATCAGAAATGCTAAACTCATATAGCAATATGATGTGAAAAAATAAAAAAATGCGCTATGAACCACATAAAGATAATAAATTATTAAGGCAAAAGATATGAAAATTAATTAGTAGATATAAAAATTAATTGATAAAAAAATTGTTATATAAAGATAAGGAAAACAAAAAACACAGTCCGTGAAAATAAAGTGACTTCCGTTGTTAACAGTCCTTATTAGATTTTCTTCCACCCAAAGTGACTGAAGACTTTAAAAACATCTTTGTGAAAAAAATCCACCACCTATAAAGGTATATGATTACCAGAGGTAAGCTGTAATAAAGCCTTATGCCAGAGATCCACTCATTAGGGACATCACCATCTGTCTCTGCATGGAGGGGAGATCACCCAGGATTCATCAGCAGTGATTGGCTCGGTAATGGAGACCCAAGAAGATAAGAAATACATCTACCATAGTGTGAATCCGTTTGACCAGTTTATTAAAGGATAAAGTAGCACACTTACCAAAAGGAACAGTTAAAATAGCATATACAAAATCAGCCGGCCGGCCTGCAAACACCCGTTCGTTATGGAGTGGAAACGATGACGTCAGCGCGTCTGCCTTCCGACGTACGTTTCGTCCTATTGGACGTTGTCATAGGAGACAACGTCCAATAGGACGAAACGTACGTCGGAAGGCAGACGCGCTGACGTCATCGTTTCCACTCCATAACGAACGGGTGTTTGCAGGCCGGCCGGCTGATTTTGTATATGCTATTTTAACTGTTCCTTTTGGTAAGTGTGCTACTTTATCCTTTAATAAACTGGTCAAACGGATTCACACTATGGTAGATGTATTTCTTATCTTCTTGGGTCTCCATTACCGAGCCAATCACTGCTCATGAATCCTGGGTGATCTCCCCTCCATGCAGAGACAGATGGTGATGTCCCTAATGAGTGGATCTCTGGCATAAGGCTTTATTACAGCTTACCTCTGGTAATCATATACCTTTATAGGTGGTGGATTTTTTTCACAAAGATGTTTTTAAAGTCTTCAGTCACTTTGGGTGGAAGAAAATCTAATAAGGACTGTTAACAACGGAAGTCACTTTATTTTCACGGACTGTGTTTTTTGTTTTCCTTATCTTTATATAACAATTTTTTTATCAATTAATTTTTATATCTACTAATTAATTTTCATATCTTTTGCCTTAATAATTTATTATCTTTATGTGGTTCATAGCGCATTTTTTAATTTTTTCACATCATATTGCTATATGAGTTTAGCATTTCTGATCACTTTATATATTATTTTTCAATTATTTTGAGTATGGTTTGTGTTTAGCGCGGTTCTTTTATGCACTCCACCACTAACCAAACACTGCAATGAAGACCAAGGAACTCTCCAAACAAGTAAGGGACAATGTTGTTGAGAAGTACAAGTCAGGGTTAGGTTATAAAAAAATATCCGGTTCACACAGCTCCGGGGCGGCCATGGAGCGCACTGCAGAAGGGTCTTGTGCGTCTTTTGGCTCCATTTTAGGTTTGAATTCAGGCAAAAATTTGGACCTGATTCGTCCCTGAAACAGAGAACAGGGACGCACTTGACCCCCTACTGCTCCGCATATAGTGTGAACCCAGCCTCAGAATAAACGACTGACATATTTGCAAAAACCTAGCTATCAGCCTAGTATGTGCTGGAGAGCAGAGATTTCTGACCATCATCATCAGGAATATGGTCTCTAAAAGGCCCATAATTTGTAAGTGATGGTAGCATTTGTGTTTGTGTGTGCATTGCAACTGTGATCAGTGGATCAGGGGTGCAATGTCAGGATCCTGCAGACAAGCCCTGCAGCTTTAAGCCCATACCTCTAATACAGGCTGACTGTTTACATGCTGAAGGGCTTGTGAATGAACTACGAGAGTGCTCAATGCCATTGAGAAATACAAGCCGTCTGCTGCAATGGGTGATGATATGTGTAGTTCTCTCATTCACAGATCGCACAGCCATGCTGTTTTCAAAATCTGACAGCAGGTGCTGGGAGGAGATTCCCCACCCACTGTCACAGGGAGGGGGGATCAGGGGTTCGGAGGGAAGGTCTGGAGCATGTTACACGTTTCACCTGAATTATGGGTGTAACCTGTAGCATGCTCTAAAAGGTAAATTTATCCTTTACTAAAATGATTTGCACCAGTACATGGTCAGTACCCAGAAGATTGGAAACTGTACCCCCTGCTGGGTGGAGAAGGGGACATGGCCAATAGCAGCGTCCACCAAAATGTATGTTATGTTTGTGGTATGCGATAAATCATAAAGTAATACAAATGTTTGTGGTACACTGCAACAAACTGATTGTTTAAAATTGGTGCACAAATATGAGGCTAACAGTGGCGACGATAAAAAATGTATCTGGATTGGTGGTGTCAAAAAATGGAAAAAATGTCAGTGTCTTTACCAAAATGAAAAAATGCCCCTGTGTTGGTGGTGTCACTGGAATTAAAAAATGCCCCGGCATCAGTGGTGTCACTGCAAGTAAAAAATATTCCCTGTGTTGGTGGTGTCACTGGAAGGAAAAAAATGCCCCTGTGTTGTTGCTGTCACTGGAAGGAAAAAGGTCCCTGTGCTGGGGGTGTCACTGGAAGGTAGAAAATGTCCCTGCTTCAGTGATGTAGCTGTTCTACTTAACATAGTACAATGAAGTCCCAGGATAGGAGTTAGCTGTTCCATTTACCATAGTGAAGTCTCAGGACAGGAGTTAGGTATTCCACTTACTATAGTGCAATAAGGTCTCGGGACATAACTTAGCTGTTCCATTTATCTTAGTGCAATTAAGTCTCAGAACAGGAGTTAGCTGTTCTATTTACAATAGTGCAAACAAGTCTCAGGACAATAGTTGGCTGTTCTAATTACCATAGTGCATTGAGATCTCAGGACAGGAGTAAGCTGTTCTACTTACCATAGTGCAATAAAGTCTCAGGACAGGAGTTAACTATTCTACTTACCATCGTGCAATGAGGTCTCAGGACAGGCGTTAGCTATTATACTTACCATAGTGCAATGAAGTCTCAGGACATTAGTTAGCTGTTATACTTACCATAGTGCAATGAAGTTTCAGGACAGGAGTTAGCTATTCTACTTATCATAGTGGAATGAAGTCTCAGGACAGGAGTTAGCTGTTCTGCTTACCATAGTGCAGTGAGCTCTTGCGAAAGGAGCTGTTCCATTTACTGTAGTGCAATTAAGTCTCAGGACAGGAGTTAGCTGTACTATTTACTATAGTGCAGAGAAGTTTCAGGACAGGAGTTAGCTATTCTACTTATCATAGTCTAATGAGGTCTCAGTAGAGGAGTTAGCTGTTCTACTTACCATAATGCAATGAAGTCTCAGGACGGGAGTTAACTGTACTATTTACCATAGTGCAGAGAAGTTTCAGGACAGGAGTTAGCTGTTCCATTTACCATAGTGCAATGAAGTCTGAGGACATCAGTTAGCTTCTCTACTTGCCATAGTGCAATGAAGTCTCAAGACAGGAGTTAGATGTTCTACTTACCGTAATGCATTGAGGTCTTGGGATAGGAGTTTACTGTTGCATTTACCATATTGAAATGATGTCTTAGGACATCTATTAGCTGTTCTACTTAATACAGTGCAATGAAGTCTTAGGTCAGGAGTTAGCTGTTCTATTTATCATAGTGCAGTGAAGCCAATGAAGTTTTAGGATAGAAGCTAGTTGTTTTTACTTACATGGCTCAAGAAGTGAATTGTCCTCAAACCACTGTGGTAAAAATGTACAACTTGCATTATTACAGGGGTGTAAAAAGAGAAGTCTTGAGGTATATATTATTCATTGAGGTTGATTTGCCAAAAGAGAAAGCTTACTTAGCTCAGTGAATAAGGTAACCTGTGTTCACTTCAATAATCCAATCATATATAAGGCAAAATTCCATTTTGTCAATTATTTTGCCCATGACTGGGTATTCCAAGTAAGTGAATACTGCTCAAATGTATTAAAATGCTAAGTAGACATTCTCAGCTCCTTTAGTTAACCAATACCAATAATTCGGTCCATCCTAGAAGTAATTTTAGAAACTTGCTCTTTTAGCATAGCATAATTCAAGGATAGTAGTATCAGATCATCAGTTTCATTTGTTGCAGAAAATGATCTTTAAAAAACAAATTTGAGTGTCATTATTACATTTTAATTAAATTTCAGGATTAAATTTCAATTAAATGTTATAAAATGTAAACAATGAAATGCTGGGCAATATCCATTTGATAAATACAGCCCTGTAGACATGATGGACCTTCAAATAACCTCTCAAATGTCGATACTTTTCGTAAGTGTCCCTGATAAGGCCTTGCTGCCTGATATCAATGAGGTAGGATGCCTCAAGTTTGACAAACTGTAGATAACCTAGTGAGAACAAGGAGCAGAAAAGTCATTTGAAATTAATAAAGCTGTGAAGTTTCAGTAGAAAATGATTACACAACACAATAACCGAATCTGAAAAGATAAGACGAATCAGTTAGGAAGAGCAAAGCTAAAGAAATGATCTGACTGCCACCAGCAGATATGCTTTTTATTCAGTTTTCTTTGCTTGTAATTAAATCCTAAGCTTATTAGCAGATCACAATATCTAACAATACAAAAAAGGTGTTTTATTGTATCAGTTCCCATATTTTATGGTAGCATCTGCTGTCAATGCATTCTAGGAGATTTACAAAATGGCCAGTGGACTGCATGCTGTTTAATTAAAAAATATGGAAATAGCTTATTTTAGGCTGGTGATGGATACTTACTCTTAATGCCTTTTGTAGCGAGAACAAGCATAAACACAGCCTTACTATAATTTTATAGTACTTTACAAAGAGCTAAAATACAGGCCCATACCTTTAAATTGATTGTAATCTAGTGGACATGTGACCATGGGTTCAATTCTGATGCATTTCCTGCAGGGCAAGGAGGGGGTTTCTATTTACAAAGGAGCCATCCAGTTGTTAGCCCCTTAATGCTGAATGTATTCTTTTGATGCTTTCTGTGCAACGAACCCCCATACCCTCTGCGGATGTGGGGACATGTCAGTCTGTGAGGTCACAGGCTGACTATAGTCCTACACGCATGATGTGCTTTGGCATGGGCTCCTGTAAGTCCAATTAGCCAATGATGGATACAAATTGATCAAGGTAGCTGCGGTGGTTTAAAGGGGCATAGATAAATAGAGTCTGAATCTACTCAAAGTATACACTTTACATGTATGCAGCTGTCCATGTACTTGCAAAAGGGGGGAGGGGCTAAGGAAGACCCAGCTGCCATGGTGCATGTTGGCACCACTGACAAAGTCAGAGGAAGATAGAGTATCCTAAAAAACTATTTTAAGGACTTAGGAGCTAAATTGAGAAAAAGGATCTCAAGTTAGTATTCTCAGAAATACTACCAGTACCTCAAGCCACACCAGAAAGGCAGAGGGAGATTAGGGAAGTAAACAAGTGGCCGAGGAGCTGGTGTAGTAAGGAGGGGTTTGGGTTCCTGGAGAATTGGGCCAACTTCTCAGTCGGTCACCAGCTCTATAGAAGGAATGGACTACACCTAAATGAGCAGGGTGCAGATCTGCAGGGACTGCAGATGGCCAAAAAGTTAGAGGGGCTTTTAAACTAGGCAACGGGGGGAGGGTCCAAAGGTAAAGATAGTCAGGGTAGTATTGGGGGCATTAGTGGTAGGTTGACTAAAGCACCTAAACCCAAGGTAGTCTATTTTGCAACTTCAGAACACCCAATAAGGATACAGTATGCGACCGGTCTAAACTACGTGGCATGTTACCCAATGCCAGGAGTCTGGCGGACAAGATGGGAGAACTAGAGCTACTGTTGTTCAAGGAGGATTTAGATTTTGTAGGAATTTCAGAGACTTGGTTCAACAGTTCTCATGATTGGCTGAGAACCAGTCAAGGGTATTCCCTATATTGCAGGTATAGAGAGGGTAAAAAAGGGGGAGTATGCCTGTATATCAAAAATGATATACAAGTGAATGTGAGAGATGACATCACTAAAGGAGCAAGGGAGGAGGTGGAATCCGATGTAAAAATGCATATAAAAGCAAAGGAGAAGGCCTTCAAAAAATACAAGGCTGAGGGATCATCATCAGCATTTCAAATTTACAAAGAATGCAACAAGAAATGCAAGAGTGCAATCAGGACAGCTAGGATAGAACACGGAAGGCACATAGTGGAGGAGAGTAAGAAAAAGCCCAAGAAATTCTTTAAGTACATAAAAAGTAAGAAAGGGAGGTCAGATCATATTGCTTCCATAAAGAATGATGAAGGGAATCTGGTTACTAAGGATGGAGGGATGGCAAAAGTATTGAATTCAATCTTCACCTCAGTCTTCACGAGGGAATCAGGGGGCTTCAGTAACCAAAACTGCAATGTTTATCCTCATGACACGTCACAGGAAGCACCCTCATGGCTAACAGGGGCCAGAATTAGAAATAGACTTAAAAAACGTAACATTAATAAGTCACCGGGACCAGATGGCTTGCACCCGAGGGTCCGTAAGGAACTCAGTCAAGTAATTGCCAGACCATTGTTCCTAATTTTTACGAACAGTCTACTGACTGGAATGGTAGCAGCTAATTGGAGAAAAGCAAATGTAGCACCAATATTTAAAAAAGGGCCAAGATACATCCCTTATTACAGACCAGTTAGCCTAACATCAATTGTATGCAAGCTCTTGGAGGGGATGATAAGGGACTATATACAAGATTTTAACAAAGACAACTGTATCATTAGCAGTACTCAGCATGGATTCATGAAGAATCGTTCTTGCCAAACCAATCTATTATGCCGTGTACATACGAGCGGACTTTACGGCAGACTTTGTCCGGCGTACTTTTCGACGGACTTTACGACGGACTTTCCGAATGAACGGACTTGCCTACACACAATCAACCAAAGTCCGACGGATTCGTACTTGATGACGTACGACCGGACTAAAACAAGGAAGTTCATAGCCAGTAGCCAATAGCTGCCCTAGCGTTGGTTTTTGTCCGTCGGACTAGCATACAGACGAGCGGACTTTTCGACTGGACTCGAGTCCGTCTGACAGATTTGAAATATGTTTCAAATCTAAGTCCGTCAAACTTTTGAGAAAACAAAGTCCGCTGGAGCCCACACAATTGTCCGACGAAATCCGGTACGCCAGACCAAGTATGCCGTAAAGTCCGATCGTGTGTACGCGGCATTAACCTTCTATGAGGAGGTGAGCTGCCATGTAGATAAAGGAAGGCCCGTAGACATGGTGTATCTGGATTTTGCAAAAGCATTTGATACAGTTCCCCATAAATGTTTACTGTACAAAGGTGAGTACATGGATTGAAAACTGGCTACAGGGGCGAGAGGGTACTGATAAATGGGGAGCACTCAGAATGGGCCAGGGTGGAAAGTGGGGTCCCACAGGGTTCTGTCCTGGGACCAATCCTATTGAATTTATTCATAAATGACCTGGAGGATGGCATAAACAGTTCAATCTCTGTATTTGCGGACAATACTAAGCTAAGCAGGGCAATAACTTCTCCGCAGGATGTGGAACCCTTGCAAGAAGATCTGAACAAATTAATAGGGTGGGCAATCACATGGCAAATGAGGTTTAATGTGGAAAAATGTAAAATAATGCATTTGGGTAGCAAAATTATGAATGCAATCTACTCACTGGGAGGGGTGAACCTCTGGGGGGAATCTAGGATGGAAAAGGACCTGGGGGTCCTAGTGGATGACAGGCTAAGTAATGATATGCAATACCAAGCTGCTGCAAGCAAAGCAAACAGAATATTGGCATGCATTAAAAAGGGAATTAACTCCAGGGATAAAACAATAATTCTCCCACTCTACAAGACTCTGGTCTAGCCGCACCTGGAGTATGCTGTCCAGTTCTGGGCACCAGTCCTCAGGAAGGATGTGTTGGAACTGGAGAGAGTCCAGAGAAGGGCAACAAAATGAATAAAGGGTCTGGAGGACATTAGTTATGAGAAAAGGTTACGAGCACTGAACTTGTTCTCTTTGGAGAAGAGACACTTGAGAGGGGATATACTTTAAAGGTACAAATACCGTACTGGTGACCCCACAATAGAGATAAAACTTTTCCGCGTAAGGGAATACCATAAGATATGTGGCCATTCACTAAAATTAGAAGAAAAGCAGTTTAACCTTAAATGAAACTACGTAGAGGGTTCTTTACTGTAATGCCCTGTACACACAGTCGGATTTTCCGACGGAAAATGTGCGATCGGAGCTTGTTGACGGAAATTCCGACCGTGTGTGGGCTCCATCGGACTTTTTTCATCGGAATTTTCATCGGAATTTCCGACACACAAAGTTTGAGAGCAGGCTATAAAAATTTCCGACAACAAAATCCGTTTGCCTAAATTCCGACCGTGTGTGGCCAATTCCGATGCACAAAGTGCCACGCATGCTCAGAATAAATCTCGAGACGGAACTGCTCGGTCTGGTAAAATTAGCGTTCGGAATGGATATAGCACTTTCGTCACACTGCAATATTTTAAATTGTTTAATGCAGCGCACTCTCATCTTCTTTATAATCCTAGAAGAATGAAGTTGTTTTGCTGCTCATATTCACACAGACTTCTCACAAACTTCTTTCTTTATTATTTCTCGTGATTTCACCAATATAATATTTTGATTTGTCACATCTCCTGAAAATATTATTTATTTTTATGTTTTTATATTTTGTATTGTTTGTTTTTATTTTTTTAAATACTGATCTCCTGTTATTTTTATATATTTTTTTTATCTCCAGAATAGTTTTGGGTGTGTTTTGTGTGTCAAGTTACCACAACACGATTATTATCTTGTATTATTTAATCTCAAGGAGGATGCTTGGTGTTGGTGTCTCTTGTTAATTTCACATTGTATTTTTGACATTGTATTTTTGAAATGTACCTGCCTACTCACAAACAAACTGTCCTTTTTGAAGGAAAACACACATAGGCGAGTATTATTTAAAAAAAATACCTTTATTAAGGGGTCATAACCAAATAAAGAGGAAGGCAATGCTGGAGAAGCAGCTGAAATTGGTGAAGCCTTTGGCCCCCAGGGCACACATCAACTATTTTAATGCAAAATTGGTGACCTGAGGAGTCCATATATAAGGGAGTACAATCTGGTCCAGAAGTCCAAGAGATCATGAACAGCAGAAGATGACATATATGTCCCCAGGCTGTGTTCATACAAGAGCCTGCATCTTTTGTCAGACCAGACTGAACCCAGGCCATCACTTTCTTGTCTTCCTTCCACTCTTCCTTCCAGGCTGTGTCTGTGGTGTTGGAGTTGTGGCAGGAGGAGGAGGAGGATGATGCAACTCACACAGGTGGGTATTGGGCGTGATTTGGCCCCTCACCCCCTTAGTTAATGTTTCAAAAAGGATTTCCTCACACATGAGGCATTGGCCCTACTCCATGTCCTGCAGTTTGGTGACAGCCATAGAGGCAAAGGCCTCTTCACGAGTTTGCGTGGCTCTGAGGGCCGCAGAAGCCTCCCCAATCAGACTGAGCGCTGATTCCTCCACGTTACTCCCCTTCCTGGGTCTTTTGGTTGGAAGGTGGAGGGGAGGAACCTGAGATTCTGTGAGGCTCCTATTAGGCCCGGCCTCCTCCTGGCTGCCACTAACCCCCACCTTCTCCTGGCTGCCACATTCCACAGCGTCCTCCTGTGTGCCACATTCCACAGCCTCCTCCTGGCTGAGGTGTTCCTGTGTATGAAAAAGGGAGATAGTTTTAGTTTTTTCTTCATCAATCACACACAATTTTTATCTCATGACTGTTGCAAATTGAATGTTAACAAATATAAAAGATTATCATTCTGAGCCCAGCATTTTTCATTCTTGTCCCAATAATTTTTGCCCACTACTGTCTATTGATATGTAAAACACTTTATTAAATCAGCAATTAGTGATCAATAATAAAATCTAGTAAACACCATTTATTTATGACCAGAAATCTGTAGAACAATGCTATACCTGGCTCAAGCTGGGCTCCTCCACTTCTTCCTGGCTGGAAGTCCCAGGTTGGACATCGGAAGCCTCAGCTGGGGTGGAAGATAGGGTGGAAGGAAGTGTGGAAGGAAGGGTTGAGAGGGATTCCCTGACTTCAGTCTGGTCTGACAGAAATCGCAGTCTCTCATAGTACCACAGCCTGGGGACATAAACATCATCTGCTGCAGCTCCTGATCTCTGGGAATCCTGGACCTTCTTGCGCTCCCTAAGATAAGAGCTCCTCAGGCCACCAATTTTGGCTTTTAAATAGGGGATGGTTGCCGTGGGGACCACCGGCTTCACCAACTCCAGCAGTTTCTCCAGCGCTGCCTGCCTCTTTTGTTTATGATTATAATGCGGGTGTTTGACCTGCCACAGACAGGACAGCTCCCTGTATTTATCTATGAACAGGGGGAGGAAGTTGTGGTCATTGAAGCCATCCATTTTATCTGCAATACACAAGACAAACCCTATTGTCAGGCTAAAGTCTCCTAATCTTGTCCCAATATAGGGATCTATATTGGGACAAGATTATATAAGCAGTATAGGCCCAAGTTAAAATTGTACCTTCGTTATCACAATCGGCGCTTCCGATACTCCTTCCCCTGCTCACAGATCGTACGTACGACGCACGCGTGTTACGCTTTATATAAACTACGCATGCGTGAAACTCCGCCCGCCCCTGACGTTCTTTCTAGTCTATTCCCCGCCTCTTCTCTTTCGTCGCAGTGGGGAACACAACAGATGCGTGATAATTCCAGCAACGAGGAGGAGTAGGAAAGCCCAGGGCCAGAAACGTCACGATCCCGCAGGAGAAGATTTAAGGCCTCAAATATGGCCTTTGTTAAAATGGTGGAGATGGTGGACATATTGAAAAGGGCCGACTATGATGAGAAGCAAGGACCTTAACCAAACCCAAATGTCAGAAAGGCCAAGATCATGGCGAAAGTTGTGAAGAGTCTGCACAGGAATTTTGGGGTACGACGATTCAAGGATCAACTGAGGAAGCGGTGGTCGGACCTCAAATTAAGGGAGCACGATCAGTATAGAAGGATCAGGAGAGTGCTTTAAAAAATTAAGTAGTTGTCCTGTGTTCCTATTCTTTATTCTTATTACGTTTGTGCTGCTCCATGTGCTTTTCTTTACTGTTGTACAGTTAAAAATGGCAACTTTCATGTTCATGGACACATTATTCGTTCGTAGGAAACATTGTTCGTTCGGCCACTAAAACACCATGTTTTGTCTAGATGCAGTTCAATAAATTTTTTCTGGCCTACTTCTCTTAAAATAAGTTGGTTGTCTATATGGGTTTGTAACTAGAATGAAATGCAAACTAGATTCTGTGTAAGGAGAGGACACTCAGCAGCTGTTTACACATATGGATGCTTTTTATTAGGGGGTCCCACACAGGTGCTCAAGTGTATACTATAGGGGTGTCTCCATCTGTGAAGCTTGTACAAAACAGGTAAGTATTCAAGCAAAGGACAAAAATATTTCTTCCTCTTGGAACTCTGCCAAAACAGACAATTGTACCCCACTTCCAAGCAATGTTTCATATTCCTATTTCCGGCCTCAAATATCTGTGCTAAGTATACCTATTTTTTTTCACATAGGAGAGAAAAGACTCGGAGGACACCACTCATCAGAGGAGACCAGGGACTCCCCACCTCAGGAAGAAGGGGAAATCCCCCAAACCCAACCAGAGGAAGAGGAGGGAGACGTTATAGAAATTGTCACCACAACAGGTGAGTGTCTGCGACCACAGCTTCGGGTAAGAGATGGATGCTTGCACATTTATAATACATGGTGTGTTTTTTTGTTTTTGTTTTAGGTGATCGTGATGTTGTGGAAGAGGAATGTCATTTCACAAGTGAAAGTGCCCAGATTCTCATTGGGGAGATAATGGGGTGTAATAGGGATTTAGAAACCCTAAAGAAAAACATCAATGATGTTCAAAACAAAATGAAGAACATCATTTATGTTTTAGGGAGAATATAAAACACCCAGAAATCCCTAACTTATTGCTGGTTTATTTGTTTTTTATGACTAATTTTTGACATATTAGAAAAGCCAAATTTTGAAGATGCACACAGTGTGTCAACATGTTCTATCTGCCATCACGGGAGATCAATGTACTCATTTTGTGGGTGCAACCCCTTCCTTGATTATAAAGTAGCTGAGAGGAAGGGGTTGCACCCCCAAAACACGTCCCTTGATCCCCCATGATGGCAGCTAGCACATGTTGACATTAGGCAATTTGTGTGCATCTTCAAAATTTGGCTTTTCCAGGGGTGACATCACCCCATCTGGTGAACACAATATCAAACACAGTTTATAACACTCATGTCTGATATTGCCTTCCCTTTCTATAAGTTGAACTTTGTAAGTTCCAGAGTTGTGTATTGTTTTATGGTTTTAAACATGCCTGTTTTACCTATTAAAGGCTATTTTGTAGAAATGTGAACTCTAAAAATTTTACACAACAAACATAAAAATACCTTTTATAAACACACATGTGATTGTGCTTTACGTAAAAATTTGGATAATGACCAATGTGTGGCTTCTTCTTTCAATGCTCAAAAGCAGTTTTTGGAGTAAAGTTGTTTTTTTCCCTGTCAATGGTTGCTATTTACTAATGGCTAATTCACTTTGCACTACAAGTGCAGTTTCAATGCAGTTTCAAGAGCACTTTTAGTACAAAGTGTATTTTCCTTTAGTAAATAACACACACAGTGCTTTATAATTTTACACAATCACGCCATTTTCAGGACTCCCCAAATTTCGGTCATGGTGCTGAAAATGATGAAGATTTTTGTCAGTAATGCATTACATACATTAACAACAAAAACAAGGTGTGTGTAGCAGACCCACAACATACTTTTATAATATTAGCTGAATAAGAGATTGTCACCTCATGTCTGAAATAAATTTTGTTTGCACTGTTGAATCAAAAGGCCAACTAAATAATACCATTAAAAGAAAACCGAGGAGACAGCTAAAAGAAAGGCAAGCAGGAAATAAAATAAAATATTTCTTAAGTTTGAAAGATATCTTTTATTCGAAAATGTCTCAGACATTGTCTGGCATATTGATGGCCCCCCTACCCACAAAGTATTCCATGTATCCTCGTGGGCACTATAGGGAGCCAAGCCAGGACGGCCAGTTTCAAGCACCGTCAGCGTTTGTTCATTAGGAATTCCGGCCTCAGGCCCAACTGAGACAGCATAGTTTAGAGAATTTCTCCTTAAAAAATTGTGGAGAATACAGCAAGCCAGGATGATGTGATTGAGTTTATATTCTGCCATGTGTATGGGTGTAAGAAATAAGCAGAATCGGCTGGCCATTATTCCAAACGTGTTCTCCATCACTCTTCTGGCTCTGGCTAGCTGGTAATTAAAAACCCTCTGGTCCAGGGTGAGGGTCCTCATAGGGAATGGCCGCATAAGATGGTCCCCCAGTGCAAACTCTTCATCCACAACGAAGACGAATGGGAGTCCTTCCGCATTGTCTTGTGGAGGTGGCAAGCCCAAGCTGCCATTCTGGAGATGCCTGTAGAACTTGGTGTGGGTGATGACTCCACCATCCGACATCTGGCCATTCTTCCCAACGTCCACATACAGGAACTCATAAGTAGCCGACACCACTGCCAACATCACAATACTATTGAACCCCTTGTAGTTGTAATAGTATGACCCTACGTTGGGGGGTGGGGTGATGTGGACGTATTTCCCATCAATTGCCCCTATGCAGTTGGGAAAGTCCCACCGCTGGGCAAAGTGGGAGGCCACAGTCTGCCATTCCTGTGGGTTGGAAAGAAAACTGTGGAGTCAAACAAGAAAAAAAAAACATTTAAAGCAGATTAGACACAAACATTCTTGGCCAACATCAGTATAACATTTATTTTAGGGAGTATTTAAAGACAAAAGTATAAGGTCTACCTATCAGATTCCTCACCCCCTCTGATGGCCCATTGAAAACATTTTAGGGGGGGAGATGTTTTGGACAGGTAACTCTCTCCACTTCATTGAGAGCTGAATGCATAAATAAAGTGTGTTACTTTGGCCAGCCCCTCTTTACTTTACACTATTGGCAGCACACTGGATAGGTAAGAAGTGTCATAATACAAAGATATAAATAGACACTGTACACATTTTAGCACATTTTTACATTCTGCTATTACCTATCAAGATAATAATAGGATACAAAAACTTTAAACATTACCAATTGAAAGTATTCAGGCAGGCCCTTGCACTACATGCTTTGGGGAATTCATCCATAAACCTGACCACAAAAGAGGTCGGTATAGTGTGTATGGGTTTGGCAAAGTCAGAATATAGAGGATTGGTATCAGCTGACTTAGCAGTTGGGGGGAGGGAGGGTTCCAAATGGTTTTGGGACCCAAAAAAAAAGCCTTTGGTACTCTGCCTGAATTTAAAGCACAAATAACATTTATACACATTTTAGGTGGTGTTTAGGGTACAGCACTACTATGGAGCTGACAAAATACATTGTTAAGTGACTAGGCGAGGTAGATATGGGCCCAGGAGAGAATGCTGGGGAGGTAAGTGAAGGCAAATATGCATGAAGGACAAAAAAAAATTCCAGCATACATGAGGACAAAGGGGACATTCACGGCATATTATAATCATGGTAATTAGGGAATAAGGAAAGAAATACAATACATTAGTAAACATTAAATACAATAAAATGTGATGTTAAAGGATAAATCTTACTTTAATATAGTCCTTCTGCAGGACCTGGATGATGGCAGAACAGGTCTCCGGGATAATGATCCCCAGAGCCTGGGGGGAGATGCCTGTCGAGAACTTGAGGTCCTGCAGGCTTCTCCCCGTCGCCAAGTACCGCAACGTGGTGACTAGCCTTTGCTCTGGAGTGATGGCTTGCCACATGCAGGTATCCTGCCTGCTGATATAAGGGGTCAGTAAAGCCAACAAATGGTGAAATACGGGGTCCGTCATCCTGAGAGAGTTCCTGAAAGCGTCAGGATTATTCTCACGGATCTCACGGAGCAGAGGCATGTGACAGAATTGGTCACGCTGGAGCAACCAATTCTTGGTCCATGAACTCCTCCTCGCCTTGTTCATGGATTGGGCTTGTGTCAAAGTAAGAACTCCAACACCAAGCCCCTGCACAGCACGAACTCTACGATGAGTACGTACACGCAACATGGTTAGAAAACGGTCAGCTGGTCAGAACAAAGTAACAGAACGCAATGAAGAACAGCAAGGCCTGTGAAGAGCGACCTGAAAATCAGTAACGAATGGACAAGAACACAATGATGAATCAATAGGAACTCACTGCACGCACTGAAGAACAGATACAAACCCACAAGCACAAACTGAACAGCAGAAAAACGCTCTGAAAACCACGAGGCTGAAAAGCGCGAATCGTCTCTCACCAAACTTTTACTAACACGAGATTAGCAAAAGGAGCCCAAAGGGTGGCGCGCTTTGTATTGCACTGCCCTTTTATAGTCTCGTCGTACGTGGTGTACGTCACCGTGTTCTTGACGTTCGGAAATTTCCGAGAACTTTGTGTGACCGTGTGTATGCAAGACAAGTTTGAGCCAACATCCGTCGGAAAAAATCTGATGGATTTTGTTGTCGGAATGTCCGAACAATGTCCGGCCGTGTGTATGGGGCATAAGAGCTGTTAGGATGTGGAATTCCCTTCCACAGACAGTGGTTTCAGCGGGCAGCATCGATAATTTAAAAAAACTAATAGATAAGCACCTGAATGACCACAACATACAGGGATATACAATGTAAAACTGACATAAAATCACACACATACGTTGGACTTGATGGACTTGTTTCTTTTTTCAACCTCTCCTATTATGTAACCATGTAATTAAAATACTAAAATAAAGTAATTACTGTACCGCAGGTGAAAGTCTAATGCCCTGTACACATGGTCGGATTTTCTGACGGAAAATGTGTGATAAGACCTTGTTGTCGGAAATTCCGACCGTGTGTGGGCTCCATCGCACATTTTCCATCGGAATTTCCGACACACAAAGTTTGAGAGCTTACTATAAAATTTTCTGACAACAAAATCCGTTGTCGGAAATTCCGATCGTGTGTACACAAATCCGATGCACAAAGTGCCACGCATGCTCAGAATAAATTAAGAGACGAAAGCTATTGGCGTACTACGTACGTGTTTTACATCACCATGTTTAGAACGATCAGATTTTCCGACAACTTTGTGTGACCGTGTGTATGCAAGACAAGTTTGAGCCAACATCCGTTGGAAAAAATCCATGAATTTTGTTGTTGAAATGTCCGATCAATGTCCGACCATGTGTACAGGGCATAACAGACACACAAAAAATTCCATTCCATTTTTATTCTTTTCTGTCTGAGTCTACTTTAGAGAAGTGCTTCATTCCAACACTCAAGGGCTATTTACTGTAGCAACCGGCAACTGTTGAAACATCAAACTCTTTGGTCAGGAGTATATAATATGAACAGGTTGTAGCCAGGTGCCCATCTAGCTTATTTGCTGATAGCCACTATGCAAGAAAATCAGATAATCACACACCATTAATAAAAGCAGTACAAAGGGGATGAATCACTCTGTGGAATTGACAAGTAGAAATTATGTTTTGGCCTGTACGCCTGCTATTGGTGGAGTGTGATGGGAGAGCAGTCTGTACACATGTACTGCACTGCTAGGTAGTTTGCCTTACCCCAGCGTAGTCTGTTCACTCCTCTGATTGCTATATGCTGACCATTGACACCCACGGCTCTTCACAGCCATTAAAGCAGAGTTCCACACAAAAATGGAACTTCCCCTTTTCGGAACCCTCCCCCCCTCCGGTGTCACATTTGGCACCTTTCAGGGGGGAGGGGGGTGCAGATACCCGTCTAAGACAGGTATATGCACCCACTCCTGGCATAGACTCCCATGGGAGTCTATGCCTCTTCCCGTCCCCACCGCGCTGTCTGCTAAGAACACACAGCTCCCAGAAGAGAGTGGGGACCACTTGGGACGCGCAGCGCGACTCGCGCATGCGCAGTAGGGAACCAAGAAGTGAAGCCACAACGCTTCACTTCCTGATTACCTCACCTAGGATGGCGGCGGCAGCTGCCGAGAACCGAGCGGGTTCTCGGCGTCCCCTGCCGACATTGCTGGACCCTGGGACAGGTAAGTGGCCATGTATTAAAAGTCAGCAGCTGCAGTATTTGTAGCTGCTGGCTTTTAATATTTTTTTTTTGGGCGGCGTGGGTGGACCCCCGCTTTAAGCTCAAAATCTACATAGAGAGGAAGAACTCTGCAGAAAGCTTCTTCTTGCCTAAGGAGCTGACAGCAACAACAGTCATCTGGGATATAAGAATATCCAGGGCAAGCAGTTTAGCCTTTAAGAAGAAGTCATTCAGTGTAGAGGAGGGATGAGGACTATACCCTTCACCTATAGGTGGGATGTGGTGCCACCATTGGTTGTTACTGCAGCTAAGAAACAAAAGCTCTATTGCCATCACTCTGCAGTGATTTGATTTGCCCCATCAGGTCAGCAGAGGTGGGGATGTGGGACATGGGGTGTATTTTCATGACCCAGAACTTAGTCAATTCCTGGGACAGTCACATGGAAATTGGGGCAGTTGGGAGGTATAAAAGGAACATAGAATAAAAGTATTAATATTAAGGTATACATACACTTTAAAACCCTGGCAAAGTCCCTAAACTAATCCTGCTCTATCCAACACTAAATACAGTGCATTGAAAAAGCATTCATACCCCTTGAAATTTTCCAAACTTTGTCATGTTACAACCAAAAACGTAAATGGATTTTATTGGGATTTTATGTGATAAACCAACACAAAGTGGCACATAATTGTGAAGTGGAAGGAAAATTATAAATGGTTTTCAAAATTTTTTACAAATAAATATGTGAAAAGTGTGCATTTGTATTCAGCCCCTCTAAGTCAATACTTTGTAGAACCACCTTTCGCTGCAATTACAGCTGCAAGTCTTTTTTGGGGATGTTTCTACCAGCTTTGCACATCTACAGAGTGACATTTTTGCCTATTTTTCTTTGGGAAATAGCTCAAGCTCTGTCAGATTGGATAGAGAGACAGCAATTTTCAAGTCTTGCCACAGATTCTCAATTGGATTTAGGTCTGGACTTTGACTGGACTTTGACTGGGCCATTCTAACATGAACATTCTAACATGAATATGCTTTGATCTAAACAATTCCATTGTAGCTCTGGCTGTATGTTTAGGGTCATTGTCCTGCTGGAAGGTGAACCTTTGCCCCAATCTCAAGTCTTTTGCAGACTCTACCATGTTTTTTTCTAAGATTGCCATATATTTGGCTCCATCCATCTTCACTTCAACTCTGACCAGCTTCCCTGTCCCTGCTGAAGAAAAGCATCCCCACAACATGATGCTGCCACCACCATGTTTCATGGTGGGGGTGTTGTGTTCAGGGTGATGTGCAGTGTTTTCCGCCACACATAGCATTTTGCTTTTAGGCCAAAAAATTCAATTTTGGTCTCATCTGACCAGAGCACCTTCTTCCACGTGTTTGCTGTGTCCCCCACATGGTTTCTCATTAACTGCATATGGGACTTCATATGGCTTTCTTTCAACAACGGCTTTCTTCTTGCCACTCTTCCATAAAGGCCAGATTTGTGAAGTACATGACTAATAGTTGTCCGGTGGACCTATGCTCCCACCTGAGCTGTGGATCTCTGCAGCTCCTCCAGAGTTACTATGGGCCTCTTAGCTGCTTCTCTGAATAATGCTCTTCATGCCTGTCAGTTTAGGTGGACGGCCATGTCTTGGTAGGTTTGCAGTTGTGCCATACTCTTTCCATTATCAGATGATGGATTGAACCGTGCTCTGTGAGATGTTCAAAGCTTGGGATATTTTTTTATAACCTAACCCTGCATTAAACTTGTCCCTGACCTATCTGATTTGTTCCTTGGCCTTCACGATGCTCTTTGTTCACTAAGGTTCTCTAACAAACCTCTGAGGGCTTCACGGAACAACTGTATTTATACTGAGATTAAATTACACACAGGTGGACTCTATTTACTAATTAGGTGACTTCTGAAGGCAATTGGTTCCACTAGATTTTAGTTAGGGGTATTAGATTAAAGGGGGCTGAATACAAATGCACACCACACTTTTCAGATATTTATTTGTAAAAAATGTTGAAAACCATTTATCAATTTCATTTTACTTCACAATGATGTGCTAATTTCTGTTGGTCTATTTTTGATTGTAAATGTGGAAAATTTAAAGGGGTATGAATACTTTTTCAAGGCACTGTAAAAAAAATTACTGGAGTTGTGGTTTATGGCAGATATTAAAATATAATCCTAATGTTCATGTATTGATGTGTCAAACTCTCAATTAATCTAATGCTTGCACATTCTCTTATATGCATCAGACCAGTGTCCTAATTCACTGTATTTCTTGCTAATTTAAATTTTAGTTACTATTCTAAAATGTACCTGACATCAAATACTGATGTGATTTTTGAATTTTAAATGCTTAAGGGAAAGCATTTCATAGGCCGATCTTTAGATCCACTGAGTGTCAGTATCCTTGCTGCAGGAAAGCTGAGATAAAATAAATAACAGGATAAAGTACATATCATATTTTGTTTAGTGCATCTTTATGACCAGTTAATTAGATACTGTATGCCTACCCATTAATACAAACAGCCAAACGGCAATATCTATGTCTGAAGCTCAAAACAAAAAACGGAGTAAAAAGATTTGCACATTCAAGCAAACAATAGAAAGGGAAATGTACATGATTTTAGCAACCTTGACTAATGAATAAAAACATGCAGTCAGTAGCAGTTCCATGGGCAAGAACACCTTGTTAAAAGCCAAGCTCAAAGGAGACCAGTCAGACCTCTGCAAACTGACAGGTAGTTGACAACTGCTCAAATTAGCACTCTTTAAACATATCACATCAAATCTCATAGAGTAAAAAATACAGGAGCAAAGGGCAAAGCCAGAGTTCACCCCTCAGTTAAGAACAGGAAATTAGGGTTACAGTGGGCACCAAAACTGAATACATGAAGATTGAAAAGACATCAGTTGGTGTCATAAATTGTCAAATCTGTTACAACATGCAGATAGTAGTGTACTGATTAGCTATTACCACATGAAAAACATCCGGCTTTGTGTCTATGGTTTAACTTGGACCAAAATCCCTTATGCCTCGTACACACTAGTGGATTTTCCGTCCGAAAAAACTCAAGCTTGCCTTGCATACACACGGTTACACAAAAGTTCTTTTAACTTTCGACCGCCAAGAACGCGGTGACGTACAATACTACGACGAGCCGAGAAAATGAAGTTCAATGCTTCCAAGCATGTGTCGAATTGTTTCCGAGCATGTTTCCGAGTAATTTTGCGCGTTGGAATTTGTACAGATGATCACATTTTCGGATAGGAACTTTTTCCGTCCAAAAAACTGAGAACCTGCTCTCAGTCTTTTGCTGGAGGGAATCCCTCCAGCAAAAGTCAGATGGAGCATACACACAGTCGCATTTTGTAACCAAAAGCTTTCATCGGTCTATTGCTGGCCGAATTTCCAATCGTGTGTACACGGCATTAGAAACATTTCCAGGGTTTATTAAATGCATGTCGTAAAGAATTATTTCTGAGGGAAATGGGATTCAGACAAGTACTAGACAAGAGTACCTAAAAAGCCTAATTACTGAATATATGTAATTGTTTTTACTATATACAGTGCCTTGAAAAAAGTATTTATGCCCTTTGCAATTTTCCACATTTTGTCATGTTACAACCAAAAATGTAAATGTATTTTATTGGAATTTTACGTGATAGACCAACACAAAGTGGCACATAATTGTAAAGTGGAAGGAAAATGAAAAATGGTTTTCAATATTTTTTACAAATAAATATCTGAAAAGTGTGGCGTGGATTTGTATTCAGCCCCCTTTACTCTTATACCCCTGACTAAAATCTAGTGGAATCAATTGCTTTCAGAAGTCACCTAATTAGTAAATAGACTCCACCTGTGTGTAATTTAATATCAGTATTAATACAGCTGTTCTGTGAAGCCCTCAGAGGTTTGTTAGAGAACCCTAGTGAACAAACAGCACCATGAAGGCCAAGGAACACAGCAGACAGGTCAGGGATAAAGTTGTGGAGAAGTTTAAAGCAGGGTTAGGTTATAAAAAAATATCCCAAGCTTTGAATATCTCACTAAGCACTGTTCAATCCATCATCCGAAAGTGGAAAGAGTATGGCACAATTGCAAACCTACCAAGACCTGGCTGTCCATCTAAACTGACAGGTCTAACAAGGAGAGTATTAATCAGAGAAGCAACCAAGAGGCCCATGGTAACTCTGGAAGAGCTGCAGAGATCCACAGCTCAGGTGGGAGAATCTGTCCACAGGACAACTATGAGTTGTGCACTCCACAAATCTGGCATTTTTGGAAGAGTGGCAAGAAGAAAGCCATCGTTGAAAGAAAGCCATAAGAAGTCCCATTTGCAGTTTGCAAGAAGCCATGTGGGTGACACAGCAAACATGTGGAAAAAGGAGCTCCGGTCAGATGAGTCCAAAATTGAACATTTTGTCCTAAAAGCAAAATGCTATGTGTGGCAGAAAACTAACACTGCACATCACCCTGAACACATCATCACCACCGTGAAACTTGGTGGTGACAGCATCCTGTTGTGGGGATGCTTTTCTTCAGCATGGACAGGAAAGCTGAGGGAAGAGTTGACGGGAAGAGGGATGGAGCCAAATACAGGTCAATCTTAGAGAAAAACCTGTTATGCCGCATACACACGGTCGGACTTTCTAGAAAGCTAGGTCCGACGTACTTGCCGCCAGACTTCCGGCGGACTACCGCCGGACTTTCTGAACGGCCGGACTTGCCTACACACGGCCGGACTTTCCGGAATCCGGTCTTCCCGACGGACTTCCAGAATGAACGGACTTTCCCACACATGGACAAGTCCGTTCATTTTGAACGTGACTCGGGTACGACGGGACTAGAAAAGGAATTCAATCTCGCCGCTTTTTTTGGCGAGATTGAAACCTTGCGAGCCCCGTCGCAGGCCCTTAGGTCTGGTATGGAACTTTAAGGGGAACCCCCTACGCCGAAAAACCGGCGTGGGGGTCCCCCCAAAATCCATACCAGACCCCGATCCGTGGTCGACCACGCCCCCTAAAACGTCACAGTCCCAGCATGCCCAGGGACTGTGACATCATATGGGGGCGGGTTCTCCGCCTATATAAGTCACAACGCAGCCCTCAGAGACCAGTCCAGCCGGAGAGAGCGTCGTGTCAACATCTGGGGGAAGAGAAGAGAACACAAGAAGCCAAGAAGCCAAGAAGTCCAGAAGTCCGGACCTCCGCTGGCAATAGAGCTACCTGAAGACAGCGGAGGGGCCGGCCGAAGACCTGGGACACCGGGAGAAGAGGCCGGAGAGCGGAGAAGAACCAACCGGACGCCGGGAGAAGATGAACCGGAGGGACCCCCGAAGACGGAAGAAGACCCCCCCCCCGGAGCTGTTTAATAAATTATTTTAAAAACCTGTGTTGTGTTTTATTATTGACACTTTTTACCTAGGTGAATGGGTAGGGGTACCATGTACCCCATACTCATTCACATAGGGTGGGGGGGCCGGGATCTGGGGGCCCTCTTATTATAGGGGGCTCCCGGATTCCGATAAGCCCCCCGCCCGCAGACCCCGACAACCAACGGCCAGGGTTGTCGGGAAGAGGCCCTTGTCCTCATCAACATGGGGGCAAGGTGCTTTGTGGTGGGGGGGGCACCGTAAGGCGCCCCCTCCCCCAAAGCACCCCCCCATGTTGAGGGCATGCGGCCTGGTACGGTTCAGGAGGGGGGGGGCGCTCGCTCGTCCCCACCCCCTTTCCTGACCGGCCGGGCTGCGTGCTCGGATCGGGGTCTGGTATGGATTTTGGGGGGACCCCCACGCCGGTTTTTCGGCGTAGGGGGTTCCCCTTAAAGTTCCATACCAGACCTAAGGGCCTGGGATGCCCCCCGCGCTCGCCGCAATGGGAAAATTTGTTTTTCCTATTGCAGCGAGCGCGAGATGCATTAACCTGCTCCTCCATCGTATCTGGTCCTTCGGACTAGCATACAGACGAACGGGCTTTCCGTCAGGAACTGAGTCCGGCGGAGGTACGACGTAAAGATTTGAAGCAGGCTTCAAATCTAAAGTACGTCGGATTTCCGCCCGAAACGGTCCGTCGGAAGTCCGATGGAGACCACACACGGTCGGATTGTCCGCCGGACTTGGTCCGGCGGCGTCCGTCGGACTTTTGCAGGTGAAAAGTCCGACCGTGTGTACGCGGCATTAGAGTCTACAAAAAACTTGCCTTTTTTTTTAAAGCACTGCCGTCTGAGGACCCGAAGATCACGGGCATCTAATATTGCATTTTGGCCTTGCCCCTTGCGCACAGAGATTTCTCCAGATTCTTGAAATCATTTGATGATATAAGGTACTGTAGATGAAAATATATTTAAAGTATTTACAATTTTACATTGAGGAACATCATTCTGAATAGTTTGACAATTTTTAGAAGCAGCTTTTCACAGATCGGTGACTCTCTGCTAATCTTTACTTCTAAGACACTCTGACTCTGTAAAATGGCCTTTTTATACCCAGTCATGTTACTAATCTGTTGCCAATTAACCTAATTAGTTCCTTGTTATTATCCATTCCTATGTCAGCCTTTTGTTGGATTATCCTAACTTTTTTGAGAAATGTTGGTGTCATCAATTTCAAAAGTACCTCATTTTTTCCTAAAATGTAAAATCTTCTCAGTTTAAACATTTCATATGTTTTGTATTTTTTTTTATTGTGAATAAAAAATATGAGTTTATGAGATTTGCCAGACATTGCATTCTATTTTTATGTAGATTTAACACTATGTCCCAGCTTTTTTGGAGTAGGGGTTGTATCTTGTCTATGCTAGACTGCTTTAACCAAACTTCTCTTAAAGGGACTTTGCTTGTTTCGATAAAGCCCTTTCAATAGTTCCAGGTGTATGAGTGTTTCTTGGGTCCAGGTACAGGTTAGGTAACAGGACAGTAGGACCCAAATATTCCAGCAGTTACTCCAGAAGTAAGTATACCTGTCATTGCCAACTTGTTTTTAATTATATTGTGGGTATTTGGACTGACATCTTAATAATGACTTCTCCTTCTAGTGAATAGAGATTCAGTCAGTAAAGTCTAAAAGCTCTGCAACATAAAAAGAATACAATTACAGATTTCATAATTCACATCTCACATGTTTACTTCCAGGCACCCATATGAAAGGGTTGATTTCACACGATGTAAACAATCTTGGCATCTTTGCAGAACAACAGCACATATGTGGCACCCTCCTAGATAGGTTGCTATGATGATAGGTGCATTTAGTTATTTTTGGATCCTCTGTAATCATTGCAGCTATTGATTCTTTTGGGCTGTTCTAGATTTCACAGGCTGCATGTTTGATTGCTTCCCCCTGTATTTCTGAGGCTTTCAGAACATAGGGAGCTGGGAGAGTCAAATAGGCAGCTTGCATATTTACTGTGCTGCAGCCAATCCCCAGGGATTACCCCTAATGCAGGCAATCAGACGCTATAGCTGGCTTCTATGGTCTTTGCCTATAGCAGCCCCTTTCCCATAAGGCAAGCAGGCCTAGTGGTACTCAGTTGCCCCCAGGACCTATACACAATGCTATAGTGCCTGGCATGCACAAACTGAGCAAAGCAAACAGGTATGTGCAGTTGGCAGACAGGAAAGGTTCAGAATAGGTTCAGAATCCAAAAAAAAATGGCAGGAGGGGTTCAGAAAATATAGTCGAAATCCAATTCAAGGTCATTAACGACGTAATCCAATCTAGCAGAGCAAGGCAAACAAACGGAGAGCATGAAACATGTAACAAATGCAATATCACAAGCATGAGACTGCAGGCTTGGCTGGTTTCAATCAGGTTTGGTCTCCACACAGAGACTCACCACATCAATTACCTTGCAGGTGGACAGGCAGAGAGAATGTATCACAACCATAGCAGGGATGCTGGAATGAGACTAGCAGCTGTGAAGGATCAGGAGCACTACACGCTCCTGACAGTAGGTAGCTGGAGGATAACATGACTTCAAATGTTTCCACCCACCTCACAGAAAAAAAAGAGATGTTGATTTAAATAAATACATAGTAGGTGAGGTTGAAAAAAGACACAAGTCCATCAAGTCCAACCTGTGTGTGTGTGATTATATATCAGTATTACATTGTATATCCCTGTATGTTGCTGTCGTTCAGGTGCTTATCTAATAGTTTTTTAAAACAATCGATGCCACAACACCTCCCCCCCCGCTGAAACTACCGCCTGTGGAAGGGAATTCCACATCCTTGCCGCTTTTACAGTAAAGAACCCTCTATGCAGTTTAAGGTTAAACCTCATTTCTTCTAATTTTAGGGGTTGCATCTCAGGTAGGCGAAGATTGTGTCTGTACCAAGTCCTGTAGATAAGCGTCTGTACCGACAAAATATCTCCAGGGCCTCCATTTGTCAATAAATTGTTCCTCTTTGTTTTGTAGAGTTGCCGTCAGTTCCTCCATACGTAAAATACAGTTAACTTTTGAATACCACAGAACCCTGGTCGGGGGGAGAGGATCACGCCAGAGCGCCGGAATGCATGCTCTTGCAGCGTTTAGGAGTTGCATAGTCAATGTTTTCTTATACTTTTGAATCGGTCTTGTGGTCAGGTGTAGGAGGCATGCGGCCGGGTTATCTTTGAGAACGACCGAGGTCAGACTTTGAATAGTCGAAGTCACCTCCTCCCAAAAGGGTCTCAGAAGTGGGCACGACCAAAAAATGTGGAGCAAGCTTCCCACTTCCCTGTCACATCTCCAACACCTATCCGACAGCGACGGATTCGTTTTATGTAGCACGTATGGGACTCTGTACCACCTGGTCAGGATTTTGTATCCCGCTTCTTGATATTGGCTCGCAATCGAGGACTTATGTGCCAAGACCAGGACCTTCTCTCTTTGCTGAGTGGAGAACTGAGTCCCCAGATCCCTTTCCCATTTCAGGAGGAACTCTGGAGTTGAGTCCCCCCCCCGACCCGAGAGAAGACTGTACAAGAAAGACAGTGTGTGTCTGATAGGTTCTCCAGACCTGCAGAGGGATTCCAGAGGAGTGTAGCTCCGAGGGACATAGGATAATTCCTGTAGCGTCCTCAGATAGTGCCTAAGTTGGAGAGTGCTGAAGCCGTCTAATGGAGGATCTATGAGTCTGGAGAGTGTGGAGGCAGTTGGGAACTCTCCCCGGGGCCAAATCTCACCTAGAGCCTGCTTCTCATTAAACTTTAATTGTCTCAATCTACGACTTGTGAGTCCGGGGGTAAAGTCCGGGTTACCTATAATAGGCGTCATGGGTGAGGGTAACGGTGATATGTCTGTGGTGCGGAATATTTTCCTCGCCACCCGAAGGGTGGCCCCTATTAGCGGGTGGGATTTCATGTCCGCCGGCAGAGTGGACAAGAGCCACGGTGATGGGAGTAAGGGAATAGAGGAATCTTCAACTTCCATTCCCACCCATTGTTTGGAGTCTCTATTGCAGTGCCAATCGGCAATCCTGGCTAAGTGTACCGCTTGGTAATATCGAAATATATCCGGGAGACCCACTCCCCCCTTGTCTTTGGGTTTGGTCAGTGTTTGTAATTTCGTTCTGGGGGATTTATGAGACCAGATAAACTCTCTAATGATAGACTGAATTTGCTTGAAGAAAGTAGTTGGTAGCTGGATCGGTAATGTTTGAAGTATATATAAAATCCGGGGTAGGGCTGTCATTTTCAGGGCGTTACAACGCCCAAACCAGGTCAAGGTGAGCCTGTGCCACGTCTGGAGATCTATCTTAAGTCTCTGAAGTAGGGGTGCAAAATTGCTGTTGTATAAATGTGCCAAGTCCGGGGTGATGTCCACCCCCAAATAGCGGATAGATTTCTCCGCCCACCTAAAGGGGAAGGATTTGCTCATGCTTACCGCTTCCATAGCTGGTAATGTGATGTTTAACACCGCGGACTTGGCACAATTGACTTTGAAATTTGATATTTCCCCATACACCCTAAGAGCTGACAAGATATTGGGTAGAGTGATACGCGGGTTGGAGACAAAAAAGATCAGATCATCGGCGAAAGCCGCGATTTTGTGATGTCCCGAGGGCTTAGCTATACCCGTTACATTAGGGTGCTGCACATGAACGGCTCGAGGGTGAAAATGAAAATCAGTGGGGACAGGGGGCACCCCTGTCTCGTCCCGTTTGTAATGTCAAAGAATTCCGAACGCCACTCGTTGACCCGTACCGCCGCCGAGGGAGTCGAGTATAGAGACGACACCCAGCCTCTCATGTTTGGGCCCATACCGATATGCTCCAGGGTGGCCCGCATAAAATGCCAGGCCACCCTATCGAAAGCCTTCTCTGCATCCGTGGAGAGGAGCAGAAAAGGCTTCTGGACTGATCTCGCTTCATGGATTAAATTGAGAACTCTGATGGTATTGTCCCTCGACTCCCTCAGCGGCACAAACCCTGCCTGGTCTAGGTGAACTAGCTGTGGGATATGTGGCAAGATTCTATTGGCGAGGATTTTGGAAAATAATTTCAGATCTACGTTAAGCAACGCAATCGGGCGATAGTTACTGCAATAATTGGGATCTTTCCCCTCTTTTGGGATCAGGGATATAAATGCCCGTAAGGAGTCTACCATGTTAGTGCTAGTATTATCCCCCTTTAGTGAGTTGTATGCTTTCAGGAAGTGTGGCGATAAGTTGGGTTCAAAAGTCTGGTAATAGGTCAGAGTGAAGCCATCCGGCCCCGGTGCCTTCCTGGGTTTCGTTTGTGCCAGGGCTAGCAATAGTTCTTCCTGGGTAATATCCACTTCAAAAGCGTCACTTATTTCAGTTGGCAAAGTAGGCATGCCTGAGGCCCTGATGTATTCACCCGCCAACCTCTCCTTCTCCACTAAAGAGCCAACGGGTTCCCCCCTGTGTAAATTGTATAGTTGTCGATAGTACTCAACAAATTCACTGGCTATATCCCTAGAGGTATGGACTTTTGTCCCCTGTGAGGTCACTATAGATGGAATGTAGGTGCGTTGTCTCGGAGCCCGTAGAAGTCTGGCCAACATGGTACCTGGCTTATTGGAAAATTCGAACATGGCTCTTCTAGCCCAAGCCAGATTCTGTAATGTTTTTTGGTACAAAAGGTCTTTCAGTTCACCCCTGGCCTTCAGTAAAGCCTTGAGGTGTGTTTCGGCCATGGACTTCTTGTGTAGCTGCTCGAGAGACCGCACCTGGGATATCAAGAGATCGATCTGTTTGGTTCTTTCCCTTTTTTTGGCAGCCCCGATCCTAATTAGTTCCCCTCTTATTACACATTTGTGGGCCTCCCATATTGTCATTGAAGACAGTGAAGGGTCTGTGTTTTCTGAAAAATAGTTGGTTAATGTCCTACTTATCTCTGCACGTATTTCCGGGATTTGTAGCAGAGACTCGTTAAGTTTCCATGTAGGGGGGGATCTGAGTTCTGTATCCCAGCACATGGTTACATGCGTGGGAGCATGATCCGATAGGGAAATGTAATCAATTTGGGATGAAGTGACCCAGGGGAGATCTTTATGCTGGATCTGGAAGAAGTCTATCCTGGAGTAGGTTCCATGCACCGCCGAGAAGTAGGTGTAATCCCTCTCCTCAGGGTGCATGACCCTCCAGGGATCAACCAACTGCAGGCCAGCCAACTCCTGTTTAAGTTTTTTCAGGTAGCCGAAGGACAAGTGAGATGCTCCTCTCGAAACGTCAAGGAGCGGCTCCTGGGCAAAGTTAAAGTCACCGCCCATCAGGAACAGACCCTCCCGGAACTCTAGGATCAGGGGAGTGAGTGTTCGCAAGAAGGACAAGTGGTCAGAATTAGGGAAATAGACATTGACCAGAGTCACTGTGGTATTCCTAATTTTGCCTTTCAGGAGCAGGTACCGCCCCAGTGGGTCCGCTCTCACCTCTAGCAGCGTCCACGGTACAGATCTGGCTATCAATATGCTAACCCCCTTAGATTTCGACAAGGGGGAGGGAGCATGGTATACGTTGGGGAAATCCCTGTTGCAAAGTCTGGGAACTGCCGACTGTTTGAAATGAGTTTCCTGAATAAACGCCACCTGAGAGCGTGTCTTCCTCAGGTCAGAGAGGAGCCTAGAGCGTTTTTCCGGTGTCGCCAGACCCCTAACATTGAGAGAGGTAAATTTTATCTCACCTTGCGTACGTGAACCCGAGGGAATTCCCAGGGAGGCCATGTCGCTCACCAATACCAAACCGAAAATACAAAAATAAAGAAAATGATCAGAGAGTTATAAAGCTTGGGGTAAGGGGGGGGGGGGGGTCACAGTCGGGGGCGAAAGGGAGTGGAGAAAGGAGAAGAGAAGGGGGGGGAGAGTAGAAGTGGAGGGGAGGACCGGGAGAGAAAGGAAAAAGTAAAGAAGCAAAGCTGGGAGATGAAAAAGAACAATACTAAGAAGGATAAATGAATTATCCCACTGTTGCTAAACTAAGCCTTGCGCACGTATGCGCTACCTATTAGCGGGTGTGGAAGACTAGACTCTGCGACACAGCGGGAGACGTGTCGACAGGTGAGAACCGGCATATTAGGAGATACCGGACTACTACCGTTATAAATGAAACATAAAAAATAATAAAAATTTTTCCAAAAACAACTCTATTTGCCATATTGCAGAACCTTCAGGCCGCGTGTATGTAACCCCCTGTAATGTAGTGTATATGAACACAGAGAGATACATACACTAGCTTCCCGTTCGCAACACAGCTATCACAGTGAACTCTGGTATCAAACCTCAAAACATTATTAAGCTATACACAATTCCGTGGCTTGTGGATCAGGGCTCCTTCAGCGCCGCTCCCCCACCCCTTCAACAAAAAATGAGAGAAAAACTGTAAACGGAGGGCAACAAAGAAAAAAAACAGACAAAAAATGTCTCCGTTAAAAGAGGTGAGTAATGGAGGGGGGGCGCAGCGCGAAGGCCCCAATAGCATTTGGGTCCAAGCAACCATTTTAGGCATTGCCTCCCTGTATCTAGGGGCAAGGCCCCTCAATAACATATATACAAAATAAGCCCTTTAGACTATCTATGACCCACTCACGGAACCGTGTGGATATATTATGTGGTCAGGAGGGATAGTCCAATCAAGACTCTGGTGAAGTGAGGTTGTCTCTCGGAGAAATCCTGGATCTTGAACGCCATTGTCGTCTACTGGGTCTTTGGGGTCTCGGTGATGCAGAGCGTGGGTTGTTGAAGGTTATTGGAAAGTCCAGCCAGTTGGGTACAGAGAAACCGAGGATCGCCAAGAATCCGAACAGATCAGGAAGCTGGTCCGGCCATCGCAGTACAAAAGAGTTGTTCCCTTTCAGCACTATCAAGTGGAAGGGGTGTCCCCATCTGTATGTGGCGCCCGTTGATCTGATTGCTTCAAGTAATGGTCGTAGTTGGCCCCTCATGCGCAGGGTGAGTCGCGATAAATCAGGGAAAAGTTGCACAGACGCCCCATCAAAGTCCAAGGGACCCCGGGTCCATGCTCTTTGTAAAATTTCCTCCTTAATTGTGTAATAGTGAACTCTCGCCAATACATCTCTCGGTGCGGGATCATCTCCTCCCCTAGGACCCTGTACACGGTGCACTCGGTCCAGTTCCAACTCATCTGTAGGTGGTTTGTCCAGCAATCGGTTGAATATGGCCACTATCGTGGCTCTGAGATCACTTCCCGATGTGGCTTCAGGTAGGCCGCGCACCCTAATGTTGTTTCTCCTGCTGCGATTCTCGCCATCATCTATGGAAAGCTGCATCAGGATCAAGCGCTTTTTATAATCAACATGAACCTTTTCCATGGCTGACATTCTGGATTCAAGCAGGGAAGAGGATGTTTCCACCTCAGATACCCTGGAGTCCACTGTATCTATCCTCTGCTTAAGGTCATGGATTTCTTTAGAAAGGGTATTCACAATTGTAGCTGCAGAGTCAGAGATATCTTTTTTAGTAGGGAGAAGGGCGATCAGCTCTTTCCAGCCTTCAGGGAGTGCTGGCCCCTGTGTGCTGGCAGTCTGTACAGTTTGCACGAATGAGCAACTATCTAACCCCGGGATTTCTGGGGATAGGATCGGGGAGTCCGGTCTATTGGGGAGAGACCCGTTACCTTGTGAGGCGCTGGGGGGTCCTTTGCCCGTCTTTTTGAGCGATGCTGTGCCTGCGTTGTTGTTGCGCGGCGGCGCCATCTTGGATTCCTGGGCCTGTAACGGAGTGGCCGAATTCCGCAGAAAATATGCTGCAATGTCCGCGGTTTTGTTGGCTGCGGGAGATCCCGGGGGTCTGTCCGTCATGGACATGTAGTTGTTTACCCGGTAGGTGTATTAGATCCGGTTCCCGGCCTGAACGAAGCACGGAGCTCCCAGGAGAAGCAGCCTCACAGCGCCATTGCCAAGCCACGCCCCTGATTTCTTCTAATTTTAGTGGCCACGTGTCTTATTAAACTCCCTTCCGCAAAAAAAGTTGTATCCCTATTGTGGGGTCACCAGTATGGTATTTTTAAATCATATCCCCTCTCAAGCGTCTCTTCTTTCTTCATAACTAATATCCTCCAGACCCTTTGTTAGCTATGTTGCCCTTCTTTGTACTCGCTCCATTTCCAGTACATCATTCCTGAGGACTGGTGCCCAGAACTGGACAGCATACTCCAGGTGAGGCCGGACCAAAGTCTTGTAGAGTGGGAGAATTATCGCTTTATCCCTGGAGTTAATCCCCTTTTTAATGCATGCCAAAATTCTGTTTGCTTTGTTAGCAGCAGCTTGGCATTGCATGCCATTGCTGGGCCTATCATCTACTAGGACCCCCAGGTCCTTTTACATCCTAGATTCCCCCAGAGATTCACCCCCTAGTGAGTAGATTGCATTCATATTTTTGCCACCCAAATGCATTATTTTACATTTTTCTACATTAAACCTCATTTGCCATGTAGTTGACCACACCATTAATTTGTTCAGATCTTCTTGCAAGGTTTCCACATCCAGCAGAGAAGTTATTGCCCTGCTTAGCTTACTGTTGTCCGCAAATACAGAGATTGAACTGTTTACCCCATTCTCCAGGTCGTTTATGAATAAATTAAACAGGATTAGTCCCAGCACAGAACCCTGGGGGACCCCACTTCCCACCCCTGACCATTGTGAGTATTCCCCATTTATCACCACCCTCTGAACTTGCCCTTGTAGCCAGTTTTCAATCCATGTACTCACCCTATGGTCCATACCAACAGACCTTACTTTGTACAGTAAAAGTTTATGGGGAACTGTGTCAAATGCTTTTGCAAAATCCAGATACACCACATCTAAGGGCTTTCCTTTATCTAGATGGCAGCTCACCTCCTCAAAGAAGGTTAATAGATTGGTTTGGCAAGAATGATTCTTCATGAATCCATGCTGATTACTGCTAATGATACCGTTTTCATTACTAAAATCTTGTATATAGTCCCTTATCATCGTCTCCAAGAGCTTGCATACTGTTGATGTTAGGCTAACTGGTCTGTAACTCCCAGGGATGTATTTTGGCCCTTTTTAAATATCGGTGCTACATTGGCTTTTCTCCAATCAGCTGGTACCCTTCCAGTCAGTAGACTGTCAGTAAAAATTAGGAACAATGGTCTGGCAATTACTTGACTGAGTTCCCTAAGTACCCTCGGGTGCAAGAAATCTGGTCCCGGTGATTTATTAATGTTAAGTTTCCCAAGTCTATTTCTTTTATTTTGGCAACAAGCCTGGGTGTCTATTGGCCAACCTGGCTAGTGGCAAGAGACTTATTTTCTATGTAACCCAGCTAAGTAATAAAAATGGTAAAGATCATTTTGATCAAAAAGCCATTGCAGAGGTTGAAGCCCTTGATTTTGATGTATAACCATGTCGTAAACTACTAAATTTACCTACTCACGGCCAATGATGCCTACATAAGGCTTTTACATAAAAAAAGTAAGGACCCCACAGAACCTGGAGTATGCTACCCTATATCCTTACTAAATCTGGATGTATTTTTTAAATCAGGAAGTTCTTTATTAAAAATAATGGTGAAAGAGGGGAGCAGCTTGGCAGCGGATGTAGCCAGACACTGGGTCTGCTCTCTCTGCCGGGTATCCGAATATTAACCACCACTGAATATTAAGCACCTCTCCTGACCCAATTTAGGTGCTCTCTAGCTGGGCTTTCATTTGTCCCAACTCCTGAAGCTGGAGGCTATGACTATACACAGCTCTGCTGTCTGCTCTGTCATGGAACAATGTGGCCCAAGATGACAGCCTGTCTCCTAGGCTAGCCAAAGAGAAGTACAGAGAAGCTGCACAAAAGTTTTTCACCAAACCTGTGGCTAAGGAGATACCCTCACAGCTTGACTCACATATCGATCGCAGCAGGGAATATTTTAAAGCTGATGACACTGTGCCTTTGGACGACTCTGCTACTCCTCTGCCAGACTGGGTTACTGTGAGTACGCCTTCAGACATAATTTGCCTTGCATCCAACACAGGTTCTGGATCTGGATGGGTCAGTTTTCCAGGCTCACAGACATTCTCTCAGCAGTTCCGCATGTAACACCTCTATCACGTCCCTTGCTACAGAAATCAAAGGGGTTAAAATGGAAATAACATTTAACCACCAAGACATGCAGAAGCTGAGAGACTGCACAGCCTCTTTGGATGGCTGCCTTGGCACACTGGAAGATAAGTGGGCACAATTACAGTGGGATGTGACCTACACTCATTCCATTGCTGTTAAACATGTGGCCAGGCTTGATGATCTTGAGAACAGGCTGCGGAGGAACAATGTCAGAGCACTAGGTGTTATTGAAAACGTAGAGGATAAAAACTCAGTGACCTTTACTGAACAGTGGTTGCTCAATAACCTTGGGAAAGACTAATTTTCTCCCATGTTTTCCGTTGAAAGAGCTCATAAGGTTCCAGCGAGACCATTGTCCCCAGGCGCTCCTCCTCATCCTTTTCTGTTCCGAATATTACACTACAAGGACAGAGATGTGATATTATCTAAAGTCAGAAACCTGGACACTGCCCTAGTGATTGATAACGCCAAAATTTCACTTTTCCCTGATTTTTATGCTGAAGTCCAGAAGCTAACGACTGAAGTAAAGAAATGCCTGAGGGCCTTTCATTTACAGTATGCCATGTTATATCCTGCTCAACTTCCTGTGCTAGCTAAAGAGAAAGTACATTTCTTTGAGAAACCGCCTTTGACCACACAGTGGCTGGATCATGAGGGGGCCTCTAATAAGAAGGATGCCGTCTGCCCCCTTGAGGGCCATATCTTCTTCTGTTGTTCCACATTACCTTCAAGTTTGTGCCCCAGGCTCTTTTGAAAAGGGGGATCCATGCAAGAGCTTGGTGATCCTATCTATGATTGGTAACAGTATTATACTCTCTACATATGGGGTCTTAACTATGGCGTAGGCTAGCTATTATTGTACCCCCCACTGTTGTCCCATGTGGACGCTATTCAGTGTTTTTGTTGATGTTATGGACCCAGTTGGTCTGCCAGTTTTGGCCTTCCTTAACTTTACAGCCATGCACTCAACTTTCCTCACTATGGAACATAGTTGCCTATGCTACTCTGATTATCATCACCTCTGATGGCACATCTCTACGAGATGGTTCCAGACCTCCCCTAATAGGTGTTCGAGCCCCATATTGTGTTTGGGCTATAGACAAAACTATCTGGACTATCCTTTTGTTTATTTTTTTTTCATGAGCCCTAAACACAGTGTTATTCTCTCTTGAAATGTATGGGGTTTGGGAAATCGTGTGAAACAGTTGGCTGTTCAGCGCTCAGCGAAAAGCCTTGGGCCTTCGGTGATTTATCTTCAGAGGACATATTTGCTGCCTTGTAGCGACTTTCCATTTGCCCAGAGACTGTACAGCCATCAATTTTGTTCCACTTACTCCTCCTACACAAGTGGGTCAGTGTTCTGATCCCTCATGGGATTCAATTTCACTGTTTACAGACTGTCATTGATACCTTAGGTTGTTATGTCTTTTTAAGATGTGTGCTAGATGGACTGACCTGTGTCTTCATTAATCTCTACATCCGTCCACCTTTCTCTGTGGAAACCCTAAAATTAGCAGCTAATTTCTTGGCTCATCATCCAATCGTCCCCACCCTTGTAGTGGGAGATTTTAATAACTTCTTGGATCCCTCATTAGACAAATTCTCTACTATCCCCTCCGTGGGCACTACCTACTGGGGACCTTCTTCATTTCCAAACTTCTTGCAGAGGTGGGGTTGCGGGATGTATGGCGATTACAGAACCCATTTTCAAAAAAGTTTTCTTGCTATTCTGCATCTCATGATGGTCTCTCCAGAATTTGGCTTGGCTAATAAGGAAATGTTCCGTCTTGCCTCCTCAGCCAACTATGAACCCCAAACTATTTCTGACCATTCCCCATTCTGGGAAAAGATAGACATAGCAAGACCTCCTAGCAGGGTTTATTGTAAAATGAATCCTTTCTGGCTCTTCCTATTTCCAGACCCTGATCCAGTGCCAGAGTCTATTTCCCATTTCTTTGCAGTTAATATAAACACCACTACCCCAGGCCTGCTGTGGAATACCCTTAAAGCATTATTAAGAGGCCAGTTTAAAAAACACAATCTCCTCTATTAAAACCAATTAAGACCAAGTCCTGGAAGTTATGGTTCTACAAGAGGCTGCTAGAGCTGAGTCTGCTTTTATAGCAAATCCTACTGGCCGTACCAAACAGGCTTGGTTAGAGGCACAGGTCATAGCACAACAGGTCTCTTTGACATAAGCTGAGAACAGCAGACATTTCTTGAGTAGGGAGAGGGTACAGGTACAGGGGAAAGCTCATTGGAGCTCTTCATTTGTATCCGCACTCAATTTGCCCACTGGAGACATCACTACATCACATGCTGATATTTTGTATACCTTCTGGGATTATTACACAGATTTATACTGCAAAGCCTTGTCCACTCTGGCAGACACTTACACCTTCCTTTCAGAATGCCCACTATCCCAACTGAGTCCATCTGATAGGGGCTTGCTGAACTCTCCTCTCATGGTAGATAAGTTGACAGAAGAGAAGAAGGAAGAAGAAGAAGAAGATGAAGAAGAAGATGAAGAAGAGAAGAAGATGAAGAGAAGAGCGGGAGCCTCCCCTCATGCCATGGGTGCGGAGCGGCCCGAGGAGAAGAAGATAGAAGACGCCGCGGAGAAGATGCTGGACGAGAACGCCGGAGGAAGAACCAGAAGAGCCAGAAGAACCAGAAGAAGATGAAGGAAGAAAGAAGAAAGAAGAAGCATTTAAATAAAGGAATTGTCAAAAACTGTCTCTTGTCATTTTCAACATTTTTGACAGTTTTTTAGTGAAATGGTAGGGGTAAGTACCCCCTTACCATTTCACACAGGGGGGGGGCCGGGATCTGGGGGTCCCCTTGTTAAAGGGGGCTTCCAGATTCCGATAAGCCCCCCGCCCGCAGACCCTCACAACCACCGGCCAGGGTTGTGAGGATGAGGCCCTTGTCCTCATCAACATGGGGACAAGGTGTTTTGGGGGGCTACCCCAAAGCACCCTCCCAATGTTGAGGGCATGTGGCCTGGTACGGTTCAGGAGGGGGGGGGGGCCGCACTCTCGTCCCCCCCTCTTTTCCTGCGGCCTGCCAGGTTGCGTGCTCGGATAAGGGTCTGGTATGGATTTTTAGGGGGACCCCACGCCGTTTTTTTTTTTTTTTTTGGCGCGGGGTTCCCCTTAAAATCCATACCAGACCTGAAGGGTCTGGTATGGAATTTAGGGGGAACCCCACGTCAATTTTTTTTTTCAATTTTGGCTGGGGTTCCCCTTAATATCCATACCAGACCTGAAGGGCCTTGTATGGAATTTAGGGGGACCCCCACATCATTTTTTTTTTTTTATTTTGGTTCGGGGTTCCCCTGTGGGGAATTCCCATGCCGTTTTTATCAATGAACTTCTATGTGTATTGTCGGCAATGCAATAGCCGCGGCTAGTTTTAAATGAGTTTTTTCCTTCCAAATGTCATTTTGCTGTCAGACTGTTCTAAACACAGGAAACATGCGCCCCTTTACAGGCATACTATAGACACCCCCCAGGTACGAAATTTAAAGGGATATTACACTTTTATTGTTTGACTTTAAGCATTAATAAAATCACTGCTCCTGAAAAAACGTCCGTTTTTAAAACTTTTTTTTGCATTGATCCATGTCCCCTGGGGCAGGACCCGGGTCCCCAAACACTTTTTATGACAATAACTTGCATATAAGCCTTTAAAATTAGCACTTTTGATTTCTCCCATAGACTTTTAAAGGGTGTTCCGCGGCATTCGAATTTGCCGCGAACACCCCAAATTGTTCGCTGTTCGGCGAACTTGCGAACAGCCAATGTTCGAGTAGAACATGAGTTCGACTCGAACTCGAAGCTCATCCCTAGTCATCATATTTGGCAAAAACATAACTATAGAAATGTGATATTAAAAGATCAGAACTGCGCTCTAATGTTAGTTCTTTCTGGCATTTTATTCTGCTGTCAGCAAAGCAACTGCATACATAATATAGCCAACAACAAAAAAACACACTTCCTTAACGCATTTCATCACTGCAGGTTTGCTCACATAAGTACCTTATTCTTGCGACGACTAAGCCCACATTGGTCAAATGTATGAAGGAAGTGTGTTTTTTGTTTTTTTTTTTGGGTGAAGATACCGTATGGAATTGCTTTGCTGGTAGCAGAATAAAATACCAGGAAAAGCTAACATTGGAATGCACCTCTCATCTCCCTACATCTCCAAACGCTAAGCAGAGAGGGGCTACAGCATGCAGCAACCCAGACTGTCCATGGATGGCAGGAGGTGCTGTGGATTTGGGTATGTTCTTACAGAAATGTAATGACACTGTATTTTTTTTTATGCATTTATGATTTAAATGGTTAATGTTAATTTGTATCTTTAACAGGGAGACATGTTTTGTAAAATAGGGGCCATGGTGCAGTTACATGTTTTCCTGTAACATACAGCAGTCAGCTTCTAAAGTTACTGCAGAGTAGAGATGAGCCTGATGTTCGAGTCGAACGTAGGTGGCAAACAGCGAACATTATGCGGTGTTTGCGGCAAATTCGAAAGCCACGGAACACCGTTAAAGTCTATGGGACATTAACATGAAAAACCAAAAGTGCTCATTCTAAAGGCTTATGTGCAAGTTATTGTCAAAAAAAGTGTTTGGGGACCTGGGTCCTGCCCCAGGGGACATGTATCAATGAAAAAAAAGTTTTAAAAACGGCAGTTTTTTCGGAAGCAGTGATTTTAATAATGCCTAAAGTGAAACAATAAAAATGAAATATTCCTTTAAATATCATGCCTGGGGGGTGTCTATAGTATGCCTGTAAAGTGGTGCAGTTTTCCTGTGTTTAGAACAGTACCACAGCAAAATGACATTTCTAAAGGAAAAAAGACATTCAAAACTGATCAAGGCTGTAATTAATTGTCGGGTCTAGGCAATTTAGATAAAACTCACTAAAAAAAAAACGGCATGGGTTGCCCCCCAGTCCATTACCATGCCCTTTGGGTCTGGTATGAATATTAAGGGGACCCCTAACCAAAAATTAAAAACAAATTGCATGGGGGTGTCCCCAAAATCCCTACCAGGCCCTTCAGGTCTGGTGTGGATATTAAGGGGAACCCTGCGCCAAATTTTTTAAAAAAAACATACCAGACCCTTATCTGAGCACGCAACCTGGCAGGCCACAGCAAAAGAGGGGGGATGAGAGAGCGCCCCCACTCCTGAACCATACCGGGCCACATGTCCTCAACATGGGGAGGGTGCTTTGAAGTAGCCTCCAAAGCACCTTGTCCCCATGTTGATGGGGACAAGGGCCTCATCCCCACAACCCTTGCCCGGTGGTTGTAGAGGTCTGTGGGCGGGGGGCTTATCGGAATCTGGAAGCCCCCTTTAGCAAAGGGACCCCCAGATCCTGGCCTCTCCTATGTGAATTGGTAACGGGTACATTGTACCCCTACCATTTCACAAAAAAAGTGTCAAAAATAGTAAAAAAGACAGTTATAGTTATCTAATATACTTGCAATTAATGAAAAATTAGATATCAAACTCTATTTTAGTCAAGTGGTTGGCACAGTTTTACAATGGTAACTATAGACAGAGTACTTTATATAAAGCTAGATCACATACACCAGGGGTAGGCAACCTGGGGCCCTCCAGCTGTTGCAGAACTACAAGTCCCATCATGCCCAGTGGTGTATTTAGGTTTTGTGCTGCCCTAGGCCTGATTAAACTCATGCACAACCCTAATTTAAATACGACCCACCCTTCCTGTCAAGGCCACACCCCTTCCTATTTAAGACACACCCTGTCATCTGTAAACCACACCCCTTCCTCTTTCAATTGATGGGGACAGTGGCTGCGTTTGATGGGCACAGTGGCTGCGTTTGATAACACGGTGGCTGCGTTTGATGGGCACAGTGGCTGCATTTGATGGGCGCAGTGGCTGCGTTTGATGGTGCAGTGGCTGCGTTTGATGGCACAGTGGCTGCGTTTTGATGGGCACAGTGGCTGCGTTTGATGGGCACAGTGGCTGCGTTTGATGGGCACAGTGGCTGCGTTTGATGGCACAGTGGCTGCGTTTGATGGGCACAGTGGCTGCATTTGATGGGCACAGTGGCGGCAATTGATGGGCACAGTGGCGGCAACTGATGGGCACAGTGGCTGCGTTTGATGGGCACAGTGGCTGCGTTTGATGGGCACAGTGGCTGCGTTTGATGGGCACAGTGGCTGCAATTGATGGGCACAGTGGCGGCAATTGATGGCACAGTGGCTGCGTTTGATGGGCACAGTGACTGCGTTTGATGGGCACAGTGGTGGCAATTAATGGCACAGTGGCTGCGTTTGATGGGCACAGTGGTGGCAATTGATGGGCACAGTGGTTGCATTTGATAGGCACAGTGGCGGAAATTGATGGGCACAGTGGTTGCATTTGATGGGCACAGTGGCTGCGTTACTAAAGCTGTCTTTTTTTTTAATTGGTCCTGACTCCTGGCTCGCTGTTTCAATCCATCTATATTATATAGATGGATTGAAGCAGCGAGCCAGGATTCAGGACCAATTTAAAAACTTGAATACCCAGGCAGCTTTAGTATATATCCATTCAATCGCTCAAATCAATTTGTACCTGAGGGTTCCTGCCGCCGCTGTCCTTCTCTCTCTTGCTCCTCCTCCTCTGGTAACAGAGAGACCTGACTTCCGCCCCGAACTGGAGAGCGTGCAATGATGCCGCACGGAGGTGGGTAGGTGGAGCATTAGGCTCCGCCTCCGCCTCCGTCTCCACCAGTAAAGTTATGTCCAGTGCACCAGGTATGGCCATTGGCCAGTGACACCTAGTCAGTCATGGTCCGTTTTATGGGGGCGGAAGTCGCTCCCCCGCCCCCCCCGAGCGGGATGTGGGGGAGGATGGGTCAGGGGGGTTTTTGTGCGGGGGGGCGGCATAAAAGCCGCCGCCCCTCCGCAAAGTGCCACCCTAGGCCTAGGCCTTGTTGGCCTAGGCCAAGATACAGCACTGATCATGCCTCTGGGAGCTATTGTAACTGCCAGCCTTGCAATGCCTCATGGGAAATATAGTTCTACAACAGCTGGAGGGCCCCAGGTTGCCTACACCTGACATACACATATGTTCTCAGAGATGCTTCTAACTCGCTAGAATTCATGACAATAACAAAAAAAAAAGACCACTAAGGACAACGCCCCTGGAGGGGAGCTAGGGCTTGCATACGTTGTTAAGTCAGTCAAATATTATTAACAACATCATAATATTAGTGTGAAATACACTAAGCTCTATTTTGTGTATTAGCTTTAAATGCTGAAATCATGCACATTGGGAATAAGCTACGGCCCATTACTGTTTAGCCATGTCCTCTTTCTGTCATAGTATGGTTTATATAGTGCCTCAGCAATAGAAAGACACAGGATTTTCATAAATGTGCAATTAGCAGTTATAGTATAGGCTGATTTGAGACAGATGGCACTGAAAGGTCATGTTATGCCCTATGCCTTAAGAACAATATTTACAATTTAGTTAATAACTAAAGGCCAGCTTTGATGCATACTGGATGATCCTATGTGATCATATTTTCCATTTAGACATGAAAGAAATTTTCCCTTAAGCGTTTATCACTCAGAGTGTGCAAACCAAATTTACTGGTTAAATGCATGCTGCATTTGTCTTACAATCAGTTCCTTTGTGCTCAGGGAGGTCTCTGGATCCTAAACACTATTAAGCACTTGCCCTTCGGAAGATTTACACGCCTACATGACCATGCCATTTTTTGCTTTCTGGCACTGCGTGACTTTAACTGACAATTGCACGGTCACGCAATGCTGTACATACAGTAAGTGAAAAATATGTCCTTTTTCCCCCCACAAATAGAGCTTTCTTTTGGTGGTATTTGATCACCTGTGTTTATTTATTTTTTGCACAGACAAAAAACAAAAGACCGACAATTTAAAAAAAAAAAAAAAAAAAATATATATATATATATATATATATATATATATATATATATTACTTACTTTCTGCTACAAAACATTTCCAATAAAAATTTTTTAAAAATCTAATTTCTTAAAAAATTTAGCCCAATATGTATTCTGCTACATATTTTTGGTTAAAAAAAATCCCAATAAGCGTATATTGATTGGTTTGCGCAGAAGTTATAGAGTCTACAAATTATAGGATATATACTGGAATTTTTATTTATTTTTTTTATACTAGTAATGGCGACGATCAGCGACTTACAGTGGGACTGCGATATTGCCACGGACAATCTGACACTAACTGACGTATTGACACTTTGTGGGAAACAGTGACACTAATACAGTGATCAGTGCTAAAAATATGCACTGTCACTGTACTAATGACACCGGCTGGGAAGGGGTTAAACATCTAGGGCACTTAGAGGGTTAAATGTATGCCTAACCAGTGTTTTTGTGTTTACCATGTGCTGTTTGCACTAAGGGATGTAGTGAATTTTATTCCCTGCTTTGCAGGGAAACAAAATCCACCTCATCCCTTCTGACAGAACAGAGCTCTGTCTTGTTTACAAGGCAGAACAAGCCTTGTTCTGTGTCTCGCCTCACCAATCAGCGGATGCCAGCGGACATCTATTGGCTGGCACCCGCTGATCGGCTTGTGCTGTGTCTAATCACAGCAGCGCGTGCGCCCCCTTACCCGGAGGAGCCGGATCACGTACTAGATACATGACCCGGCACAGGAAAGCAGACGGCAAGTGGTTAACTTGTCAAGTACCGGAGCTTCTGTTGCCAGAGGATTGAATATTTGAAAGTTGACTGTAAGGTTAGCATTAATATAGAGGGGGCTTAAATAATATGTCACCCAAACATTTCATATTCCTGATATGTGTTTATTGCACCATATACTTGGTAAAAAGTATCCTGTTCTCTTTGCTTACTTTGTGTAAAATACTTGGTGATCCTGCCAGTCCCCCTGCTTTCCTTTTTCATATTGACTACACTAGGCATGAGAGAGCACATCCATCCCAGCGTGGTCAGTTTTCTGACTGTGTTGGGGACACAGCCTGCCGTGCCCTCCAATGGTCAGACTAGTGCTGACACACACCCCTGCATGGTCAGTTTTCTGACTGTGATGGGAGCACAGCTTGCTTGTCCTCCAATGGTCAGACTTTTGCTGCTGCTTCTCCACCCCACCTCTCTAATCCCCTTATGCAGCTGAGAACAGATGTCAGGGTACAGGATACATATTTCAGGTTTTCATTGTTGTCTATGACCCCACTAGGAAAATATCACATTATCTCCTGTTATGTGCATTTTTATTGCTGTCTGTGTCCTTGGACAAAGAAGTGGGGAGAAATGCTCCCAAAAGGATGAAGCAGCAGTAAAAGGAAGCCCAAAAGCAAAATTTATTCTCATTCTGGAAAAGAAAAATACAACTTTTTTTTTATATTGCTTATTGTAATTATGAGAGAATTGTCCCTACATTTCCTTTCCTCAGTCCCTACTCTATGCTAGGAAAAATGTTTTAGCTGGAGCTCCAACTTCAGAAAAGGATCAAAACAGGTCTGGAAAACTTTGCACGCCAGACATCCAAATGAGACCCAAAGCTGGCCATAACTATTCGTTTTTTTTTTTGTACGTTTAGCAAAAAATCTAACAGATTCCTTCATCCAATATAGCGGGGATGGTCGAATCTCCTATTGTGGCTATTGTATTATGATAGTTGGCACCAGAGGCTCTAAGGATACCCAAAAAGTGGCTGCATCAAATCCGATGTTTAGCCTGACAAATTTTTGCCTGGCTGGCTGGGAGGGGCTTGACAGGCACAACCACTAAGTGAATTTCAGACTGTTCATCAGGAATGGGCCAAAATTTCAATAGTGTATGGCCTGCTTAAAACAGTATTAAACCCATAAGCAAACGTGTATTATATTGCAGCTTAGCAATTCAGAGATGTGATGACTGTAGTAGCTTCCTTTTTTAGGCTTTCTTTCTTTCTTTCTATTTTCATCTGCTGATTTAGCCAGCACGACTGTTTTTCACAGCACAAACTCTTCAGTCGGTTGTATCAGTTGACATGGATGAAACAAACAGTTAACACTGGCAGGGGTGATAAAAATGATCAGCGCCTCAATTTGTTAGTGGTTCTAATTCTGCTAATACATTTAACACTACCCACCCCCTCCCCAAAAACTGACAATGCTGCTGAGGGAAAAAAGTCACCACATTTGATGATTATTATTATTATACAGGATTTATATATATATATATATATATATATATATATATATATATATATATATATGTAGCACTAACCCCCTTAGGAGCTGCTGATTTAAATTGGGTCTTTGCCGTTACCCCTTACTCACAGTTCACTGTACCATAAACTTAGAGTCTGTACTGGGCCTCGTGCCCACCGATGTATGCACAAGTCATTTAGTTCTTTTTCCAATGCTTTTTATTAAACAACTTAAGCAGTAGAGGGATGGAGGGTTTAAGGGGAAGTTCAGATACCTTGTGCAGATCACTGAGGAACGTTTAGATCCCGTAGACATGTACTCCTTCAGTCAACGGATCTTGCTCACCCGGATAGGCCTCTCTCACTGACACATAGTTGCCAACATTGGGAAAAAAAAATTCGGGACACTTTTTTTGGCTGTAGGCGGAGTCAGGCTATAATTAGGGGGCGGGGCATGCGTTAGTAGGCATGGCATAGACAAAGGAAAAAAGGGCGCGCGAAGCGCGCCGCGCAAAAAAATGCGTGGTTTACGTGAAATAGTGGGTGTGGCTTACATGGGCATGGCTAAATGGGGTGTGGTTAGAGTCTGAGATGAATGAGGGATGCAGAGGGAAAGGGGGGTAGAGGGATGGAGGGACAGCAGACCCAGATCCTACACCATAATAGCAATGTGTATTTCAGAGTTTAACAATCAGCAGATAAAGATACTCCAAACACCTGGTGTTAACACTTCAATCATCCCGGCACCATGGTTGTTATAATGTCAGGATGATTGAAGCGCATTATTACTATTATTACATTGTAATATAAATAATGAAATCATTCAACTCACCATAATGCAGAATCAGTGGGACCCCTGAGCGTGTCACCTGCCACGTCGCCTGCCACCAGATGCCATCAGGTTTCCCCAGCAGAGTCTGTCCTTACATAAGGTGCCCCCAGCAGAGGGGGGAGAAGAGGGTGCAGGTATGTTGGTGACAGAGGGGGGGAGAGGGGGGTGCAGGTATGGTGGTGACACAGGGGGGAGAGGGGGGTGCAGGTATGGTGGTGACACTGGGGGGAGAGGGGGGTGCAGGTATGGTGGTGACACAGGGGGGAGAGGGGGGTGCAGGTATGGTGGTGACACAGGGGGGAGAGGGGGGTGCAGGTATGGTGGTGACACAGGGGGGAGAGGGGGGTGCAGGTATGTTGGTGATACAGGGGGGAGGGGAGAATCAGGTATGGTGGTGACACAGGGGGGAGAGGGGGGTGCAGGTATGTTGGTGACACAGGGGGAGGGGGGAATCAGGTATGGTGGTGACACAGGGGGGAAAGGGGGGTGCAGGTATGTTGGCGACACAGGGGGAGGGGGGAATCAGGTATGGTGGTGACACAGGGGGAGGGGGGAATCAGGTATGGTGGTGACACAGGGGGGAGAGGGGGGGTGCAGGTATGTTGGTGACACAGGGGGAGGGGGGAATCAGGTATGGTGGTGACACGGGGGGAGAGGGGGGTGCAGGTATGTTTGTGACACAGGGGGAGGGGGGAATCAGGTATGGTGGTGACACGGGGGGGAGAGGGGGATGCAGGTATGTTGGTGACACAGGGGGGAGGGGGGAATCAGGTATGGTGGTGACACAGGGGGGAGAGGGGGGGTGCAGGTATGTTGGTGACACAGGGGGAGGGGGGAATCAGGTATGGTGGTGACACGGGGGGGAGAGGGGGGTGCAGGTATGTTGGTGACACAGGGGGAGGGGGAATCAGGTATGGTGGTGACACGGGGGGGAGAGGGGGATGCAGGTATGTTGGTGACACAGGGGGGAGGGGGGAATCAGGTATGGTGGTAACATGGGGGGAGGGGGGTGCAGGTATGGTGGTGACATGGTGTGCAAGAGGGGAGCCAGGACCATCAATGTCCCCAGCCAGCGGAGCCCCAGTCCATCCATGCTGGACCTCAGCCTTTGAGAAGTGTACTGCAGGGAAAGCTCCAAACCTCCCATACACTGAGTACACCCCCTCCCCCTATCTCTTTTCTCCCCCACTACACTGACAGGCCACTACTCACAGGTCAGACAGCTCCTGAACAGCCAGATGAAAGCCTCCATTCTTCCCTCCCGTCACTCCCACTATTCCCTGAGCTCCGTTGGACACACGGGGGCGGAGGGTGATGGCAGTGGAGGCTGATCACGTCTTCCTTGTGTGCAGTGTAGAGCGGGGAGGGGTTGCCAATCCCTCCAGCCAATAGGCTTCAGTGTACAATAGAATTTTCTATTTGTACACTGAAGAGAGAAGCGGATTGGCTGCCCCTCTCCCCTGCACTGAACACAAGGGGAACTTTGTGACTGACTCGTGGAGGCAACGGCGGCCATTTTTGTGGAGCCGTTGCCGTTTTTTACAAAAACACTCACGATTTTCTCGGGACAAACCCAAAAATTCGGGAAAACACCCGGGACAAAATTAAATCGGGACAAGGGTCCCAAAATCGGGATTGTCCCGGGAAAATCGGGACTGTTGGCAACTATGCTGACCTAGCAGCCGGAATGATGCACGGACAAAAGTCTCTGCCACAGACTTGATAGGAACAATAATGGTAGAACAATCCTCTGCCACAGGATTTAGTATTAGTTGGACGATCCTCTGCCACAGGATTTAGTATTAGTTGAACGAACACTGCAACACAGTACCAGAAACTTTAAGTACTGTGAGGTAGATTTGGTTAGGATGCATCCTCCAATTGAGTCACCAGGCTCCTCTTGAGATACCAGCCTTTCGCACAGTCCTCTCCAAGATGAGTCCTCCCCTGGATCTTTCAATTGCTCGGCTTCTTCCCGCAGGACAGACAGCACAGGACCACCTCTGAACCAGTAGGCCCCAGATAGCTTCTGGGCCTACTTGCGATCACATAGCCTCGGGCCAGCAGGGCCCCGAGACAGAAGAAGAGTTGTCACATACCTTAAGCCATAAGGGCCAGGAGGAGAGAGAGAGAAAATATGGAGTCTGCCCCTTAAGTATCCTTTCCCAGAATGCACAGCGGTGAACCACTCCCACTGGGCTGTTTCTGGGAAAGAAGGACACTCAATACACCTTAGCCTGTTGCTCTTCCATTACTGGCCTGTGGTGACAACGACACCTACAGGCGACAGTGTGGAACTGCATGCAACACAGCCAATGCTGGAACAGAGGCTAATTTAGCCATATCATTGAATCTAAACTATGTACAGAACAGATACCCACTAAATTTACATACGAGCGCCTGGTCAACAGGAGCAGGGCGCTACATATATATATAAACAGTATCTCACAAAAGTGAGTACACCCCTCATATTTTTGTAAATATTTTATTATATCTTTTCATGTGACAACACTGAAGAAATTACACTTTGCTACAATGTAAAGTAGTGAGTGTACTGCTTGTATAACAGTGTAAATTTACTGTCCCCTCAAAATAACTCAACACACAGCCAGTAATGTCTAAACCGCTGGCAACAAAAGTGAGTACACCCCTAGGTGAAAATGTCCAAATTGGGTCCAAAGTGTCAATATTTTGTGTGGCCACCATTATTTCCCAGCACTGCCTTAACCCTCTTGGGCATGGAGTTCACCAGAGCTTCACAGGTTGCAACTGGAGTCCTCTTCCACTCCTCCATGACGACATCACAGAGCTGGTGGATTTTAGAAACCTTGCACTCCTCCACCTTCCATTTGAGGATGCTCAATAAGGTTTAGGTCTGGAGACATGCTAGGCCAATCCACCACCTTTACCCTCAGCTTCTTTAGCATGGCAGTGGTCATCTTGGAAGTGTGTTTGGGGTTGTTATCATGTTGTAATACTGCCCTGTGACCCAGTCTCTGAAGGGAGGAGATCATGCTCTGCTTCAGTATGTCATTATACATGTTGGCATTCATGGTTCTCTCAATGAACTGTAGCTCCCAAGTGCTGGCAGCACTGCAGCCTCAGACCTTGACACTCCCACCACTATGCTTGACTGTAGGCAAGACACACTTGTCTTTGTACTCCTCATCTGGTTGCCCCCACACACGCTTGAAACCATCTGAACCAAATAAGTTTATCTTGGTCTCATTAGACCACAGGACATGGTTCCAGTAATTCATATCCTTAGTCTGATTGTCTTTAGCAAACTGTTTGCAGGCTCTCTTGTGCATCATCGTTAGGAGATGATTTAAAGCAGTGTGCGGCATATGGTCTGAGCACTGACAGGGTGACCCTCCACCCCTTCATCCTCTGCAGCAGTGCTGGCAGCACTCTTACCTCTAATTCCCAAAGACGACCTCTGGATATGACGCTGAGCAGGTGCACTCAACTTCTTCGGCCGACCATGGCGAGGCCTGTTCTGAGTGGAACCTGTCCTGTTAAACCGCTGTATGGTCTTGGCCACTGTGCTGTAGCTCAGGTTCAGGGTCTTGGCAATCTTTTTATAGCCTAGGCCAGTAATGGCGAACTGTGGCACCCCAGATGTTTTGGAACTGCATTACCCATGATGCTCATGCACTCTGCAGTGTAGTAGCATCATGGGAAATGTAGTTCCAAAACATCTGGGGTGTCAAGGTTCGCCATCTTTATGTAGCATAACAAATCTTTTTTTCAGATTCTCAGAGTTCTTTTGCCATGAGGTGCCATGTTGAACTTCCAGTGACCAGTATGACAGAGTGAGAGTGATAACACCAAATTTAACACACCTGCTCCCCATTTACACCTGAGACCTTGTAACACTAATGAGTCACATGACACCGGGGAGGGAAAATAGCTAATTGGTCCCAATTTGGAAATTTTCACTTAGGGGTGTACTCACTTTTGTTGCCAGCTGTTTAGACATTAATGGCTGTGTGTTAAGTTATTTTGAGGGGACAGCAAATTTACACTGTTGTCACATGAAAAGATATAATAAAATATTTACAAAAATGTGATGGGTGTACTCACTTTTGTGAGATACTGTGTATGTATAATGATTGCTAAGCTGCAATATAATATTTTTTTGGTTTTAAGTTTTAATACAGCTTTAAGCATCTCTGAAATATTCAATACATTTCAGGAATTTGCAGCAGGTCACTATTTCATTTCTACCATTTAAATGCTAATTGGTTAAAAAATGACTGACGGCGTGTAGTTCTCAATGATGCTGATGAGCGCTCCCATAGTTCATTCTCAAGCCCTGCAGTTTTCAAATAGACAATACATACAGAGGTATGGTCCAAAAGCTGTCGGGTGTATTGCTGCAAAAATGAGTGCATGGAGTAAATACCGTATATACTAGAGTATAAGTCGTTCGGAGTACAAGTCGAGGCCCTAATTTACCACAAAAAAATGGGAAAAACTTATTGATCCGAGTATAAGACGAGGGTGAGAAATGCAGCAGCTACTGTAAGTGGAAAAAGAGGGTCAACAATGCCCATCTGCAGCTGTATACCTCCCTGTGTCCTGTGCATGTGTCATGTGTCCTGTGCATATGTGTCATTTATCCTGTATGTATGTGTATGTGTCATGTGTATATGTACCTGTGTCATGTACCTGTGTCCTGTGTATATGTGCATGTGTATATGTACCTGTGTCCTGTGTATCTGTCATGTGTATATGTACCTGTGTGCATGTGTGTGTGCATCCTACCTGTGTCCTGTGCATTCTCCGTGCATCACTCTGCACCGGTCAGCGTGTAGTATTCGGCGGCCATTCACTGTTCAAAAGCCGCACCTCCTCCTCGTCCAAAAAACTCCATTTCCCAGCAGTCAGCGGTCAGCCTATCACGGACATTCTCTCATCCTCATACCACGGACGAGGATGAGAGAATGCCCGTGATAGGCTGTACACTGACTGCCTATCACAGACGAGGAGGTGGGGCTTTTGAACTGTGAGAGCCGCTGCTGAGTAGTATGTATCACACGCTGGCCGCCGTCTGCCTGCATGACACGCTGATCATGTAGGCAGACGGCGGTGACTCGTGTATAAGTCGAAGGGGGCACTTTCAGCCCCAAAAAAGGGGCTGAAAAATTCAACTTATACACGAGTATATACGGTATATGATAAAACCTTTATTGTATCAAAAGCAATTCCGTTGGTCTAGAAATGCATGATAATGTTTTCAAAACATACATAACCATGTACAAAGGCTGACATTTTGGTAAAAATACACCATAAACACATACACTGTATAAAATGATGATACATAATTATACATATACATAACTGAGTACATTCTGTATAAAAGCCGAACTGACTTGGCATCACATGAATAGAAAAGCTCTACGCGGTAAATATTTGTCCCTTTCGCTGTCTGGGCAGCTGGACATTGCTGTGATGAACAGAAAGTGTCCTCTAAGTCTCTTCGAAAACTGCCACTTCTGGGAGTGTCAATCTCCCGTATCCAGCACTGTATTTAGTGGTTCTTCCTGCCAACCTTACATCATTACGTTGTCCTCTAGTGATGTGGGGAGAAGAACAAGAAGAACCATGCAGTGCAGGACAGGATCAATTACTTATTGCATAAATATGACTGCAGCCATTAAAATACAAACTATGGTAGCAGTGGTAGTACAGTTTCAGCTCTTCAAAATATTAGAAGTAACATTCTTTAAGTTGCCACTAATTCAAAATACTGCAGCGTTACACTCCTGTTAGGAGCCCACATTATACAACATCAGATATAGTGTCACTGTAGTCAGTGTTCACTCTGCATAGAGGACAAAGGTTCTCTTTCAATGTCAGAATAAGGATGGCAAATAACTAAAGCACAAGCTAGTTGAAGTAATGTTTTTTTGAACATCAAGCAGTAATTGATTCGGTATCCTTAAAAGCACTTCAGTGAGGCCATAGATAGGGAGCAGCAAAAAATATTGAAGTCAGAAGAGAATTATTTAGCAGTAGAGGCTTTGAGCGAAGAACAGGCAATGTGCAGAGTGAAGTAAATCTCTCCGGGAAATTTTGTAGAAAAAAACAAAAAAAACTTCAGAACTTCAACTGTCACTACCCAGCTATTTAACCGGTTCCTGACCAGTTCGCGTACATATACTGCGGCACAATGGCACCGCTGCGCGAAACCCCATACATATACGGGGTTCCTTTAAGAGCCGCTAGAGGGCGCACGCCGACTGCACAGCAGGGGACCCGATGCGCGTGGCCGACGGTCACGATCACCGCCGGCCACGCGTGATCACGTGCACGAGTGCCAGTACAGGGATTTGTAAACACACAAATTCCTGTGCTGTCAGAGGAGAGGAGACATGTCGTTTGTTCCTACTAAGTAGGAACAGCGATATGTCTCCTCTCCTACTCAGTCCTATCCCCATACAGTTAGAACACAATGAGGGGGCACACATTTAACCCCTTGATCGCCCCCTAGTGTTAACCCCTTCCCTACCAGTAGACATGAGCAATTACGAATTTCAACTAATACGAAAGAAATTATAGCGGATATATCGAATGAATTTAACATGATTAGGTAATTCGTTAAAGATCTAATGAAACAAAAGGTCAACTCAAAGTAAATCTTACAGTCCAATCAGCTGATTAACTTTGTGCTGGAGGCAAAGTGCATTCCTGTGAACTGAGTGAGAAGGGTGTTGTATTATATTTGAGCAGAGGACAAGAGATATTGTCATTGTGTGTGTTAATAGATTCAATAAACAAACGACTCTCCAAACTACAAATAACTATCACGAATACATATACTGTACATACATAAATATCAAATTTCAACTAATACGTAAGAAATTATAGCGGATATAACGAATGAATTTGACATGATTCGAGATTCAGTTTAACGAATATCGACACTCTACAGAAATAACGAATTATCCGAAAAAGAATTAACGTAACATAACGAATATAACAGAACGAAATTATGTATTTTAAGAATGACAACGAACCAAAACGAAATTTTCCGCTGTGCACAAGTCTACCTACCAGTGTCATTTACACAGTAATCAGTGCATTTTTCTAGCATTGATCACTGTATAAATGTCAATGGTCCCAAAAATGTGTCAAAAGTTTCCGATCTGACCGCCGCAATGTCGCAATACCGCTAAAAATCGCAGATAACGTCATTACTAGTAAAAAAAAATAAAATAATAAAAATGCCATAAAAATGCCATAAATCTTTTCCATAGTTAGTAGATGCTATAACTTTTGCACAAACCAATCAATACACGCTTATTGCGATTTTTTTTTGCCAAAAATATTTAGAAGAATATATCATGGCCTAAACTGATGAAGAAATTTGTTTTTTAAAAACATTTTTGGGGGTATTTATTATAGCAAAAAGTTAAAAATATTGTTTTTGTCGCTCTTTTTATAGCGCAAAAAAATAAAAAACTCAGAGGTGATCAAATAGCACCAAAAGAAAGCTCTATTTGTGGGGAAAAAAAAGGATGCAAATTTTGTTTGGGTACATTGCATGACCGCGCAATTACCAGTTAAAGCAACGCAGTGCCAAATTGTAAAAAGTGCTCTGGTCAGGAAGGGTTTAAAACCTTCCGGGGCTGTAGTGGTTAAAATGTCCTATTTTAAAGAAATATGTATAGGAATAAATTTTCACATGTGTTTTTAACCGCTAAAAGAAGAACACATAGCATATTTATAAACATTCAAAAAATATACCGGCTGGAGATTATGGGCGACCTTACCTTCTGTTTTTCGTGTGCAGTGACTATTAAGCTGTGCGCTTAGGCTCAGGGACAACTTTTGGTCTCCTTTCTGTGTCCATATCAGCACAATGGCGCCCTTAAACCCATCTGTTTTTAAATGTTGAGCATACCGGGCCTTTATTTATCCCCTGCGACTGCACATGGTCTCCCCTGTATCATTCCAGGCTGGGGCTTATTTTTTGACATCTACCTTTGTCTCCCTTGTTCTTGGGGAGGCAACCCACCAATAGACTTTTCCATCTCCTGGTTTCAGACTGACAGAGAGCTGGATTACTGTGGTGGTCCCATACTATCCCCCGAGGAAGCCATTAGTGGCGAAACATGTTGGGATTCAACATCCAACTGTGACCATCCTTTCCTTTCCCCCGTATATGCTCTATCATTTGATTTTAACCATTTCAACATCCCTTGTTTATCCTTGTTTCTATTCTTCTGTATTTAATAAAGTAATTGTATTTTTATTCAATTTGTTATGAATTAATTGTTGGTAGCACTGTTATAATCCCATTCCTCTACATTTATAAATTCAAAAAATATATACATTCATTGGCAGATGAGCTATATGTATTTTTAGGGCCCAGTCTTTTTCTTTTGTTTTCTAGTATTCCATATTCTAGTCGTATAGAGTTAGAGGGTTAGAGACTCCATCAGTTCTTTTTGCCATCTGTTATCCCACTGAGGATCTTATCTTTCATTTCCTGTTCTCCTTGCCACACAGAAAGTAATTGGGAAATTCTTCCAACAGAGACACAAACTGCAAAAAAAATAAAAATACCTTGCAGAAGTTCAAAAGACCCACTCTTTTCAAAAGAAACTGAACAGATTTGGCAAAGGTCTAAACTGGTGGGTTCAACTATATACTGTAGTCAGCTCTGACCATTGCCTGCACACCAACCGAGATTTCAAAAGGAGCTGGCAATGGTCTTGTTTGCTTAAGCTGCTGAGGTGAGGAGATGCATGGAGTAGTCAAGCAGAATTTAGGCATGTTTTAAGAAGCAGACCTTGGAAGACACAGTTACAGTGCCTTAAAAAACTATTCATACCCCTTGAAATTTTCCACATTTTGTCATGTTACAACCAAAAACATAAATGCATTTTTTTGAGATTTTATGTGATAGACCACGACAAAGTGGCACATGATTGTGAAGTGGAAGGAAAATGGTAAATGGTTTTTCAAATTTTTTTACAAATACAGTGGGGAAAACAGTTATTTGATCCCCTGCAGATTTTGTAAGTTTGCCCACTTACAAAGAAATGAAGGGTCTATAATTTTTATCATAGATGTATTTTAAATGATAGAGTCAGAATATCAACCAAAACTCCAGAAAAAACGCATGATACAAATGTTATAAATTGAGTTGCAGTTCAGTAAGTAAAATAAGTATGTGATCCCCAAGCAAAACATGACTTAGTACTTGGTGGAGAAACCCTTGTTGTCAAGCACAGAGGTATGACGTTTCCACACATCTCAGGATGGATTTATTGGTCCACTCTTTACAGATCTTCTCTAAATCTTTTAGGTTTCTTGGCTGTCCCTTGGCAACTAGAAGTTTCAGCTCCCTCCATAAATTTTCTATGGAATTAAGGTCTGGAGACTGGCTAGGTCACGCCATTACCTTAATGTGCTTCTTCTTGAGCCACTCCTTTGTTTCCTTGGCGGTATGTTTTTGGTCATTGTCATAAGGAAAGACCCATCCATGACCCATCTTCAGTGTTCTGGCTGAGGGAAGAATGTTTTGATCCAAGATTTTACAATACAAGACCCCATCCATTGGCTCCTCAATGTGGCAAAGTCGGTCCGTACCTTTAGCAGAAAAACAGCTCCAAAGCATAATGTTTCCACCTTTGTGCTTGACTGTGGGGATGATGTTCTTAGGGTCATAGTCAGCATTTTTCTCCCTCCAAACATAGAAGAATGATGACCCAAAACATACCGCCAAGTCAACAAAGGAGTGGCTACAGAAGAAGCACATAAAGGTCACGGAGTCCCATAGTCAGTCTCCAGACCTTAATCCTATAGAAGATTCATGGAGGGAGCTGAAGTTTTGAGTTGCCTAGAGACAGCCAAGAAACCTTAAGGATTTAGAGAAGATCTGTAAAGAGTGGACAAAAATCCCTCCTGAGACGTATGCAAACCTGGTCACCAACTAAAAGAAACGTCTTACCTCTGTGCTTGCCAGCAAGGATTTCTCCACCAAGTACTAAGTACTTGCTTGGGGATCAAATACTTATTTTACTAACTGAACTGCAACCTAATTTATAGTATTTGTTTTATATGTTTTTTCTGGATTTTTGGTTGATATCCGGTCTCTATCAATTAAAATTCACCTATGGTAAAAATGATAGATCCTTCATTTCTTTGTAAGTTGGAAAACTTACAAAATCTGCAGGGGATCAAATAATTATTTTCCCCACTATAAGAATCTGAAAAGTGTGGCGTACATGTACATTTGTATTTAGCCCCCCTGAGTCAATACTTTGTATTACTCATACATCCACTGTAAATAATTTGGTAATAGCTACAGTGCCTTGAAAAAGTATTCAAACCCTTGGAATTTTCCACATTTTGTCATGTTACAACAAAAAACATAAATGTAAAAATAAAGGAATACACCAGACAGGTCAGGGATAAAGTTGTGGAGAAGTTTACCATTTCAGCCCCGGAAGATTTGGCTGCTCAATGACCAGGCCAATTTTTGCTATACGGCACTGCGTCGTTTTAACTGACAGTTGCGCGGTCGTGCGACACTGTACCCAAACAAAATTTACATCCTTTTTCCCCACAAATAAAGCTTTTTTTTGGTGGTATTTAATCACCTCTGCGGTTTTTATTTTTTGCACTATAAACAAAAGAAAAGCGACAATTTTGAAAAAAACACAAAGGGGTTTATTTACTAAAGGCAAATCCACTTTGCACTTGAAAGTGCACTAAAAGTGCACTTGGAAGTAAAGTCACTGTAGATCCAAGGGAGATATGCAAGGAAAATAAAAAACAGCATTTTAGCTGTTTTTTTTTAAACAAATGTGGATATTTATTGTAGCAAAAAGTAAAACATATCAGGGGTTATTTACTAAAGGAAAATCCACCTTGCACTGCAAGTGCACTTGAAAGTGCACTTGGAAGTAAAGTCGACGTAGATCCGAGGGGGACATGCAAGGAAAATAAAAAACAGCATTTTAGCTTGCACATGATTGGATGATAAAATCAGCAGAGCTTCCACTCATTTCAGATCTACCCCTTAGATTTAGAGCGACTGCACTTCCAAGTACACTTTTAGTGCACTATATGAGAGTCCTCGGGGCTGCACAACCCAAAAGTATATCAAAAATAGATAGTTTCCCCAGGGGAGGTTTTAGGCAGCAAAAGATTGAATATGTAAAAGTATTTTATTAGGTCAATAATTAAATTATACAAATACAAATATACAGTAAATTGAATTTAAAAATATAAGACATTTAACAGTATATGAAACATTATTACAACATTTCAAATTGTACAAAAAAATATGTCTCCATATGACGAGGTATATATTTATATTTGGACAGATGAGAAAGTGAGGATGTATCGCACAAACCAGATTGCTAAAAAACATTTGCGTTCAGTGATACCATCGTCTCCGCACGTCCCCTCCGCGCCCTCCAGGTGAATCAGCAGTCCACTGGGCTTGCAAGGGGCCACGCTCTTGGACCTGGAGAGGAGGACGGGGGGCAAAGCACCTGCAATGGTATATTTATAAATTTCAATAGATAATCGTCAAATATTCTATGCGTCTCAAGTACTGTTTTGCAGCTCCAGACTGGCTAGAGCTATATATATAGAGCTTAATATCAAATATTAAATTCATGTAGTTTGAGTTGCCTATTCATTTTGTTGCAGAGTTTGTTCATTTATTGATTTAATTGTAAAATGATTATAGTTGATATAAAAAATATAATAAATTAAAATAAAATAGAGAATTGGGTATTGCTACCCAATTACCTAAAATGTAGAGTGCATATACATAGGGTGAGGTAGTGTAAATGATAATAAAAAGATTAAAGGTGTGGGAATATGATGTAGACCAGGGGTCTTCAAACTACGGCCCTCCAGTTGTTCAGGAACTACAATTCCCATCATGCCTAGTCATGTCTGTGAATGTCAGAGTTTTACAATGCCTCATGGGACGTGTAGTTCTGCAACAGCTGGAGGGCCGTAGTTTGAGGATCCCTGATGTAGACGTTATGCAAAACACTAAAAAACTGGTGTTTAAAACAATATATAGTAGATAATGCTGAAAAATATTCAAAACTTGATAGTGAACATGTGGTGCCTTAGCTGTGAGAAAAAACCCATATATTACATGCACTGGAGTTTGGAGTGCCAAACAATCAGGAAGTGTGTGATGCTGTATATGAATGTTAGAAGTGTTACGAGGTGAAACCATGTGTATATTAGATTAAAATAGCAATATATTAATTGATTTATAAGAAACCACAAAATGGGCTATATGAGTAGATAAGGTGTTTGTATATAGTGCCTAACAAGCAAGGAATGTATGGCACTGGGTAGGAATATTCAAAGTATTTGAGGGTGAAGCCATGCCTATATGGAATAAAAATTATGACAATATATTAATTACTTTGTAAGTAATAGGAAGTAAATAAGAAATTCAGTAGAATACAGGTATTAGCCAGTCTGGTATAGTCAAAACGCTGCACTTACTTGGTACTCCATCCTTATTAGGTGTATTAGCAGCACTCCAGAGATCACCTCAAGATCATCTGGGAGCTGAGAGTTTATATAGTGTTTGCGTTGATTGCTCATTACTTGCAGACGTTGGACCCCTCCCCATCTCCCCTCCCCTAACAATCCCCACCGCTGTTGCAGACACTATATAAACTCTCAGCTCCCAAATGATCTTGACCCTCAGCTTCTTTAGCAAGGCAGTGGTCACCTTGGAGGTGTGTTTGGGGTCATTATCATGTTGGAATACTGCCCTGCGGCCCAGTCTCTGAAGGGAGGGGATCATGCTCTGCTTCAGTATGTCACAGTACATGTTGGCATTTATGGTTCCCTCAATGAACTGTAGCTCCACAGTGCCAGCAGCATTCATGCAGCCCCAGACCATGACACCCCACCACCATGCTTGACTGTAGGCAAGACACACTTTGTATTCCTCACCTGCTGCCACACACACCTGACACCATCTGAACCAAATAAGTTTATCTTGATCTCATCAGACCACAGGACATGGTTCCAGTACTCCATGTCCTTAGACTGCTTGTCTTCAGCAAACTGTTTGCAGGCTTTCTTGTGCATCATCTTTAGAAGAGGCTACCTTCTGGAACGATAGCCATGCAGACCAATATGATGCAGTGTGCGGCATATGGTCTAAGCACTGACAGGCTGACCCCCCACCCCTTCAACCTCTGAAGCAATACTGGCAGCACTCATACGTCTACTTCCCAAAGACAACCTCTGGATATGACGCTGAGCACGTGCACTCAACTTCTTTGGTCGACCATGGCGAGGCCTGTTCTGAGTGGAACCTGTCCTGTTAAACAGCTGTATGGTCTTGGCCACTGTGGCTGCAGCTCAGTTTCCGGGTCTTGGCAACCTTCTTATATAGCCTAGGCCATCTTCATGTAAAGCAACAATTCTTTTTTTTGGATCCTCAGAGAGTTCTTTGGCATTTGGTGCCATATTGAACTTCCAGTGACCAGTAGAAGAGAGTAAGAGCAATAACACCAAATTTAACACACCTGCTTCCCGTTCACACCTGGGACCTTGTAACAGTCGTATGACACCGGGGAGGGAAAATGGCTAATTGGGCCCAATTAGGACATTTTCACCTAGGGGTGTACTCACTTTTGTTGCCAGCGGTTTAGACATTAATGGCTGTGTGTTAAGTTATTTTGAGGGGACAGCAAATTTACACTGTTGTCACATAAAAAGATATAATAAAATGTTTACAAAAATGCGGGGGTGTACTCACTTTTGTGAGATACTGTATATCTACAGCCTGAAGAATGATCACACATAGACAACACCTTCCCCTTTCACAAGGCCTGCAAATCTATACAATATCTAGGGGTACAGAAACGTTTAAACAGCGGCAGCTCAAAAAAATGACAAGTTTCTCACACTTTGATACTGATGTCTTTCCCTCTACTCCTAATATGTACTGGAGATGCAGAAAGGCTGTGGGAACTACATACCTGGTGAACCTTTCCACCAATACGTAACATCTGGACTAGCATCTTTCAGATATAGGATGTAAAAATGGACAAACACACACACCTGTATCTTCTACTATTGCCTTCCTCTCTATATTGCTAGATTCTATATTGGCTGCAATAAAGGGCCTACTTTGTTTATTCCTACTAGATGCAAGAAATGTGCTCCCTAGACACTGGAAACCGCAATTACTCTCGCGATTGTGGAATGGTATGTCAAAATAACCCATATCCAACACATGGGAGAACTAGTAGCCCAAATCAAGGCAGGTTCCCAATTACATCTCTTCATAGACTATGTGGAATTTTTTTCTCAGATTCCACCTAGGCACCAAATCCCCCAACCCCCCACCCCCACCCCATTCACACGCACACACACCTTTCATCTCCTTCTGCTGACTTCTTACTCAGTACTTTCTATTCATCTTTTTCTTTACTTTTCTATATTCCCTTGATCTATTTTATTATCTTCCTTTTTACTTCATGCACCAGGACGGCGCAGCCAGACCACCTTGATAAAGTTTTGTATTAAAATGGACATATGCTCCCATACGGACCTAGATGTACTTCAATACTACAGAAGCTCATGCTGTTCAGCAAACCACTGATGATTTTGAAGATACATAAATTATGCATGTTTAGTTAATTCCTTACAACTTTTGTACTTTTCTTACTTTGTAATCTCCTGGTTACGTGCTGTGCAGCATTGTGGTCTGTACTCAACAAATGTTAAGAAAATGACATTGCAAATGTTCTTGTGCAACTTTTTCTTACATTGCTTTTGAAATGAAAAAATCTTTATTCTTTAAAAAAACTAACACTGGTCAAATAGATTTATTTTAGTTTTGTTTCTTTTTGTCTATGGATTGAACAGAAAATAACATTTTATTTGAAAGACAATATCACCATATTAATCAGCCCATACCAGACATGGAAAATTGTAGTATGCAGCTGCAAAAGCAGAACTGGTCAAATATTTAATGGTTTCATTGGGGGTAATAAATAAGATGTGTGTAAACGTATTTACGTAAGATTTTCTGTAAATCACCCCCAGTGCCAGTACAAATTTTGAGGACCATTGCATTCTGTGTGAGAGCAGTGGCCTCTCTGCAGCAGTCAGACACACCCCCACTGAGTCCCAGCTGGAGCTTCCCAAAGCTCATGCTCCAAGCTGGTTTGAGAGCTCTCGCTCTGTTTTAGTGGGGGGGCACAACAGACCCCTGCAGTGACACTGCTGCTCTCACACAGAGTACAATAGTCCTTCACTACATCCTGCTGTCTATGTCTTAGATTCAGGTCTGGCGCTAGGGTAATTTACAGCAAATATTGCATTTAGAAATGTACATATAAGCCTTTTTTTTTATCATCCCTAATGTGTCAGTTCTCTTTTAAGTGAAAGTACACTTGGGATTTAATGAGAGCGGAGTCTCCATTTAAATTGCTGTTTTTTTTAGCATTCTGCCACTGAGCACATGCTTAAATGAAGAAAATAAATACATGAATACATTGTCTATGTTAGTCCTAAATCTGTTTCTGCAGATCCAATTTAGTCTTCAAAAAAAAATCAATTTTGATGAAATATGTAGCAGAGCTTCATCACTTTTTTTGAATCTACATTATTAAGCAATGAGGGAGAACATTTGGCAGGTTGTAAAGAATTAATTAGCAGTGCTGAATTATAAAATAATAGAAACATCGAAGTGCAATGATTATTTACACAGGATTTGCAGATGAAATCTAGATTTATGATATGTCTTTTAGTAGGTTGCCACTCGTGTCCATCTCTTCTAGAAGGCCCAGGGGATTTTTATTGATTTTGTGTCACATGGACAAGAATGGAGCAATTTAAAACTTACATTTCTTGTTATTCTATTAGCTTAGGCCTTTCCTTCCTTTCTAAGTGCATTGTCTACTTTAGAACATTGCTAGGATTCACCTTCTATTAGTCAGTTAAATGTTGCTTGTTTGACAAGTATGGCCATTGCGGCACACACTTGCACAGCTGCTGTCAGTCCTACTACATGAAAGTAAAGGTGATGTACACATAATTTCATTGTCAGTGTTGATAGATATGACCTGTCATAGCTGACATCAACTATAATATTTGGATAGAAAAATCTGTCTATAAACAGGGAGTTTGGTCTTTCTTTACCTGCAAGACACATTTATGTCATACAGATTTAAATAAATGTTTCTTGCAGTATTCATGCAATACAATAGCTGCATGCCTAGTTTGTTTATATATATAGGTATATATAAAACTCAGTTTATGTTCTTTTTTTGTGTCTGAGTTTTAACTCTTTTGGAACAAATCTCCTGAACCTAGTGTAATGTTATATAGTTAGTCTGATTGAAAAAATACAAAAGTCCACCTAGTTCAACCAATAAAATCATAATATTAATAAAAAATCATTGCACGCATGTTTTTTTTTTAATGGCAGCCAGTGAAAGCACTGAATTTACTTTGGTAATTATTGGCCTCTTGTAATTTTCTGTATAGAAGCACTAGAGTGGGGGCAGAACTGAGAGTCAATCAGGTGTGAAGTATGTGTAGCCAAGAGCCAGCAATTTTTACCTGCAATTCAGGAGACACTGTACAGCATGGTTGCTGTTAAGCTGTTTCCTCCTAGTGTTTGGCCTGGACTCCTGAATGTAGAGTGACTGAGATCTAAGTGCAAAGCAAAGCATCTTGGGATGTGTAGTTCAGAAAGCTGGGGTTTTACTTTAAGCTGGACTGTTTTGAACTACAACTACCAGCTGGCTGATAGAGAGGAACAGACGTTTACTCTGTTTACCTTTTTTTTTATTATTATTAAACAACTGCGATTTAACTGTACCTCTGTCTCAGTCTGATTCATGGTAAGGTCTCTAAAGTGTTAAAAGAACCATATCTGAAACCCTCTTAAGTAGTGATAAACACTATAGATCATTAATTTAAATACTGTAGAACTTCCAGTTCTTTTGTTCCTGTTTGTTTCCTTTACATTGATGCTTCACATCGTATTGTATTTTCGTAATGTTATGGATGAAAACGGAAGCTATTCTTCTTTATATACCTAGTAAAATGTATACTTTACTAAAACGCAATAAAAATTTAATGTTGAAAAAAAATGAATTGATCATCTTCAACTCTATGTGCCTTCATACACTAGAGATTATAGGGGCTTGCCCTTGTTAATTTATGTCTGTTTAAATAGCCAAAACACCTACATTAGCAGAAACATATTCATGCACAGATATTACTGGAACAATTATCTCATGTCAACAATATTAACACCAGCTTTCTCTTCCAATTTGCTTCCCTTATACATCTATCATGTACTGTAAGTATCATATAAAGCACATTGTAAAACATTTTACTTTCTTAGATTTCAGCAAGGATCTGGGAAGATTAATGTGAGTTTTCAAGTCTTCTTTTCAAGTCCTTTGCTTCCTGGTGAGATAGAGCTTATGTGGCACAGTTCTGTCTGTTCTGCTAGCTGTTTCTTATTTTTTTAATCAATTTTTGTTTAACCCTGTGCACCCTTCTTTTGGCATTTGTAAGTGCGATTTGTGGCCAAACAATTATTGCAATAACAACCTTACATAATCCTTTCAATATGTCAAACATATATTTAATGACACAGAACTGTCTTAGGCTGCTTCAGACTTTGTGGACAGATTATACGATGAGTCAGGAGTTTGAAAACCAAGGCAGTGGGCAGCCTTTGCAAACATAAGAATACATGGTGGTCCATATGCAAGAAAAGATTTCATTTAAACAGAAACAAATCTGACCTAATTTTCTTCTAAGGTAGCAACAGTGCTGGAATGTTGAAAGGCACCTTGGCTAAATATCTGTGTCAAGGTGGCCAAACATGCTTTGATTTCTTTATTTGACTGGTGTGTTATTCAATCATAACAATCAAATCTGCAAATAAGCAAATAGCTATAACTTCCCTTCTGATAGATTTAAACTCAATTTAGTTAAGATACGATCAAACTGAGTCAATTGGGCAGGGAGGAAAATTATTGATTGTTTTGCACTGTCCATGATACTTTGTCCACGAAAATGATCATATTTCAATCAATCAGATTATGAGATTACATGGCAGAAACAGAGATACGATCAATAAATTACTATTGTAAGTTATGACTGTATTTTAACTAATTATCCAAATCCACTTACGTATGTGCGATATGCGACTCAGGCATATCAATCAAATGGGTTGTTGACTTTAGATCCAGAACCAGGCTGTACGTGGTTAAAATGGCTGTAGCCCTAAACAAAAAATAAAAAAGATCCTGTTTCTTTGAAGCATGCTAAACAGCATAGAGCTTGTGCAGTGTAATTTGTCCCATTCTGTGCTGTAAAATACCTGGTTGATCCTGCCTGTTCATGTGTCCCCCTGTGTGTGCTGACCACGGTAGTCATGTCTGATCTATGATACTGTGGTCAGTTTACATGCCTCCATCATCCCACTGTGTTCAGAGTCTCTCCTTCTCCCTCCCTGCCTGTCAGTTCCTAGTGTGTGAGCCATCTCCTCCCTGCCCCTCCCCTCTGGCCGCTATTACATGTGTCTGTGAAGTTAGTGATTACAATTACAGGCAGCTCATCTATAATAACAAGATTTACTGTGCAGAGTCCTTGTTTTTTTTTTTAATCATGCAGCTAAATACCTTCTTTCACATCACTGGTGTGCGGTCACATGACTTCCCAGCTGATGTCAAAGGGTAATCTCAGCCCCTCCCCCTGTAGTCCTCGGATCTTGGAAGGAGTGCATCGGGTGGTCATGTGACTGCACACCGGCGATGTGATAGTGTCAGGGCTGGGCTCAGCCCTTCCTTCTCTGGGCTGGCCGCTCAGCTGTCGGCTAATTGCCAGCTCCTTTCTCTCCACAGTGACTCAGCTGTTGATGATCTGTTCATCAGTCCTGGCTACTTAAAGCCGTCCAGCTCACTTCATCTCTGCCTTCGCCTTTGGTCACATCTCAGAGACTTTCTCCTGCGTTCCTGTTGAAGACTTGCTCGGCTGACGTCCCTTCTGGCTCCTGATCCTGCTTGCTGTACTACTACGTTAATCTCTGGCTCTCTGACATTGGCATTGGCTGACTACCTGATCTGGTTACTGAACTCTGGCTATGTATTGACTACGCTTACTCTGTTTACTAGGGTTGTCCGGATACCACTTTTTTAGGACCGAGTACAAGTACCGATACTTTTTTTCAAGTACTCGCCGATACCGATTACCGATACTTTTTTTTTAATGTCACATGACAGTGTTTTTTTTTTTTTTGTTTTTTTAACAGTGCTTTCTTTTTTTTCGGGGGGGGGGGGGGGGGGGTGAACGGTGTATGTGTGTGTTTTTTTTATTATTATTTACAATTTCTATTTTTTACAATAATATTTTTTTTTATTCTTTATTGCAATATGTGTTTTTTTTGTGTTTTTTTTAATCAGCCCTGTTGGGGGGCTTTGGTGAGATATCAGGGGTCTTAACAGACCTCTGATATCTCCCCTTTGAGACAGAGAAAGAGACCGAGGATAGAGACTCCCCAGTCCCTCTCTCTGCAGCCTCAGCTGCACTGAGAATAAATGGAAAGAAGACAGCGGCTCCTCTCCATTCATAAACTGACACATCGTAATCACAGGAGATTACAATGTTTCAGTTATGTGAATAGACAGAGTCAGCTGACTCTGTCCATTCACAAAGGAAGGAGGAGGGGGACAGCGGAACGGAGGGGGACAGCTGAGGGGGACAGAGAAGGAGAGGGGAACAGCGGAACGGAGGGGACAGCGGAGAGACACAGCAGAACCCAGGGGACAGCAGAGGGGGACAGAAAAGGAGAGGGGAACGGCGGAGCGGAGGGGGACAGCGGAGAGGCACAGCAGAACGGAGGGGACAGAGAAGGAGAGGGGGATAGCAGAACGGAGGGGACAGCGGAGGTGGACAGAGAAGGAGAGGGGAACTGCGGAACGGAGGGGGAATGGAGGAGGATGCAGTGACAGTCAGCGGTGACCGATCACCGCTGTATGTCACTAAAGCCGCTGAAAGCTGATGGGGGAGAAGCTTGTAACTCCCCCATGCGTCGATCACAGCTGACTTCCAGGTATCGGCGGAAGCATCGGGAGCATTTGCCCGAGTACAAGTACTTGGGCAAATGCTCGGTATCGGTGTTGATACCGATACTAGTATCGGTATCGGGACAACCCTACTGTTTACCTTTTTATTATTATTAAACAAGTGTGATTAACTGTACTGCCCCGTACACACGATCCGACATTGATCGGACATTCCGACAACAAAATCCATGGATTTTGTCCGACGGATGTTGGCTCAAACTTGTTTTGCGTATACACGGTCGCACAAAGTTGTCGGAATTTCCGATCGCCAAGAACGCGGTGACATACACCACGTACGACGAAACTAGAAAAGGGCAGGTCTGAACCAAGCGCGGCAGCCATTGGGCTCCTTTTGCTAATCTTGTGTTAGTAAAAGTTTGGTGAGAGACGATTTGTGCTTTTTCAGACTCGTTGTTTTCAAATCGTTTTCTGCTGTTCAGTTTGTGCTTGTGGGTTTGTATCTGGTCTTCAGTGCGTGCAGCGAGTTACGCGTGACTCTTGTCATTGTGTTTTTGTTCATTCGTTACTGTTTTTCAGGTCGCTCTTCACAGGCCTTGCTGTTCTTCAGTGCGTTCTGTTACTTCATTCTGAGCAGCCGACCGTTTTCTAGCCATGTTGTGTATACGTACTCCTCGTAGAGTTCGTGCTGTGCGGGGGCTTGGCGTTGGGGTCCTTACCTTGACACAAGTCCAGTCCATGAACAGGGTGGGGAGGAGTTCATGGACCAAGAATTGGTTGCTCCAGCGTGACCAGTTCTGTCATATGCCTTTGCTCCGTGAGAATAATCCTGATGATCTCAGGAACTTTCTCCGGATGACGAACCCCGTATTTCACCGTTTGTTGGCTTTGCTGACCCCTTATATTAGCAGGCAGGATACCTGCACGAGGCAAGCCATCACTCCGAAGCAGAGGCTAGTCGCCACCCTGCGGTACTTGGCGACGGGGAGAAGCCTGCAGGACCCCAAGTTCTCGACAGGCATCTCCCCCCAGGCTCTGGGGATCATTATCCCAGAGACCTGTTCTGCCATCATCCAGGTCCTGCAGAAGGATTATATTAAGGTAAGATTTATCCTTTAACATCACAATTTATTGTATTTAATGTTTGATAATATATTGTGTTTCTTTCCTCATTCCCTAATGACCATGATTTGAATATGCTGTGAATGTCCCCTTTGTCCTCATGCATGCTGCATTTTTATGTAATTATTTTCTTGCCCTTTATACATATTTGCCTTCACTTACCTCCCCAGCATGGTCTCCTGGCCCTATATTCACCTCATGTAGTCACTTAACAATGTATTTTATCAGTTCCATAGTAGTGCTTTACCCTAAATACCCCCAAAAATGTTTTTAAATTTGATTGGTGCTTAAAATTCATGCAGAGTGACAGAGGCTTTTTTTTTGGGTCCCCAAATCATTTGGAACCCTCCCTCCCCCCAACTGCTAAGTCAGCTGATACCAATTCTCTATCTATCCTCAATCATCTATCTGCTGACTTTGCCAAACCCATTCACACTATACCCATCTCTTTTGTGGTCAGATGTATGGATGAATTCCCCAAAGCATATAGTGCAAGGGCCTGCCAGTATACTTTCAAATGGTACTGTTTAAAGTTTTTGTATACTATTATTATCTTGATAGGTAATAGCAGGATTTCCAAATGTGCTCAGATGTGTACAGTGTGTATTTATATCTTTGTATTATGACACTTCTTACTTGTCCAGTGGGCTGTCAATAGTGTAAGTAAGGAGGGGCTGGCCAAAGTAATACACACTATTTAGGCATTCATCTCTCAATGAAGTGGAGAGGGTTACCTGTCCAAGAGCTCCCCCCCTAAAATGTTAGAAATGGTCCATGAGTGGGGGGGAGGGGGAATCTGATAGGTGTACCTTATACTTTGGTCTTTAAAAACTCCTTCAAATAAATGTTATCTTGATGTTGGCCAAGAATGTTTGTGTCTAATCTGCTTTCCCTGTTTATGTGCAAAATGACTAATTTTTTTTGTTGTTGTTTGACTCCACAGTTTCCTTCCAACCCACAGGAATGGCAGACTGTGGCCTCCCACTTTGCCCAGCGGTGGGACTTTCCTAACTGTGGAGGGGCAATTGATGGGAAACACGTCCACATCGTCCCACCACCCAACTCGGGGTCATACTATTACAACTACAAGGGGTTCAATAGTATTGTGATGTTGGCGGTGGTATCGGCTACTTATGAGTTCCTGTATGTGGATGTAGGGAAGAATGGCCGGATGTCCGATGGTGGAGTCATTGACCAGACGGTGTTCTACAGGCATCTCCAGAATGGCAGCTTGGACTTGCCACCTCCAGAAGACAATGCGGAAGGACTCCCATTCGTCTTCATTGCGGATAAAGCGTTTGCGCTGGGGGACCATCTTATGCGGCCATTCCCGATGAGGACCCTCACCCCAGACCAGAGGGTTTTTAATTAACGGCTGGCCAGAGCCAGAAGAGTGGTGGAGAACACGTTTGGAATCATGGCCAGCCGGTTCCGCCTATTTCTTACACCCATACACATGGCGGAGTACAAACTGAGACATATCATCCTGGCGTGCTGTGTTCTACACAACTTTTTACGGCAACATTCTGCCAACTATGATGGCTCAGTTGGGCCTGAGGCCGGAATTCTAAATGAAACAACCCTGACGGCGCTTGACAGTGGCCGTCCTGGCTTGCCCCCCCTGAGTGCCCGTGATGTCCGGCTAAGATACCTTGAATACTTTGCGGGTAGAGGGGGCATCAATATGCCAGACAATGTCTGAAACCTTTTTCAAATAATAATAAAAAAAAACTACTAAAATCTTTGGTGACATTTACTGCTTGTGTTTCTTTTAGCTGACCCTGACAGAAATGTGGTGAGTCCTGAAAATGTATCATTACAATTGTGTAACATTACAAAGCACTGTTGGGTGTTATTTACTAAAGGCAAAGACACTTTGCACTACAAGTGCAGTTGAAACTGCACTTGTAGTGCAAAGTGGATTTTACCTTAGGAAATAACCCCCATTGTCACTGAAAACAACAATTAGAGCACAACAAAAGTTTTAGAGCGTTAAAACAATAATCCACACATTCTTGATTAACAATCTTTTTAATACCAGCACAATCACATGTGCATTTAGAAAAGGTTTTTAAAACAAACCAACATGTTTGTTGTATAACAATTTTTGGGGTCACATTAGAAAAAGTAGAAATGTCCATTTAAGATAAAACAGGCATGTTTAAAACCAACAAGAAAGACACAAATCTTGAACTTACAAAGTTCACATTTGGTAGAACTTGAAGGCAATATCAGACATGAGTATTTACAAAATGTGTTTGATATTGCGTTCAGATGGGGTGAAGTCACCCCAGGAAAAGCCAAATTTTGAAGATGCACACAAATTGCCGAATGTCAACATGTGCTATCTGCCATCATGGGGGATCAAGGGACGTGTTTTTGGGGTGAAACCCCTTCCTCACAGCTACTTTATTATTGAGGAAGGGGTTGCACCCCCAAACGCGTCCATTGATCTCCCGTGATGGCAGATAGAAACATTTTTAGCTCACAAAAAACCAAAGGGATTTGGAGGGGTTTTAAACTCTCCCTAAAACATCAATGATGTTCTTAATTTTTTTTGAACATCATTGATGTTTTTCAGGATGTTTTCCAAGTCCCTATTACACCCCATGATCTCCCCGATCAGGATCTGTGCACTTTCAGAGGTGAAATGCCCTGGATCCACAACATCACCTAAAAAGATAGAAACAAAAACACACCATTTTTTATAAATATGCCGGCATCCATCTCTTACCTGAGCCTGTTTTCGCAGACACTCACCTGTTGTGGTGACAATTTCCACCATGTCTTCCTCCTCCTGCTCTGCTTGGCTTTGGGGGATTTCCCCTTCTTCCAGAGGTGAAGGGGTCTGTGGTCTCCTCGGATGAGGGGTGTCCTCTGAGTCTTTTATCCCCTATGTAAAAACAAATAGGTATACTTAGCACACAGATATTTGATGGCAGAACTATAAATATGAAACATTGCTTGAAAGTTGGGTACAATTGTCTATTTTGGCAGAGTTCCAAGATGTTGAAATTTTATTGTCCTTTGTCAAGCTTGAATACTTACCTGTTTTGTTCAAGCTTCACAGATGGAGTCACCCCTATAGTATATACTGGAGCACCTGTGTGGGCCCCCTGATAAAAAGGGTGTTCTTGTGTCCCACACTAGTGTTCCAGTGTCCAGATGTGAAAACTGCTGCTGAGTGTCCTCTCCTTACACAGAATCTAGTTTGCATTTCATTCTAGTTACAAACCCATCTACACAACCAAATTATTTTCAGACAAGTAGGCCATAAAAAAATTTTTAAAATGCATATGGTCAAAACAAGGGTGTGTTCTAGGCTGAACAAACAATGTTTCATACGAACGAATAATGTGCCCATGAACATGAAAGTTGCCATTTTAAACTGTACAACAGTAAAGAAAAGCACATGGAGCAGCACAAATGTAATAAACATAAAGAATAGGAACACAGGACAACTACTTACTTTTTTGCAGCACTCTCCTGATCCTTCTGTACTGCTCATGCTCCCTTAATTTTAGGTCCGACCACTGCTTCCTGAGCTGATCTTTCGATCGTCGTACCCTGAAGTTACGGTGCAGACTTTTGACCACTTTCACCATGCTCTTGGCCTTTCTGACATTGGGGTTGGGGTAAGGTCCATACTTCCCGTCATAGTCGGCCTTCTTCAGGATGTCCACCATCTCCCCAAATGACATATTCGATGCCTTAAATCGTCTCCTTCTGGATCGGGACGTTTCAGGCTCCGGGCTTTCCTCCTCCTCCTCCTCGTTGGTGTAATTATCTGACACCTGCTGTGTCTCCGCCATGTTCTCTTCCCCCACTGTGCCGAATGAGAAGGGGCGGGGAATAGACTAGAAAGAACGTCAGGGGAGGGCGGAGTTTCACGCATGCGCAGTGTCTATAAAGCGTAACACGCGTGCGTAGTACGTATGATCTGTGAGCGGAGGAAGGAGTAACGGAGGCGCCGATCGTGATAGCGAAGGTAAGATTTAACATTGGGCCTATACTGCTTCTAGATTGAGGCCTGTATTTGCACAAGTTTAGAAGACTTTAGGCTGACATTAGGGTTTGTCTTGTGTTGTGTCTGGCAGTGAAAATGGATATCTTGAAGGATCAGGACTTTATGCCAATCTTCACTGATATGTTCAGGGAGCTGCCTTATCTGTGGCAGGTAAACCACCCTGATTATAAGAACCAAACAAAGAGGAAGGCAGCGCTGGACAAGTTGATGCAATTTGTGAAGACGGTGATCCCCACAGCAGACATCACCTATTTGGAGATCCTAATTGGTGGCCTGGGGAGCACTTATCTAAGGGAGCACAAGAAGGTCCAGGATTCCCAGAGATCAGGAGCAGCAGATGACATTTATGTCCCCAGGCTGTAGTACTATGACAGACTGCATTTTCTGGCAGGTCAGACTGAACCCAGGCCATCACTCTCCACTCTTCCTTCCACGCTTCCTTCCCCCCCAGCTGAGGCTTCTGACGCCCAACCTGGGCCTTCCATGCAGCAACATGTGGAGGAGCCCAGATTGAGCCAGGTATAGCATTCTTCTAAATATTTCTGGTTGTCCAATCAATGATGTTAAATAGATGTTATTTTGGAGTACTAATTTATGATTGTGATTGATGATGCAAAAACTAAAACCATGTCCCTTTTTCATACATAGGGAAGTCTCAGCCAGGAGGTGGCCGGGCCATGCAGGCTGCCCGATACCCAGGTCTCTCCCCTACGCCCTCAGAACACCCCACAGTGTGGAGGAGGACTTTGATGGCATAACTGCCTGCAAAATGATGCAGATGGAGGAGAGCCAACGACTTCTGTGTGAGTTCCTAATTTTGGAAGCTCTAAATAAGGGGTTGAGGGGCCAACTCACATGTGCAACCCACATTTGTCACCTCAACCATAGTCCTCCTCCTCCTCCAGGTCCTCCTCCTCCTCCTCCTGGTCCTACTCCTCCTCCTCCAGGTCCTACTCCTCCTCCTGCCACATCTCCAACACCAGAGCCACAGCCGGGAAAGAAGCGTGGAAGGAAGACCAGAAAGTGATGACCCTGGGTTCAGTCTGGTCTGGCAAAATATGCACAGCCTGGGGACATACATGTCATCTGCTGCTTTCCGGATCTCTGTGACTTCTGTATCAGACTGCACTCCCTTACATATGGACTCCTCAGGTCACCAATTTTGCTGTCAAATAATTGATGTGTGCCCTGGGGGTCCAAGGCTTCGCCAATTTCTGCTGTTTCTCCAGCGTTGCCTCCCTCTGTTTGGTTCTGAGCCCTTAATAAAGGAATTTTTGTTTCAATTATAATTGCCTATGTGTGTTTTCCTTCAAAAAGGACAGTTTGTTTGTGAGGAGGCAGGTACATTTCAAAAATACAATGTGAAATTAACAAGGGACACCAACACCAAGCAACCTCCTTGAGATTAAATAATACAAGATAATAATGGTGTTGTGGTATCTTGACACACAAAACACAAACAAAAATATTCTGGATGTTAAATAACTAAAAAAAAAAAATAACAACAAGATCAGCCTTGAAAAAAATACAAACCAAAAAACAATTTTAAAAAATCACATCAGGCTTGAAAAAAAAAAAACACAAAAAAAAATTATATAGATTTTTGGTCAGATGTGACAAATCATAATATATTGAGGGAATCACGATAAATAATAAAGAAAGAAGTTCGTGAGAACTCTGTGTGAATATCAGCAGCAAAACTACTTCGTTCTTCCTGCATTATAAAGAAGAAGCGAGTGCGCTGTATGAGACAATTTTAACCATTGCAGCCTGACGAAAGTGCTCTATCCATTCCGAACGCTAATTTTACCAGACCGAGCTGTTCTGTTTCGGAATTTCTTCTGAGCATGTGTGGCACTTTGTGCGTCGGAATTGTCCACACACGGTCGGAATTGACGCGATCGGATTTTGTAGTCGGAAAATTTTATAGCCTGCTCTCAAACTTTCTGTGTTGGAAAATCCGATGGAAAAAGTCCGATGGAGCCCACACACGGTCGGAATTTCCGACAAACGCTACGATCGTACATTTTCCATCGGAAAATCCGACCGTGTGTACGGGGCATACTTCTGTCTCGGTCTGATTCATGGTTTCTGACAGATAAAAGGTATTTAGCTACATGATTTTAAACAAATTACAGACGGTCTGGCAGTAATTGTAATCACTAACTTTACAAAAATTTTAATTCACATCTGCTCAAGTCAGAAATAGGCCCAAGTCCTCCCCTATACAGTTCAACTGTCAAATGGCAAAATGTCAGTCAGCAGTAAAGGCATTGTATGACGTTACCATGTAGTAATAAAGTCATTTTTACCTTTATTCTTGGGTTAGCCTGCTAAAAATGTTATCCAGATACATTTATCCAAAGGAACAAAGTATTTGTTTTGTTATCTTAATTATAAAAGTGTTAGCGTACAACCAGATCATGGCTGGTCTAACCACCTAAAGCACCTCATCAAGAACCGAGCAATCAAATGACCAGTAATCGCTCAGTCCCCGGTCTGCTCCGAGTGGAGAATGGTGACTGTCAAATAATGCCTCCGCTATTGTCAAAAGGTCCATAGTTAAAAGTTCAAATGACTCAGTCATGAAAATGACTACAGGGGTGGTTTGCTCTTAAAGTGCCTTGTGTAGGGCACGACTCTGATATTCTTGAAAAGCCTGTTGCCCCCAATCCACCAACCCCAGGCAATAGAAATACTGCCTGACATGGACCTCTGTCAACACCAAAGTATCCTATGGTAGAATGCAGAATCCAACAAACTTCCAAAGTAGCTGACCGAGGGATCGCGATCTGGTATACATCTCACTGCTCTGTGGGAATGCAAGCTTGCCGGTACAACACCCCACCCTCTATCTCGAGATGGTCCCATTGCCAGATCCACTGTCTCTCCATGGCTAGAAGCAGGGCTTCTTATTCCCGGAGAGGAATCAGCACATGCGTGCTATGTCAGAGAACTGTTTTTGTAGGATAGCCTATTCACTCAAATTGTATATTTCAGTTGCCTGTATAGGTGGCTGTCCAGCTTGCACCACTGATATATTCCATCTTTCCATCTTTTGGTACTTGCAAGGGAGCAACTTTCAGTTCCTCTAAACACTGGTCTACATCCCCGTGCTGCTGTTACACAGAATAGCAAGACGGGATGTCCTCATTGCTGTGCAGCTGCCTTGGCTTATAATAGATCTTGTAGTTGAAACAGGCCAACAAAGACACTCACCAAGGCTCTCAGCTTAGCTGCCTCTAAGTAAGACGTGGGGGCCTGGCGTGGCAGGAGCCCAGGCTGAGGTTGTCTCTCTCATACCAGCATAGGACCCCATGGATGTGCAGCACCAGGGATCTTTCCTAATTTCTTCTAAGTAGGGCAGGGGGTTGTTGCCACTATAATTGTCTACCTGTCCACCTGTAAGGTATTCAGTGAACTTCTCAGGCTTTGTGTAATCAACATACGCCAAAATAGGGGCCATGGTCAAACGATCATTGAGAGTTTTGAAAGCTTCCTCCTGAGCAGTCTGCAAATTAGATTGAATGGAGGGAGACAGCTTGCCCCTCTGCTGAGTAGACTGGGCACATAGTAGGTGTGTCCGGTAATGTATTTTGGCCGTATCAGGAGACACCCCTTTAGCCTCCACTATATAGCCTAAATATTGTATTCGGCTTCTCATTAGATAACATTAATTGGCTCCAACTTTAGGCCATATTGTGTTAGATGGATGAAGACCTGATCAAGATGATGGTTTTCTCTCTCATACCAGCATAGGATCCTCAAGGGTCTTTGAAAAGATGATAATTTCATCCAAATGGATGAGAACTGTCTCGAAGTTGAGTTGTGAGCTGTTGGAAAGTATCGGGGCATTCCTTAGACCAAAGGGCATCCAATTAAACTCATACAGTCCTAAAGAAGTGATAAAAGTGGTCTTTTCTTGATCTTCCTCTCTCTCAGATACCAGTAGCCACTGGCTAGATCCAAGGTTGAGAAGCAACATGCCTGTTCTAAGGCCATAAAAGTCTCTTCTATCCATGGCAAGGAGTAAGAATCTGGAATATAGGCAAAAGCTGGTCACACACAATGATACCGTTAAAAAATGAAATGTTTTATGGTATATTTGGATCCATTTCTCCAATTCTGTTGACCTTAAGACATTACTCTCCCCACAAGTGGAACTGTAGATGTGTTGCTTCAATCTAGCATTCCGGCTTAGAGACATCTTTGTTCATCTTCTATATCTGCCCCGACAATCCGTTTAGGTACCACCTCCCGATTGGTAGCTCTCTTGCCCAGCTGCTCTGGCTCCCAGGACTTGCTCACACTCCACTTCTTTTTTCTTATCTTTCCTTCTCTTTTTCCATCTTATGCCCACTTGGTGGTCGTTCTTCTCTCTTTATTCTTGTTATTGTACCACAATACATTTTACTGACATAGATGGCTGATTTATACTCATAGCGAATACCTATTGTTTGTCAGCCTGATTCAGCAGTTGGCTTAGTGTTTGCAGCCTTGAAACCAGAGACCAGTTTTTTAGTATTAGAGGTCTAGCTTACCTTGTCTTTTTGTCTTTTTATATTTATGTATTTATCTATGACCTCATCTTTGAAGCTGTGATACTCTGACTGTGTCCATGGCCAACATTATTTGAAAGTTGTTTTGTCTTTTCCTGACGCTTTGTCAAACTAATAAAGATATCTTTGCCTCTAAATGCATTACACTACATGTATTACATGTAATTCCTTTCAAGTGCATTCAGATTACATTTGAGTCCATGTGATATCTTTCAGAGCTGTTTCATGAAAAAATAAAATCAGTGAAATACTATTTAAAAATGACAAATGTTTCAAAGTGATTGGCGTCAGCAAATGTAACATTAGTCACAATTACCTTTCTTCATAAATTTAGGCCAAAATGTATTAGGTTACATTTTTTTGGTAAAAAATAACCCAAACCAGGGTATATTATTTACTCTGTGTGAAACTTATAGAGTATATAAACTATAGTATTTATATATGAAAATTAATCAGTCCTGATGTACTAACTGCCTCTCTCTTTTCTTGAAGCCCTAAAATGCCAGACTAGTACAAATACCCAAAGTTGTCATTTTAGCATTCCACATACAGCATAGGCATACTTAGAATTACAACCCAAAACACATTCTGCTACTCCTCAAAAGTATGGCTACATCACATGTGTGGAACTTTTTCACTTTTTGGACTGATTATATACTGAACATTGTATCTTGGAGACATGGTCAGGAACACTGTTGCTGGCTTACAGTATGTAAAAAAATTTTTAAAAATTTAAAAAAGAAATTGTTTTCTGTACAATTTTTTACACTGTCAGGCCTAAAATAAGGTATGTAATGAATACATAAATATATATTTTTAAATATCATTAGAATGTTGATGATAGGGGAGGGAAGATACAGGGAAGGCAACATATAAGCAGATTAAACATCATGCATGCGCTATGACGCTACACAGGCAGGCCAATAGGATTGTCAATTACGCTAGGAAAAATAGGACATGTAGTCCTGAGGAGGAGGATCAGGACACTTTCAACAAGGTATTAATTGTGTACTCACTAGAAGAAAGTTCAGAGAAGCAGCACTAAGGAAGGCGGAGGCTGCAAATGAAAACCAATTTAAATTGTAAGTCTTTCTGAGCATTTTTGTAAATAATTATTTATTGTCCAGTGCTAAATCAATCAAGAACATTGTATTGCTGATAAAAAAAAAATCAATGTCAGCTTGGGCCGCACGAGTGCCCTCATAGCAAGCGGCTTGCTATGGGGGCACTTGGAAGGGAGAGCCAGCAATGGCGGTGAGGGACCCCAGAAAAGGAGGCTCAGTTCTGCTCTGTGCAAAACCATTGCACAGAGAAGGTAAATATGGCATCTTTATTGTAAAAAAAATAATAAAAATAATTCCTTTACAATCACTTTCATTAAAAATATAACCTGAAGGACTAACATGAAAAATCCAAACTTTGCAAATTTTGCAAACTATGCACAGACACCAATTGAAATTGTGGTGCAAACAAATGTTAATGCACCATCCACATGAGTTAGCCTCAACCCCCGGTAACCCCCCAGGTAAATGTAAAGATACGCTTGTGTAGCATAGGTAGTTGATAAAATGTTCAGAAGAAGTTCATAAAAACCCTATTGGAAGAGTGTTGTGCTTGAATAGGCAGCTCCACCTGAGACAGGAACAAATCTCTGAAATAGGGATGAGCCGAACACCCCCCGGTTCGGTTCGCACCAGAACCCGCGAACGGACCGCAAGTTCGCACGAACGTTAGAACCCCATTGACGTCTATGGGACTCGAACGTTCGAAATCAAAAGTGCTCATTTTAAAGGCTAATTTGCATGGTATTGTCCTAAAAAGGGTTTGGGGACCCGGGTCCTACCCCAGGGGACATGTATCAATGCAAAAAAAACTTTTAAAAACTGCCGTTTTTTCTGGAGCAGTGATTTTAATGATGCTTAAAGTAAAAAAAAAAAAGTGAAATATTCCTTTAAATATCGTACCTGGGGGGTGTCTATAGTATGCCTGTAAAGTGACGCGTGTTTCCCATGTTTAGAACAGTCCCTGCACCAAATGTCATTTTTAAAGGAAAAAATCTCATTTAAAACTGCTTGCGGGTTTAATGTCATGTCGGGTCATGGCAATATGGATGAAAATCAGTGAGACAAACGGCATGGGTACCCCCCAGTCCATTACCAGGCCCTTTGGGTCTTGTATGGATATTAAGGGGAACCCCGCACCCAAATTAAAATAAGGAAAGGTCCCTATATACTCTGAACAGCAGTATACAGGCGGTGCAAACAAGACAGGGACTGTAGGTTTGTTGTTAAGTAGAATCTGTTTGTAATTTTGAACATTTTTAATGTGTTTAGCTCCAGCCAAAAAATCTTTTCTAAGCTTTTTGGAAAACATAGGGAAGGGTTATCACCCCTGTGACATTTGTTTTGCGTCTTTCCTCCTCTTCAGAAGATTTCACCTCACTTTTTTGTCCCAATGAAAAATGTTTTTTGAAAATTTGTGTTTTTTTGTGGAACAAGGATTGGAAAGCATCAGTGGAAAGGAAAAATTGTTTTCCCATATTAACTCTTACAGGAGAGAATTTCCCTTCCTTAGGGGTAGATTTCATCTCACTTCCTGTTGTCTCCTTCCGTTTGCAAGTAGGAGTCGTTTGTAAGTTAGATGTTTGAAAGTAGGGTCCTGCCCTATATACTCAGCAGAAATTTGGGCCTTAGGTGTTGCTGTGGCCAAAACACTGTAAGCCCTCACAGGGCCCTGCTGTGAAATATTAGATCAAGAATTGTAATTACATGCCCCTGTTGAACAGGAGCTGAAAAATTAGGCCTTAGGCACTGGTGCTGGTGCCACAACACTGCAACCCCTCACAGACACTCTAGTTGGAACGCAGGAACGAGCCCTGCTGCAAAGTATTGCATCAAAAATTGTAATTACACGCCCCTGTTAGACAGGGGCAGAAAAATTGGGTCTTAGGCACTGGTGCTGGTGCCACAACACTGCAACCCCTCACAGACACCCTAGTTGAAACGCAGGAACAAGCCCTGCTGCAAAGTATTGCATCAAAAATTGTAATTACACGCCCCTGTTAGACAGGGGCTGAAAAATTGGGTCTTAGGCACTGGTGCTGGTGCCACAACACTGCAACCCCTCACAGACACTCTAGTTGGAATGCAGGAACGAGCCCTGCTGCAAAGTATTACATCAAAAATTGTAATTACACGCCCCTGTTAAACAGGGGCTGAAAAATTGTGCCTTAGGCACTGGTGGTGGCGCCCAGAACCAAAAATGTTCTTACAAGCTATCAGCGTGATGATTGAGGAGGAAGAGGATAATTACTCAGGGATAGTCACTCAGCATCAGCATAGGCAGTCTTTGAAGGGATCTGAGATTTCAAAAAAAATTATTCGGTTACATCTGCATCAGGTGCTTGGTAGCTGGTGGTGATCCAAGACTGATTCATTTTTATGAAGGTCAGCCGATCGACCGAGTCGGTGGACAGACGCACCCTGTGATCGGTTACCACGCCTCCAGCAGCACTGAATGTGCGTTCCGAAAGAACGCTGGATGCAGGACAGGCCAGTAGCTCAATTGCATACTGTGCAAGCTCTGGCCAGTGATCCATCCTCAAGACCCAGTAACCCAGAGGATTTTCGGTGGGAAAGGTGTCCAAGTCTGATCTTGCCCCTAGGTATTCCTGCACCATGTAAAACAGACGCTGGCGATGGTTGCTGGAACCGATCATACCTTGGGGCTGCGGACCAAAAAATTGTCTGAACGCATCGGTCAGACGGCCACCTTCTCCACCGCTCCTTCTTTGACTGACCGAAGCCTCAGCAACACGTTGTCCAGAAACAGGAGTTTGTAACCTCCCAGTCTCTGGGAACGCGTTGCACAGACCTTTCTGCAAGGCCTCCCGAAGATGTTTCATCCTCTGCTCCCTCTGCGATGGCAAGATAAGGTCCGCAACCTTACCCTTGTAACGTGGATCAAGGAGGGTTGCCAGCCAGTATTGGTCCTTCTCCTTGATACCACGAATACGAGGATCCTTACGCAGGCTTTGCAGGATCAGGGAGGCCATGCAGCGTAGGTTTGCTGAGGCATTCGGTCCGGAGTCCTCTGGGTCACTAAGGACAACAACGTCCGCAGCCACCTCCTCCCAGCCACGTACAAGTCCATGTGTTCCTTGGGACTGATCCCTTAAAGACTGCTGATGCTGAGTGCCAGGCTCCACCTCCATACTGACACAATCTTCCTCCTCCTCCTCCTCCTCCTCCTCGTCCTCTTCCTGTGTGATCGGCGGGCACGCAGGAACACTGTCTGGATAAAGGGGGCCTTGAGAGCTAAGGAAGTCCTCCTCTTCCTGCCTCTGTTCTGCCTCAAGTGCCCTGTCCATTATTCCACGCAGCGTGTGCTCCAACAGGTGGACAAGGGGGACAGTGTCACTGATGCATGCACTGTCAGTGCTCACCATCCTCGTGGCCTCCTCGAATGGTGACAGGACAGTGCATGCATCCCTGATCATGGCCCACTGGCGTGGGGAAAAAAAACCAAGGTCCCCTGACCCTGTCCTGGTGCCATAGTCGCACAGGTACTCATTGATGGCCCTCTGCTGCGTGTGCAGCCGCTGCAGCATGGCCAACGTCGAGTTCCACCTGGTGGGCATGTCACAGATTAGGCGGTTCTTGGGCAGGTTAAACTCCTTTTGGAGGTCCGTCAGCCGAGCACTGGCATTATATGACCGGCGGAAATGCACACAGACTTTCCTGGCCTGCCTCAGGACATCCTGTAAGCCCGGGTACCTGCCCAAGAACCGCTGCACCACCAAGTTAAGGACGTGAGCCAAACAGGGCACATGGGTCAGTTGTCCCTGTCGGAGGGCAGAGAGGAGGTTGGTGCCATTGTCGCAAACCACCATTCCTGCCTTAAGTTGGCGTGGCGTCAACCACCTCTGAACCTGCCCCTGCAGAGCTGACAGAACCTCTGCCCCAGTGTGGCTCCTGTCCCCCAAGCACACCAGCTCAAGCACCGCATGGCATCTTTTGGCCTGCGTACTTGCGTAGCCCCTTGAACGCCTACGGAGCACCGCTGGTTCCGAGGAAGAGGCCATGGAGGAAGAAGAAGAGGAGGGGGTGGAGGAGAGAGGTGTGTCACAATCAGCATTTTGGAGGCGTGGTGGCGGAACAACCTCCAACACTACTGCACCTTGTCCTGCATCCTTCCCAGCTGCCAGCAGAGTCACCCAATGCGCCGTGAAACTTAAGTAACGTCCCTGTCCATGCCTGCTGGACCATGAGTCAGCGGTAATATGCACCTTACCGCTGACCGCCCTGTCCAGCGAGGCATGGACATTGCCTTCCACATGCCGGTAGAGAGCCGGAATCGCCTTCCGTGAGAAAAAGTGGCGTTTGGGTACCTGCCACTGAGGAACCGCACATTCCACAAACTCACGGAAGGGGGCAGAGTCTACCAACTGAAAAGGCAGCAGTTGAAGTGCTAGCAATTTTGCCAAGCTAGCATTCAACCGCTGGGCATGTGGATGGCTGGGAGCAAACTTCTTTCGGCGGTGCAGCAGCTGGGGCAGGGAAATTTGCCTGGTACAATCTGACGTCGGTGTACCAAAAGCAGATTGCCCATAAGTACTTGGCTGTGACACACCTAATTCTACACCTTCATTCCTCTCACTGCAGGTCGCAGAGAGGACTGAAGGTCTAGTGGGGTTGGAAATCTCAGCTGATGAGGAGCAAGGAGAGATCGTCTTTGTTCTTTGGTGTGGGTCTTTTAGATACGCTTGCCAACGAACTGCATGGCAGGTCAACATATGTCTGGTCAAGCATGTGGTACCCAAGCGGGAGATGTTTTGGCCACGCGAGATACGCTTGAGACATATATTGCAAATAGCAGCAGTGCGATCTGATGCACTCGTCTCAAAAAAGGCCCACACCAAAGAACTTTTTGAATAACGCGCAGAGACTGCAGCGCCCTGCACATGTGGAGCTTTGGGGTGTGATGCAGTCAATGTGCTGCCCTTAGGCTGGCCCCTGGAGGGCATCCTGCCTAGTTGGTGATGTGCCACCTCCTCCTCCTCCTCCTCCTCCTCCTCCTCCTCTCTCCTATCAGGCACCCACGTTGAGTCAGTGACCTCATCATCCCCTCCCTCCTCATCACTGGAGCAAACCTGGCAGTATGCTGCAGCAGGGGGAGCATGACTGCCAGATTGCTGTCCTTCTTGGGCACCCCCTCTGTCCGTGCTCATGTTACTGCCTTCATTGAGCTCAGTATCATCATCAGAGCCTTCCAAACGCTGGGCATCCTCCTGGAGCATGTACCCAACACTGTGGTCAAACAGTTCGAGGGAATCCTCAGGAGGACATGGTGGGGCTAGGGAAGGAGTCACTGATGAAATTGAGCTGAGGGAAGAGGCCGCTGCTTTGCCAGACAAAGCACCCTGGGCATGGGTGAGAGAGGATGAGGAGGATGAGGACGGCTTGGTCATCCACTCGACCAAGTCTTCCGCATGTTGCGGCTCAACACGGCCAGCTGCCGAAAAAAAGGCCAAGCGTGTCCCATGGCCACGTGCTGATGAGGATGCACCGTCTCCACGACCAGCACTAGACACAGAGCCTGCTTGCCCTCTCTTATTGGCTTGTGACTGTCTGCCTCTCCTTCTTGGCCTTCCAGACATACTAATGGCCTGTAGCTGCACTAAGCTGGGATAGAACACCTGTAATTTTCTTCAGGTAGCTTTATATACTGTAACCAGACAAGCCTGCCTGTCAGTAGGAAGATAACAGGAACGGATCTAGCTGAACACTGTGAGCAGGACGTACTGCACTAAATGTATATAGCAGGAACGGATCTAGCTGAACACTGTGAGCAGGACGCACTGCACTGAATGTAAATAGCAGGAACGGATCTAGCTGAACACTGTGAGCAGGACGCACTGCACTGAATGTAAACAGCAGGAACGGATGTAGCTAAACACTGTGAGCAGGACGCACTGCACTGAATGTAAATAGCAGGAACGGATCTAGCTGAACACTGTGAGCAGGACGCACTGCACTGAATGTAAATAGCAGGAACGGATCTAGCTGAACACTGTGAGCAGCACGCACTGCACTGAATGTAAATAGCAGGAACGGATCTAGCTGAACACTGTGAGCAGGACGCACTGCACTGAATGTAAATAGCAGGAACGGATCTAGCTGAACACTGTGAGCAGGACGCACTGCACTGAATGTAAACAGCAGGAACGGATGTAGCTAAACACTGTGAGCAGGACGCACTGCACTGAATGTAAATAGCAGGAACGGATCTAGCTGAACACTGTGAGCAGGACGCACTGCACTGAATGTAAATAGCAGGAACGGATCTAGCTGAACACTGTGAGCAGCACGCACTGCACTGAATGTAAATAGCAGGAACGGATCTAGCTGAACACTGTGAGCAGGACGCACTGCACTGAATGTAAATAGCAGGAATGGATCTAGCTGAACACTGTGAGCAGGACGCACTGCACTGAATGTAAACAGCAGGAACGGATGTAGCTAAACACTGTGAGCAGGACGCACTGCACTGAATGTAAATAGCAGGAACGGATCTAGCTGAACACTGTGAGCAGGACGCACTGCACTGAATGTAAATAGCAGGAACGGATCTAGCTGAACACTGTGAGCAGGACGCACTGCACTGAATGTAAATAGCAGGAACGGATGTAGCTAAACACTGTGAGCAGGACGCACTGCACTGAATGTAAATAGCAGGAACGGATCTAGCTGAACACTGTGAGCAGGACGCACTGCACTGAATGTAAATAGCAGGAACGGATCTAGCTGAACACTGTGAGCAGCACGCACTGCACTGAATGTAAATAGCAGGAACGGATCTAGCTGAACACTGTGAGCAGGACGCACTGCACTGAATGTAAATAGCAGGAACGGATCTAGCTGAACACTGTGAGCAGGACGCACTGCACTGAATGTAAATAGCAGGAACGGATCTAGCTGAACACTGTGAGCAGGACGCACTGCACTGAATGTAAATAACAGGAACGGATCTAGCTGAACACTGTGAGCAGGACACACTGTACTAAATGTAAATAGTCTAGCTGCCTGACCGTGGTACTAATAGGATCAAAAAGAACACCTGTAATTTTCTTCAGGTAGCTTTATATACTGTAACCAGACAAGCCTGCCTGTCAGTAGGAAGATAACAGGAACGGATCTAGCTGAACACTGTGAGCAGGACGTACTGCACTAAATGTATATAGCAGGAACGGATCTAGCTGAACACTGTGAGCAGGACGCACTGCACTGAATGTAAATAGCAGCAACGGATCTAGCTGAACACTGTGAGCAGGACGCACTGCACTGAATGTAAATAGCAGGAACGGATCTAGCTGAACACTGTGAGCAGGACGCACTGCACTGAATGTAAACAGCAGGAACGGATGTAGCTAAACACTGTGAGCAGGACGCACTGCACTGAATGTAAATAGCAGGAACGGATCTAGCTGAACACTGTGAGCAGGACGCACTGCACTGAATGTAAATAGCAGGAACGGATCTAGCTGAACACTGTGAGCAGGACGCACTGCACTGAATGTAAACAGCAGGAACGGATGTAGCTAAACACTGTGAGCAGGACGCACTGCACTGAATGTAAATAGCAGGAACGGATCTAGCTGAACACTGTGAGCAGGACGCACTGCACTGAATGTAAATAGCAGGAACGGATCTAGCTGAACACTGTGAGCAGCACGCACTGCACTGAATGTAAATAGCAGGAACGGATCTAGCTGAACACTGTGAGCAGGACGCACTGCACTGAATGTAAATAGCAGGAACGGATCTAGCTGAACACTGTGAGCAGGACGCACTGCACTAAATGTAAATACCAGGAACGGATCTAGCTGAACACTGTGAGCAGGACGCACTGCACTGAATGTAAATAGCAGGAACGGATCTAGCTGAACACTGTGAGCAGGACGCACTGCACTGAATGTAAATAGCAGGAACGGATCTAGCTGAACACTGTGAGCAGCACGCACTGCACTGAATGTAAAAAGCAGGAACGGATCTAGCTGAACACTGTGAGCAGGAAGCACTGTACTGAATGTAAATAGCAGGAACGGATCTAGCTGAACACTGTGAGCAGGACACACTGCACTGAATGTAAATAGTCTAGATAGAAGATAACAGGAACGGATCTAGCTAAACTGAATACAGTGTATATATATATATGCAACACCTGGGATGCATATATATACACAATACACTGTAAGTGCAGCTAACTGACTGACTGTTCTGCCTAATCTATCTAACTCAAATCAAATGACACTGTCTCTCTCTCTCTCTATCGCTCAGCACACCGGAACACACACTACACAGGGCCGCCGTGCAGGCGGCCTTATATAGTGTGGGGTGTGTACTAAATCCCCTGAGCCATAATTGGCCAAAGCCACCCTGGCTTTGGCCAATTACAGCTCTCTCTACTGACGGCGCTGTGATTGGCCAAGCATGCGGGTCATAGTGCATGCTTGGCCAATCATCAGCCAGCAATGCACTGCGATGCCGCAGTGAATTATGGGCCGTGACGCGCCACACGAATTTGGCGCGAACGGCCCATATCGTTCGCAATTCGACGGACGGTCGAACAGCCGATGTTCGAGTCGAACATGGGTTCGACTCGAACACGAAGCTCATCCCTACTCTGAAATTACAAAAAAGGAACAGAAGGGGCACCAGCTAAGTGCAGCACCAATGGGTTTATTATGATTAAAAAGCCAAATGCAAACTCTTTGATTTTATATTTCTCTGAGTTTGCATTTGCCTTTTTAATTTTAATAAACCCATTGATTCTCCACTTAGCTAGCGCCCCCTTGGGTTCCTTCTTTTGTAATTAAGATAACTATGACTATAGGAGAATGTAGAAATGGGGTGCCAGCACAAACCTGGCAAGGGGTTCAAAGAAGCCTTTTACAAGTTCAGAGTACAGGGGGGAAGCGATAAACTTTTTTTTAACAGTTAAATTAAGCATATGTATAAAATTCAAGCAAAAATGTATGCACTGCCAAAACTACATATTTTCTTAAATGACACAGAGACAGATTGATTGTAAAATATATTTTTATTAATAGGTTTGCATTACACCATTCACATTTGAATTAGTAAATCTGCAAGGGGCTCCAATGACTGTCTTATCAAATCACTTTAATCATTATCATATTGAAAATAATCATCTGTGCTTAATTCAAACTCCCCAAGTGAATTATATTCAATTTACAAATAGCATAAGTATCAAAAATCATTTACTGTATGTCAATACCGTATGCAGTAAAACACAATAAATGCAAGTAAAAAAAACACATATTTTTTAAAATTTGCAAAGCAGTGAACATTTGATGTTCTGTTATTTTTTAGCATTAGCTTTAAAATATTTAATTTCCATATATTTATAAATATGCCCCTTTATGGACCTGAACTATAAAAGCTGTGACCAATAAAAGAAAGCAAAGGACAAAAGGACTAGTCGTCAGTATTGCCTTTAGGCTTCCTGCGGCTGATCTTTTTTCCCATTACTGACTTCCCATTCTTCGTTCTGCACTGGTGGGGGAATATTTAGGAAGCAGCAAAAGAGGTGCAGAAAAGCACCTATCCACAGAACAATTGAAGCAGAAGCAGGGGGATCCTTACACTTCAGGTCCTCGGGTACTGATCCCTCTCCAGCAACCAAGTAGTGACATCACCAAATCTCATTCCAAATCTCGCCAGACTCAGAGTCTGAGGCAGCAGTACCTTAGATGATCTCACACTGCAGATATACAGCAATGAGGCTATAGGCACAGGAGAGCTTAGACACGTTAAGTGCAGTGCTATTTTTAGGAGGAATTTAAGGCAAAGGTTAGATCTTTTAGGGCACTGCTTAGGCACAATTAACATTGTTGGATGTTTCCTTTAAGAGAAAAAACTCTTAATTTTTTTTTTTTTTTAGTTAAGTTCTGCTTGGATGTTTCATCCTCTTCTTTTGACTTTGTGGAGACATCTATTAAGCTGAACACCAGGCAGATATAAAAGACACATATGAGTGCATATCTATATTCATAAATAAATCATTACATTTTTAATGCAAGCAGTATACATAAAATCAAAATAGGTTGGCATGATTGTTTTGCAAGCCCTTGTGCAGTGGAGCTCAGAATTGAGGACAAAAGGGTACTGTAGCCTGCACTAGAAGCCTGCCAGGCGTGCTGCAGTGCTCATGTGCTAACAGGAAACATGCTAATAAAAGGAGAGAGCAGAGAGACAAAGACATGAGCTCATTAGTCCCCTGCTTCTCCTTTCACTGTACAGTCACAAGCTAGGGGAAAGACGTGATTTGCAGGTATTACTAAACTGCAGCAGAGAAAAATCTGAAAAATCAGGTCTTCTGTGTGGCAGAGCTATGTGGATCTCAGGAAAAGATGAACTGAAATACAAATCCTTTGGCAGATAAAGCAGTTCCCTTATGTGTTTTATTTGTGTAGTTAGCCTGAAGTTTAGCCTAAAGCTAGTGAATACAAACAATTCTTCTTGCAAAGATGCATTAAGTAAAGTGTAGTAAGCAAAGGGTAGTTATCCTAGCAGTTATATAGACGTCATACTTTGCTGATCTGCCTGGTTTAAACTGGAGAAAGGAAAATGTTTATGTGTTGATAGGAACTACTGAAGTCAACGCAGCATCACTTACCCTTAGACGAATGTATAGTAAACGGGTGCTGTGTCTGTGCCATACAAATCACTGTACTCATCAACACTGTATTTGTAAATGAAATAAATACACAAGAATTACTTTTTCATGTTGAACAGTATACTTTACAACAGTGATAAGAACTGACAGGAATATGCACACACAAACCAGTGATAGACATTTGCACAAACACCCAGTAATTTATTCTTTTGCCTGAGATTCTTCTATTCTTGTAATGATGTCCCACTTCTCTTCCTCCCACTGGATTACAAGTCAGTATGGTAAATCTTCTTGACTTATAGGCATTAGCACTTCTGTCTGCAAACACAAGCCCGTATCTCCTGATATGATATATGCAGGTATTTAGCTTACTGTTGCTTTCCTTTGGGTATACCTACAGCTAGCATAACAAAATGATAGCCTGCCATAGGTAAGTTACAGATAATAAGTTTCCTCCAATACCTCCCTGAAGTCATCTCTTTAGGAAGCGCATTTAAAGTTACAGTTACATCTTCAAACATTGCTTTTGAGATTAGATGCTTTGTAGGCACACGTGGTAAATACTGATTTATGCCAATTTGCATCTGAATCTCCTTCATGGCTTATTTATGCATCTGTGAACACCAGTAGCAGAGAGCTAGTGTTTCCCTCCTTGGTGTTTTACGGGCTCTTGGAATAATACAAGCATGACTAAGAATATGTGTGTGCCTGTTATTATTCCATTCTGCTCTTCCTTAGGTTGATGCTTTCTGTTCCATGGTGTTGTTATGCAGGCATTTTAATACCATTGTATAAATTACACTTAAAATAGTGCTGTCATTAAACCTCTTATTTTTTATGCACATCCTAAAATGCTTGACAGCCTTGTTCTGAATACACTTAAAATATACCCTCTGGCTGTTGAATTATTAAAGTTACTTGAGTTAGGACATTCAATTAAAATTGTCTTTTAATATGATATGCTAATGAAAGGAAGAGCAGAGTATTTAGTATCTCCTATATTTATTATTAAAGATTGAACCAATTAGAGCTTTCTTTTGGGGGTATTTGATCACCTCTGAGGTTTTTAATTTTTGCACTATAAAACGAAAAAAGACACTGATGGCACTGATAGGTGGCACTGAAGGCACTGATAGGCGGCGCTAATGGGCACTGATAGGCGGCACTGATGGGTACTGATAGGTGGCACTGGATAGGCAGCACTGATGAGGAGCTACTGACAGGCATTACTGAGTGCCACTGATTGGCGCTTTGATGGGGCACTGAAAGGCATTACTGATGGGGCACTGATTGGCACTTTTTGGGCACTGATTGGCACTGTTGTGGGCACTGACAGGTATATATTATGGGGACAAGCTGGCAGGTTTTGGGCACTGATTGGCAGCTGATGGGCACCTTTTGATGGGGGCTGTGCTGATAATCAATGTGCTGATTATAAGCACAGACCCCCCTCTAACAGGGAAAGCCGCCGATCAGCTCTTTTTTTTCTTTTTCGATCAGTCGGCGGAGCAAGAGAAGAAGAAGAAGACTTCGTGGAACATTTTTATTTTTTAATTTTTTAATAAAGGACTTGTCCCAAGCCGTGTCTTGTCATTTTTACCATTTTGACACTTTTTTGTGAAATGGTAGAGGTACATTTTTACCCCGTTACCATTTCACACTGGGGGGAGGCTGGGATCTGGGGTCTCCTTGTTAAAGGGGCTTTCAGATTCTGATAAGCCCCCCGCCCGCAGACCCCCACAACCTCCGGGCAAGGGTTGTGGGGATGAGGCCCTTGTCCCCATCAACATGGGGATAAGGTGCTTTGGGGGCTACCCCAAAGCACCCTCCCCATGTTGAGGGCATGTGGCCTGGTATGGTTCAGGAAGGGGGGGCGCTCTCTCGTCCCCCCCTTTTCCTGCGGCCTGCCAGGTTGTGTGCTCGGATAAGGGTCTGGTATGGATTTTTGGGAGGACCCCCATGCCATTTTTTTTCATTTTGGCGCAGGGTTCCCCTTAATATCCATACCAGACCCGAAGGTCCTGGTATGGAATTTGGGGGGACCCCCACGCAATTTTTTTAAAAATTTTTGGTTTGGGTTCCCCTTAATATTTATACCAGACCCAAAGGGACTGGTAATGGACTGGGGGATCCCATGCCATTTTTTTCAATGACTTATTTTATCTGTATTGCCGGGACCGACAATTCATTATAGCCGCGAGTAGTTTTAAATTCATTTTTTTCCTTTAGAAATGTCATTTTGCTCTCAGACTGTTCTAAACACGGGAAACATGCACCACTTTACAGGCATACTGTAGACACCCCCCAGGTACGAAATTTAAAGGGATATTACACTTTTATTGTTTCACTAAGCATTATTAAAATCACTGCTCCCGAAAAAATGGACGTTTTTAAAACTTTTTTTTTGCATTGATACATGTCCCCTGGGGCTGGACCCGGGTCCCCAAACACTTTTTAAGATAATACCATGCATATAAGCCTTTAAAATTAACACTTTTAATTTCTCCCACAGACTTTTAAAGGGTGTTCCGCGGCTTTTGAATTTGCCGCGAACACCCCAAATTGTTCGCTGTTCGGCGAACCCCCGATATTCGAGTCGAACTTCTGTTTGACTCGAACATCGGGCTCTTCCCTATTAGTGGGTGTGATTAGTTTAAAAGGGAAAAATTGCGTGCTTACTTGTTGCTTTTTTTACTCTAGCAAACAGCCACTTGCTGAAATCTATCATTTAAAGCATAATGGAGACAAAATTATCCTGTCTCTTTCATAATTTTATCATTACAGAGATTCACCATATCTACAGTATATGTCCTGGTACGTGTTATCATCAAAGTGAATAAAAATGCCAAATATTTAATTGTCACGAGAACAGGAATAGAGAGAACATTTTGCAATGGAGACACTAGTTCTGGTGACCTTGGTGACTGCAAGGGATTTCCTTGTGGCTATGGGACAGGAAGTTAAAGGAAATCTTCCCAATGGGACACAGATGGCAAAAAGAAAGTTGTGCCTTCAGTTCTACTTTAAAGGATCTCCACCATAATATAAGTAGTTTTTCAAATACCGTATATAAGCATACATAGTTACTTCATATTCAATTAATATAATTGATTTTTTTAAAAATACTTTCTGGCATTGTTTTCCTCAATTTATGTTATGCACATATCAGCCTTCAGTGACAGGAACAGCCATTGCTAATGCTATTATTATTATTATTATTATTATTATTATTAATAAAGGAAGTTGAAAAATGATAGACTTACTGGTTGGATCACCAAGGGAAAAAAGTATTATGCTACTTTTACATGACAGATTCAAATTTATTAAAGTGAATGTAATCCTCAGACATGAAATATGAGCAAAGCATAGCCTTTTATAGTGTGTACTTGTTTCAATCCAGAGCACTTAGTGTTATTAATCCTTATAATATTGTCATATCGCAAGACAGGCGCATCGTTTACAACAGTGGAGCCATGGTGTATCAGTAATAAGTGGAAGCTGTATTCTGGGAACTCAAGCTGAGGCGTTCCCTCAAACACCAATAGACAAAATGGTCAAACGAAGGGGACAGCTGGCAACTCCATAAATCCTTTCAATTCTTTATTGTCACATACCAGTGAGTAAAAAACACTAGCTTAGGGATCTCAAACTGGCGGTGGCCCTCCAGCTGTTGTGAAACTACAAGTCCCATGAGGCATTGCAAGACTGAGAATTACAAGCATGACTCCCACAGGCAGAGGCATGATGGAACTTGTAGTTTTGCAACAGCTGGAGGGCCTCCAGTATGAGACCCCTGCACTAGCTAATGCATTTCGGCGATGAGCCTTGATCACAGCACCTGTGGTCAAGGCTCATCACCGAAACGCCTTAGCCACTGTTTTTTACTCACTGGTATGCCAGCTGTCCCCTTCCTTTGACCACAAAATTTTGCCATATCATTAGAGAGAAAATGTTTGTACAACAGAAATTTATAAGTTCCACCTTTTTCAGTGACGGGCACACTTTTGCTAGTTACTGAATAAGGCTGAAAGTATTTATAACAAGGACTTTCAGATTCTAAATTAGGCCTTGAATAATAACTATTTTTTTCAATAAAAATATTTTCATAAAAATTAGTACATCACTTATAAAATGAATATAACTTGAAGGTTACCATTACCACTGACCACCATTGTAAGCGGACATTGCACTAACCACCAACGTAAGGAGATATTACACCAATGACCAATGCAAGATGACACTTCTCACCTGACCACCAATGTAAGGACACACTATACTGATCTCCAATATAAGGGTGCACTTCTCTAGTGACCAATAATATAAGGGGAATAACACTGTCCACTGATTTATGTGAGCACTTCACCACTGACCACTAATTTATAGGGGGCACTACACTGACTACCCTGCACAGTGCATACTCCAGTCTGACAGTTGCATTCTGTAAGTTGTGCTGTACTTTACCATACAATAGATACTCTTCATTACAAATGTATATATAGTCATATTTTTTTCAGTTTTTGGATAGCGTTGGGAGGGGTTAACCCATGTGTCCCATTGAGGTAATTTCCCTTCACTTCCTGGAAATTAGAGGAAATCTCCCAAAGAAAATGGAATTTCCCTCCTAGACAGTTGTCTCCAAAACAGATGTCCCCACTGGAAGATTTCCCCTCATCTTATTTTCATTCTCTGTGACAATGGCCACACACAATTACAATTAGAGAGCTGACTCTCCCCAGCGAAGATACAAACAGCAAGAAAAACTTGACATAGGACCTATCCCTTCCCCACTCTTTAAAAAAAGTGAAAAAAGGGTTTTACCTAGAAGTAAATTTTAATAAGCTTTACTGAAAATAATTTTGTGGCATTGTAATGGCTGTAAAAATGGGTTCATGGTGTCAAAAATGCTAGGTATGCCACAAAATAAGCTAAATTAGATTTTCTGAATATTGCAGGTTTTTAGCCAGATGGTTCAAATAGAAAGCAGTGCAATGCACATCAATGCCAGTAATATAACCTTTAGCAACCTATCATATTTCTCCTAACTATAACCAGCTAAATGGAAGAGGAATTCTGGTTGCTATAGTTTGCTGCACTTTGCACTAGGAATGAGCTTAAGGTTCAGATTGCCAATGATATTGATTTGAAATCTAACTGTTTGAGGTATTACTACTGCCACTAAATGACAACTCCCCACTCCCCCAGCGTGTTTCGTGTTTCTCATTGTAAACAATTTTTGGTCAGTAACATCACTCAGCCTCCCCTGCTAGTTTGTTGACATTCAGCAGTCATCTGGAGTGCAACTGAAGAACATTTTAATGACATGCATTGTCGTGTTCATTGTTTTTTTTGGTGGGATACCCTTAAAAATTCATATTAGACCCCATCCCGATTTTTTGGGGGACCCCATGTCATTTTTTGAGTGTTTTTCTGCATGGGTATGTAGCCTGGTATGTTTCAGGATGGGGGAACTGCACGCTCACTGCCCCTCCTTTACTACCATCAGGCTACTAGCCTGGATAAGGATCTAGTGTGGATTTTAAAAAACTGAGGTCCCCCTCTATAGCCAAGCCATACCCTTACGCTTGATAGGATTTTAAAAGTACCCCATCCAAACCAAATGGTGTGGGATCCTTCCAAAATTCATACCAGAGTGTTATACAGGCCTGACTGGCCAGGAAAAGGAAAAACAACAAGCACATTCCTCATCCCTCCTGTACCAAACTTAGCCACATGGTCTCAACACCAATATAAAAAATAAATAAGTGTGGCGCTAAAAAAAGTGTACGTTATTGGGCAAAGCCAAACTGAATGTTATCTGAAAGGCAATATGCGCAACAAAGTATATTAATGAAATTAAATCATATAAGGATTATTAGTTGACACTAACAGAAATAAGTAAACAATATAAACCTGTAGTGTATACGTGAATCATGTGAATGAATCAAATGTGAACTATTAATACCTGAAGTGAAAAAGTGGCAAAACAATATAAGTGTAAAGAAAGAAGAAGAACTACAGATCCTACCAATGGGGAGGAGCAGTTCTATACTAGTGGACCGAAAATAAAATGGTGGTATTCAACGTTACAAAATTGTGTTACACGCAAATGAGATTGAGCGCGTAGTGAAAAAATATGCTACAAATGAAATTGACATAAACAATAGTGGACATGTAAACTTCTAATGAAACTAATAGTCCATCATGAACTTGTAAATATTATTAATAACTCAAAGTCCAAATAATGTGATTAGGGACGATCAGCAGCCGCCAGAATTAGTGGTGAGGGACCATAAGATCCGAGAATGACATCCACAAAAGAAGGTATCAGACATCTGTATGAAAGGGATAGGCATAAATACCCTTACCAGCGATGGTGGACTCCCAGCCAACGACTTGGGAGTCAGACAGGCTTGTAATGGAGCGGGGGGATAGCTCCTGGTTCTCAACAGCTGAGGATGATGAAGGGATGACAACACTCACCGACCCAACTTCTCTGATCTGACTGACCTATAGCATCGAAGATGTCAGTAAAGGGTGCTCAAAGCAGATCCGGCTTCATGGACGGGATGTCAATCCTCAAAAGTAAAGGGATAAAAGCGGAGACTTCCCCATAGTGTAAATCAGCTTGGAACCAGCTTTATTAAAATGAAGTAATGAAAAAACTCTCTGGCTCTTTAAAAAGGAGTACAAAGTAGATAAAGCGCTAAAATTCAAATGGTGGCAAGACAGGCATAACAGACCCAAAGGCCAGGGGGGCCTTCTGGCAAGGCACATTGTCCGCATGTTGATAAAGACAAGGACCTCATTTTTGGCTCAGTGGATGTGAGAGTCATCGGGAGGAGTTTTCAGAATCTAAAAGCCCCCTTTAAAAAATAGTAAATAAACACACACTGAAAAAGTCCTGAAAAATGCATACAATAACATTGTCCCCCAATCCATCAATTATGATGAGCAACAACTTGACGAACAATGGACAAAACAACCCATGCTATGACAATCTTCTCCCATTGCACTCCTGCCACAAATGACAGCTCCCCAGCAAACCTCACAAACTGTTCTTTCCTGCCATTTTTTTTTTTAAGGCCTTGTTTAGGGCTGGTTTACACTTGCGTTTATTAGTAACTAAAAGGCCTTCCACTTTAACATGAGTTTTGATGTGTTTTTTATGCTTTTCTGGAGCCTTACTTAAGCTTTGATAATACTTGGCAAATGCCCTGTGTGTGTTGGTTTTCTTTTTGTTTTAAAGGAAAAGTGATGGTGAAGAAGTCGTTAGGTGTTGGTGTTTTTTTCAGTTTGGTGTTTTTGGTGGCTCAGTAGTACCTCCACTCATCCACTTCCTGGCTTATTAGTATCCTGCTTAGCAGATCTCGAGTTCATGCATTTCTCGGCTCAGTAGATCTCCTGCTCAGTGGTTCCCCAACTTAATAGTACCCTGCTATAGTAGATCCCCTGCTTAGCATTTTCTCAACTTGGTAGTACCCAACCTATCCCCAGTAATATATTCCCCTCAGTAATAAACCCCCCAAACCCCCAACCCCCCAGCTCAGTGGCACTTTATCCCCCCCCCCCATTGATCAATAGTACACCCACCTGCTCAGTTGTACCCCTCTCAGTAATATTTATTTTCCCATTACCCTACTCAGTAGTATCCCCTTGCACAGTAGTACATTCCCCATAACCCGTCTGCTCAGTCATACCCCCATTCAGTAGTACATTACCACCCCCCAGCACCCCTTAAGGGGTACTACTCAGGAAAACAAGTGGGGAATTAGCTGAGACAGGAAACTGCACAGTGGGGTATTTACTAAACCAGGGGTACTACTGAGCCGGCAAAAACACCAGATACCACACCAACACCTAACCGTGCCTCAAATCTGGCAACTGCCTCATCATCACTTCACATTGGACACCACTTACCCTTTAAAACAAATAGAAAACCAACACACACACACAGGGCCAAGCCATTAAAGCTTCCAAAAACATCACAAAAGCATCAAAACACATAAAAAATGCATGTTAAAGCAGTAGGTGTTTTAATGCGTGTTACTACAGAAGTGTAAACAAGCCCTTAATGTCACTTTTGCTGAAGTATCTAAAAGTGTACCACATACAGGTCAAAGGCATCCCCCTAGGTAATTAAAAAAATTGTGTATTTTTATTTTGCCCATCAAGCAATCAATAAAATGCCTGCCTCTTTCATAATGTTTTTTTTTTCTTTTTTTTTTTTTTAATTGGTAGATTTCTCCCCATGGCAGTACCAAGAAACACCATGTCCTTTTTAATCAAAAATGTTCACATTGTTCTTGAAAAAAGTCAGAAAAATATATAAAAAAAAAAATACAAGCCCAGGCTACCAGAGACCTCAATGGGGTTTGGCATCTGCATTCTCCTTCACACGACAGGTCAACTGGAAACTCAGGGAAAAGAAGATGTGTATGTTACAATTCCAACTCTCATATTTCTAGTGGAAGTTAGTAAATGGACTGAATATTTAAAAAAATGACAAATGCAATGAAACTGAAAATAAATGATGAAACCTTACCTGGAAGTTATTTTTTTGTGTAAGCTTATTAACTGATCTTCTATATATTCTTGCAATAGTTCATATGTACCATTTACTGGCTGCAAGTGCCTAATATGAATAATTTATATGAGCCATTTCTTTTTTGACATGACTAAAAAGAAATATACCTTTCAGATTTATTTTGTACCCCTGAACACAAAAAAAAATAATAAAAATAAATATATAGATAAACATTATGCATCCCCTTTAAGGAATCTAAAGTTCCCTCTCTATGAAGAATGGATTATGCCAGCTGTAGGAAAGAAACGTCAAATTGCAATATACTGGCAAAATCTATCCATAAAATAGATTTCACTGGATTATTTTAGTCTGTGTCATATGGTGAAAACAAGTATAGAAATCGCCCTGAGCAGCTTTATAAACACAGGGAACTGTCATAATCAAGACTCGCCATGAAAAAATTGTAACATAGCAATTCTGACCTTTAAGAGTTAGGTCTCTAAGTGTTCTCCATACTGTCAACCTCAAATTGTCAGTTTGTTTATGTCCCCAGCAGCATAAAATTAAAGTCTTGACCAAAAAAAGTCAAAACATAGCCATTTAAAGCATCCATTGTATTAAAAGCAACATCTGATTATAACATCAGGTAAAAAAAGTTTCAATGAACCCACCTTAAAGAAGACTTCCAAACAGCAGCGGGTGATTTCATGATCCTTAGAATAAAGGGCAATCCTTAGGGCAGAGTCCAAGAATCTCTGAATTATCTCAAATCTCCTTTAGAGGTAGAACATGGTGTTTTGAAATGGGGCGGAGGAACCAGATATAATAAACATACTTTTTTTTTCTCAGTGCAAGATGTGCTTTAATTATATACACATTAACAATATTAACAATGATTTATGGAACAAGAGCAAAGGTGCTTACAGATCTATACTATATAAATCCCTAAAATCACATTACCTAGTATGTTTGTCTAGCACAGGATGATGACAGCTTTTCTAGGTTGTTCATCACATTTCCTTAGTTCAGAGAATCAATGTTACAAATGGATTTGATAGCTAGTATCTCTGTAACTGTTGCCGGTGTCTACACTATGCTATAGAATGTACTCCAACTAAATAGAAAAATCTTATTTATGAGGTTATATGTTATTGCTTGTAACCCAGCAGTGAATACATCCCAAATTGCTTTCAATAACTCATTTTTAATAACTTTATCAAATACTGCTAGTAGCATTATCTTCTATCATATATCATCTGCATTGTCTGCTACTGTTATCAAACCTAAATATGCAGTGCAGGTATTGAAATTACTGTTGCTTATACCATAACAAGCCTACTTCTTCCTCTCAAAAGTTCTCTGCTGCCATCAAGTGCTTAGATTGTATAATGCAGTTATAGACATTTTTTTCTTCTTTCTATACATTTTTATTGAAAAGTTTTAAAGAATGCAGCTGGTGACCGCTGTCAGGTATACAAATAAAAGCATAAGGTCGATTACTTGCAAGTCTAAAGCAGTCTTATATCAAATCAAGAAGTCATAGCAAATGACAGAACATTAAGTATGTCAAAAAGTACATTATCATATTGCAACAGAAAAACATTGTAGATAACAAGGGAGGAAATCCATGTGCCTATACCCTGGAAACAGGTGCTGGTACAAAGACAAACAAGGACGTGCATAAGAAGAAGATTGTCCCTATGGAAGAGCCTGGGGAGGTAAGAGAAGAGAAGGACATGGGTGAGAGAAGAGAGAAGTGGAATAGGACATCTAGAGCGTCCAAGCTGGAACCCCAGGGTCTCAGCGCTCATAGTGATGTGTAGCTACCTGTTGATATAGAAGGGTGGGCTTATTGGATCCATGGGGTCCATATTTTAGGAAACTTCCCATGTTTATCTGAAAGCATATTGGAAATCTTCTCAATAATGAAAAAGAGGTCTAGGCCGCGGCAAACTTCTATAGCTTTTGCTATTGTTTGTTTTGCCGCCAATAGTTATACAGACATTTTTCTTGCTGTTTTTAGAAGCTGAATCAAAAGATTATTAGATTATACATTTTATTTTTTTACTTATTTAGTGTTTACCTTACATTACACAGTTCTTTGTACAGTACACAGAATCCTTCAGGTCTGTCCCTGCCCCTAAAGCAACTTCCAATCCAATTACCCCACTACACTCATACAAACACACTATCGGCAATTTGTGAAGAAGCCACTTAGTCTTAGTTTTCCCCCTGAAGTAGATACGGAAGTTCTCTGTATCGATACGCGTTGGGGAGGGGACAGGATGGACGTTCAGCAGGTGACCTGTCAGGAAAGAACCCCATATTATTCCAGTATCGATCCAATATATTTACATGCTGTTTGCTGTTTGCCTGATGCAGAGTGGCGCACTGACGCGCCTATACTATGTGAGTACCCCATAGGGGGTTTTATGTGATTAATAAACTGTTAAAACATTATTACACCACCCAGTTCTTTTTCACTCAACCGAGGTATAGTGCTGACGGGTCCAGGAGTCTGGTTAAAACTGCAGAGCCCCAGAGGTGGTTCATAGGTGTGTATTGACTAAGCTTAAGTGCAAAGTCACACACTCAGAGGTGAGCATTTAATACCTAGGGGGAGCACCTGAGTGTGATCACTGTGGCTTGCTTTGGATTATCTACACAGCAGTTTCCAAATCGCATGGATCACTGCGGCTTGTTTTGGATTATTTACACAGCAGTTTCCAAATTGCATGGACTTTAGAAGCACTTTTGAAATGAAATAATTGGATGACACATATGCACATAGAAGTACTTTCTATTCATCTATATGTTTTAGTGGATTGAGTCCACTATATATCTTTATGAACACTATATGATTTTATGAACACTATATGATTTTATGAACAATAATTTTGATACAACCAATCACCATATGGATGCACGTTATAGCACTTTTTACTAGTGTGATTAATTATTTTCATTTATATGTTCATTTTTTTCATAACTATTTGTTGCACTATTGTCACTTTTTACAGTTACTAGTTACTGGATATATATTAAACAGTGCAGCACTGGACATATATAAAAGTAAGTTATTATACTAATCGAAGTAATACTAGTACAATCAATATAAGTGATAAAGTGTTAATAAAAAAGCAATAATGAAGATCCACCAATATATTGCTATCAATCAATGCAATTAGGTGCTCAAAGATGCCAAACTATGAAATAGTGAAAATGTTCAAATAAAGTGAAAAATCCAAAAAAATGTCTAAAAATTATTATATGAAAAGTGCAAATTCCAGATATGATACTCCACTTGATAGTGCTGCCCGTCACCAGGTGAAAAGATGGAGGCTTACCAGAAAGCCTGCGACCGCCCTTACTCAGGGGGGTCAATACAGGCTTAGTAGATCACCGGGGATGTGCCGACAGGATAACAGCCGATGGCCCTCAGATCTCCTTCCTCCTTCCTAGATAGCTCGTCAGTGGCAGCGGGGGACACTCAGGAGAGCATGGTCACAAGATGACTCAAGCAGCAAACACTTCAGCGGGGGTGAGCTAAATCCTCTGCTCCATTAGGCTCCTTCCATGCTTTAAGATTGGTCCCAGCAGCCCCTTATCTCCAGTGCTCCAGTGTTGCAGGTCCTCTGACATCCCATCACGTTTTTTTTGTTTTTTTTAAATTTTCATATTTTCATTTTATTATTTATGCACCTAGCGCAAATCTTTTTTTATTGTTTTACTAGTTACTGGATGTATTACGGTGTGTGTTTCACACGCATTCGCACTTTGGTTATCACATATATATAATGTGAAGAGTATATTTGAAAGCGCAGCGTATATATTTATTTCTGCTTTTATCTGCATGTTTTTATGAGACGTGTTTAACGCTTGCAGCTGTTTCACGGTGTGATTTAGGCAATTTATAATCAGAGGAGGCTCACAGGATCTTTTATATATATAAGCCACTTAGTCTACCCGAATGTGGTTGGTGTGTGCGGGAGTAATCTGTAGCACCAAGAGGAAAGCCACAAAGAAATATCACTTTAAGCACACAGTAAAAATTAGGTATTTTTAATGTATTATAAGAGAAGTATGGAGTTTTTTTTTTAAGAATCATACTTACCTAGGTGGATGCATCTGTTCCTCGCCAGCTCTAAAACTGAGAACCGAGTAATCAAACACTGCCAATCGCTCGGTTCTCAGATTCTCAGAGCTCCCTGAGCAGTGAGCTGGTGACTGTCAGTCACTGCTGTCTGCTCTGCCCCCCAAGCTCACTGGAGAGCGGGGCAGTGGAGGCGACACGAGCGGCCGGTTCAGGCTCTTTAGAGGCTCACTGAGAGGCTAAGCCAGTTTTAGTAAATAACCTTAGTTTGTAAAGTAAAAAAAAAGACACTAGTCTATCCAGTTTAACCTATGAGTATGATTTTTATTCTCTAAGATCTTCCATACCGTTGTATATTCTACTTCCTTAAGGAAGACATCTAAAAATGTTTGAAGTTGTGAACACTCTCAGCTAATACCACTTCTGTAGGAAGGAGTTCCACATTTTTACTGCTTTAACAGTAAAGAGCTCTTTCTGCAATCTAAGGTTAAACTTTTTCTAATCTCAAATTTTGGCTGCATATCCTCTTCACAAACCATAGTAAACTGTTTATTACAGTTACTGGAATCACCTTTGATATACAGTATTTGTACATTGTTATCATATCCCCTCTCAAAGCGGTGTTCCAGCCTGGGCAAAAAAAATTAAAAGTCACCAGCTACAAATACTGTAGCTGCTGACTTTTAATATAAGGACACTTACCTGTCCAGAGAACCTGTGATGTCGGCCCCCAGGCAATTTTCCTGCTCTCGGGTGATGCTGTCGCCATTCCTGCTAAGGGTAACCGACAGTGAAGTCTTTCGATTTCACAGCCGGCTCCCTACTGTGCATGCGCAAAGCACGCTGCACTTTCTAACTGGCCTGGCGGCAGACGAAAGAGGATGGGAATGAGGTTGGGTGCAACTCTGCTTTAGGTGATTCTTCTCCAGAGTGAATAACTGTCTCTGAGGTCCTCAACCCCCTTAATAATTTTGTTGCCTTTCGCTGAACTCTTTATAACTCAACAATGTCTTTTCTGAGTATTGGTAACAAAAACTGAACTGCGTACTGTATTCAAGATGAGGCTGAACCAAAGTTTTTTTGGGTGGAATTATTGATTTATTCCTGGAATGTATGCTCTTTTTTAATGCATCAGAGTATTTTTCTAAGTTTCTTAGCTGTGCCTTGGCATTGCATGCTACTGCCATGGCACACGTGATTTACAACCACCCCCAGAACTTCCTAATGTATATTTTGAATGGGTCTTTTTGGCACCCAAGTGCATAACTTTATATTTCTTAGTATTGAATTTATTTTGCCATGTACCTGCTCAACCACCTATTATATCAAGGTCTTCCTGTAATGATGCTACTGTATATCTTGTGCCAACCAAAAGTGACGCCATACGCCGCATCTGAAGGGGCATACTGGATTTGATGGGGTTATAGGCTCTCTTGAGATAGTGAGAATGTCTGTATACACCAGTCCGTCAATGGCGGCTGGTGCTCAAATTTTTTGGGGGGGCGCAAACAAACTGAAAAATACTGAACCCCCCCATCAAGTGCAGCCTCATTGTGCCTATCAAATGCAGATATTGTGCCCATCAAATGCAGCCACTGTGCCCATGAAATGCAGCCACTGTGCCCATCAAATGCAGCCACTTGTGCCCATCATATGCAGCCACTTGTGCCCATCATATGCAGCCACTGTGCCCCATCATATGCAGCCACTGTGAACATCATATGAAGCCACTTGTACCCCATCATTTGAAGCCACTTGTGTCCAGTATATGCAGCCACTTGTGCCAATCAAATTCAGCCACTTGTGCCAATCAGATGCAGCCACTTGTGCCCATCATATGCAGCCACTTGTGCCAATCAAATGCAGCCACTTGTGCCCATCATATGCAGCCACTTGTGCCCAGTATATGCAGCCACTTGTGCCCATCATATGCAGCCACTTGTGCCTGTCATATGCAGCCACTTGTGCCAATCAAATGCAGCCACGTGTGCCCATTATATGCAGCCACTTGTGCCAATCAAATGCAGCCACTTGTGCCCATCATATGCAGCCACTTGTGCTCAGTATATGCAGCCACTTGTGCCCATCATATGCAGCCACTTGTGCCTGTCATATGCAGCCACTTGTGCCCATCATATGCAGCCACTTGTGCCTGTTATATGCAGCCACTTGTGCCAATCAATTGCAGCCATGTGTGCCCATCATATGCAGCCATTTGTGCCAATCAAATGCAGCCACTTGTGCCCATCATATGCAGCCACTTGTGCCAATCAAATGCAGCCACTTGTGCCCATCATATGCAGCCACTTTTGCAGCCTCCTCTGCGGCTCTCCTCCTTGGCAGGAAATGGCGGCTCTCCTCTTCGGCAGGAAGCAGCAGCTCTCCTCCTCAGCGGCTCTCCTCTTCGGTGGCTCTCCTCCTCGGTGGGAAGCGGCGGCTGTGGCTCCTGTGTCCGCTCGACTACTCAGGCTTCCTCTGCTGTGTCTGCTCTTCCACCAAAGTGTAAGGCATCCAATAGGATCGCCTAATGCTTTGGCCAATCAGGAGACAGGTTTCAGTGACCTGCCTGCTGATTGGCAGTGAGGAACGTTAGTGGGAAAATAGCGAAAATTAATTCGCTATGCCACACAACAGGGTGGGATCGGGACGCAGTTCATCCAATTAAGCAAACATGTCCCTTTCAGAGCTATGGGCGGAAGTGGAGTTTTGATGTCGCCCTCACCCTGCCCTCAGCTCCATACCACAGATGGGAGAGGCCCCGATCGCCTCCGCCTCTGCCAGCGGCTTAGTAAGCAGCGGAGGGCACCGGAGCCTGGTGGAAGGGGGGGCACCTCTCCCGCCACCAATAAAAGTGATCTTGCTGTGAATCTGCCACAGAGACCACTTTTATCTGAAAGCCAACTGCAAGCTGAAGAAGTGGATACCAGGGTTATGGCAGCTAACTGCTGCCATAACAATGATATTCCACCTCAAACAGCCGATGTATAATGATGGCGGGCGTTCGGAAAGTGGTTAATGGACACTGAAAGAATGGAGACGCTCCTATACTTGGGACAGTAATATTTATGAACAATATCCCTCAAGAAATATATAAAGATAAATTAATTCCCCCTTTGAGACTGCTAGAATATTGTATGAGCTTGGTCTCATAAACCGTTGTAGACTTTTTACCAGATGGTTTGAGGTGGAGTGGGGTTTGTTATGTATTTATTGTTAAGTGGCTGTATCCCATTATTCTATTGTTTCTGTCTGCCTGAGCATCTCTTGTAAATGAGACAAATCTTGTAACCACTTTAACTTGTTATGGAACTAGTGTGAGATATTATGTTTTATGCTTATAAGAATGTGTATTGTACAGTATTTTGTATTCAGGGATGTAGGGGCTGAATAGTCTGGTCATCTAGGCTGGTGACTAGTTATTTTGCTCATGTTAATGAAACCACAGCTATTAGTTGCTGTGGGAGGGATTTCTCCAACAGCCCTTCCTAGGTGCTGTCTATGTGCTGTGTCTATTGCACAAGAAGGATTACACTGGGGAGATTTATACAGGGGGATTACACTGCAGGGTATTACACTGGGGAGCCACTAGCCTTGAAGGATTGTCCGGGACCTGTTATGAGGGAGGGTCTGCATTTGATTAATCTGGAGAGAATTCCTTTAAAGTTTCGGGATTTGGCCTGGCTCTCGTTCCATGGTAGACTCTATCTGAAGGGCAACTTGAAGCATCACTCTGCGGAGAACCATGGTTGTCCAAGAGTGAAGTTTGGCAGTGTGGAGAAGATGATGGACCATTTCTTGCATCAGTGCCCCTTCATTATAGAAGTCTATAAACGGTTGGGAGGGGCTCTTAGTATGCATTGAGTTATGTGGAGTGGTTGTACGGGACTTTTGAGATGCATCAGGATTTTGATTTTGAGACACTTTTTCTAGTCAAATTAGTAGTCTGTTACACGTAGAATGCACAGTGTCGGGTTTCTATTCGGAAATAAGTCCTTCCTGTCGAGGTGGTAGTGCACAACATTCTGGGTGAGGTTGGGAACATTTAGGGTCTTGAGAAGGACAGGTGGCGGCCGAAGGCCTGGACAAAGACGCGGAGGAATGTCAGGTCCCCGTAGCTGCTGTCTGTCAGTCTCTGGGTGTGCAGCTTTTCTTTCTGTCCTTTCACACCCCTTAGATTTTTATAAGATCAGATTTTTTAAAAAAGGTTGCATGCATGGGTTAAATGTGTAATCGTTTTTTAGCGTGAGGGTGTGTCTAGGTTGTGGTTAGGGCTTTGTTGGGCTGCATAATAATAATAACATATACTGTATCTTGGTTTGAATATTTAGTTATGTTTATGTTTTTTTTCTGGCAAAAAAGCCAGTTTGTTTTTTATGCTGAAGTAAGCTATTTTTGTTTGTTTATATATAATTTTATTCTGCATATATATATATAAATATGTTTTAATTATGTCATATGTTTGTAAGATTTTAAACCACTTACGGACCGCCCGCTACCGTTATACGTCGGTACATTGAAGAGGGTTATCGTTGCTATTGCAGAAGCTAGCTGCCATAACCCCGTTATCCTCTTCTTCAGCGGGCGGTCTGCTTTCAGATAAAAGTGGTCTCTGCGGCGGATTAGCCGCAATATCACTTTTATCGGCGGCGGGAGAGGCCCCCCGCCACGCTCTGGTGCCCTCCGCCGCTTACCGGAGCCGTCGGTAGTGGCGGAAGCAATCAGATCCTGTCATGTCTGTGGTATGGAGATGAGTGAGGAGAAGATGGACCCCAGCCATCTCCATACCATTGCAGGGTGGAAGCGATATCAAAACGTTGCTTCCACCCATAGCTCTTAAAGAGACATTTTTTATTTTTATTTTTTTCAAATTACATTTAATTCATTTATTTATTTTTATTGCATTTTAGTGTAAATAATGAGATCTGAGGTCTTTTTGACCCCAGATCTCATATTATGGGGACATATGCATTATGGGGAGTACACAGTCAGAGTGGCCTGGGGGGTAGCAGGCAACAAATATTTGTGCTGGGAAAAGAAGTGGGGATTAGGGGGGAGGAGGATTTCTGTTGGAGGTTATTTGGAAGGGAAGATCATTTGTACTAAAATGGGGATTTGGAGTGGTGGTGGAGAGATTGGTGTTGGGAGAGGGGAACTAAGGGGGAGAAGATTTACGCAGTTGTACTGGGGGGTTAAGGGGGGTGTTGAGTAGAATTTGCTCTGTGAGGGGGAGGAACAGGATTTAAATTGGGAGGGATTGGGGTGGGGGGCAAAAATTTGTGATGAGAAGGGTGCGTGTGCAGAATAGTACTGGATTTTTTTTTGGAGGGGAAGCAGTGGGCACTTGTGCTAGGGGGAGTGCGTGGGGAGCTGTCCCTGCCTGCAGAACACAGTGATTATTGCTAGCGGCTATAGTAATACACGCATGAAAAAATTTGACATGCTGGTAGTACCCAAGTCGATTTGTGGATCGACATCTATGGCCAGCTAATGCCAGGGACCCTGATTCCCCCATCCACTATGGCAATCTACTTACCTTTACTATCTTGTGATATTAGGAAAGATGCACATGCTGAAACAGCACATTATTTCAAAGCAGATCGAGAATGGAGATTGCTTTTCACAAAGGCTGAACCAGAGTGAATTGAGTATTAATCTGTAATGTCAACTGGTATACAATCTTTGCACGTACACATTTTCTTTCATGTATTGTATCTCTTGCATTTCAATATTATTGTTCTTTGTTTAAGGTTTATTTATATATATATATATACAGTGGGGCAAAAAAGTATTTAGTCAGCCACCAATTGTGCAAGTTCTCCCACTTAAAAAGATGAGAGAGGCCTGTAATTATCATCATATGTATACCTCAACTATGAGAGACAAAATGTGAAAACAAATCCAGACAATCACATTGTCTGATTTTTGAAAGAATTTATTTGCAAATTATGGTGGAAAATAAGTATTTGGTCACCTACAAACAAGCAAGATTTCTGGCTCTCACAGACCAGTATCTTCTTCTTTAAGAGGCTCCTCTGTCCTCCAATCATTACCTGTATTAATGGCATCTGTTTGAACTTGTTATCAGTATAAAAGACACCTGTCCACAACATCAAACAGTCACACTCCAAACTCCACTATGGTGAAGACCAAAGAGCTGTCGAAGGACACCAGAAACAAAATTGTAGACCTGCACCAGGCTGGGAAGACTGAATCTGCAATAGGCAAGCAGCTTGGTGTGAAGAAATCAACTGTGGGAGCAATAATTAGAAAATGGAAGACATACAAAACCACTGATAATCTCCCTCAATCTGGGGCTCCATGCAAGATCTCACCCCGTGGGGTCAAAATGATCACAAGAACAGTGAGCAAAAATCCCAGAACCACACGGGGGGACCTAGTGAATGACCTGAAGAGAGCTGGGACCAACGTAACAAAGGCTACCATCAGTAACACATTACGCCGCCAGGGACTCAGATCCTGCAGTGCCAGACGTGTCCCCCTGCTTAAGCCAGTACATGTCTGAGCCCGTCTGAGGTTTGCTAGAGAGCATTTGGATGATCCAGAAGAGGATTGGGAAAATGTCATATGGTCAGATGAAACCAAAGTAGAACTGTTTGGTAGAAACACAACTCGTTGTGTTTTGAGTTGCAACCAAAGAACACCATACCTACTGTGAAGCATAGGGGTGGCAACATCATGCTTTGGGGCTGTTTCTCTGTAAAGGGAACAGGACGGCTGATCCGTGTACATGAAAGAATGAATGGGGCCATGTATTGTGAAATTTTGAGTGCAAACTTCCGCCCATCAGCAAGGGCATTGAAGATGAAACGTGGCTGGGTCTTTCAGCAAGACAATGATCCCAAACACACCGCCCAGTCAACGAAGGAGTGGCTTCGTAAGAAGCATTTCAAGGTCCTGGAGTGGCCTTGCCAGTCTCCAGATCTCAATCCCATAGAAAAACCTTTGGAAGGAGTTGAAAGTCTGTGTTGCCCAGCGACAACCCCAAAACATCTCCGCTCTAGAGGAGATCTGCATGGAGGAATGGGCCAACACACCAGCAACAGTGTGTGACAACCTTGTGAAGACTTACAGAAAACGTTTGACCTCTGTCATTGCCAACAAAGGATATATAACAAAGTATTGAGATGAACTTTTGATATTGACTAAATACTTATTTTCCACCATAATTTGCAAATACATTCTTTCAAAAATCAGACAATGTGATTGTCTGGATTTGTTTCCACATTTTGTCTCTCATAGTTGAGGTATACCTATAATGACAATTACAGGCCTCTCTCATCTTTTTAAGTGGGAGAACTTGCACAATTGGTGGCTGACTAAATACTTTTTTGCCCCACTATATATATATATATATATATATATATATATATATATATATATATATATATATATTGTTTTTTTTTGTTTTTTTGCAAAGCCAAATAAACAAATAATACATTTATTACATTTAAATCAGAGAAACAGACCAACAATATTAAGGACTTATTTACACCAGTAAGCTACACTGAATGTACAAGTGACATTTCATTAAGATATGTTCACTGCAGCAGCATTGTGATGCAGTAGTTTTGCATCTCAACACACTGCAATGAAAAAAGTACTTGCAGGCAGTAAATTTTTTTCTAGCGCCCACCACTTCAAAACATTGGTATGAACTGACTTTATAGAAAGCAAATTGCCTTGTCTTTTCACTGGGTCTGTGCTGGTCAAGGCTGCACAGCCCAGCACAAGTGGTGTGACTGAGCTCTAAGATTTTATAACAACAAAAGTTGATCTAAATGATTTTAAGATGACCATACATGAGTCTGTTTTTTTTTTTTCTTTCATTCAGCCAGCAGTTTGCACAAAAAAGCTGACCCCAGTCCCCCATGGACACATTTGATGTGGATGCGGGAATCCTACCCTTGTGCCACTGTATTCTGACAGGGGGACGCCCCCACCGTCAGAATACACCGATCAGCGCTGCAGCAGATTGGCTGCTAACACTGATCAAATAGACATTTTCCAGGAGTACGATTCATGAGAAGTCAATTGTGATGCCCCGTACACACGATCGGACTTTACGACAACAAAACCGTGGATTCTTGTTCGAAGGGTGTTGGCTCCAACTTCTCTTGCATACACACGGTCACACAAATGTTGCCCAACAATTACGAACATAGTGATGTACAAGACGTACGTGATATCTCCATTACGAACGCTAGTTTTACAAGACCGAGCACTTCTGGCTCATACTTGATTCCAAGCATGCGTGAACTTTTGTGCAATGCACTTGTGTACACATGATCGGAAAGTCCGACAACAAAGTTTTGTTGGTGGAAAATGTGAGAACCTGCTAGCCAACATTTGTTGGCGGAAAGTCCGACAACAAATGTCCGATGGAGCATACACATGGTCAGACTTTCAGCCAACAGGCTCACATCCAACATTTCCCATCAGAAAATCCAATCATGTGTACGTGGCATAAAATCGACTTCTCATGAACAGGAACAGCCATAGATGGATCAAAGTTGGTCAGAACAGGCCAAATTTTGATCCATGTATGGCTAGCTTTAGCCTTATAGTCAGACAGCAGTGTTCTTTGAATGCCCAGAATACCAAAAAGCTCTGTAGACTAAATACAATATGAATAAGATTTGTTTGACCTTTTCTAAGTAGTGTACTTTTGTAAATGTTAATATTGCCTTTAAAAGAATAATTATGCCTACACTATTCTGCATCACATAAACATTAACCTTATTGTAGCCTCTGCCTTAACGTGCATATGAACTGAGATCAAAGTCATTTTCACTGTGTCGCTATAAGGTATTAATAGAGCTTATCATTTATCCATTCCTTATTAAAATCTGCATTATACAGCATAAGCCACAAAGTCATCTCAAGTTCTTCTTAGCCAGCCTCTTATGTTAGTGGCAGCATGAGCAGCACAAAAACTTACCTACACCCTAAATTCTGACATCTTACAATCTATAATCTTGCATGCATTACTGTAAATAAGAAAGGGTCTCAAATGGTCGGTCTCTGTGAGATCTCAGACACCAGCACCCAGTTTTTTTGGGAGCCCAGGAAGCACAAGTGCAGCATCCAGCTCAGCCGGTGGCATATCCCCAGTACAAGAAGGTCCTAAGGGATGTGAGGCCCACTGTGCCCTCACACATTGCACAACAAATGTGGAGTAACACCGCTCCGTTCCCCCTTCTGTGTCTGCTGCAGCTGTGCTTGTCACAGGTAGTTACAACAGAAACACTGTTTGTTTTTCTGGTAAAAAGGATCATGCTGCGCTAGAGTGTGTTAGACATGCTACTAAATTATAGCATGATAGAACAACTGCTTCTAAATAAACGCATGTGGATGTGGGAAACACAATACCTCTACAATGTAAGTGGACCTAATAATAGATAAATACTCTGAATACAAATGTGAAAATTGACAAATGCATATAAACGCATTAAAGTATAAATGCAAATTCAAATGTGAAATATGACAGATGTGCAATGAATATAAACGCATCAAAGTGCAAATGTGCCAATATGCATAACTAAATGACAATATTACTCAAATGTGCAAAATATAAATGCATAAAGTGCAAATGTGCAAATAAACATACTTATTACAATATAAATATATATATATGAGCATGTAAAAAGTGCTAAGTGCAAAAAACACAAAACAAAAAGTAATTTTTTGTCACACAGTTCACATGTTACAAAGTCCTCAATGGAACCAAAAAAAATAGTTGACCATGAAGTCCCACAAAAGGTATAAAGGTGCCTAAACGTGATGTCTACTGGTGATACAATCAACTTGCTAGTAACTCTCAAAGTGCCACAGACCATACAATGGTGCGATTCGGTGACCCCAAAGGTAATGCGTTCACCTCAGAGCGTGTGACCAAGTCGCTAGACAAAGTCAAACCACGCTTGTGAACCACCCTGGGTTCTAAGTAGATCACAGGGTCCCAGGCTCCAATGCAGTAAAGAGTATATAGATGGGAAAAAAAAACTACATAGTAAAATACCATTTTAAAATTTATCAAAAGATATAGATACTCTCCCCAAAAGGGGTACTCACAATATATAGGTGTGTCAGTGCACCGCTCTAAACATGGCCCCTCCCCTACGCGTGTTCGACACAGGGATCACGTGTCATCATTATCATCATCATCTCTAGTAATGCTGTGATTAAGTTATGCTTATTGGTACCTGTGCAATTTGATGCGTTAATCTGTCTTATTTCACATTTGAATTTGCATTTATACTTTGATGCGTTTATATGCATTTGTCAATTTTCACATTTGTATTCAGAGTATTTATCTATTATTAGGTCCGCTTACCTTGTAGAGGTATTGTGTTTCCCACATCCACATGCGTTTATTTAGATGCAGTTGTTCTATCATGCTATAATTTAGTAGCATGTCTAACACACTCTAGCGCAGCGTAATCTTTTTTACATTTGTCATTTTGCACGCGTATGAGACGTGTTTAACGCACGCAGCTGAGTCGTGCTTTACTAAGTTTTGTGTGGCTCTCAGGATCTTTCCCATCGTTGTTTTTTTTCTGGGGTAGGGGGCGGGTGATAAAGGCCATTGTGGGGAGTGGGGGGCAGGGATATGATTGGCTGTGATTGATAAGCCAATCATAGCTTCACCTCCTACTCCCCATGCCAGCCTTTAGCACTTCCAGGCATAAACAAACACAGAAGGTGAGGGGTAGGGATGAGCTTTGAGTTCGAGTCAAACTCATGTTCGACTCGAACATTGGCTGTTCGCAAGTTCGCCGAACAGCGAACAATTTGGGGTGTTCGCAGCAAATTCGAATGCCGCGGAACACCCATTAAAAGTCTATGGGAGAAATCAAAAGTGCTAATTTTAAAGGCTTATATGCAAGTTATTGTCATAAAAAGTGTTTGGGGACCTGGGTCCTGTACCAGGGGACATGGATCAATGCAAAAAAAAAAAAAGTTTTAAAAACGACCGTTTTTTTAGGAGCAGTGATTTTAATAATGCTTAAAGTCAAACAATAAAAGTGTAATATCCCTTTAAATTTCGTAGCTAGGGGGTGTCTATAGTATGCCTGTAAAGGGACGCATGTTTCCTGTGTTTAGAACAGTCTGACAGCAAAATGACATTTCGAAGGAAAAAACCCATTTAAAACTACTCGCGGCTATTGCATTGCCGGTCCGACAATACACATAGAAGTTCATTGATAAAAACGGCATGGAAATTCCCCACAGGGGAACCCCGAACCAAAATTTAAAAAAAAAATGACGTGGGGGTCCCCCTAAATTCCATACCAGGCCCTTTAGGTTTTAGGGGAACCCCGCGCCAAAAAAAAAAAAAAACGGTGTGGGGTCCCCCCAAAGATCCATACCAGACCCTTATCCAAGCACGCAACCTGGCAGGCCGCAGGAAAAGAGGGGGGACGAGAGTGCGACCCCCCCCTCCTGAACCGTACCAGGCCACATGCCCTCAACATTGGGAGGGTGCTTTGGGGTAGCCCCCCAAAACACCTTGTCCCCATGTTGATGAGGACAAGGGTCTCATCCCCACAACCCTGGCCAGTGGTTGTGGGGGTCTGCGGGCGGGGGCTTATCGGAATCTGGAAGCCCCCTTTAACAAGGGGACCCCCAGATCCCACCCCCCCTGTGTGAAATGGTAAGGGGGTATATACCCTTACCATTTCACTAAAAAACTGTCAAAAATGTTAAAAATGACAAGAGACAGTTTTTGACATCTCCTTTATTAAAATGCTTCTTCTTTCTTCTATCTTCCTTCATCTTCTTCTTCTTCTGGTTCTTCTGGTTCTTCCTCCGGCGTTCTCGTCCAGCATCTCTTCCGCTGCGTCTTCTATCTTCTTCTCCTCGGGCCGCTCCGCACCCATGGCATGGGGGGAGGCTCCCGCTCTTCTCTTCATCTTCTTCTCTTCTTCTTTTCTTCTCTTCTTCTCTTCTTCTCTTCTTCATTTTCTTCTCCGGGCCGCTCCGCATCCATGCTGGCATGGAGGGAGGCTCCCGCTGTGTGACGGCGTCTCCTCGTCTGACGGTTCTTGGATAACAGGGGGCGGGGACGCACGGTGACTTGACGGGACTTCCCTGTGGCATTCCCCGTGACATCACAGGGAAGTCCCGTCAAGTCACTGTGCGTCAGAGGGGGGCGGGGTCACCGGGTGGCCCCGCCCCCCGTTATTTAAGAACCGTCAGACGAGGAGACGCCGTCACACAGCGGGAACCTTCCTCCATGCCAGCATGGATGCGGAGCGGCCCGGAAAAGAAAATGAAGAAGAGAAGAAGAGAAGAAAAGAAGAAGAGAAGAAGATGAAGAAGATGAAGAGAAGAGCGGGAGCCTCCCCTCATGCCATGGGTGTGGAGCGGCCCGAGGAGAAGAAGTTAGAAGATGCCGCGGAGGAGATGCTGGACGAGAACGCCGGAGGAAGAACCAGAAGAGCCAGAAGAACCAGAAGAAGAAGATGAAGGAAGATAGAAGAAAGAAGAAGCATTTAAATAAAGGAATTGTCAAAAACTGTCTCTTGTCATTTTTAACATTTTTGACAGTTTTTTAGTGAAATGGTAGGGGTAAGTACCCCCTTACCATTTCACACAGGGGGGGGATCTGGGGGTCCCCTTGTTAAAGGGGACTTCCAGATTCCCATAAGCCCCTCGCCCGCAGACCCCCACAACCACCGGCCAGGGTTGTGGGGATGAGGCCCTTGTCCTCATCAACTTGGGGACAAGGTGTTTTGGGGGGCTACCCCAAAGCACCCTCCCAATGTTGAGGGCATGTGGCCTGGTACGGTTCAGGAGGGGGGGGCCGCACTCTCGTCCCCCCCTCTTTTTCTGTGGCCTGCCAGGTTGTTTGCTCGGATAAGGGTCTGGTATGGATTCTTGGGGGGACCCCACGCCGTTTTTGTTTTTTTTGGCGCTGGGTTTCCTTTAAAATCCATACCAGACCTGAAGGGTCTGGTATGGAATTTAGGGGGACCCCCACGTCATTTTTTAAAAAAATTTTGGCCAGGGTTCTCCTTAATAACCATACCAGACCTGAAGGGCCTGGTATGGAATTTAGGGGGACCCCCACGTCATTTTTTTTTTTAAATTCTGGTTCGGGGTTCCCCTGTGGGGAATTCCCATGCCGTTTTTATCAATGAACTTCTATGTGTATTGTCGGACCGGCAATGCAATAGCCGCAAGTAGTTTTAAATGGGTTTTTTCCTTCGAAATGTCATTTTGCTGTCAGACTGTTCTAAACACAGGAAACATGCGCCCCTTTACAGGCATACTATAGACACCCCCCAGCTATGAAATTTAAAGGGATATTACACTTTTATTGTTTGACTTTAAGCATTATTAAAATCACTGTTCCTGAAAAAACGGCCATTTTTAAAACTTTTTTTTGCATTGATCCATGTCCCCTGGAGCAGGACCCAGGTCCCCAAACACTTTTTATGACAAAAACTTGCATATAAGCCTTTAAAATTAGCACTTTTGATTATTCATGTCCGTGTCCCATAGACTTTAACAGTGTTCGCGTGTTCGAACAAACTTTTTTCCTGGTCGCACGTTCTGGTGCGAACCGAACAGGGGGGTGTTCGGCTCATCCCTACTGAAGGGTTGGCTTATCTCTGTTCTTCTTCTCCCTGGACTCCTCACAGTACTCAGGGGTACTGCAGCTCAGCTAATCTCCCCTTTCTCCTATTTCAGTAGGTAGGGCTAATTTACATCTAATAATAGCCCTGTCTACTGGACCAGGGAAGTGAAGGGTGAGGAGAGCTGGAGTTTCAGTGCCCTGAGTATTGTGAAGATTCAAGAAAGAAGAAGAACAGAGGTAAGCCCTGCAGAGCAGGGCTGTTTGTACTGTGAAACAGAGGGCCACTTTCTACTGCATCCTGTTGTCTGTATCATTACTGACTACTAAACTCTGCATAACTTACTCTTGACCCCTGAACTCTGTAGTAAGTGAGTTCAGGGGTCAGTAGTAACACAGAGTGCAGAGGTCAGGAGTAAGCGATGCAGAGTTCAGAGGTCAGTAGTAAGTCATGCAGAGGTGAAGGGTCAGTAGTACGTGATTCAGAGTTCAGGGGTCAGTAGTATGTGATCCAGAGTTCAGGAGTCAGTAGTACATGATTCAGAGTGCATGGGTCAGTAGTAAGTGATGCAGCGTTAAGAGGTCAATACCATGTGATGCAGAGTTCAGGAGTCATTGGTATGTGACGCAGATTTCAGGGATTAATATTAAGTGACACAGAGTTCAAGGGTCAGTAGTAAGTGATGCAGAGTTCAGGAGTCATTAGTAAGTGAGTAGGAGTTCGAGGATCAGGTGTAAGTGACACCGAGTTCAAGGGTCAGTAGCAAGTGATGCAGAGTTAAGAGGTCAATAACAAGTGATGCAGAGTTCAGGAGTCGTTAGTAAATGATGCAGAGATCAGGGGTCAATAGTAAGTGACACAGAGTTCAGGGATCAGGAGTAAGTGACACAGTGTTCAGGGGTCAGCAGTAAGTGATGCAGAACTAAGAGATCAATAGCAGTAAGTGACGCAGAGATCAGGGGTCAGTAGTGAGTGACAGGGTTCAAAAGGCAGTAGTAAGTAAAGCAGTGTTCAGGGGTCAGTAGTAAGTGATGATGCAGAGTTCAGAGGTCAGTAATGACTTAGGGGTCAGTAGTAGGTGACACAGAGTTTAGGAATCAGTAGTAAATGATTCAAAGTTCAGGGATCAGTAGTAAGTGATTAAGAGTTCAGAGGTCAGTAATGATTCAGAGGTTAGCATTAAATCATGCATTAAAAAATTCGTAGTTAGTGATGCAGAGGTAAGGAGTCAATAGTAAAACACCTACTACTAACCAATAACAAATCCTCAATTAGCGCAATTTAAAAATGAAAATAAAACGTGTTATGTACTTAAATAGAATACCATATTGCTGCTGTCACCGAAAAAGCATTTTCACTACACTTAATACAACAAATAATCCAAAAAAAGGTGCTGCGCTACTTAAATAGAAACAAACAACTCAAACATCAGTAGTGTCTATAGAGTCCGTGTATATACCCAAGCAATACTACAACTACTAATCCTGTAATACAGTAATCAAAACTGTATAATAATTTGTAACAAAGTGCCCACGTGTTTGGTAAACAGAAAAGTCTATAGAAAAAACTATGAGATAGACGTTCTGATCCACCATAATTTCCACAAAGTTCCTTCAATGTGTTAGTGCTCTCCTCCACAATGTGCTCTGGCCATTCACTTCATATTTTGACCTTTGTTTTACCAGCGGCTCAAAATCAGCAGTTACCCTCTGGGGATATTAAAGAGATTTGTCTGGCATGCTGAACAAAATGCAAAATCTACTTTACAAACGGAGAGCACAAGATTTTGCATTTTGTTCCTCTTTATATCCAACACTTCTGCGTTAAGTATGGTAGTGTCAAGAGCAATGTGGAAAAAGACTCACTGCCCACATCCCTGATAGATTACACAAAAAGCAAAGATTTTTCCTCTTGTGGGACTTTGAAAGGCAGGAGTCTTAAAACAATGTTTAATTCAAAAATATTAATTTATTATGAAAAGTTAAAACATGACGGTATTAAAAGAGATGGATGCAAATGAAGTCGGATGTTAGCATACAAAATATGTGTGAATCTGATACAACATTGATAAAAAGACACCATACACGGCTGTCCAAGCAATGAGCTGGGACAGGAAGCCCGATGCGTTTCAAGGTTGTAAGTAGTTAGACCTCTTCTTCAGGGGATGATGTTGAAGTATATGTTTGTCTGGAAATATTTTACAAAAATTATAAAGTAAGCAGACATAACTGATACAGAGCAATTAATGGTCATATACACTAGACATACAAAGCATCTAATTTAGTACAATTAAAGTATTCTATCCATATCACTTTTGAGCCAACATCAGGGTAGCATCCAGCTTCAAAGAAAAATTGGGGATAAATAGATGGATGCTACCCTGATGTTGGCTCAAAAGTGATACGGTTAGAATACTTTAAATGTACTAAATTGGATGCTTTGTATGTCCAGTGTATATGACCATATATCAGTTATGTCTGCTTACTTTGTAATTTTTGTAAAATATTTCCAGACAAACATATACTTCACCATCAGCCCCTGATGGAGAGGTCTAACTACTTACAACCTTGAAACGCGTCGGGCTTCCTGTCCCAGCTCATTGCTTGGACAGCCGTGTGTCTTTTTATCAATGTTGTATCAGATTCACACATATTTTGTATGCTAACATCCGACTTCATTTGCATCCATCTCTTTTAATACTGTCATGTTTTAACTTTTCATAATAATTTTATATTTTTGAATTAACCATTGTTTTAAGACTCTTGCCTTTCAAAGTCCCACAAGAGGAAAAATCTTTGCTTTTTGTGTAACACTTCCGAGTTAGATCTAGGCTCAGTGAGCCAGCATTTTCACGCTAAATATGGCAGCTATATATCTACAATTAATCATATTAAATATTTTGAAACAAAATAAATCAAGATTTCACATAATCAGCAAGAGCATTGGCAAGATAATTTAGGACATAACGTAGTTAATAGTACTTAGACTTCTAAGCCTATGAGTTACAGCCTGTCATCTAATTCGTCACATGTGATGTATCTTGTACATTTGCTGTAAGCTATGCTTTAATTGCTGTATTACAAGCTAAAGTCATATTCAGTTCATATTTGGCTCCTGGGTCTAATTTACCTTAGGTCAACAACAGCCAATTTCTTCAGAACTAACTCTACTTCATGTTCTTTTTTTTATTACCAAAAACAAGTCTTTATTTGAATACATACAGTCCAGAAATCAGCAGTAGCCCTTATTCACTCTACTTCATGTTCAGTTGTGATTGAGTTTTGGTATGTTTAAGTATATGTGAACCCTTACCTTGTACAACAACCCAATCAGTTTAAATGTATATATTAAGCTATTTTAAATACCCTGTTTTTTCTTTTTTTTAATAAGTGATCATATAATCTCTGTTCTCAGCTGTGTAAGGGGTTTAGAGAGCTGGGGGTAGAGAAACAGCAGTACACTGATCTTCCCAGTTATTAGCTTTACAGGGAGCTATGTCAGCACAAGTCTTGGCCACTGTTCTCCCAGCACAGCCAGAAAAATTACCACACTGGGAAGGATGTGCTCTCAAGCCTAGCGTGGATCAGTTTTAATTAGGAAAGCAGGGGGACTGGCAGGGTCATCAGGTATTTCACACAAAGGAAGCAATACAAAGAGAACAGGATACTTTTTAACACAAGTACATGGTACAACAGACACATCACAGAAATATGAAATGCTGTGGTAACATACTGTACTCTGTAGGTCAGGCATGTCCAAAGTCTGGCCCGTGTTCCGGTTTCATATGGCCCCACTGATAATTTGGATATATATATCTTTTGTGGCCCCCAACGCGGAGCTCTTGGATTCGTTGGGGGGCCACAAAAGATATATACCGTATTTATTGTTGCTCGGAGGGGACAGGGAGGGGGTGGGACGAGTGCCATCAGATTACATACAGGAGAATCTCCTGTTTAACTCCGCAGCCTCTGTAATAGGAAGTCCAGTCTCCTGGACTGGCATTGGATGACTGTTCTGTCTATCATAGGAGGCAAGACTCCCCTGACCCTGTCCTGGTGCCATACTCACACAGGTACTCATTGATGGCCCTCTGCTGCGTGTGCACCCGCTGCAGCATTGTCAACGTTGAGTTCCACCTGGTGGGCATGTCACAAATGAGGCGGTTCTTGGGAAGGTTGCATTGCTTTTGAAGGTCAGCCAGCCGAGCACTGGCATTATAGGACTGGCGGAAATGCCCACAGACTTTCCTGGCCTGCCTCAGGAGATCCTGTAAGCCCGGGTACCTGCACAAGAACCACTGCACCACCAAATTAAGGATGTGAGCCAAACAGGGAACATGGATCACGTGTCCTGTTGGAGGGCGGAGAGGTTGGTGCCATTGTCGCAAACCACCATTCCTGGCTGAAGCTGGCGTGGCATCAACCACCTCTGAGTCTACCTCTGCAGAGCTGACAGAATCTCTGCCCCAGTGTGGCTCCTGTCCCCTAAGCAGACCAACTCAAGCACCGCATGGCATCTTTTTGCCTGAGTGCTTGCGTAGCCCCTTGAACACTTACAGAGCACCGCTGGTTCCGAGGACAAATCTGCAGAGGAAGAGGCCATAGAGGAAGAAGAAGAGGAGGGGTGGAGGAGAGAGGTGTGGCAGAATCACCACTACTAGCATTTTGGAGGCGTGGTGGTGGAACAAGCTCCAACCATACTGCACCCTGTCCTGCATCCTTCCCAGCTGCCAGCAGAGTTACCCAGTGCGCCGTGAAAGAAAGGTAACGTCCCTGTCCATGCCTGCTGGACCATGAGTCACCGGTAATATGCACCTTACCGCTGACTGCCCTGTCCAACGAGGCCAAGATATGGCCTTCCATGAAAAGAAATGGCATTTGGGAACCTGCCTCTGAGGTACCGCACATTCCACAAATTCACGAAAGGGGCAGAGTCTACCAGCTGAAAAGGCAGCAGTTAGAGTGCTAGCAATTTAGCCAAGCTAGCATTCAGCCACTGAGCATGTGGATGGCTGGGACCGAATTTCTTTTGACAGTTAAGCAACTGAGGTAGGGAAATTTGCCTGCTACAATTGGATGTTGGTGTAGTGATAGCAGATTGCCCGCAAGTAATTGGCACACCTAATTCTACACCTTCATTCCTTTCAGTGCAGGTTTCTGAGAGGACTGAAGGTATAGTGGGGCTGGAGATCCCAGCTGATGAGGAGCAAGGAGAGGTCCACCATGTTCTTTGGTGTGGGTCTTTTAAGTACTGTTGCCAACGGACTGCATAGGAGGTCGACATATGTCTAGTCAAGCATGTGGTGCCCAAGCGGCTGCTGTTTTGGCCATGCTTGATACGCTTCAGACATATGTTGCAAACAGAAAGGGTACGATCTGCTGCACATTTGTCAGAAAAGGCCCACACCAAAGAACTTTTCAAAATATGCGGGGAGTCAGCAGTGCCCTGCACATGCGGAGCTCTGCGGTGTGATGCAGTCGGGTGGCTGCCCTTAAGCTGGCTCCTAGAGAGCATCCTGCCTCATTGGAGATGTGCCTCCTCCTCCTCTCTTCTATCAGGCACCCACGTAGAGTCAGTGACCTCATCATCCCCTCCCTCCTCGTCACTGGAGCAAACCTGGCAGTATGCTGCAGCTGGGGGAACATGACTGCCAGTTTCTTGTCCTTCTTGGACACCCCCTCTCTCTGGGCACACATTACTGCCTTCCTCAACCTAGGAACCATCATCAGAGCCTTCAAAACGCTGCGCATCCTCCTGCAGCATGTACCCGACACTGTGATCGAACAGTTCGGGGGACTCCTCCGTGCATGATGGTGGGGCTAGGGAAGGAGTGACTGATGACATTGAGCAGATGGAATACGCCACTTTGGCAGCTGCATTGGCAGGCAAACTACTCTGAGCCTGGGTGACAGAGGATGAGGAGGATGAGGATGGTTTAGTTATCCACTCTACCAACTCTTCTGCATGTTGTGGATCAACACAGCCAGCTGCCGAAAAAAAGGACAAGCGTGCTCCATGGCCACGTGCTGAGGATGCACCGTGTCCACGACCAGCACTGTTGGCTGTAGACACAGAGCCTGCTTGCCCTCTTTTAGTGGCCTGTGAGTGTTAGCAAAACACCGCCTGAAGTTTATTAGAAAAAGTACACCAGGAATGGCCTGCAGTCAGATATAGGCTTGGCTAGACTAGAATGCAGTGGATATATATGTAGGAGACCGTATACAGTCAGGTCCATAAATATTGGGACATCGACACAATTCTAATCTTTTTGGATCAATACACCACCACAATGGATTTGAAATGAAACAAACAAGATGTGCTTTAAACGACAGACTATCAGCTTTAATTTGAGGGTATTTACATCCAAATCAGGTGAATGGTGTAGGAATTACAACAGTTGGTATTTGTGCCTCCCACTTTTTCAGGGACCAAAAGTAATGGGACAGATTAACAATCATCCATCACACTTTCACTTTTTAATACTTGGTTGCAAATCCTTTTCAGTCAATTACAGCCTGAAGTCTGGAACGCATAGACATCACCAGACGCTGGGTTTCATCCCTGGTGATGCTCTGCCAGGCCTCTACTGCAACTGTCTTCAGTTCCTGCTTGTTCTTGGGGCATTTTCCCTTCAGTTTTGTCTTCAGCAAGTGAAATGCATGCTCATTTGGATTCAGGTCAGGTGATTGACTTGGTCATTGCATAACATTCCACTTCTTTCCCTTAAAAAACTCTTTGGTTGCTTTCGCAGTATGCTTCGGGTCATTGTCCATCTGCACTGTGAATCCCCAATGAGTTCTAAAGCATTTTGCTGAATATGAACAGATAATATTGCCCGAAACACTTCAGAATTCATCCTGCTCCTTTTGTCAGCAGTCACGTCATCAATAAATACAAGAGAACCAGTTCCATTGGCAGCCATACATGCCCACGCCATGACACTACCACCACCATGCTTCACTGATGAGGTGGTATGCTTTGGATCATTAGCAGTTCCTTTCCTTCTCCATACTCTTCTCTTCCCATCACTCTGGTACAAGTTGATCTTGGTCTCATCTGTCCATAGGATGTTGTTCCAGAACTGTGAAGGCTTTTTTAGATGTTGTTTGGCAAACTCTAATCTGGCCTTCCTGTTTTTGAGGCTCACCAATGGTTTACATCTTGTGGTGAGCCCTCTGTATTCACTTCGGCGAAGTCTTCTCTTGATTGTTGACTTTGACACACATACACCTACCTCCTGGAGAGTGTTCTTGTTCTGGCCAACTGTTGTGAAGAGTGTTTTCTTCACCAGGGAAAGAATTCTTCGGTCATCCACCACAGTTGTTTTCCGTGGTCTTCCGGGTCTTTTGGTGTTGCTGAGCTCACCGGTGTGTTCTTTCTTTTTAAGGATGTTCCAAACAGTTGATTTGGCCACACTTAATGTTTTTGCTATCTCTCTGATGGATTTGTTTTGTTTTTTCAGCCTAATGATGGCTTGCTTCACTGATAGTGACAGCTCTTTGGATCTCATATTGAGAGTTCACAGCAACAGATTCCAAATGCAAATAGCACACTTGAAATGAACTCTGGACCTTTTATCTGCTCCTAGTAAATGGGATAATGAGGGAATAACACACACCTGACCATGGAACAACTGAGCAGCCAATTGTCCCATTACTTTTGGTCCCTTAAAAAGTGAGAGGCACATATACAAACTGTTGAAATTCCTACACCATTCACCAGATTTGGATGTAAATACCCTCAAATTAAAGCTGAAAGTCTGCAGTTAAAGCACATCTTGTTCGTTTTATTTCAAATCCATTGTCGTGATGTATAGAGCCAAAAAGATTAGAATTGTGTTGATGTCCCAATATTTCTGGACCCAACTGTATATATTTTATTCACTGCAGATCACTGAATCACCTGCCTGCCTGCCTGAAAGTGCATTTGAAAACGTACACCAGGAATGGCCTGCAGTCAGATATAGGCTTGGCTAGACTAGAATGCAGTGGATATATATGTAGGAGACTGTATATATATTTTATGCACTGCAGATCACTGAATCACCTGCCTGCCTGCCTGAAAGTATATTTGAAAATGTACACCAGGAATGGCCTGCAGACAGATATAGGCTTGGCTATACTGAAGTGCAGTGGATATATATATATATGTAGGAGACTGTATATATATTTTATGCACTGCAGATCACTGAATCACCTGCCTGCCTGCCTGAAAGTGCATTTGAAAACGTACACCAGGAATGGCCTGCAGTCAGATATAGGCTTGGCTAGACTAGAATGCAGTGGATATATATGTAGGAGACTGTATATATATTTGATGCACTGCAGATCACTGAATCACCTGCCTGCCTGCCTGAAAGTGTATTTGAAAACGTACACCAGGATTGGCCTGCAGTCAGATATAGGCTTGGCTACACTGGAATGCAGTGGATATATATATGTAGGAGACTGTATATATATTTTATGCACTGCAGATCACTGAATCACCTGCCTGCCTGAAAGTGTATTTGAAAACGTACACCAGAAATGGCCTGCAGTCAGATATAGGCTTGGCTACACTGGAATGCAGTGGATATATATATGTAGGAGACTGTATATATATTTTATGCACTGCAGATCACTGAATCACCTGCCTGCTTGAAAGTGTATTTGAAAACGTACACCAGAAATGGTCTGCAGTCAGATATAGGCTTGGCTAGACTAGAATGCAGTGGATATATATATAGGAGACTGTATATATATTTTATGCACTGCAGATCACTGAATCACCTGCCTGCCTGAAAGTATATTTGAAAACGTACACCAGGAATGGCCTGCAGTCAGATATAGGCTTGTCTACACTGGAATGCAGTGGATATAAATATATGTAGGAGATTGTATATATATTTTATGCACTGCAGATCACTGAATCACCTGCCTGCTTGAAAGTGTATTTGAAAACGTACACCAGAAATGGCCTGCAGTCAGATATAGGCTTGGCTAGACTAGAATGCAGTGGATATATATGTAGGAGACTGTATATATATTTGATGCACTGCAGATCACTGAATCGCCTGCCTGAAAGTGTATTTGAAAACGTACACCAGGATTGGCCTGCAGTCAGATATAGGCTTGGCTAGACTGGAATGCAGTGGATATATATATGTAGGAGACTGTATATATATTTTATGCACTGCAGTTCACTGAATCACCTGCCTGCCTGACAGTATATTAGAAAAAGTACACCAGGAACAGCCTGCAGTCAGATCTAGCTACACTGGATACAGTGGATGTATATATATACGAGACTGTATATATATGTTTATTAAATACACTGCAGCTAACTGAATCACCTGCCTGCCTGAAGTATATTAGAAACAGTGCACCAGGAACGGACTGCAGTCAGATCTAGCTAAACTGGATACAGTGGAGATATATATATATATATATATATATATATATATATGAGACTGACTGTATATATATATTAAATACACTGCAGCTAACTGAATCACCTGCCTGCCTGAAGTATATTAGAAACAGTACACCAGGAACGGACTACAGTCAGATCTCACTAAGGCTGGGTTCACACTGCTGCCGTTGCAGACATCGCATGTGATTCGCAGCGCACTGCTGTTCACATCACATGTGATGTCTGTGCTGTGCGATATCAGCCATACAGATAGTATGGCTGATATCGCACCGCATTCGGTCCAAACTCGCACAGGACCCTTTTTTTTGTTCGGACCAAAATCGGATCGCATGGGTGTTCACACCTATGCGATCCGAAAGTGTCCGAATTGTCAGTTCGCATTGCGATATGCGGGCTGAACTGGGGGTGTCATTAACATTGTATGACACTCCCCAGCAGTTCGCATATGGCAGTGTGAACTGCCGTGCGAGTTGGTGCGGTGCGGGAACCCGCAGTAAATTCGCTGCGTTCCCACACCGCAGCAGTGTGAACCCAGCCTAAACTGGATGCAGTGGATATATATATATATATATATATATATATATATATATATATATCCACTGCATCCAGTTTAGTGAGATCTGACTGTAGTCCGTTCCTGGTGTACTGTTTATATACAAGACTGACTGTAAATATATATTAAATACACTGCAGCTAACTGAATCACCTGCCTGCCTGAAGTATATTAGAAACAGTACACCAGGAACGGACTACAGTCAGATCTCACTAAACTGGATGCAGTGGATATATATATATATATATATATATATATATATATATATATATATATATATATAGACTGACTGTATATATATATTAAATACTAAATACACTGCAGCTGACTGAATCGCCTGCCTGCTCAATCTAAATGAAATGACACTCTCTCTCAGTCAACGCAACACACTACACAGGGCCGACATGCAGGCAGCCTTATATAGTGTGGGGCGTGGACTTAACCCCCTGAGCCATAATTGCCTTTGGCTCTCTATGCTGACGGCGCTGTGGTTGGTCAAAGCATGCGGGTCATAGTGCATGCTTGGCCAATCATCAGACAGCAATGCACTGCGATGTCGCAGTGCATTATGGGGTGTGACGTGCCGCTCGAATTTGGCACAAACGCCCCATAATGTTCGTATTTTGACGAACGCTCGAACAGCCAATGTTCGAGTCAAACTCATGTCATAAAGCTCATCCCTAGTCCATATACTCCTTAAATCAACAGCATAACTCAATGGGGGAGATGTACTAAAACTGGTGCACAAAGAATTTGGTGCAGCTGTGGATAGTAACCAATCAGCTCTAGGTTTTATTGTCAAAGCCTAATTGAACAAGCTGAAGTTAGAAGCTGATTGGTTACAATGCACAGTTGCAGCAGATTCTGTTTGCAACAGTTTAACCACTTGCCGCCCGCCATATAGCAGAATGACGGCAGCAAAGTGGTCGTGATATCCTAACCAGACATTATATGATGTGCCCAAGATAACACAGCCCGCGCACGCCCGTGGGGGTGCCCAGCGCGGCGATCGGAGGTGCTGCGTGTCAGTCTGACACACACCTCAACTCCGATCGTGGTATGAAGCCTCTGACAGAGGCGTCTTACCATGTAATCAGCTGTGACCAATCACAGCTGATCATCGGGTGAACCAGGAAGTTCCGGTAAACTGCTTTCCTCGGTTCACGCTGACAGGGAGAGCCAATCGGCGGCTCAGTTGGTACTAAGGGGCCCAAAGTGTGCAAAAAAATATACCCCACACCCATACACCACCACCAGCCTGAACCGTTGATACAAGGCAGGATGGATCCATGCCTTCATGTGGTTTACGCCAATTCTGACCCTGCCATCTGAATGTCGCAGCTGAAATCGAGACTCATCAGACCAGGCAACATTTTTCCAATCTTCTATTGTCCGATTTTGGTGAGCCTGCGCAAATTGTAGCCTCAGTTTCATATTCTTAGCTGAGAGGAGTGGCACCCAGTGTGGTATTCTGCTTCAAGGTTTGATGTGTTGTGTGTTCATAGATGGTATTCTGCATACCTTGGTTATTTGAGTTACTGGTTCTATCATCTTGAACCAGTCTGCCCATTCTCCTCTGACCTCTGACATCAACAAGGCATTTTTGTCCACTGTATATTTTCTCTTTTTCGGGCCATTCTCTGTAAACCCTAGAGATGGTTGTGTGTGAAAATCCCAGTAGATCAGCAGTTTTTGAAATACTCAGACCAGCAAATCTGGCACCAACAACCATGCCACATTCAAAGTCACTTAAATGCCCCTTCTTCCCCATTCTAAGGTTTGGTTTGAACTTCAGCAGGTCATCTTCACCACTTCTAGATGCCTAAATCCATTGACTTGCTGCCATGTGATTGGCTAATTAGCAATTTGTGCTACCAAGCAATTGAACGGGTATACCTAATAGAGTGGCCGGTGAGTGTATATACATATATATATATATATATATATATATATATATATATATATATATATTTATACATATATATACAAACACAGTACAGTTATACGAACAAATGACAAAGTTGCAAAATTGGGTGTTAGGGCATAAGACTCAGTTCACACATGGGAGTCTCCAAAGTTGTGCGATTTTCAGTGCAACTTTGGAGTCAGACTTTGATAAAACTGATGTGACTTTGAAAGGACTTTTACACTCTGTGGCATTGAAGTCTTGTCAAAGTCAGATCAAAGTAGTGCAGGAACCTTTTCTAAACTGGGAGAAACTTCGGTAATTAAGACAGCTCTCATTGACTGACATGGGATTTCACATGTCATGCGACTTAGGGTCTCACAAGTTGGATCCCAAGTCGTGGCAGTGTGAACTAAGCTTTATGATTTGTTTTGACCTTGGGGAAAGGGTTAAATTGTCTTATCTTTCTTCAGGTCAATTCACAAATCTCAGGGAATCACACGCCACCAAATCATAAGAAGAGCAGCAACTTTGTGGATCAGCCAGAACTTTTAAAAAAAATATTTAATGAGGGTGAACTGGAGAGGCACTTCAAATTTAGTAATTAGATTCTTTGTACCAATGTCTATTGCTGCCCCTTTGTTATGCATTTTTTTTAAATTAATAAATGCACTTTTCTCTCTCAGGTGTCTAAAGAAAGCTGCTTACAGATTCTTTACCCATTTTACAGATGGGTATCTAGGACCCAAATATAGAATTCCTATTCCAGCTTGTGTAATCAATCATGTGCAAACAGTATTTCCAGACCCTCGGGGAATATACCTTGGATTTATTTTGGTAGAATGACTATGCTGCTTCTGAAATGGTTTTGGGCATACAGTATAAACATTTACCAAGATGTAGGAATACATTACAGGGATTGTGTGCATCTAAAATGTACTGCATGCTGTACACTGGTGTTTAAAATTTTTACAGTACACATTAAACATTTTTTCCAGTTCTTAGGCCAGGTTTCACACTGCACTGACATGGAAGTCGGACGACTTCTGATCCAACTTTGCCCTGCGACTTCATGTCCAACTTCCATGCGACTTCAATCAACTTTGATCCAGCCATACCAGGCCCTTTGAGTCAGGTATACATTTTGAGGGAGGAACCCTATGACAAAGTTTAAAAAAATGGCATGGGCCGAATTATGTACAGAACTTTAAACTAAACATTTATGGAGCATCCTTTTACCTTGCAAAGTCTGCAAAAAAAAGTAAGGAATAACATAATCTCAAAAAAAAACTATTTAATATTACAACATCACAACTGTTACAATTTATATATTTATGAGGTATATGTATTAGTTAAAGTATTCGTTAACCCAAAAAAAAAAAAATTGATATCCTGGTCCCTTAAAGCAGATTAAACAGCACAGTGCCTGTGGTGCGTAATCTGCCCCCCCTCTAAACTGTGAACTTGTATGACATAAAAAAGCAGCAAGGGTTCCTAAAGCGCTTAGATCCATAGTTATTGTTTCAAGAAAGCTTATGTGTGAACCACACTATAGTCATTTGAAAAAAGCTTAAAGTTTATTGAAGATATTGAGAGATAAAAGCTTGAACAGAACGATTGCCAGAGGTGTGTGACAACAATAGCTGACCTGTATAATACTCCACTGAGAATGGTACGGGAAGTGTCTCAATGGATGGTGGATCACAGCGATGGTAATGGGCAGCCGGAACAGATGGATACCGCCCAGCGACCAGGAGGAGCCGATCTGCCGTTATGTAAACCACAGTGGAGCCAAATCTGGGGGGGGGAGGCTGGTGACAATGACAAGCCGTGATTCAAACAAGGAGCAGTCTTTGTCCAGCCACTAGCGATAACAACACTCACTATGCCGTAACTGCCAGGGGTGGGAGCCGCTGGTGGAACACACACCACCCAGCGCCTGGAAAGCAAGCTGGTTGCGATGGTCCTGTCACAATGACGACATGGTTTGCGCGCCTGCGCTTTGTCAAGTCATGTGACAGGATGGACCAAAAGGAATTTAAGAGGAATTATTGACACATCTCGGACCCTTCCCTTTGAAGAAAGCTTTATATTTAATGATTAATATCAGCTCAAGACATAGCAACTCAGGGTATGATTAAACAACTATGCACCAAATCAATTTTGCACTACATCAATTCAGGTACTGATTAAAATTAATTGGTTGGAGGATTAAAAACAATGCATAATTACTTAAAATACATAATAATTAATACATGTACAATAAAAAAATGTAATTAATGAAAAAATCATGTGTAATAAATTGAAAGATAATAATGAATATAACATATTAATTCCTAAATAGAAAATAACGAGTAACAAATAAAATATGAAAAAATTATAATAAAAAATGTATATAACATAATAAATAAATAAATAAATAAATAATGAATATAAAATAAAAAATGAAAAAAATAATTAAAACAATTACAATTAAAAATAATAATCAGGAGAATAGCAATTGCTTGATTTAACATACTGTCTAAATTTATCTAAAAAATCAAAAGGTTAATATTATTACCATCACACATGTCTCCCTTGTACTCCCAATGTTGGACACCCAAAAGACAGTACGGGCCTCGGTGCAGTACATCATGACCTTTGTGCTACAACACACCATATCATAATTCTCAAGTTAACATTGATTGTTTGTATAGAAATTGGTTAAATTAGGTTATTAGTCTCCAGCTCCTCATTTAACCCATTAAGGGACAAAGTATTTAACTTAAAAATCCAAAATACCTCCTTCCTGCAGAGCAAAGCAATTTTCTCATTATCTGTCAGAGTCCTATCTGCAATGTACTGGATCGCCATGATCTCAAGTCATTTGATGTCCATATTGTGATGTAGCAGGTAATGTCGGGGACACTATGCCGGTCACAACCCCCCTTGATGAACCTTCTATGTTCATCCATCCGTTTATGCAGGGTACGTATAGTACGGCCAACGTATTGTAAGTTACATGGGCAACAAAGGAGCTATATCACAAACTCAGATGAGCAGGTGATAAATTGCTTAATTTAAAACATTTGGCCATTTTTATCAGAAAAATTGGATTTCCATGAATAATAAACTGGCAAGTAAGACACCCTCTCTTAAGACACTGGAATATCCCAGTTATGTAGTCGAAGTAAGAGCAGATGCCTGTAGTGTAGATTTCTTTGCCAGATTTCAGTTTACTGGGGGCAATGGTATTTTTAAGAGTTTTTTCTCTACTAAACGTAATTTCTGGAGCACTGAGAATTATTTTTGTTAACTTGGGATCTAACTGTAAGATGTTCCAGTGTTTCCCGAAGAGCCTGGGACATCTTTTTATATTTATCTTGTAACCTGTGATAATCCTAACTGTATTTTTACCCTCAGTCTTACCATCTTTATTGGAGGTATATGGTCTGGAAGAGGCATGTTTCTGGAAAGCCTCAGTCAATAAGGTTTTTAAAAAACCTTTTTCCAGAAATTTTTGGACTAAGGTCTGAGCTTGCTTGTCGTAATCCTCTTGTTTCGTGCAGTTTCAATGTAATCTCCGTAAATGGCTTCCTGGAATAATTTTACCCCATGAGGGATGATGACAACTTGAGTACTGCAAATAAGAATTACCAGGTTGGTTTGCAGGGATTCAAGGAAATGATGTTGCCATGTTTGTGTAATAATTCTAGATCCAAAAAAAAAGTTTGATTGGGTCTATAACATGGGTGAACTTCAAACCGAGGTCATTGCCATTGCAATGGGACACAAAGGAGGAAAATTGTTAAATTGTACATCATTAATGTACATAGGACATCATTAATGTACCTGCTGTAGTACATGATGTGTCGGGCAAAGGGATTGTTGTTCCAAATTGAAAACTCCTCCCAGTATCCCATTACAATGTTGGCGTGACAAGGGACAACATTTTCCCCCATCGCAGTACCCTGGAGCTGGAGATAAAACTGGTCTAAAAAAGTAAAATAATTGTCTTGCAGGCAAAATTCTGTACCCTCAATCACGAATTGAGCCTATCGTGAATTGACCATTAGGTCTTTGTAAAGGAAGTATTGAAAAGCCCTTAGACCTACTGCATGGGGTATATAATGAACACACGTCTAAAGAAGCCCACAGATAACCTTATTCCCATTTGTAGTGTTGTAATGTGTCCAAGACGTGGCTAGAAGAATCTCTAATAAAGGCAGGGAGATTAGATACAATGGGCTGCAGGAAAAAATGTACTGTGAAAGCCCACTGATAAAGCTGTTATTGCTAGCAACAACCGGATGTCCAGGAGGATGGATCAGGGGCTTGTGAATCTTCGAGAGGTGATGAAAGTATGGAGTACTATTAATGTTTGGTAACAGGAACTGTTGCTCCCTCTGATAGTTTTATTTTTTCTGTTTTTTTCTTTACTACACTTTTTGGAGACTTTACTAAAAAAGAATTCCCCGGAATATTTTCAGAGGTAGACATGTTGGAGATACTGGTTTAAAATTTACCTCACAAAACTAAGTGGGATTATTTTGGAGAAGCCTTTGCTGAAGGTTTCTCAGTTTCGTGTAAGGGGGCTATATCGTTTGGAGATGGGTATATTAAACAATGGTGAAAGGACTAAACTTGTTTTGGTGGAAAGAGTGTCACTGCTCTTAGGAGAAGGTGACTGGGACACGTTGAAAGATTCCTGGGGATTATAGAAGAAATTATTTGAAGACATATTTTCTAAACCTATACCTACTAGGGGTGGTGATATTGCCTTATTATGTAATAGCTTGTCACCCACGGTATTGATTGGGGTTCCTTTTGTATATGAGTATGTGATATTGGGAGGGTAGCTTGATGAGTCGATTTTTTATTGTTGACATAAGTATTATGTTGAGGTTTCTGAAGGGACCCTTTACTGTTAGATTTCTTAGGAATATTATTATTATTACATTGAATTACAGTATAAGAATCTGTTTGAGAATTAGCTACAGAATTAATACGTTTCAAAAAACCCTACCTCTTTTATAATCCTCAATATCAATTTTTTGGGTTTTTTTTAACCCACTATTTTATCCTCAATCTTTTGGAAATTTTTGGTTAACACTTTGTGCCATTTTCCATAAAGAGAAGAGGCATTGTACTTTCCTACCGTCTGCTTCACTATTCTGGACCAGAGTTTGAACTGTTTCAAGTTTCCTTTTCCTTCGTTGTATGATAAATTTAATCAGCTTTGTGGTACAAAATTCAGCCAGCAACTCCCAATCTTTTTTAAGGTCAGGGTCTAAAAAATGACATTGCTTTTTAATATGTAGACCTCTTGAAGTGATTCCTAGGTCTAGGAATCACTAATTAATGATTTTTTTATTTTATTGTACATGTATTAATTATTATGTATTTTAATTAATTATGCACTGTTTTAAATCCTCCAACTAATTAATTGTAATCAGTAGTTGTTTAATCATTCCCTGAGTTGCTATGTCTTGAACTGATATTAATCATTAATTATAGAGCTTTCTTCAAAGGTAAGGGTCCGAGATGTGTCAATAATTCCTAAGCCCCTCCCACCTCTGGTGCCCAGGTTCCTAAATTCCTTTTGGTCCGTCCTGTCACATGACTTGACAAAGCGCAGGCGTGCAAAACATGTCATCATTGTGACAAGACCATCGCAACCAGCTTGCTTTCGAGGCACTGTGAGGTGTGCATTCCACCAGCGGCTCCCGCCCCGGCAGTTCTGGCATAGCGAGTGACGTCATCGCTAGTGGCCAGACAAGGACTGCCCCTCATTTGAATTACTAGCCTCCCCCCCACAGCAATCTTGGTACACCCCACACTCGCCCACACTAAGCCTACAGTCTGAAGTCGCCAAGTGGACATCTTTTTACACCCACCGCAAGCATGTCACACTTACTGTTTTGATGTTGAATTTTAAAAGCAGCGGCAAGCCTGTTGATCTCACACGTTTGCTAATCTGACAGAAGGCCACTGCTTTTAAAATTCAACATCAAAACAGTGTCATAGACTTTGAAATACTATATTTCACTATAAGCTTACCTTTAGTGGTAAAAATAAGTGTGAAATGCAAGACTTTGGTGGGTGTAAAAAGATGTCCGCTTGGCGACTTCAGACTGCAGGCCTACTGCAGCTGAGTGCAGGATGTATCAAGATGGCCGTGATGGGACGTCACTTCCGTTACAAGTTTTGACAGGTCGCCTAAACTGACGGAACACCGGCTGCCCTTACCATCGCTGTGATCCGCCATCTATTGAGACACATCCCGGACCATTATCAGTGGCATGTTATGCAGGTCAACTTTTGTTGTCACACACCTCTGGCACTTGTTCTGTTCAAGCTTTTATCTCTCAATAACTTCAATAACCATTAAGCTTTTTTCAAATGACTATAGTGTGGTTCACACAAGTGTTGGTTCCACCATTAACATAAGCTGAAACAATAACTGTGGATCTAAGAGCTTTAGGAACTCTTGCTGCTTTGTATATTTAACGAAGAACTGCAGTCTGCTCACATAATTTGTAATAAAACCATCTTTGCCATTCTGAAGCTTCCCTCCAACCACTTTGCATATTATTTTATATATACTGTGATTCTGTACTTGCCAAATATGCTGCAGAAATCTCCTTCCACTGAGTCTGACTGCATCCATTTTAACTGTGGGCAGCTAAAGCTGCTACTGTTTCATTTCCTGAATTTACACAGACACACAGAGGAACACCTCCTGCTCTGCAGCCCTGCAGCTCTCATTGGCCCTCTTTACTATCCAAAGTTAAAACAAGAATGGCAATACTTACCTGGCAGGGGAGATACCATGATCATGAAGGTGGTTCTCCCAGAGAGAGGCTCAGTCATTGCACTCTGGCTGTGCTAACCCTGCGATTTCCCCAAATGTGGGAAACTCGACTGCATAATTTGTGGTAGTGGGGGACTGCGTTTGCGCTTAAAAAAAACAAAACAACAAAGGCAGAAGATTTAATAGATGGAAAGTTAAAAAAAATTACCGAAGGTCTGCTTTAAGGTCTGCTTTAAGTCAAAACAGAATTCACTCACTGCGGCCCCTCCTGCACCCCTCGATTTAGCCCATCAGCATATTACCAAAATTACAAGAGAGAGAGAGAAAAAAAAATAACCAATGGCATGCATCGGTGGGTGCATAAATAGCCCTCAGCCATAATCATAGCCCACAACACTGATGTCAGTGGCTGCAATAGAAATCTCCTTCACTAGCGATCAGTGGCAGTGGTGTTAACCCCACCACTCGCATTGCTGGTCAGTGGCAATTCTGTTAACCCCCCCTTGAATTGCTGTATAGTCAGTGGTGTTAACCTTCCCCACCTTGCATTGCTGGTTAGCAAGAGTGCTGTTAAACCCCCTCTTGCATTGCTGGACAGTGAGGGTGCTGTTAATGTCCTACATCATTGCATTACTGGCCAGTAAGAGTGCTGTTAACCTCCCTCCCTGTGCTGCATTGGTGGTCTTTACCTGATTGTACAATCTCTCTCTCCCGCATCCATTCAGGACTATACTTGTACTGCCAGGCGGAGATGAATCTGTTCTTTCAGTCCTTAATCTTAATCTGTTCTTTCAGGAACTCAACTCCCTGCTGCCATTCTTATGCCCCGTACACACGGTCGGATTTTCCGATGGACAATGTCCGATCGGAGCGTGTTGTCGGAAATTCCGACCGTGTGTGGGCGCCATCGGACATTTTCCATCGGATTTTCCGACACACAAAGTTGGACAGCAGGAGATAAAATTTTCCGACAACAACATCCGATCGCGTCAATTCCGACCGTGTGTGGCCTGTTCCGACGCACAAAGTGCCTTGCATGCTCAGAAGAAATTCCGACACGGGACAGCTCGTTCTGGTAAACTTAGCGTTCGTAATGGATAAAGCACTTTCGTCACGCTGCAATGTTCAAAATGGTTTAATACAGCGCACTCTCTTCTTCTTTATAATGTGACAAGAATTAAGTAGTTTTGATGCTCATATTCACGCACACTTCTCACAAACTTTTTTCGTTACTATTTATCTCAATATATTTTGATTTCTCACATCTGACAACATATTTTTTTTTTTTACTTTAATGTAGAATCTTTTTTTGTGTTTCTCTTTTTATTTATTTTTTTTTTGGTGATTTTGATTTGTACTCCCGAAAATGTTTGTGTGTTTTTTGTGACAAGTTCCCACAACACCATTGATATGTTGTTCTATTTAATCTGTAGGAGGAGATTGTTTGGTGTTGTTGCCCCTTGTTAATTTCACATTGTACTTTAGAAATGTACCTGAATCGTCACCAACAAACTGTCCTTTTTGGATGAAAACACACACAGGAGAGTAGAATTTACCTAAAAATATTTTATTAAGAGGTCACAACTATAAAAAAACAAAGAGGGAGGCAACGCTGGAGAAACTGCAGAAGTGGGCGAAGCCTTGGACTCCCAGGGTAGACATCAATTATTTAAAAGCAAAATTGGTGGCCTGAGGAGTCCATATCTAAAGGAGGGCAGTCTGGTCCAGAAGTCCCAGAGATCCGGAAAGCATCAGATGACATCTGTGTCCCCAGGCTGTGGTCATACGAGAGACTGCATCTTCTGTCAGACCAGACTGAACCCAGGTCATCACTCTCAGGTCTTCCTTCCACGCTTCCTTCCAGCCTTTGGCTGTGGTGGTGGAGTTGTGGCAGCAGGAGGAGGAGGAGGAGGAGGAGGAGGATGGTCCATCTCAATGACATCCGTCTTGGGTGTCAGTTCCCCACTCTCCCCCTTACGAAGGACTTTATAAATCAGGTCCTCAGAAATCTTGCGTTGGCCCTCCTGCATGCCCTGCAATTTGGTGGCAGCCATGCAGGCAAAGGCCTCTTCAGGACTGGGGAAGGCTCTGAGGGACGCCGAAGCCTCCTGGATCAGCCTGTACGCTGAATCCTGCACAGGACTAGGAGTGGCCTTCCTGACCCTTTTGTATGGCAGGCGGAGGGGAGGAACCTGAGACTCAGTCAGGCTGCGACTTGTCCCAGGCTTCTCTTGGCTGACACTTAGCCCCGCCTCCTCCTGGCTGCCACTAATCCCCGCCTCCTCCTGACTGCCACATTCCACAGCCTCCTCCTGGCTGAGGTCTTCCTGTGTATGAAAAAGGGACATAGTTTTAGTATTTTTTACATCAATCACACACAATTTTCACCTCCTGACTGCTGCAAATTGAATGTTAACAAATATAACAGACTATCCTTCTGAGCCCAGCATTTTGCATTCTTGTCCCAATTTTGGGTGCCCACTACTGTGTATTGATATGTAAAACACTTTTTGCAAGCAGCAATTAGTGATCAATAATAACATCTAGTAAACATCATTTCTTTATTGCCCAGAAATCTGTAGAAGAATGCTATACCTGACTCCAGCTGGGCTCCTCCACTTCTTCCTGGCTGGAAGGCCCAGGTTGGACATCGGAAGCCTCAGCTGGGGTGGAAGGAAGCGTGGAAGGAAGAGTGGAGAGGGATTCCCTGACTTCAGTGTGGTCTGACAGAAATCGCAGTCTCTCATAGTACCACAGCCTGAGGACATAAACGTCATCTGCTGCAGCTCCGGACCTCTGGGAATCTGTGACCTTCTTGCGCTCCCTCAGATAAGTGCTCCTCAGGCCACCAATTTTAGCTTTTAAATAAGGGATGGTTGCTCCAGCAGTTTCTCCAGCGCTGCCTGCCTCTTCTGTTTGTGATTATAGTGGGGGTGTCTGACCTGCCACAGACAGGGCAGCTCTCTGTACTTGTCAATAAACAGGGGCAGGAAATTGTGGTCGTTGAACCCATCCATTTTCTCTGCAAGACACAACACAAGACAAACCCTAATGTCAGGCGAAACTCCCCTAATCTTGTTACAATATAGGCTTCCATTTCGAAGCAGTATAGGCCCAAGTTTAGATCCTACCTTCGTTAGCACGATCAGCGTCTCCGATGCTCCTTCCTCCGCTCACAGATCGTACGTAAGACGCGCGCGTTACGATTTATACACACTGCGTATGCGTATAACTCCGCCCGCCCCTGACGTTCTTTCTATTCTATTCCCCGCCCCTTTTCGTTCGGCGCAGTGGAGGAAGAGCACATGGCGGATAGACAGCAGGATCGTGCTAATTACAGCAACGAGGAGGAGGAGGAGGAGGAAAGGCCGGAGCCTGAAACGTCCCGATCCAGAAGGAGATTAAAGGACTCAAATATGTCCTTTGGGGAGATGTTGGAAATGGTGGACATCCTGAAGAAGGCCGACTATGATGGAAAGTATGGGCCTTACCCCAACCACAATGTCCGAAAGGCCAAGATCATGGCGAAAGTGGTCAGGAGTCTGCACCGGAAATTCGGGGTACGACGATCTAAAGATCAGCTCAGGAAGCGGTGGTCGGACCTGAAATTACGAGAACATGAGCAGTACAGAAAGATCCGGAGAGTGCTGCAAAAAAGTAAGTAGTTGTGCTGTGTTCCTATTGTTCTTGTGTTTATTACGTTCGTGCTGCTCCATGTGCTTTTAGGAACTGTTGTACAGTTTAAAATGGCAACTTTCATGTTCATGGGCACATTATTCGTTCGGATCACACATTTTTTTTTCGGACTATAAAATACCATTGTTTAGCCCATATGCATTTGGCCACCATTTTGAGGCCCTATACTTGTCTTCAAAGAATTGGGTTGTGTAGATGGCTTTGTTACTAGAATGAAATGCAAACTAGATTGTGTGTAAGGAGAGGACACTGAGCAGCTGTTTTCACATCTGGACACTGGAGCACTAGTGTGGGACCCCAGAACACCCTTTTTATTAGGGGGGCCACACAGGTGCTCCAGTGTATACTATAGGGGGGTCTCCATCTGTGAAGCTTGTACTAAACAGGTAAAGTATTGCAGCTTGACAAAGGACACTAAAAAAGCTACATCTTGGAACTCGGCTAAAATAGACAATTGTACCCAACTTCCAAGCAATGTTTCATCTTTAGAGTTCTGCCATCAAATATCTGTGTGCTAAGTATACCATTTTTGTTTTACATAGGGGAGAAAAGACTCGGAGGACACCCCTCATCCGAGGAGACCAGAGCCCCCCCCCTGGAAGAAGGGAAAATTCCCCCAACACAAGATGAGCAGAAGGAAGAAGACGTGGTGGAACTAGTCACCACAACAGGTGAGTGTTTGCGACCACAGGCTCAGATAAGAGATGGATGGCGGCATTTTTTTTAGACCTAATTTATTTTGGGTTTCCTTTCTTTTTAGGTGATCGTGAGGTTGTGGATGAAGATCCTTTCACATCCGAAAGTGCCCAGATCCTGATCGGGGAGATCATGGGGTGTAATTTACAATTGGAAAACATCAAGCAAAACATCAATGATGTTATTCCAAAATACAAAAACATCATTGATGTTTTGGGGCGAGTTTAAAGCCCCTCAAAATCACTTTCTTCTTTTGTCTGCTACAATGTGCGAAATGTTTTTGTGATTTTTCCCAAAGCCAAATTTGGAGGGTGCACACAGTGTGCCAACATGTGCTATCTGCCATCACGGGAGATCAATGGACGCGTTTTGGGGGTGCAACCCCTTCCTCAATAATAAAGTAACGGTGAGGAAGGGCTTTCTCCCCCAAAACACATCCCTTGATCCCCCCTGATGGCAGATAGCACATGTTGACATTGGGAAATTTGTGTGCATCTTCCAAATTTGGCTTTTCCAGGGGTGATTTCCCCCCATCTGAACGCAATATCAAACACAGTTCCTAAATACTCATGTCTGATATTGCCTTCAAGTTCTACCAAATGTGAACTTTGTAAGATCAAGATTTGTGTCTTTCTTGTGGGTTTTACACAGGCCTGTTTTCTAGAAAATGCACATTTTGATTTTGGATAATGACACCACAAAAATTGTTCTACAACAAACATGTTGGTTTGTCAGAAAAACCTTGGGTAAATACACATGTGATTGTGCTGGTATTAAAAAGATTGTTCATCAAGAATGTGTGGATTATTGTCTCAACGCTACAACACTTTTGGGGTGATGTAATTGTTGTTTGATGAGAAAATGGGGGTAATTTCCTAAGGGCAAATCCACTTTGCACTACAAGTGCAGTTTCAGTGCAGTTGCAAGTGCACTTGTAGTGAAAAGTGTCTTTGCATTTAGTAAATAACAGCCAACAGTGCTTTGTATAAGGTTACACAATCACGACATTTTCTGGACTCCACACATTTCTGTCAGGGTCAGCTCAAACAAACACAAGCAGTAAATGTCCACAAAGAAGAGCCTGGGGGGAGATGCCTGTCGAGAACTTGAGGTCCTGAAGGCTTCTCCCTGTCGCCAAATTCCGCAAGGTAGCGACCAACCTCTGCTCCAGAGTGATGGCTTGCCTCATGCAGGTATCCTGCCTGCTGATATAGGGGGTCAGCGAAGCCAACAAACGGTGAAACACGGGGTCCGTCATCCTGAGAAAATTCCTGAAATCACCAGGATTATTTTCACGGATCTCACGGAGCAAAGGCATATGACAGAACTGGTCACGCTGAAGCAACCAATTCTTGGTCCATGAACTCCTCCTCGCCCTGTTCATGGACTGGACTTGTGTCAAGGTCAGGACCCCAACACCAAGCCCCCGCACAGCACGAACTGTACAAGGAGTACGCATACGAAACATGGCTAGAAAACGGTCGGCTGCTCAGAACTAAGTAACAGAACGCACTGAAGAACAGCAAGGCCTGTGAAGAGCGACCTGAAAAACAGCAACGAGCGGACAAGATCGCACAGAAAACTTCAATACGAACTGACTGCACGCACTGAAGAGCAGATACAAACCCACAAGCACAAACTGAATGGCAGAAAACGATCTGAAAGCCACGAGTCTGAAAAAGCGCGAATCGTCTCTCACCAAACTTTTACTAACACGAGATTAGCAAAAGGAGCCCAAAGGGTGCCTCGCTTGGTTCTGAACTGGCCTTTTCTAGTCTCGTCGTACGTGCTTGACGTCACCGCGTTCTTGGCGATCGGAAATTCCGAAAACTTTGTGCGACCGTGTGTAGGCAAAACAAGTTTGAGCCAACATCCGACGGAAAAAATCCGAGGATTTTGTTGTCGGAATGTCCGAACAAAGTCCGACCGTGTGTAAGGGGCATTACAGTACAAGCAACTTTTTTATGGAATTTTTACAATTCATTTTTACAATTCAGAATTTTGAGTTCATAGAGTGTCAGGTGGAACTTCTGACTCAGAAACTCATGTTTCCCTTCTGTGCAGTAGCACAAAAATGCAGCATTGCCTTGGTTGCAACACCGTTCCCTTCCAGGCTAATACAATTTAAACTGACCTATCATTAAAATTCACAGTTCCCATGAATCAATAGCATAAATGTCAACTTTACCAATTTTTTATATTATTGTAAGGTAAAATGTAATTTTAGATTGCAATGTATAACAATGTTGTTCTCCACCCGAGGCAGACTAGATCACATGATTTCTGACTACCAATCACTACTGCAGAAAGTCCAATACAAACACTGATAAGATTGCCTAAATTACCATAAATAATATAAAAAAAAATGATGTGAAAAAACAGATACTTAGTAATTAATAAATAGCCCCATACCATTGCCCGAACTTTGCTTTTTGTTGCACTTGCTTGTAACTCAAAAAAAGAAGTCAAGCACGGCAACTATATATACTCCTCTGTTCTCTGCGTGGGACAGAATATGTATTAGACTGAACAGAATAAAAAAAATGTGTTTCCTTAGGTTTTATTTTAAACATAGTAAGCAGAAAAATTATGACAGTACCCTGTAGTGGAAGTAATATTTTGAAATTAGTGTGACTGGACATTTTCTCCTGCTAGCTCAAACCCCTGTCATTGGATATTAACCAGTAAGGTCTCTGCTTTTCTCTTCCTATAACACAAGCTGTTGCACATTGCCACTGACACTTCACACAATGGGTATACAATGTAGGCAGGTGCACATTTTACTTATAAATATCCTACATATTATAAACCTTCATATTTGATTTGTTTTGTTCTACATCAAACCCGTAAGGAAAAATGAAATGTTCATATTAGGGATTAAATAAATAAATACATTTTTGCCTTTTATATTAGATTAGATTACCTTTTTGATTATCATTGTATTTAATACAAATACATTTTACCTGGTAGCTTTTCTGTCAACAGCGATAAATATATGCATATATATATCCGCATATTTAAACACAAAAAACATACATAAATACATAAGCACCAATATACATACATATATTACATACCTATTAAATGTAAGCAATAGCCCATGCAAATAAATCAAATTTATTTAAAGTAATGCAAATCTTATCAAAGTAAGAAAAAAGCTATTTGCATTTAACGATAATTAAATAAGGTGCATTCACATTCTTGGAAGTTTGCATATGATGGAGGAATGAATAGCACAGTCTGTTAAAGAAACTGTACTTAGATCTGCCTATGTAAGTCTTGACTGTATCTTTTTTTGTTTCCTAACGGAATTGGAAATAACAAACTATATCCTGGGTGAGTTGGATCTTTGTTGATGCTGCTACTCGGCCAGCATACACAGTGTCAAGGTTTGATATTTTAGTACCTGTGCTGTTGTTACTACATGGGACAGATTTTTCCTGCCTTCTGCCTTGCAGCTGGCAAACCACACTGTATCACAGTGGAGGAAAATGCTTTATGGTGCAACAATAGAAATTTACCAGGAGGTTTAAAGGCAGTCCAGACTGTTTACAATGGGGACGGAAAATATTCAGACCCCCTTAAATTTTTTACTCTTTGTTATATTGCAGCTATTTGCTTAAATCATTTAAGTTAATTTTTTTCCTCATTAATGTACACACAGCACCCCATATTGACAGAAAAACACAGAATTGTTGACATTTTTGCAGATTTATTAAAAAAGAAAAACTGAAAGTGAAGTCTTCGCAGTATGCTTCGGGTCATTGTCCATCTGCACTGTGAAGCGCCGTCCAATGAGTTCTGAAGCATTTTGCTGAATATGAGCAGATAATATTGCCCAAAACACTTCAGAATTCATCCTGCTGCTTTTGTCAGCAGTCACATAATCAATAAATACAAGATAACCAGTTCCATTGGCAGCCATACATGCCCACGCCATGACACTACCACCACCATGCTTCACTGATGAGGGGTATGCTTTGGATCATAAGCAGTTCCTTTCCTTCTCCATACTCTTCTCTTCTCATCACTCTGGTACAAGTTGATCTTGGTCTCATCTGTCCATAGGATGTTGTTCCAGAACTGTGAAGGCTTTTTTAGATGTCGTTTGGCAAACTCTAATCTGGCTTTCCTGTTTTTGAGGCTCACCAATGGTTTACATCTTGTGGTGAACCCTCTGTATTCACTCTGGTGAAGTCTTCTCTTGATTGTTGACTTTGACACACATACACCTACCTCCTGGAGAGTGTTCTTGATCTGGCCAACTGTTGTGAAGAGTGTTTTCTTCACCAGGGAAAGAATTCTTCGGTCATCCACCACAGTTATTTTCCGTGGTCTTCCGGGTCTTTTGGTGTTGCTGAGCTCACCGGTGCGTTCTTTCTTTTTAAGGATGTTCCAAACAGTTGATTTGGTCAAACCTAATGTTTTTGCTATCTCTCTGATGGGTTTGTTTTGTTTTTTCAGCCTAATGATGGCTTTCTTCACTGATAGTGACAGCTCTTTTGATCTCATATTGAGAGTTGACAGCAACATATTCCAAATGAAAATAGCACACTTGAAATGAACTCTGGACCTTTTATCTGCTCCTTGTAAATGGAATAATGAGGGAATAACACACACCTGGCCATGGAACAGCTGAGCAGCCAATTGTCCCATTACTTTTGGTCCCTTAAAAAGGGGAGGCACATATACAAACTGTTGTAATTCCTACACTGTTCACCTGATTTGGATGTAAATACCCTCAAATTAAAGCTGAAAGTCTTCAGTTAAAGCACATCTTGTTCGTTTCTTTTCAAATCCATTGTGGTGGTATAGAGCCAAAAAGATTAGAATTGTGTTGATGTCCCAATATTTATGGACCTGACTATATATAATCTCACAAAAATGAGTACACTCCCCACATTTTTGTAAATATTTTACTGTATCTTTTCAAGTGACAACACTGATGAAATGACAATTTGAGTTAAGGCAGTGCTGGAAAATAATGGCGGTCACACAAAATATTGACACTTTGGGCCCAATTTGGACATTTTCACTTAGGGGTGTACTCACTTTTGTTGCCAGTGGTTTAGACACTGTATGTTGAGTTATTTTGAGGGGACAGCAAATTTACACTGTTATACAAGCTGTACACTCACTACTTTACATTGTAGCAATGTGTCATTGAGGGGACAGCGTATCCTTTTGCCTTTCTGACAGTTAGCGGATGATCATGGTCGTTTTCTTTTTCTAAGGGCTTTATAGGCAACACCCAGTGCACCCTAGCAAATGTTTACTGTCCGAATCATAATCAACCCACCTTCTTTTCCCAAATTCTCACTAAATTATCGCAATTTGCTAAAGGACTGGTTATCCTCGCAGGAGACATAAACATGCCTCTTGACCCCACACTAGACACATCCCAGGGCCGCTCCAACATCTCATTTAAACGTCTGGCATTTGTCAAAAAAAGGCTCCTAGACCTTCAACTACTAGACGTTTGGCGCCTACTCCACCCTAAAGAAAAGGATTTCTCCCACTTCTCCAAAACACATCAATCCTACTCTAGAATAGATAACATTTTTTTAGACCACTTTCACAGTCCTCTCTTGCAGTCAACTCAGATAGGTACTGCGACCATATCAGACCATGTACCTGTCTCAATGCGCTTGACCATGACCACCTTAGTACAGCGTACTAACAACTGGAAACTCAATGACTCGCTTCTCTCCAACCAAACTGAGGTCAACATGTTATCCTCTCATCTGATAGAATATTTTAAGGAGAATAAACCCTCTGAGACTTCTACCTCAATTGTGTGGGAAGCTCATAAAGCTACTATGAGAGGTTGTTTTATCGAACTTGGAATGAGGAAAAAAAGGGAGCATGGTCAGCAGATTGAACAGATTCTGCAACAAATAACCAACCTAGACAAGCAGCACAAACTCACTCTTCATACCACACACCTAGATGCCCTCACACTTAAACGGGAGGAACTGAAGAATCTCCTTGACCTAGACACCAAAAGAAAACTTCAGTACATAGCACAAAAACTTTATGAGTGGGGGAATAAGTCTGGTAAACAGCTTGCTAGATCCCTTAGGGCAAAACAATCTAAATTATTTATCCCCAAAATTAAACTCCCAACAGGAGAGCTTGCGCATGCTACGCCACATAGTGCCAAAGCTTTTAGAGAATTTTATGCAGACCTCTACAACGTCACAAACGATCTGCCCTCTCTTTCTCAAAAGGAGAGACACAGTCTCATGCTCTCCTATCTAAAAGAGGCTAACTTACTTAAATTATCTAGATCGGTGCTTAAAGAAATGGAAACTGATTTTACTGTCGAGGAATTTCAGACTGCCCTGAAATCCTCTCCTTCAGGCAAAGCCCCTGGACCTGACGGGTTCACCATTTTGTATTACAAAACATTTAGTGGCAGTCTACTCCCCCGTCTCACAGCTTATGCCAACTCAATCTCCCAAACTTCTGGTCTACACCCAGAATCCCTTTCAGCCCATATTACCGTCATTCCCAAACCTGGCAAGGACCGTACCCTTTGTAGCAGCTACAGGCCAATCTCACTATTAAATATAGATGGTAAATTATACGCCAAAGTAATGGCTAATCGGTTACTCCCCCTACTACCCAGATGGATTTCAGCTGATCAAACGAGTTTTATACCCAATAGAGGAGCTAAAGATAATTCTCTAAAAAATATATCCCTAATCCAATACGTACGGAGGTGCGCCCAGTCCACCCTTCTCCTTTCCGCCGATTCTGAAAAAGCGTTCGATAGGGTGGGACTATCTTAAGACGACCCTACGTCACTTTGGATTAGGCCCTTAGATGTATCACCGTATTTCCTCCCTCTACTCCAACCCTACTGCACAAATTCGCATAAATGGTACACTGAGTGACCCCTTTACCCTACATAATGGCACTAGGCAGGGTTTCCCCTTATCTCCCCTCCTCTTTGCCATTACCTTGGAATCCTTCTTGGCCACAATTAGACACAATGTAAACATAAGCGGAATTCATGTAGACAATAGAATTCAAAAAATACGCAGCTTATGCTGACGACATTTTATTCTTTATCCAACAACCACGCATCTCACTCCCAAACTTAATGTCGGCATACTCCACCTTCCAAACGATATCCAACTTCAAAATAAATCTCGCCAAATCTGAAATCCTGAACTTTAATCTCCATAAATCAGAGGTGGATTCACTGAAACCCCTCTTTCCCTTTATATGGTAACAAAAAAGCATGAAATACCTGGGTATCTATCTGACTCCTAATCTCCACTCACTTTTCAAATATAACTATATCCCCCTATTAAACAGTGTCAAAGAAGATCTAAGAAAATGGTCTAGCCTATTACACTCCTGGCTAGGCAAAGTAAATATAATCAAAATGAAGATACTGCCCCGTATTCTCTTTATCTTTCAAATGATTCCACTGGGGGTGCCTATAGGGTTCTTTACCATTTTGCAAGCCATGATCTCCCGCTTTATCTGGAGCCTCCCCAGAGTATCCAGGGAGATACTATTCCGCTCCAAGTGCTCCGGGGGATTGGCCCTCCCAAACTTTAAGACCTATTATCACGCTGTTATATTGTTAAGATTAGCCGACTGGAAATATGCCAAAGGCTCTAAACTGTGGGTACAAGTAGAACACTTCTTGAGTGGAACGGACCTATCAGTAGCCCCATGGATACCCCATTCCTCTAGGAGCCTTGCCCAAACGGCATCATCACTCACCATATCTTCCTTGGATGTATGGATCCTTGGATCCCCCTTGATGCCCCTTCTCAATCATAATTATTTTTTACCAGGCTTAATAGATCCAGGATTTAAATCCTGGATATCAGAAGAACCTCTCTTACTACATCATGTCCTCCACGCCAACTACCTTAAACCACTATCTGAGATCCTTTCATCTAAACCAATAACATTTTTAGACAAATGGAGATTCAATCAACTGTAACGCTTCCTCCGGACTTTCCCTCAACCTCTAAGAGGACTACAAGACCTAAACAAAGTTGAAGAAATATTCAACCAAAAAGACCCACCTTTACATGGCATTTCGCTGTTCTACAAAGCTCTAATGGGACATACACACGGTCGGACTTTTCGTCTACAAAAGTCCGACAGCCTGTCCGACAGACTTCCGGCGGACTTTCGGCGGACTTGTGGCAGACTAACGAACGGACTTGCCTACACACGACCACACAAAAGTCCGACGGATTCGTACGTGATGACGTACACCGGACTAAAATAAGGAAGTTGATAGCCAGTAGCCAATAGCTGCCCTAGCATGGGTTTTTGTCCGTCGGACTAGCACACAGACGAGCGGATTTCGGGGTCCGTCGTAGTTACGACGTAAAGATTTGAAGCATGTTTCAATTCTAAAGTCCGTCGGATTTGAGGCTGAAAAAGTCCGCTGAAAGTCCGGGGAAGCCCACACACGATCGGATTACCAGCCAGCTTTAGTCCGTCGGCATCCGTTGGACTTTTGTAGACGAAAAGTCCGACCGTGTGTACGCCCCATTATTGAACTGCAAAATCCCTCGCATCCAACCTTCCTGGCTAAATGGGAAACTGATTTAGGCTTTCCTCTCACAATCAACCAAAAAGACAAAGTCTTACAATTAGCCCATGTATCCTCTTTGGCTTCAAAAATGGCGGAAGTTAATTACTAGATGGCATTACACACCATCCAAAATGCATCGAATGTTCCCCGCCAGTTCCAAATTGCGCTGGAGGAACTGTGGGAACACAGCTACTCATGCTCATGTTTGGTGGACTTGCCCACTCATCCAGGGCCGGTGCTACCACTAGGCGGACTAGGCGGTCGCCTAGGGCGCCCTGCCACCTAGGGCGCCCTGCCGCCTAGGGCACCCAGCCGCTGGTTATACTACTCCTGTACTGTCAGTCCACAGAGCTTGCAACACTAGGCAGCCACTATGACATGTGTGAAGCAGCGCCCCCAACGTCTCTGCTCTGACACTGTGTGACATGTGTCCACTCTAGAGTCCAGCACTCCCCCCCCCCGGCTCTGACGTGTTTCCACTGCAGCACCTATCCCACCCCCCAGCCTGATCTCCGCTCTCCGCTCTGCACTCTGACTCGGAGCTGACAGTGAGTGTTATGTGACAGTGTCCAGGTCCAGCCCACCCCCCCAGGGCACGCTCCCCAATGATATGATGCGTGCGTAAAGCGCCGCCAGCACACTCCCCCAGGATTCTCTCCGTCGCTCTGACATGTGTGTGTCCAGCACGCCCCCCCCCGAGGACGCTCTCCTGGCCGTGTCACACACAATCACATTGCTGAGCCCAAGACCATCACCTCACATGGTGTGTGGTGAGTAAAAACTGTTGCTGTGTGTCTTACTTAGATGATGAGATTGTATATTATATATTGACAATGACATGCAATTTGCAAATGTGTGTGTATATGTATATTCACTGATCTGCCAAATGCCAAGTATGTACCGAGGATTTCCCCCCCCCCCCTCTTGAGGCTGCATTGATTGGCAGTGGGGAAGCCGCATTGATGGGCACAGCTGAGACCATATTTGATGGGCACAGGTGAGGCAGAATGGATGGGCACAGGTGAGATTGTATTTGATGGGCACAGGTGAGACTGTATTTGATGGGCACAGGTGAGACTGTATTTAATGGGCACAGCTGATACGTATTTGATGGGCACAGCTGAGACTGTAATTGATGGGCACAGCTGAGACCGTATTTGATGGGCACAGGTGAGACTGTATTTGATGGGCACAGGTGAGACTGTATTTGATGGGCACAGCTGATACCGTATTTGATGGGCACAGCTGAGACTGTAATTGATGGGCACAGGTGAGACTGTATTTGATGGGCACAGCTGGGACTGTTTGATGGGCACAGCTGAGACTGTATTTGATGGGCACGGGTGAGACTGTATTTGATGGGCACAGCTGATACCGTATTTGATGGGCACAGCTGAGACTGTAATTGATGGGCACAGCTGAGACCGTATTTGATGGGCACAGGTGAGACTGTATTTGATGGGCACAGGTGAGACTGTATTTGATGGGCACAGGAGAGATTGTATTTGATGGGCACAGCTGAAACCGTATTCGATGGGCACAGGTGAGACTCTATTTGATGGGCACTTCATTAAAAAAGTGGGGTATACATGAGCAGGGCAAAGGGGGTGGAGGCAGGGGTGGATCCAGGGGGGGGCAGCAAAATGTGGTTTCACCTAGGGTGTCAAAAATCCTTGCACCAGCCCTGCACTCATCCGCCCCTTCTGGACCAGCATCCTCAATCTAATATTTCAGATCACAGCCATTAATCTCCCCAATGATCCATGGATCATTCTCTTTCATGCCACTAAAGAGCCCATCGGCACTTACAAACGCTCTCTTATTCCTCATTTACTGAATACGGCCAAGGCTCTCATACCCACTCATTGGGGGAAATCAACTACTCCATCTATGAAGAAATGGCTGCTAAAGCTTGCTGAGGTCCACCTCATGGAAGACATCACCCACAACATCAGAGACACATCTAAACGTCATACGATAACCTGGGCCCACAATCCCTCAGGACTGCTAGTCAACCATCTTCAATCTTCTCCCTGATAGTTGTGTACTTTACCATTGAGGATCTAACTTCTTCTTTTTTCGCATGGCCCTAAAGGTCTAGTCACAGTTATGTAAAATGTGATAACATGCATGCCAAAAACCCCTCACACCCCACCACATTCCCTACTCCTAATTCCCCCCTCCCCCTCCTATCCCCCCCCCCTCTTTCACACCTGATCCCTCCATATCCCCCACTCTGTTCCTTATTTTTCAAATTTTACTATTGAACTCATTTTCTAGTTGGACAAGCTTCTTTATTGTGAATGGTTCAAATGTTCGCATAAATGTAAGTCTCTCTCTGGCCGTTGGTTCTATCGGTTGGATCTTATCCCTCCTCACGCTCAATGGTCACTATTTGATACTTGTTCTTAGACAAGACGAAGTGTAAGTAAGAACCAGTATACTTTGTATCCAAGACTGTATATAATTATTGTTATTTGTTTATTCCTTCCTTACTATATCTTAATAAACAATTATTAAACACAAGCTGTACACTCACTACTTTACATTGTAGAAAAGTGTCATTTCTTCAGTGTTGTCACATGAAAAGATATAATAAAATATTTAAAAAAATGTGAGGGGTGTACTCACTTTTGTGAGATACTGTATATATACTCTATCTATCTATCTATCTATCTATCTATCTATCTATCTATCTATCTATCTATCTATCTATCTATCTATCTATCTATCTAGGTATAGATATATATATATATATATTTTTTTTTTTTTCCCCCATAATAAGTCTAATGCCCCGTACACACGGTCGGATTTTCCGATGGAAAATGTCCGATCGGAGCGTGTTGTCGGAAATTCCGACCATGTGTGGGCTCCATCAGACATTTTCCATCGGATTTTCCGACACACAAAGTTGGAGAGCAGGAGATAAAATTTTCCGACAACAAAATCCGTCGGAAATTCCGATCGTGTGTACACAAATCCGACGGACAAAGTGCCACGCATGCTCAGAATAAATAAAGAGATGAAAGCTATTGGCCACTGCCCCGTTTATAGTCCCGACATACGTGTTTTACGTCACCGCGTTTAGAACGATCGGATTTTCCGACAACTTTGTGCGACCGTGTGTAGACAAAACAAGTTTGAGCCAACATCCGTCGGAAAAAATCCTAGGATTTTGTTGTCGGAATGTCCGAACAAAGTCCGACCGTGTGTATGCCCTATAAGAATCATTTATTTGAATCAAATGGTCAAAAATTAAACCGTCTAGACAATTGATTCTTCTTGACATTTTTAACCAAAAGATTCCAAGCCTGCCCGACACGACAAAGTAGACTCTTTTAGGGCAGGATCTACACTAAACTACACTACGCTAACCTATTCAATGCTAGACATTGTTTCTTTAGTGTTGGATACCTGTTTGAATTAGGCCCCATCCTATAACCTGCCTTCTTCCTTTACCCACTTGTTTACCAAGATCTACATAAGAGTAACCCTTTTCTTACACAAAATGGACATAAGATTTTTAATGGCTGATACTTTTACAATACTGCGGGTAATGGTGGTCAGCAATGATTACCTGTAATCAGGGCAGCCATCAGAAATTTTGCCCAGGGGCCATTCAATCGCATCCACACACCGGCCACCTCATTTGTTTTTTTTTTTTACAAGAAATCGGCCACCTCACTTGTACACACTCCCCCCCCCCTCAATCCTGTATATATGCCAGCCCCCCTCACACCTGTATATAGGTCAGCTCCACCCCCTCACACACACACCTGTATTTATGTCAACCCCCCCACCTGTATATATGCCAGCTCCCCTCACCCCTATATATGTCAGCCCCCCTCACACCTGTATATATGTCAGCCCCCCCCTCACACCTGTATATATGTCAACCCCCCCTCACACTTGTATATATGTCAGCCCCCCTCAATACTGTAATTATGTCAGCCCCCCTCACTCCTGTATATATGTCAGCCCCCCTCACACTTGTATATATGTCAGCCCCCTCACACCTCTATATGTGTACCTGTAAAATCCAGCACCAATCATCCTCACCACCCATAACACTTACCCTCCTCACCACCCCCCCAACACCAACCCTCCTCACCACCCCCCAACACGACCCTCCTCACCAACCCTAACACTGACCCTCCTCACCACCCCCAACACCAACCCTCCTCACCACCCCCAACACTCATCACTGTGCCCCCTTACATCAGGTGTCCCCTCAGAATGCCCCTTACATCAAGTGTCCTCATCAGAGTGACCCCTTATATGGACTGTCTCCATCAGAGTGTCCCCTTACATGGACTGTCTCCATCAGAGTGCCCCCTTACATGGACTGTCTCCATCAGAGTACCCCCTTACATGGACTGTCTCCATCAGAGTGCCCCTTGACATGGACTGTCTCTATCAGACAGCCCCCTTACATGAACTGACTCCATTGGAGTGCCTCCTTAAAAGAGAAGTATGGGGTTTCACAAAAAAAAAAAAACGATACTCTCCTAGGTGGATGCAGCATCTTTCCCCCCAGCGGCTGGAAGACTGAGAACTAAGTGATCAAACACCCCTGATTGCTCATTTCTGGCTCTTCAGGCTGTAGAGTGCTGCGGACTGTCAGTCAGCGGCTCTCTGCTCTCCCCTCCAATGCTCACTGGAGTTCTGGGCTGTAGAGTGGGCTGTGGAGTGGGCTGGAGGGGCTGGCTCAGTTTCTCAGTGGATCACTGAGAGGCTGAGCCAGCTGTCAGTCCTGGCATCTGGGTGAATCTTGATAATATGGGCGGGATCTTTTCAGAACCTAGACTGCCTTTGTGACAACAGCAAACTGCGGGTTTTAGCTAGTTGTCGGCTGAAAACTGGTCACAGGTGTGCAGAACGAACTACACTGCTGTGATTCCCAGTCACACAGCTAAAAAATGCTTTGGCTATACTTCTACTTTAAATCAGATGTTTCCATTGGAGTGCCCCTGGGTGTCCTCATCACAGTGGTTGTAAAGGCTGAGCATTTTTTACTGTCATGCATTCTCTGCCCTAAGTTTAAAAACCTTCTGCAGGCAGCTGCCCCCCCCCCCCCAGTCCCCCTTATACTTACCTGATCCAGATCTCCATCAGGACCAACACCAGCATAAGGCAGCTTAGGCAGTTTCCTTAGGGTGCCAGGATGGAGGGGAGCGGAACCTTCACCAAGTAAACAAAAATCCTTGCACTGGTCTTGGACACAACCAGAGCACCGTCCTTCACATACTGTGCATCAACTAATTCGTACCTACGAAACACTGGATACAGCTCAAATGTCCTGCTTGGTAGTCATTGAGTAAATTCAAGGCTTAAACCCTCTAAATGTTCTAGATATATACTGCAAATGATGTCCACAACTTCCTGCTGGGTAACTGACTCCACTATTATTTTGTTACTATAGCGCCCCTGTACACAATGACTTGCTCTCGGCTGTAAGGTATTCCCGACTACCGGTAATACAGATTAAAAAAAAAAAAATTAAAACGGCCTAGGCCCCCCACAGTCCATACCAAGCCCTTCGGGTATAGTATTGATTTTAAGGGGAACCCCACACCAAAATATAAAAAATAATTGGTGGGACCCCCCAAAATCCACATCGGACCCTTATCCGTGCATGCAGCCTGGCAGATCAGGAAAAGGGGGAACGAGTGAGCGCCCCCCCATCCTGAACCATACCAGGCCACAGGCATTCAACATAGGGGTGGGTGCTTTGGGGCGGGAGGGGCTCTGCGCCCCCCCACCCCAATGCACCATGTCCCCATGTTGATGAGGACAAGGGCCTCTTCCTGACAACCCTGGGCTGTGGTTGTCAGGGTCTGCGGGTCACATGACATCAAAAGGGGTGGTGCCACTGCGTGACGTAGCCGGGTGGCCCCACACCTTGCCTATAAAAGAGCTGTCAAAGCAGAGAGGAGGCAGATGGCTGGTGGCCTCCGAAGAGATGACAGCAGGCTTTTATTTTTTATTTTTTTGGGGGTTGGCAGGCAGTGTGATTGACGGTGGATTACATCGAGGGACATTTTTTTTTTCTTTTTAGAATAAAGGACTTGCCAAAAACTGTTTACTGTTTCTTACTTTTTTAAACTTTTTTGGTGAATGGGTATGATGTACCCAATACTCATTCACATGAGAGGGGCGGGATCTGTGGGCCCCCTTGTTAAAGGGGGCTTCCAGATTCCGATAAGCCTCCACCTGCAGACCCCGACAACCACAGCCCATAGTTCTCGGGAACAGGCCCTTGTCCCCATCAACATGGGGACAAGGTGCTTTGGAGGTACCCCAAAGCATCCTCCCCATGTTAAGGGTAAGCAGCCTGGTATGGTTCAGGAGGGGGGGGCGCTCGCTTGCCCCCCCCTTTCCTGGCCCACCAGGCTGCATGCTCGGATAAGGGTCTGGTATGGATTTTGGGGGTCCCCATGGCATTTTCTTTTTAATTATGGCGTGAAGTTCCCCTTAAAACCTATATCAGACCCAAAGGGCCTGGTATGGATTTTGGGGGGGACCCCACGCTATTTTTTTCTTTTTAATTTTGGTGTGGAGTTCCCGTTAAAATCTGTACCAGACCCAAAGGGCCTGGTATGGATTGGGGCGGTCCCCACACCATTTTTTTCCTTAATCTGTCATAGGGTTACCCTAAACCACTTCACTTTCACCCCCTTCCTGCCCAGACCAATTTTTAGCTTTCAGTGCTTCACACTTTGAATGACCATTACTCAGTCATGCAACACTGTACCCAAACAAAATTGTTATCTTTTTTTTCATACAAATAGAGCTTTCGTTTGGTGGTATTTAATCACCACTGGGTTTTTCTTTCTTTTTTTTTTGCGCTATAGTGCAAATCATAAACATTTGGTCACACCTGATGTATTGATGGCCTATCTCATTCCTTGACATACCCCAAATGACCCCTTTTTGGAAAGTAGACAGTCCAAGGTATTTAGTAAAAGGCATGGTGAGTTTTTTAAAGTTGTCAATTTTTCCCACAATTCTTGGGAAAATGAAGAATTGTTTTTTTTTTACACAAAATTGTCATAATAACAAGTTATTTCTCACACACAGCATATGCATACTTCCAATTACACCCCAAAATACATTCTGCTACTCCTCCCGAGTATGGTGATGCCACATGTGTGAAACTTTTTCACAGACTGGCGACATAGAGAGGCCTAACATGCAAGGAGCACCATCAGGCGTTCTAGGAGCATAAATTACACATCTAACTTCATTCCTACCTATTACACTTTTGACGGTCCTGGAGCACCAGGACAGTGGAATTACCCTCAAAATGGCCACATTTTGGAAAGAAAACATCCCAACGTATATTCTATGAGGCATGGGCCACAGATAGGTACTCAAGTACTCTGATGGGCTGTAGATAGGTACTCGGGTAGTCTAATGGGCTGGAAATAGGTACTCGGGTACTCTGATTGGCAAGTAAGGAAGTGGTTAAAACCCATACCAGACCCAAAGTGTCCCCCCCCCCGTGCTTTTTTTCCTCAATCTTTTTAAATGTACATACTGGTGCAGAAAAATTGGGCCTTGGGTGTTGGTGGTGCCTTAACCACTTAAGCCCCGGACCTTTTGGCTGCCTAAAGACCAGAGGACTTTTTACAATTTGGCACTGCGCTACTTTAACTGGTAATTGCGCCGTCATGCAATGTTATACCCAAACGAAATTTGTGTCCTTTTTTTCCCACAAATAGAGCTTTCTTTTGATGGTATTTGATTGCCTCTGCGATTTTTATTTTTTGCGATATAAACGGAAAAAGACCAAAAATTTTGAAAAAAAAATGATATTTTCAAATTTTGAAAAAAAATGATATTTTCTAATTTTTGTTATAAGAAAAAATCAATAAACTCAATGTTAGTCATACATTTAGGCCAAAATGTATTCAGCTACATGTCTTTGGTAAAAAATGTCAATAAGCGTATATATTTATTGGTTTGCACAAAAGTTATAGCATCTACAAACTAGGGTAATTTTCTGGAATTTACACAGCTTTTAGTTTTTTGACTGCTTATCTCATTTCTTGTGCCGCTAAAATGGCAGGGCATTACCCATTTTGGAAAGTAGACACCCCAAAGAAATTGCTGAGAGGCATGTTGAGCCCATTGAATATTTAGTTTTTTTGTCCCAAGTGATTGAATAATGACAAAAAAAAAAAATTTTTTACAAAAAGTTGTCACTAAATGATATATTTCTCACACATGCCATGGTTATATGTGGAATTGCACCCCAAAATACATTTTGCTACTTCTCCTGAGTACAGGGATACCACATGTGTGGGACTTTTTGGGAGCCTAGCTGTGTATGGGGCCCCAAAAACCAAGCACCGCCTTCAGGATTTCTAAGGGCGTACATTTTTTATTTCACTCCTCACTACCTATCACATATTTGAAGGCCATAAAATGCCAAGATGGCATAACCCCCCCCCCCCCCCAAATGACCCCATTTTGGAAAGTAGACACCCCAAGCTATTTGCTGAGAGGCATGTTGAGTCCATGGAATATTTTATATTTTGCCACATGGTGCGGGAAAATGACAAACCTTTTTTTTTTTGCACAAAGTTGTCACTAAATGATATATTGCTCACACATGCCATGGGCATATGTAGAATTACACCCCAAAATACATTCTGCTGCTTCTCCTGAGTACGGTGATACTACATGTGTGGGACTTTTTGGGAGCCTAGCCGCGTACGGGGCCCCGAAACCCAAGCACCGCCTTCAGGATTTCTAAGGGCGTTAATTTTTGATTTCACTCCTCACTACCTATCAAAGTTTTGAGGGTCATAAAATGCCAAGATGGCATAACCCCCCCCCCCCAAATGACCCCATTTTGGAAAGTAGACACCCCAAGCTATTTGCTGAGAGGCATGTTGAGTCCATGGAATATTTTATATTTTGACACAAGTTGCGGGAAAATTACAAACTTTTTTTTTTTTTTCTTGCACAAAGTTGTCACTAAATGATATATTGCTCAAACATGCCATGGGCATATGTGGATTCACACCCCAAAATACATTCTGCTACTTCTCCTGAGTACCGAGATACCACATATGTGGGACTTTTTGGGAGCCTAGACGCATACGGGGACCCAAAAAACAAGCACCGCCTTCAGGATTTCTAAGGGCGTTAATTTTTGATTTCACTCCTCACTACCTATCAAAGTTTTGAAGGTCATAAAATGCCAAGATGGCATAACCCCCCCCCCCAAATGACCCCATTTTGGAAAGTAGACACCCCAAGCTATTTGCTGAGAGGCATGTTGAGTCCATGGAATATTTTATATTTTGACACAAGTTGCGGGAAAATGATAAACTTTTTTTTTTTTCTTGCACAAAGTTGTCACTAAATGATATATTGCTCATACATGCCATGGGCATATGTGGATTCACACCCCAAAATACATTCTGCTACTTCTCCTGAGTACTGAGATACCACATATGTGGGACTTTTTGGGAGCCTAGCCGCATACGGGGACCCGAAAAACAAGCACCGCCTTCAGGATTTCTAAGGGCGTAAATTTTTTATTTCACTCCTCACTACCTATCACAGTTTTGAAGGCCATAAAATGCCAAGATGACACAAACCCCCCCCCCCAAATGACCCCATTTTGGAAAGTAGACACCCCAAGCTATTTGCTGAGAGGCATGTTAAGTCCATGGAATATATTATATTTTGCCACAAGTTGCGGGAAAATGACAAACTTTTTTTGCACAAAGTTGTCACTAAATGATATATTGCTCAAACATGCCATGGGCATATGTGGAATTACACCCCAAAATACATTCTGCTACTTCTCCTGAGTACGGTAATATCACATGTGTGGGACTTTTTTCGGAGCCTAGCTGCATACGGGGCCCCGAAAACCAATCACCGCCTTTAGGATTTCTAAGGGCTTTCCTTTTTTCATTTCACTACCTATCACAGTTTTGAAGGCCATAAGATGCCAAGATAGCACAACCCCCCCCCCCCCCAAATGACCTCATTTTGGAAAGTAGACACAAGTTATTTGCTGAGAGGCATGGTGAGTATTTTGCAGCTCTCATCTGTTTTTGAAAATGAAGAAAGAAAAGAAACATTTTTTTATTTTTTATTTTTTCAATTTTCAAAACTTTGTGACACAAAGCGAGATCTGCAAAATACTCACCATACCTCTCAGCAAGTAGCTTGGGGTGTCTACTTTCCAAAATGGGGTCATTTGGGGGGGTTGTGCCATCTGGGCTTTTCATGGCCTCCGAAACTGTGATAGGCAGTGAGGAGTTAAATAAAAAATTTACACTCTTAGAAAGCCTGAAGGCGGTGCTTGGTTTTCGGGGTCCCGTATGTGGCTAAGCTCCCAAAAAGTCTCACACATGTGGTATCCCCGTACTCAGGAGAAGCAACAGAATTTATTTTGGGGTGTAAATCCACATATGCCCATGGCATGTTTGAGCAATATATCATTTAGTGACAACTTTGTGCAAAAAAAAAAAAAATTGTCTTTTTCCCGCAACTTGTGTCAAAATATAAAAAATTCCATGGACTCGACATGCCTCTCAGTAAATAGCTTTGGGTGTCTACTTTCCAAAATGGGGTCATTTGGGGGTGTTTTGAACTGTCCTGGCATTTTATGCACAACATTTAGAAGCATATTTCACACATCACCCACTCTTCTAACCACTTCTGACGGCAAAGCCCTTTCTGACACTTTTTGTTTACATGAAAAATTATTTTTTTTTGCAAGAAAATTACTTTGAATCCTCCAAACATTACATATTTTTTTAAAGCAAAGGCCCTAAAATGGTGGGTGTTTCATTTTTTTTTCACACAGTATTTGTGCAGCGATTTTTCAAACACATTTTTTGGGGAAAAAACACACTTTTTTTAATTTTAATGCACTAAAACACACTATATTGCCCAAATGTTTGATGTTTTTTTTTTAAAAAGATGATCTTATGCTGAGTACATGGATACCAAACACGACATGCTTTAAAATTGCGCACAAACGTGCAGTGGCGACAAACTACATACATTTTTAAAAGGCTTTAAAAGCCTTAATGCCTGGTACACACGGTCGGACATTGATCGGACATTCCGAAAACAAAATCCATGGATTTTTTCCGACGGATGTTGGCTTAAACTTGTCATGCATGCACACGGTCACACAAAGCTGTCGGAAAATCTGATCGTTCTGAACGCGGTGACGTAAAACACGTACATCGGGACTATAAATGGGGCAGTAGCCAATAGCTTTCGTCTCTTAATTTATTCTGAGCATGCGTGGCACTTTGTGCGTGGGATTTGTATACACACGATCGGAATTTCCCACAACGGATTTTGTTGTCAGAAAATTTTATAGCAAGCTCTCAAACTTTGTGTGTCGTAAATTCCGATGGAAAATGTGTGATAGAGCCTACACACGATCGAAATTTCCAACAACAAGGTCCTATCACACATTTTCCATCGGAAAATCCGACCATGTGTACAGGGCATTACAGGTTACCACTTTAGATTTACAGAGGAGGTCTACTGCTAAAATTATTGCCCTCGATCTGCCCTTTGCGGTGATACCTCACATCACATGCATGGTGCAATTGCTGTTTACATTTGACGCCAGACCGACGCTTGCGTTCGCATTTGCGTGAGAGCGTGTTCCTTTCATATTATATTTCATATATATGTTATCTCAGGGAATGTAAATATCCCCTATGATAGCAATAGGTAGTCACAGGTACTCTTTTTATAAAAAATTGGGGTCTATTAGACCCTAGATCTCTCCTCTGCTCTAAAAGCATCTGACCACACCAAGATCGGTGTGATAAAATGCTTTCCCAATTTCCCAATGGCGCTGTTTACATCCGGCGAAATCTAAGTCATGAAATGCTCGTAGCTTCTGGTTTCTTAGGCCATAGAGATGATTGTAGCCATTCTGATCTCTGATCAGCTCTATGGTCAGCTGGCGGAACCACCGGCTGCATTCTCCTGTTGGGACAGGAGAGCCAGAGAAAACCATGAAAGACGGTGGGGGGGACGGGACATTCAAGCAGTCTAGAGGCTAATTAGCTGCTAGGATTGTTTTTACATGAAAGACGACCTCTGGCTGAAAAGAATGATACCAAGATGATACCTAAACCCGCAGGCATCATTCTGGTTTAATCACTCAAAGTCCAGCAACATGCCAGTACATTGCTGGTCCTTATTGGGCATATATTGTAATCTTTTTTTTTTTTATGCAGCCTGTGGGCTGCATGAAAAAAAGAGATTGATCGGTGGGTATGCCCACCATTAGAATACCTCCCTTCATCGACCCACTTCTAATGATGGGCATACATGCACCATTTTGTTTTTAACTGTGGTGGTGAAATCACCTCCGACAGCGCTGGAGTCACAGCTTTATGTATCATGGGAGCAAACGCTGTTGCTGTCAAGATAAATAAATCCGCGCTGCAGCTGAATGGCGTACCTGATAACAAATAAATGGTTAACAAAAAAACACAGTAAACAGTAAAGTATAAAAAAATTACATACCTGAAAAGCAAACATGATAAAACATAATAACAATAAAACATTGCAGAATAGAATACAGTAAAAAAAGAGCACAACAATAGAGAGAGAATAGAGAGAGAGAGAACAATAAAACGACAACTATTATTGTTTTTTTTATTTTTATTTTTTTTTGTGTTTTTTTTTTTTTACACTTTTTTGTACCAGTGTCTGGCCTTACGGGCAACTAGGTACGGCGCTAACAACTGGTCGCTGAGGTCCACCCTTCTCATATTTTGGTACTATTCATGGACACAGAGGGGTTTCTCCACAACACCAGTCGCCGTAGGAATTTGGACTGTCGTGTCTGCATGAAGGGAGGTAAGAACAAAAAAAAGATACTGTTTGAAAGACAAGCGGTCAGAAAACTTTATCAGGGACTCGTCAACGCAGACAACTTGATGGGGAGTAAACAAGTCTGCAAAACATTGGTCAAAGTCAGGGCCATCTTTAGCGCAGGGCAAACGGGGCACTTGCCCTGGGCCCAATCTTTGTTGGGGGGCCCGCGCTAGCTGTGAATTGGGGCCCCGATCACAGCTTTGCAGAGCGCACAGAGGACACGGGAGGATGTATTCCTCGCTAGCCAGCTGAGAGGGGGCGGGGCCGGGAGCTCCACTGGCGCTCTGACCCCGCCCACGTTCAGCCTGTGTACTCGGAAAAGAGCTTCTGTAGTGAGAGCCAGTGATCGGAGTGCGAGTGTCAGTGGAGCTTCCGGCCCCGCCCCCTCTATACTGGCTGGTGAATACAGAGGTCCGGGGGCGGGGCCGGGAGCTCCAATGACACTCCCACTCCGATCACTGGCTCTCACTACAGGCGCTCTATTCCCAGTACACAGGCTGCACGTGGGCGGGGTCAGAGCGTCAGTGGAGCTCCCGGCCCCGCCCCTCTCAGCTGGTTAGCGCGGAATACATCCTCCCATGTCCTCTGTGCGCTCTGCAAAGCTGTCATCGGGGCAACCATTCACGGGTGATGTGGGCCCAGGGCCCACCCAACATGGCATCAGTGGAGCTCCCAGCTGCTTTAGTGAGAGCAGAAAGTGGAAGCCCGGCCCACAGTCCTGAATGTATGTAGTGAGTTTGGCTGGCCAGGTATGTCCTTACAACCATAGAATGCCAGAATGTTTAAACCCTGAGATGTGTTATTTAACTGTAAAGCTGTGCATTGCTGAAAGTTCTCTGACCATCCCCTGTATAATGTCTGCAGTCTCTGATTGTCTCCTGTAGTATGTCCGCAGTCTCTGATTGTCTCCTGCAGTATGTCCGCAGTCTCTGATTGTCTCCTGCAGTATGTCTGCAGTCTCTGATTGTCTCCTGCAGTATGTCCGCAGTCTCTGGTAATCTCCTGCAGTATGTCCGCAGTCTCTGATTGTCTCCTGCAGTATGTCCGCAGTCTCTGATTGTCTCCTGCAGTATGTCCGCAGTCTCTGGTAATCTCCTGCAGTATGTCCGCAGTCTCTGGTAATCTCCTGCAGTATGTCCGCAGTCTCTGGTAATCTCCTGCAGTATGTCCGCAGTCTCTGAATTGTCTCCTGCAGTATGTCCGCAGTCTCTGATTGTCTCCTACAGTATGTCCGCAGTCTCTGATTGTCTCCTGCAGTATGTCCGCAGTCTCTGATTGTCTCCTGTAGTATGTCCGCAGTCTCTGGTAATCTCCTGCAGTATGTCCGCAGTCTCTGATTGTCTCCTGCAGTATGTCCGCAGTCTCTGGTAATCTCCTGCAGTATGTCCGCAGTCTCTGATTGTCTCCTGCAGTATGTCTGCAGTCTCTGATTGTCTCCTGCAGTATGTCCGCAGTCTCTGAATTGTCTCCTGCAGTATGTCCGCAGTCTTTGAATTGTCTCCTGCAGTATGTCCGCAGTCTCTGATTGTCTCCTGCAGTATGTCTGCAGTCTCTGATTGTCTCCTGCAGTATGTCCGCAGTCTCTGGTAATCTCCTGCAGTATGTCCGCAGTCTCTGATTGTCTCCTGCAGTATGTCCGCAGTCTCTGATTGTCTCCTGCAGTATGTCCGCAGTCTCTGGTAATCTCCTGCAGTATGTCCGCAGTCTCTGATTGTCTGCTGCAGTATGTCCGCAGTCTCTGATTGTCTCCTGCAGTATGTCCGCAGTCTCTGAATTGTCTCCTGCAGTATGTCCGCAGTCTCTGGTAATCTCCTGCAGTATGTCCGCAGTCTCTGGTAATCTCCTGCAGTATGTCCGCAGTCTCTGAATTGTCTCCTGCAGTATGTCCGCAGTCTCTGATTGTCTCCTGCAGTATGTCCGCAGTCTCTGATTGTCTCCTGCAGTATGTCCGCAGTCTCTGATTGTCTCCTGCAGTATGTCAGCAGTCTCTGGTAATCTCCTGCAGTATGTCCGCAGTCTCTGTCTCCTGCAGTATGTCCGCAGTCTCTGATTGTCTCCTGCAGTATGTCCGCAGTCTCTGATTGTCTCCTGCAGTATGTCCGCAGTCTCTGTATTGTCTCCTGCAGTATGTATGCAGTCTCTGATTGTCTCCTGCAGTATGTCCGCAGTCTCTGAATTGTCTCCTGCAGTATGTCCGCAGTCTCTGAATTGTCTCCTGCAGTATGTCCGCAGTCTCTGAATTGTCTCCTGCAGTATGTCCGCAGTCTCTGGTAATCTCCTGCAGTATGTCCGCAGTCTCTGGTAATCTCCTGCCGTATGTCCGCAGTCTCTGGTAATCTGCTGCAGTATGTCCGCAGTCTCTGATTGTCTCCTGCAGTATGTCCGCAGTCTCTGAACCTCTCCTGTAGTATGTGTATTAATGTGCCCCTTTACTTGCTCAATTATTTGGGATTGCTCCACTGCTCAGTGAGAGGTAATGATGTGCACGAACCTCTAGCAACCAATCAGCAAACAGTAGTGATCTGCTTTAATCTCTAGCAACCAATCAGTAAGTGCTAATGATGTGCTGTAACCCCTAGCAACCAATTAGTGAGCGCTAATAATGTACATTAACCTCTAGCAACCAATCGGCAAGCAGAAATTATGTGTTGTAACTTCTAGAAACCAGCCATTGAGCAGTAATGATAGGCTGTAACCTCTGGCAAACAATTGCAATCGCTGCGTGATCTGCTGCAGTAAACTGATTTTGAGTCTACCTGCTATTTTTTGTATGTCTCAGAATGGAGGGGGGGCCCCAAGAAAATGTTTGCCCAGGGCCCAATCAAAATTAAAGACGGCCCTGGTCAAAGTGGTTTACGAGGGGCCGAATTTTGTAGAGCCGATTGTATCCAGGGTTTCCACAAGGACAACAGAGTTCATTGTTGTTGAAATGCATGAACCGCAAGATCTGCTCGTATTCTGCCCTGATCATGGAGGCAGAGAACACGGGCATATGGTAAATTGGGTCAGTGGACCAATATGACCACAACATACTTAACTATGCCCATGTCAAGGGATAGGCCCAGAAAGATCTTAAATTCGGAAACCGTAATTGGTTTCCAATCTCTGGCAAGGGAGGACTGGGGATTAGCGGCGATGTATTGACCAGCATACAAAATACTTTGGTCCACAATAGATCTATAGAAATCTTCGGTGAAAAACAGCGAATAAAAATCAAGTGACGTAAAATCAACTGTTTCCACCTGAATGCCAGGTTGGCCAGTGAATGGGGGGCGTACGGGTGCTGCAGAAGTGGTGGGTTCCCAATTAAGATTGGCGAATGCAGCTGGAAGGGCACTATGGGCTCAACGGGCCTGTCTTTGTCTTCTTGGTGGCAGCGGGACACTACTTGTGCTTGCCACCTCACCAGCTTGAACTGCTCTTATGGGACTCGCCACGTCGCCACGTGTTAATGCAGTGCTGGTTTGACTACGACCAAGGTGTACTAGGCCTCTGGTGCTTGCCAGTTCACCAGAAGGATGAGCAGCACTAGTACTTCTCTGCTCCATACGAGAGCCCTGCGGTTCTTGCACCTTAACAGCAGAAGAAGGTCAGGGTCTGGTACGCCTGACCTTGGCAGGGACCACAACTCCGTCGTCAGAGCTATCTGTCATGGAGCCACTGTCGTCTACAGGATCGTATTCTGAGCCTGAATCTGACAGATGAGTGACTTCCTCTTCACTATCTGTCATGCTCAGAAACGTGTAGGCCTCTTCACTAGTGTACCTTCGATCTGCCATTTTGGGCTCTAAATTTAGTGGTACACTAGTGAGACTCACAGGTAAAAAAGCTCCTGACTGTTAGCGACTGATTCAAATGCTACCAAAAAAACTGTTAGCAATTGCAGGGATCAGGCCTGACTCTGCGAATGCTGCAGTTATGTGTGTTGTGTTTTGTAAGTGACAGTGAATGAATGAATGAATGAATGAATGATTTATAAAGCGCTGCAAATGCGAACTGAATCGCCTCAAGGCGCTGGATGCATTCTCTGATGTCAACTTCTCAGAAAAGGAAGGTCTTTAGTTTTTTTCTGAAGGCCTGGTGGTTTTCTTCCATGCGGATGTTGGTAGGAAGAGAGTTCCATAGTTGAGGTCCTTGGACTGCGAATCTTCGTTCTCCCTTTGCTTTGTAGCGGTATTTGGGAATGGTAAGGAGGTTTTGGTTAGCTGATCGAAGACTGCAATTCGGTGTGTAGTGTTTTATTTTCTCGCGGAGATATGGTGGGGCGTTTCCTTGTACGCATTTGTGGGTGATGCAGAGGGTCTTGAATGTGATCCGTTTCTTCACGGTTAGCCAGTGTAGGCTCTTTAGGGAGGGGGAGATGGATTCCCAGGGTTTTTTTCCTGTTAACAGTCTTGCCGCCGTGTTTTGGATGAGTTGTAAGCGCGCAAGCTGATATTGGGGTAGTCCTACGTAGAGCGAATTTGCGTAGTCGAGTCGGGAATTGATGATTGTTCCCACAACTGCCGCTTTGTCCTCTTCTGGGATGAAGGGGATTAGTCTGCGTAGTTGGCGGAGGAGATGGTGGGATCCGCTCACCACTGATCCTATTTGTGCATCCATTGTCATTCCTGAGTCAAAAATGACTCCAAGACTCTTGACTTTGGTGCTTGGGGAGATGGTCTGTCCAAGGATGGTGGGAGGTGTCCATGTAGTCTTTATTTTGGAATTTTTGTTAGCTTGTAGGAGAAGTAGTTCTGTTTTTGATCCATTGAGTTTGAGGGAGCTAGTGGTCATCCAGTCGTCTATTAAGGAGAGGCATTTCTGTAATTGCTGATGAGGGTCTTTTTGTCCGTTGATACGAAGGTAGAGTTGGGTGTCGTCAGCGTATGAGTGGAAGCAGAGGTCGGTTTTCCTGATGATATTGAGAAGTGGGCGGATGTAAATGTTGAATAGTACTGGTGACAAGGGTGATCCTTGAGGGACTCCGCAGGAGACTGCCCGGGTTTCCGAGGTGAATGTACCTAGTTTCACTGTCTGGGAGCGATTCTCTAGGAAGGATGTAAACCATTTTAGAGCAGAACCTGTAGCTCCTACTACTTCAGCGAGGCGGGCGAGTAAAGTATTGTGGTCTACTGTATCGAATGCTGCGCTGAGGTCTAACAGTACCAGGAGACTCTGTTCTCCGTCGTCTGCTGCTTCAAGGGCATCATCCCATATCTTCAGAAGTGCTGTTTCTGTGCCATGGCCTGGGCGGAAGCCTGATTGCAGAGGGTCCAGGAGTTGGTGTGTGTCCAGGTGGCGTTGTAGCTGTTGTACTACTGCTTTCTCCATAATCTTGGAGATGGTGTTGAGGCTTGTTATTGGTCTGCGGCAGTTAGGGTCCTTAGGGTCGAGATTGGCTTTCTTTAGGAGAGGTTTGACGATGCCTTGCTTGAGGGAGGTTGGCACAGTCCCTTCTTTGAATGATTGACTTATGAGCTGTGTTAGGATAGGAGCCAGGATGTCGGAACATTCTTTAAGCAGTTTAGTGGGGATGATGTCGTTCGGTGATGTGCTGTCTGGAAGGCTTCTGATGATGTTTTTGGTTGTGTCTATGGTGATTGGGGACAAAATGAAATTCGGTGGTTGAGTGATGTTCGTGTCGATATCCTCTTTTTGGTTTGGTTCAGTGAGGATGATCGTTGTTTTCTGATGGATTGATTTCCGAATGTTGTCGATTTTGTCGATGAAGAAATCTGATAACTCATTGCAGAATTCTTGAGTATCGTTTCCTGGGGGCTCTAAGCAGGTCGGGTTCATAGACTGAGCCACTATTTTGAACAGTTCCCGCGGACGGTTTAAGGCGGATGAGATGGTGTCTGAGAAATGTTCTTTTTTGGCTTTGAAGATTGCCTTGTGGTATTTCCCTGTGAGTGCTTTGTAGTTAGCATGGTTTTCCTTGGTAGGATTTCTTCTCCATGCTCTTTCAGCTCTTCTACGTTCTTGCTTGAGTAGGGTGAGAGTACCATTGAACCAGCTTGAGTTTTTTTTGCGGATGAGTGTTCTGCGTTTTGGCGCCACGAAGTCTGCTGTTTGTAGTAATACATTGTTTAGGGAGTTGAGCGTTTGTTCTGTTGAGAGGTTTGAGTTTAGCAAAAGAATTTTTTTACAGTGATCGATCGATACTGTACTTGGGTGGGCTGGGCTGGGCGGAGGGGCAAAACACAGGTGCTAGCAGGTGTCTGGGCTGATCCCGCTAACACTGCATTTTTGGGAACCCTAAACTGCTGGGGACGCTAGTATAGATCTGATCAGATATCGATCAGATACTATACCACTGAGGGAGGTGTATGCTGCATGCGTGGGTGTTAGCGGTACTGGCACTAACCTGACGCTGCCTGGGGCGACGCAGACCCTATCTGACCCTCAAACCTAACTGATATGACCCGCTGGGCGATCAGGGGGTTAAACCTTTATTAGGTAATAAACGGCAGGTGCCCTGACACTATAAAATAACAAACTAACTAACCAACGTCATCCATAACAGTTATACAGTGATCACTGGGGAAAGGGTTAACTAGGGGGCATTCAGGGGGTTAATTTATTTATTAGGTAGTATATGGGGGTACCTGATGCTATAAAAAGCTGACGGTGAACCTAAATACTTACCTGGCTACCTTGCGTCACCTGTGACACTAATACGACGATCAGAAAAAAGATTGCTTAGTGACACTGGCGACAGGGGTTAACTGGGGGGTGATCAAGGGGTTAGACCTTTATTAGGGGGGGTTAGGGGGGTACCCTAAACCTAAAGGGGCCTACCACTAACTGCCCTACCACTTATAACAGTCAAAAATGACACCAATGCAGTAATCAGTAAAAAATTAAAAAACTGCTATTGGTGTCACTGTGACAGGGGGTGACAGGGGGTGCAGGGGGGGGTGATTGGGGAGGTTTTATGTGCCTATGTGTGCTAGTGTCAGTGTAGTGTTGGTGCAGACTCACAGTAGATGTCTTCTCTCCTCGGAAGCCGGAACGAAAAGGCTTTACGAGGAGAGATGACATCACTTCCTCTGCTTCTGTTTACATTACAGAAGCAGATGAAGCTTTTCATTTGCGAGGGGCGATCACGAGGGGGTGGCCATGAATCAGTAGCCTCCCCCTCAGCACAGATCACTATTGGAACGATGACGACTGCCTCGCGCACCGGGGGGAGGGGAGTAACGTACCCATAGGTTACTCTGCCTGCACATGCCATTCTGCCACAGTATATCTGCGTGAGGTGGTCGGCAAGTGGTTAACACTGTAACCCCTCACAGTTATTCTTGCTGGGCACAGGAACGGGCCCTGCTGTTAATAATTAGATTAACATTTTTTAATTACATGCACCTATCAAACAGGTGCAGAAAAATTAGGCCTCTTCTGCATGTTGTGGCTCAACAACACGGCCAGCACCAGAAAAAAAGGAGAAGCATGCCCCGCCTCCAGAGTATGCTCCATGTCCGCAACCACCACTTTTCACTGTAGACACAGAGGCTGCATGCCCTATTTTAGTGGCCTGTGAGCATCTGCCTCTCCTTGTTGGCCTTTTGGACATGAGAATTTTTTTGGGGGGTTTATAACTTTTTATTATAGAGTGAGGGATGGAAATATGGAAATATGGTGCTTGGGTGCAATACTTTTGTGCTTGGTGCACTATAAATCATTTTATTATTGTTTTTTATTTTGTTGGGGGGGATTTTTATAACTTTTTATCATAAAGTGTGGGATGGAAATATGGTGCTTGGGTGCAATACTTTTGCGCTTGGTGCACTATAAACCGTTTTATTCTAATTTTACGGGGGAAGCAACTGTGCAGAATTTTTTCTTACTGCTGCTGCAAAAAAAAATTAATGTAAAAAAAATTAAGAAAGGCCAAAAAAAAAACTGTGGTGATGCAGAAGGAAGACCACCTACGACTCAGAAGAAGGAACAGCACTTATGAAGAAATTTTTTTTGCTGCTGCTGCTGCAGCTGGGGAAAAATAGTATATTAATTTGCTATTAGTCCTATTATTTCCAAGAGCCCAAATGCGACCCCTGTGAAACAATATAAGTGGCGCTAAATGCCAGTGGTAGATCAATCAAAACTCAAAGGTGATCTAGTACATCTATCTACAAAAGGAATCTAGTAAATCTATCTACAAAAGGAAAATAGAATAGATAACGTGAGGCAATCTACATCAGAGAAAACCTATTCAATGTAAAATTAACAGTGAAAAAATAAACCAATGTATGTGACAGTGTGCCATACATAAGGCAATTTCAATGACACATAAAGACAAAAGTGGGATCAAGTAGTATAGTCCATAAAGGTCCATAGACAGACCACCGTGCAGAAAATGTGATGAATCTGGAAACGGTCCACCAATTCACTTAGTGTCAGTGACTCCACTCCCCTTGAATTCAGCACTCACCGACTCAAAATGCCTCACACTCTCGTGTTTTGGCAACAAAGCATAGGTGTAAAGCTGGTCAGCTGAGGATGTGAGCTCCAAATTCCTTGTTTATCCCAGTGTCACCTCAATGCATAGAAAAAACTCAACATAGTGTGATACCGTAAAACATATAAAATTTATTGAACTTAAAACCTTCAATCATTGCACTCACATGAAAACTCTTGAATCAAGCCAAAATGACACTGCAAACAAAGCTTCCAATACAATCCTCCTCTGTGAAACGCCCAGCACCACTGTGGAAAGAGGGTCGCGGCGGACCCCAAAGAAAAGGGTTGGATGGGTTCTCACCCCTCTTACTGACACTTTACTGGTGTAGATCTCCTGCTGGCTTGTAAGCCCAAGACGTAACTCCTCTAGCGCCTTCGGAAGGTCTCGCCGGTTCCCGGAGGTACACCGCAACGTCCTGTCCTTCACTGACTGCTAATAGTGGATGCTGTACAGCCACGCCCCGACATGTTTCGTCACACCTGACTTTCTCAAGAAAACATGTCGGGGCGTGGCTGTACGGCATCCACTATTAGCAGTCAGTGAGGGACAGGACGTTGCGGTGTACCTCCGGGAACCGGCGAGACCTTCCGAAGGCGCTAGAGGAGTTACGTCTTGGGCTTACAAGCCAGCAGGAGATCTACACCAGTAAAGTGTCAGTAAGAGGGGTGAGAACCCATCCAACCCTTTTCTTTGGGGTCCGCCGCGACCCTCTTTCCACAGTGGTGCTGGGCGTTTCACAGAGGAGGATTGTATTGGAAGCTTTGTTTGCAGTGTCATTTTGGCTTGATTCAAGAGTTTTCATGTGAGTGCAATGATTGAAGGTTTTAAGTTCAATAAATTTTATATGTTTTACGGTATCACACTATGTTGAGTTTTTTCTATGCATTGAGGTGACACTGGGATAAACAAGGAATTCGGAGCTCACATCCTCAGCTGACCAGCTTTACACCTATGCTTTGTTGCCAAAACACGAGAGTGTGAGGCATTTTGAGTCGGTGAGTGCTGAATTCAAGGGGAGTGGAGTCACTGACACTAAGTGAATTGGTGGACCGTTTCCAGATTCATCACATTTTCTGCACGGTGGTCTGTCTATGGACCTTTATGGACTATACTACTTGATCCCACTTTTGTCTTTATGTGTCATTGAAATTGCCTTATGTATGGCACACTGTCACATACATTGGTTTATTTTTTCACTGTTAATTTTACATTGAATAGGTTTTCTCTGATATAGATTGCCTCACGTTATCTATTCTATTTTCCTTTTGTAGATAGATTTACTAGATTCCTTTTGTAGATAGATGTACTAGATCACCTTTGAGTTTTGATTGATCTACCACTGGCATTTAGCGCCACTTATATTGTTTCACAGGGGTCGCATTTGGGCTCTTGGAAATAATAGGATTTATTGCATTGTTTATTTAATAAGTGGCAGCTTTGGATTCACTCCATTAAGTTTTTTACACATATAAGTTTTTTACACATTTGTTTTACACACGTTATTATTTTCTTATATCCTTCATAGGGGGTTGACACCCCTCTATCTGGCATTGAGCGCAGTGGTGAGAACTCAGGAAGGGCGCGTTGGTTTGAGTTTTCATTTTTGATTAATTTGCTATTGTCACACAACTGGGTGGGCTCGGAGCGCAGTTCTCTGCGACCCAAGCCCACCCTTTTTTGAAGCCTATTAGAGCCTCTGGCTCTAATCACGTGCTTCAAAAAAAAACACCCCCCCCCGGGGGCAGACTATTAACTCATGGGGCCCCCCGGGCAATAGAAGATTATGGGGCCCCCAGGCAATCAGGGATTATGGGGCCACACAGTATACACACACAGAGTATACAATCACACAGTATACACATACATGTACACACAGTATACACAGACAGATGTAAAAAAAAAACACAGATTTATACATACTGTCCCTGGTTTTACTGAGGCTGGCAACCCTGATGGGACCCCCTAGTGGCCCAGGGCCCTCGGGCAGTGCCCGAGTCGCTCAATGGTCAGTCCGCCCCTGCCCCCCCCCCCCATTGGAATCCATGGTCCGGTTCACTGCATGTAGATAGGGGGGCGGACGTATAGATGGGGGGGCTGCGTCCTTGCGCTCCTAATGGACGGGCTGCTGCTGCACCAGACCAAACAATGCAGACGAGCTATCAAAGCACAGGCTGATTGCCTCCATGCCACACTGCATTGATGGAGTAATTCATGCAAAAAGAGCCCCAACCAAGTATTGAGTGCATACTATACTGTACATGAACATACTTTTCAGTAAGCCAGCTTTTCTCTATTAAAAATCCTTTTGTCTTATGTAATATTCAAATTTTCTGAGATACTGAATTTTCAGTTTTGACTAGCTGTAAGCCATAATCATCAAAATGAAAAGAAAGAAATGCTTGAAATATATGACTCTGTGTGAAATTATTCTATACAATATATGAGTTTCACTTTTTGAATTGAATTACTAAAATAAAATAACTTTTTGATGATATTCAAATTCAAGATGACTTAATATAATTTGCTGATCCTCCAGAGCAGATACATGTGCATACATTGGTCCCTTACTAGCTTACCTATTAAAAGGCAGTGTACCTGCGTTCACTCACCAAGATGTATACACAAGCAATTTAACCTGTAGATTAGCAAAATCTTCTCAGCCTAAAAGATAAAAATAAAAAATACCACCAATATGCAAACCATCTTTAAAATATACACTACATATATAGCCATGGCCAAAAGTTTTGAGAATGACACAAATATTAATTTTCACAAAGTCTGCAGCCTCAGTTTTTTTTAGATATTTTTGTCAGATGTTACTATGGTATACTGAAGTATAATTACAAGCATCTCATAAGTGCCAAAGGCTTTTATTAACAACTACATTAGGTTTATGCAAAGAGTCAATATTTGCAGTGTTGACCCTTCTTATTCAAGACCTCTGCAATTCGCCCTGGCATGCTGTCAATCAACTTCTGGGCCACATGCTGACTGATGACAGCCCATTCTTGCATAATCAATGCTTGGAGTTTGTCTGAATTTGTGGGATTTTTTTTTGTTCACCCGCCTCTTGAGGATTGACCACAAGTTATCAATGGGATTAAGGTCTGTGGAGTTTCCTAGTCATGGACCCAAAATTTCGATGTTTTGTCCCCCAAGCCACTTCGTTATCACTTTTGCCTTATGGCAAGGTGCTCCATCATGCTGGAAAAGGCACCAAACAATTCTTGGATGGTTGGGAGAAGTTTCTCTCAGAGGATGTTTATGTACCAATCTTTATTCATGGCTGAGCTCTTATGTAAAATTGTGAATTGGTTGAGAAGCTACCCCACACATGAATGGTCTCAGGATGCTTTACTTTTCGCATGACACAGGACTGATGTTAGTGCTCACCTTTTCTTCTCCGGACAAGGTTGTCTCCGGATGCCCCAAACAATCGGAAAGAGGGTTCATCAGAGAAAATTACCTTACCCTGGTCCTCAGCAGCCCAATCCCTGTACCTTTTGCAGAATATCAGTCTTTCTCTGATGTTTTTCCTGGAGAAAAGTGGCTTTTCTTACTGCCCTACTTGACACCAGGCCATCCTCCAAAAGTCTTCACCTGCCTGCTGCCATTCCCGAGTAAGCTCTGCACTGGCAGTGTCCCGATCCCGCAGCTGAATCAACTGTAGGAGATGGCCCTGGCACTTGCTGGACTTTCTTGGGCACCCTGAAGCCTTCTTCACAAATGCAGCGGAAATGTTTTTTATGGGATTAAGTTCATTTTCATGGCAAAAAGAGACTTTGCAATTATTTGAAATTCATCTGATCACTCTTCATAACATTCTGGAGTATATACAAGTTGCCATCATAAACACTGAGCCAGCAGATTTTGTGAAAAAAATTGTATTTGTGTCATTCTAAAAACTTTTGGCCACGACTGTACAGTAACTGTCTGTATCTTTTTAAAGATATACATACAGTATCTCACAAAAGTGAGTACACCCCTCACATTTTTGTAAATGTTTTACTCTATCTTTTCATGTGACAACACTGAAAAAATTACACTTTGCTACAATGTAAAGTAGTGAGTGTACAGCTTGTATAACAGTGTAAATTTGCTGACCCCTCAAAATAACTCAACACACAGCCATTAATGTCTAAACCTCTGGCAACAAAAGTGAGTACACCCCTAAAAGAAAATGTCCAAATTGGGCCCAATTAGCTATTTTTCCTCCCCAGTGTCATGTGACTCGTTAGTGTTAGTCAGGTGTCAGGTGTGAATGGGGAGCAGGTGTGGTAAATTTGGTGTTATCGCTCTCACTCTCTCATACCGGTCACTGGAAGTTCAACATGACACCTCATGGCAAAGAACTCTCTGAGGATCTGAAAAAAAGAATTGTTGCTCTACATAAAGATGACCTAGGCTATAACAAGATTGCCAAGACCCTGAAACTGAGCTGCAGCACAGTGGCGAAGACCATTCAGCGGTTTAACAGGACGGGTTCCACTCAGAACAGGCCTCGCCATGGTCGACTAAAGAAGTTGAGTGCGCATGCTCAGCGTCATATCCAGAGGTTGTCTTTGGGAAATAGACATATGAGTGCTGCCAGCATTACTGCAGAGGTTGAAGGGGTAGGGGGTCAGCCTATCAGTGCTCAGACCACACACTGCATCAAGTTGGTCTGCATGGCTGTCGTCCCAAAAGGAAGCCTCTTCTAAAGATGATGCAGAAGAAAGCCCACAAACATTTTTCTGAAGACAAGTAGACTAAGGACATGGATTACTGGAACCATGTTCTGTGGTCTGATGAGGCCAAGATAAACTTATTTGGTTCAGATGGTGTCAAGCGTGTGTGGCGGCAACCAGGTGAGGAGTACAAAGACAAGTGTGTCTTGCCTACAGTTAAGCATGGTGGTGGGAGTGTCATGGTCTGGGGCTGCATGAGTGCTGCCAGTACTGGGGAGCTACAGTTCATTGCGGGAACCATAAATGCCAACATGTACTGTGACATACTGAAGCAGAGCAAGATCACCTCCCTATGGAGACTGGGCCATAGGACAGTATTCCAACATAATAATGACTCCAAACACACCTCCAAGACGACCACTGCTTTGCTAAAGAAGCTGAGGGTAAAGGTGATGGACTAGCCAAGCATGTCTCCAGACATAAATCCTATTAAGCATCTGTGGGGCATCCTCAAATGGAATGTGGAGGAGCGCAAGGTCTCTAACATCCACCAGCCCTGTGATGTCATCATGGAGGAGTGGAAGAGGACTCCAGTGGCAACCTGTGAAGCTCTGGTGAACTCCATGCCCAAGAGGGTTGAGGCAGTGGTGGAAAATAATGGTGGCCACACAAAATATTGACACTTTGGGCCCAATTTGGACATTTTCATTTAGGGGTGTACTCACTTTTGTTGCCAGCAGTTTAGACATTAATGGCTGTGTGTTGAGTTATTTTGAGGGGACAGCAAATTTCCACTGTTATACAAGCTGTACACACGCTACTTTACATTGTAGCAAAGTGTCATTTCTTCAGTGTTGTCACATGAAAAGATATAATAAAATATTTACAAAAATGTGAGGGATGTGCTCACTTTTGTGAGATACTGTATATAAATATATTTCTAAAGGTGCTATTGACATGAAATTTTCACGACATGTTTTTACTGACAATCCATACATACAAAGGAAACCAAAACACATAAGTTCAGAAATTAAGTTATGTGTAATAAAATGGAATGACACAGGGAAATAGTATTCTACACGCTAACTTTCTACAAAATCTTTTGTTGGTAGTGACAGCTTTAAGACGACTCCTGTATGGAGAAACTTGTTGCATGCATTGCTCAGGTGTGATTTTGGCCCATTCTTTCCGTGGGCCTGTTCTTTGAACTCTAAACTTCAGTTCTTTCCATAGATTTTCTATGCCAGGTGATTGCCTGGGCCATTCTAGCAGCTTTATTTTCTTGCTTTGAAACCAATTGAGAGTTTACTTGGCTTTGTGTTTGGGATCATTGTCTTGCTGAAATGTCCACCCTCGTTTCATCATCATCATCCTGATAGATGGCAGCAGATTTTTATCAAGAATGTCTTGGGACATTTTTCCATTCATCCTTCCTTCAACAATATGATAATTGCCAGTACCGTATGCTGAAAAATAGCCCCACACCATGATGTTCCCACCTCCAAACTTCACAGTTGTTATGTTGTTTTTGAGGTGATGTGCAGTGCTATTTGACCTCCAAACATGGTGTGTATTATGGCATCCAAAGAGTTCAATTTTGGTCTCATGTGACCAGACAATATTCTCCCAGTATTTCACAGGTCTGTCTAAATGATGTGCAGCAAATTTTAAATGAGCTTTAACATGCTATTTCTTCAGCTATGAAGTCTAGCATGGTTAGCGTGCATACAGGCCATGGCAGTTCAGTGCATTACCTATGTTTTATTTGAAACAATTTTACCTGCTAATTAAAGGTCTTTCTGAAGCTCTCCACAAGTGGCCCTTGGCTCTTGGACAGCTCTTCTGATAATTTTCACTCCTCTGTCAGAAATCTTGTGAGGAGCACCTGGCCAGTTTATGGTGAAATTATGTTCTTTCCACTTCTGGATTATGGTGCCAACAGTACTCACTGGAACACTCAGAAGCTGAGAAATTCTGTAACCAATGTCATCAGTATGTTTTGCAACAATAAAGTTGCAAAAGTCTTGAATGAGCGCTTTGCTTTTACCCATCATGAGATGTTTCTAGTGTGACACCTTGGTAATGAGACACCTTTTTATAGGCCATCAGCGGAGACTAAACCAGCTGATATCAATTTACACTAACAAGGGTCAGGATTGCTTTCTAATAACGGATAGATTTCAGCTGGTGTCTTGGCTTTCCATGCCTTTTTGCACCTCCCTTTCTTCATGTGTTCAATACTTTTTCCCCGTGTCATTCTATTTTTTTTACGCATAACTTAACCACCTCAATACTGAGCACTTTCACCCCCTTCTTGCCCAGGCCAATTTTCGGCTTTCAGTGCTGTCTCACTTTGAATGATAATTATTCACTCATGCAACGCTGTGCCTACATAAAATTTTTATCATCTTTTTCACAAAAATAGAGCTTTCTCTTGGTAATGTTTAATCACCACTGGGTTTTTATTTTTACTTCTTTTTAAAAATGCATTTTTTTTTAGTTTCTGTTATACAATTTTGCAAATAATAATTTATACTGCTACATTTGTTTAGTAAAAAATATCCCAAATCAGTGACTATTAATTGGTCTGTGTGAAAGTTATAGAGTCTAAGCCCTGGTTAAGACTGACAGCGGGAATGAAATTATGCAAGTTCAGCTGAACTTGCACAATTTCATTCCCTCACGTCAGTCCCGACTTCAGGGGCGATTTCAGAGACATCTGTGCAGGTTGCTGCACAGATATAAATGGAAATCGCACCCCAAAATCGCCAAAAGTAGTACAGAAACTATTTTTGGGAATCGGTGCAGTGTCGCACCGATTCGGGCAGTGCCATTGCCGGCAATTGCCGCCGATTTGGCATACGATTTGACATCGCATGCCAGATCACATCAATGTGAACCAGGGCTAAATGCTATGGTACCAATCATTGAAAATTGATCACACCTGATGTACTGAAGGCCTATCTCATTTCTTGAGGACCTAACATGCCAAGACAGTACAAATACCTCCCAAATTACCCCTCTTTGGAAAGTAGACAGTCTAAGGTATTTAGTAAGAGGCATTGCAAGTGTTTTGAAGTTGTAATTATTTCCCACAATTCTTTGGAAAATTAAGAAATTTATTTCTCATACACGGCATAGGCATACTTGCAACTACACCCCAAAACACATTCTGCTACTCCTCCAGAGTATGGCAATACCACATGCATGGGACTTTTTAACAGCCTAGCCACATCCAAGGAGTACCTTCAGGCGTTATCCACTTTAAGACCAGGCCTTCTTCCTATACTTTTTGTTTGCAAGTAAAAATCTGTATTTTTGCTAGAAAATTATTTAGACCCAGCAAAACATTTGATATTTTTGGAGCAGAAGCCCTAGAGCAGTGATGGCGAACCTTTTTAAGCCCGAGTGCCCAAATTTCAACGCAAAATCAACTTATTTATTTAAAAGTGCCAACACCAAATTAAACCTGCCAGCAGCTCTGCACAGAGGATGGGACTAATCACCCCTCTGAATGAGCCCTAAGGGACAAAAACCTACGATTCTGCCCAAAACCTTTTCTTTCTTTACGCTCAGAATGCAGGGATCAGGAGTGTGTTGCATTCAGAATGCACGTTTTGGAGGGAGTGATGTGAAGGTTGGTAGAGGACACTGCTATGGAGGTGGCCCTGCCCATAGCAGTGTCCTCTGCCCCCTTCACATCAACACACACACACACCCCCTCCCTTTCCCGTATAGCAGTGACCTCTGGCTTCACTCCCATAGCAGTGTCCTACCTGTCCACAGTGCTCCACATGGTCATGCTTCAGCACCCAAGCCCCTGCACAGGCATTGGCTCTCAAAGTCCAGGAAGGGAGGAGTCACTCTTCTGTTCCTTGGTTTACAGAGGCATTACAGCAGCAGGCACTCAGTGTAAGTCCTTTCCACTGGGCTGCCCTCAGTGCATGCAGGGAGGGATTTAAACAAATCGACCGCCCGCCGCTCACTCTCACTGATGTGAGGAAGCAAGCCTGCTCCTCTGTTCCGGCACAGCCAGTGCAAGTGACTGCCTATCTGGGGGATTTCCATCCCTCCTATTCTGGTGGTGCTGGCGCCGTAAGACAGTTACTTAAGCTGCCTTATGGAAGCGCCGGCCCTGGATCTGGCGACTTAGCTCGGGTGCCCACAGAGAGGTCTCTGCGTGCCAGCTGTGGCACGCGTGCTATAGGTTCGCCATCACTGCCCTAGAGAATAAAATGGTGGGTTTTGCAAATGTTTATGTCACACAGTATTTGTGCACCAGTTTTTCTAAAGCAATTTTACACAGTAACACATAAATACATTTTAATGAATTTCAATACACACAGAGACAATAGAATACCCACATTTTTAGTAAAATATAAAATATGGTGTATTTATACCAAACATGTCACACTTTTCAAATTGCACACGCTTATGAAATGGCGCAAAACGGCGCCAAACTTCTGTATTTAAAAATCTCTATAGATGATGATTTTTAAAGAATATACGATGCAGCGCTAAGGGAATATATCCCCCCCAAAACCCTTTTTTGGAGGATATTCACCAAGTAAACTTGTGAATATAAAACTATATATGGGTGTGTTAAAACATATTCATAACAAATAAAGAAAGAGAAAAGAGAGGAATCTCATATGAACATATCACAGTCGCAAACACACATAAAAAGTCCATCAAGTGACTACACCTAAAGTGTTTGCCTAATCAAAGTAAATCCACTCAGTAAATCAGGATATAATACAGTTTCTAGATGGTTCATAGAAGCAATTAATATAGTCTCGTTATAGGAGATAAATCAGTGCAAACCTTCTTACAGGCCAAAATAACAGGTGTGCATGGTAGACATGACTTCACACATGGTAGTTATAGATGTACATCAAACATCAAGGAAAGACCAATGGGTACTCTTACCCCAGAGTGTGGACCCACACACAAGCGGTGGTGAATCAATCCAGCATAAAACGATCCTCCACGATAAATCCTCCAACCAGGATCTCTGCAAACGGGACGGTGCGTATCAGCATCAACTTCCAGGAGATATCATGAGAAGTAGTCACTGTCCGAACACCAGCGAGAAGGTGTATTACCTCTTCCACCCAACGGAGTAAATCTTGGGAAAGAAAAAATAAAAAGGCCTCCACATAGAGCAGATAACTCTGCTATCAAAAATTTTATTTAAATAAAATGGTTAAAAAATGTACAAAGCATCACTCACAATGTGTACAAACGTGATCACAAACAACGATAAAAAAAGCGTGTTATATCAAGCCTAGCAGGCTATGTACCCGACATGTTTCGTACTAAACGTACTTCGACTGAGGCATAAAGGCTTTTATTGGAGGATTGCACCGATTTATCTCCTATAAAGAGACTATATTAATTGCTTCTATGAACCATCTAGAAACTGTATTATATGCTGATTTACTGAGTGGACTTACTTTGATTAGACAAACATTTTAGGTGTAGTCACTTGATGGACTTTTTATGTGTTTTTGCGACTGTGACATGTTCATATGAGATTCCTCTCTTTTCTCTTTCTTTATTTGTTATGAATACGTTTTAACACACTCATATAAAGTTTTATATTCACGAGTTCACTTGGTGAATATCCTTCCCAAAAAGTGTTTTTGGGGGGACATATTCCCTTAGCGCTGCATTGTATATTCCTTGCACTTCTTCACAATTTAAATCATTGTTGATGCTGGCTGCTGATATTTTTTATATTTATTTATATATTTTTTTGTTTATAACTGGTAGCGCAAATTTGTCCTATTTTTATTGATGATTTTTAAGCCTATATTAGTTACCAGTTTAGAGTTACACAGGAGGTCTGGTGCTAGAATTATTGCTCTCAATCTGACATTCGCAACGATACCCCACATGTGTGGTACGATCACCGTTTATGTATGCGTGCGGGACCAACGCGTGCATTCGCCTTTGCATGTGAGCACAGGGGGACATGGTGCTTTAAAATTTTTATTTATTTATCGGTGGGGCACTGGTACACTGACAGATGTTTTTGTGCACTTGTACACTTTGACAAATATTGATAAACCACCAGCGGACATTGACAGATGTGATGGAACACTATTGCACTATTGCAGATGTTTTTGTGCACTGGCACAGATGCTGATGGGACACTGTGACAGATGTTTTGTGCACTGGTACAGATGTTCGTGGAACACTGTGACATGATGTTTTGTGCACTGGTACAGATGTTCGTCGAACACTGTGACATATGTTTTGTGCACTGGAACAGATGTTTATGTGGACACTTGGACAGATGTTCATGGGGCAGGGCAGTGGTGACAGTGGTGCTTGGTGTACAACTGTGGGATGGCTGCAGTCTGTGTGATCTGTGACAGCTCTCTGTGTGAAAACATCCCTTACACAGAGAGCTGTCAGCACAGGCTGCAGCATCCCCGCTCCCCCCTCCCCCCACACTAAGCTCTCACTGAGTTCAACGAGGAGAACTGACACAGAGAAACATGTCTCTGTTTACACTGTGAACACTGCGATTGGACACAGCCATCACGTGATCAGGAAGACCAATCACAATGCCCATATCTCAATGTGTGTTTGACTGTGTTGGAAGATCACAGCCATCACAGGATAACGCCACTGCAGGCACCCGTTCTGAGCGAGACGTCCCGGCATGTTGACTCAGAAAGGCAAAGCTCCTGCCGTTTAAGTACAGTGGGCGGGTGGGAAGCTGTTAAAGATAGTGTCTCATTCTCTGAGCAAAGCCTGTACCTTTCAATCCAGCCATGGCTTTTGATTTGGAAACACATTGGTGGTTTATTGTTTATATAAAACCAAGTGTAGCGCAAATACGTGAGAAAAAATTGTACAATAACACATACAATAGTAAAAAATAAAAAATAAAAACTTGTAAAAAATGGTGTTTTGTATACTAGTGAAAGTTCATACATAAAAAGTCAATCATATTATAGACCCTTAGGGTCACAAAACGTGTTGACGGGATGCAAAATGGCAATATAGTCCAAAACTAGATATACAGGTGCAGTAAACATAGATATTGCAATGGTGAGGAACTCCAAGGCATATAATCGTGAAAATTTTTGAATGTAATCCAATATGTGCTGATAGATACTTGTGCAGAACCACCACCCGAAAGACTGGAGGCTTACCGGAAAGTTGGGACCCACAGAGCGTACGCTGTATGGGTCAAACAGGCTTAAGTTGCCCACTGGCAATGGAGGTAGGATACCAAGGGCTGGTAGAAGGTGAGGTCGTAGCGTTGCTATCCCAAAGCAGTCTTCTCCATACGGAAGCTCAGACATCAACGGACATAACCCACATGTAATGAAGAAGGGGCCAACAGTGTAATTCCGTAAACCATATAAAGTTTATTTAAAAAAGAGAAACACTTACATCTCAAAGTAAAAAAGCGCTTGCAAATAAAAATGGCGGCAGTGGAGTCCTCCCTCAGTACAGAAATCTGTATAGGCCAAAACAGATAAGGCATAGTCCTCTAAATCTGCACCTTGTGCAAACACGCCCCAATCTGTGATTTCAAGGCAGTTCTGCAAGAGTGAAATTACTTCCTGACTCCAGACTTGTAGAGTCCTAATAACTGGTCTTGTTCTACAGATTAGAGGTTTGTAAGATTGAATCATCATCAGTGAGACATGATCTAAGGCCAAGATGGGGTAACAAGGTTGTTTTCTATGCTCTAGGGATATTTGTATAAAGCTGGTTCAAGATGTTGTTTTCCCCTATTGGGAAACATATATTTTTATATCATCTAGGTACAATTATGATCCTATGCTCTTCCACATTGACTTTTTCTGGAGGTGCTGCCATGTTCCCTTTGGACCTGAAAAAGAAAGATAAGTTAAAATCACAGGTAGTTGATTTTTTCACTATTGAATATAGCCAAATTGGCCTGTACACCCTCCAATTTACAGCTTTCTAGCTAAATTTTTTCTTGGTAAGGCTCAATACTTATCAGCACCCCCTCGTATTTGCAGCAGCTCAGTCCTGGGAGATAACAAAACTCTTTCTATTGTGGCATGATGACGTCACAAACTCCGGCCCCACGTGTTTCGTCACTTGTCACATGACTTCCTCAAGGTGTGAAAGTGTCAAGTGCTATATCCAAGTGCACTGGAGGAAGTGCACTTGCAAATGTGAGTGCTATTTTATTCCTTTAATAAAACATTGAGTGTATACAGTTCAGCACTATGTTGGTCCTTTATACTTTTTGAGCACTACTGATTACTGCACCCCAGAAGCAAGGTGCTCTAAGACCAGTGGGAAGTCACCAGTGTAATGGAAATTTGTAAGTTCGTTATATAATTGTATTCTATTTTATATGTATTGCACACTGCCCTCACTGTGCACACGGCACTAATAATGTTTTCAGTACATGTTTGCATTCTTTTGAGTCCTGTTTAGAATTAGCCTGCCTATGTAACGCCCCTTGTTACCATAAACATACAATTGTATTATTAATGTGATACCTACGTAATCATGTGTATAAAAACCTTCAGTTTTCATCATAATAAAGCATAACAGTTATTTGGAAAGATGCTGAGCGTATCTTTTGTGTCTATTCCCTACTGCAGTAGTTATTCATTTGGAACCACTAATCAATATGAGGATAGGAGTTGCCTATCTATAAAATGTCCAGCTTAGGTGGCGAGCTTTGCCTAGGAGGAGGATTTACAGGTGACCCCGAGTATTCGAAATGAGGAGCTTGAGACGATCCAGGAATTTATAATAATCAGCCGGCTAAGGTAAGCCTTTGTTATCAGACTTCCTTGATCGGTAAGGCATTTTTGGGACAAAGGGTACATATTTTACTCCCCTTAATCGAACTGTATTGATTGGTGGTTATATGTTATGTTGTCACTGTCTACTGTCCATCGGGGTGTTATAGATATGAAAGGGTAGAATAGTGCTGTTCACAGGTATGTTTAGTGCATCTGCTAGATAAAGTAGTTTAAGGGCAAGAGGGTATAGGCACACATAGAGAAGACTGGCCAGTCATTATGGGCATTAAATTAAGTAAGGGAATGAAGGGTAAGAGGCCCTCAAAAATGCCCAGCGCAAGAAGAGCGCTATATATAAACCAAAGGTGCGGTTCCGCCTATACTGAGCCCCTAGATTAATTGTTAAAGTGGACAGGGATCCACAATGGGTAACTGGGTTACCAAAGTCCACAGGGACTAAGAATCATGCAGAGTAAACAGCTAGAGAAACAGCTATCTATGTGAGCAGGATGGATGAAGGGTGACAATTAACACTAGACAGAAAGGGACATTTTGATGTTAAGTTGTGGGATGAATTTGGGGTCAGGCACTACAACTAGTTAAGTTAAAACAGAATACTTTATATGTTGTCAGAGAGGGAAGATGGGATGAGCACTATGGCTGCCCGTCTGATCATAGAAGCTAGAGTATGTAAAGTATGGTATTAAAATACATAGGATAAAAAGGATATCAGAACAAAATAAGGAAAGCAGAAGTTAAGCAGGGAAATATTAAAGATTTTAAAGAAAGTGAGAGAATGATATGCATGTGTTGTTTACAAATGGGAAAAATGTCAGCAATTTTAGAGAGATATTCGTGTATGTGTGTGAATGCTGGAACCTTTAGTTCTATCTCTTGTGTATGTCATGTATGCAGATTTGACCCCCTACTTTGCGCTCTCATGAAAGAATTTAGCTGGGATTAGAAATCAGTGATAAGCTGGAAGGACACCATGCCAATTTCATTTTTTTAGACAAAACATTTATAACAAAATGTGCCGGGTTAATTAATCTAATGGTAAACAATGTGATCACAATTATTTTTGAATCTGTTTTCCAAACATGGTAAAACGAAGGTTACATTTAACCGTGTATTACACAAATTGAATATCCTTTGATAGTGGAAACAGTGCATTTAAAAAAGGGAAATTAAGTAAAATTAAGTAATATGTCCCCCTTTAATGAGATTTATCTGTGGATTTATATTAGTGTGTGATATTGAATTTATCATTTGAGTATTAATTTCTAATATGAGTTTAACAATTTTATTAATAATATAGATATATTGAAACTGGTTTAGACAACCTTTGGCTGGAAATGAAATCCAGGTTAATGGAGAAATTTTATCGAATGGGATTAGTTTAGATTAAGATAACAATTGTGTAATTTTACATTTATACAATAAGCCCTTATTGAGAGAAAAAAAAGATTAAGATTAGGTTGTTAATTGGAATACAGCTGCCATAATATTTAACAAAGCCAAGATGGATGGGATACATAAGAAGTTTTTCTACAAAAATGAAATCTTAAGGTCTGATAATAACTTGATGTGCAGTCCATGATGTGAGAGTAATAATAAATACAATTTAAATAAAAACAGACCCATCACATCAAGTCCACATACCCTGTTAGGATAGATGCCACCTGCAGCCAATTGTTTTATAGTTTTTGATGTGGCTGAGAGCTTTCTGATCCATCATATACAGATTGTTGGTCCTTTTGTTTTTGTTTATATTTATTTTTGAAATCCAAAGCAGAATGTGTGGATTGTGAAATGATGTGCCCCTTTTCCTTGTAAGTGCAGTGGTATAAGCAGAAGAATATTTTGGATTTATGGACATCTCTCCATGACCGCAGGGTATTGTTATCATTTATTATAATATTGCCAGGAAAAAGTTGTCTTTTTGAAACATGAACCTGAAGTTCTTACACAAACAGCGTGATAGAAAACAAGCCATTGTAATAAATTTATGCAAGCTGTACCCAGAAATGAAGGGTTCACCCCGATATATCAGAGCTGTAGCTTTATGCAAAGGTGCTATTAGACAAAGTTAGAGACATTATTTTGGTCAAATATTTAATTTTTAATGGTCCCACATTCTGCGCAGCAAATATACAGCTAACTAAATGTTTGTCTAATGAAAGGTTCAAAATATGAATTTGTTTGTTATGTACAAATCTAACAATGAAAAATGCATACATTTGAATCCAGCCACCTTATAGCCTCTATTGGAGGAGGCGGGAGACAAAGAAAAACCACATGTGTTAAATTGATGGTGTAGGAATCAGCTACTGTGAGCCCAGTGCAGGACACACTCCCTGAAGACCCAGATATTTAATTTTCTGTAGATTTGATCCCGGTTTTATACTGAGGATGGCAATACCCATACTGAGTATGCAGTTTATCACCCAGAAGGATACTCTGTATTTAGAGTCATTGGATCCTTTTTCCCCCAGCTCAAGAAGCAGAGCTCCATGTTTTAGCAAAGCCTGTGAGCTATAAAAAGAGTATATATTTATATAGATAGTCAAGATATAGAGAGCTTTTGGTTCCATTTGAAGTTTGTTTTTACTTCGGCAGGTAAACCAATCAAGCATGCCAAATTAATTTGATTGGCTGTTTTTAGCCTTCCAGGTTCTTGCTGAGGTAGCCATACTAACATTAAAACTCACACATGGAAGCAGACCAGGCGACTAAGGATGCTGCATTTACAGCCCCAGACACTTGCTGGGTCTGTGCAACTCACAGATTCCACCCTAGTTCTTTCCCAGTATAGCTGGGAATAATAATTCAACTTTAAGGACCCCAGAACGAGAAGAACACGTGGTCCACAGGGGGCAACTTCTTTTGAAACAGGACTTTGGAAAAGGTGATCATTTATGTCTGCCAGCCACTCTTTTCCCCCCAGCTTGACACATGGACCATGTCATCAGTCACAAGCAGTTATGGCTGCCTTAGCAAATGAGCATGGGATAGAGCCAGGGTTCACCACAGTTGTTTTTATAACATACCACTTCTTGTTTTACCTTTTACCAAAGGTGTTACCAAAAGCTGAACCTTCCAGAGATTACAAAAAGATATATCCAGATGCCCAAGTCAGAATCTTATGAGTATGCATTTTGTCTGTATGGACATGTTTTCTGGATGTCTAGTGGCAAATGCTACTGCAAAGGCCACAGTAAAAAGTGTTATCAGAAGTAGTTTGTAAGTACAGAGTGCCAGAAGCTACAGACTGTAACAGAGGAAATAATTTTTATAGGAAAGTCCTTACTAGAAGTTTTGAGGTTTTATTTTTACACTCCCTACTCTACAATGTAGCGGAAAAAGTAGAGTAAGAAACTAGAAAACTTGCCTGAATGTTTTCTTATAATTTATCAAGCTCCTAAGGGGATGTTGGACTCTCTATGGGATTTTGTTTGAGAGTGTGTTACTCACTTGCTTATATTTTGTCTCAGCAGCTGAAGTCCTCCATTCAGATCTCACAGATAATGTTGCTAATCTTTTAAGGTTTTTGACAAACTCATTTATGTGTTTTCTCCCCAATTCCAGATCCTAAAAGTTTTAAAACTAAAGCCAGGTGGCTTGTGGATTGTTTATATATATATATATATATATATATATATATGGAAATGTTTGGAGACTCAATACAGCATCTATTTCATGTACAGGTATGCAAAACTTGAAGGAAAAGTCACCTGGATCCACACCAGACACTGCAAAAATGACTAAATTAAAGAAATCTGTGTTTGATTTGTTTCCCTCTTGCGATCACAGTCTAGGGTACTTTTTGATCCAATTACTTTAATTGTAAGGGATATACATACATATATATAATGTGATTTGAAAAATAGTTTAGCCATGTTGAAGTCATATTTGTCTTTTGTACGTCTTCCATTTTATGAAGAATTGTCTGTGTTTACATATGCTGATAAGTCAGCATGCCAACATTTCAGCTAGAAGGCCGCAGGAGTGTACAGCCAGTACTCTGTAAATATGTCTTATCAATCATTTGTTTTTCACAATGAAAAGTCATTTTGTAATGAAAAAGCTGCTCAGCTATTATTTTCTCCACAATGGAGTTATTGCCTCTTTGGCCAGGACTACCTCCACCTAAGCGTGTGGAGGTTCCAGGTTAAAGGTGATAGCAGGTATGGTTAGTGATCAAAATATTGATCAAAAGAAAGGAGACTGTAATGGAAATTTGTAAGTTCTGTATATAATTGTATTGTATTTTATATGCATTGCACACTGCCCTCACTGTGCACACAGCACTAATAATGTTTTCAGGACATGTTTGCATTCTTTCGAGTCCTGATTAGAATTAGCCTGCCTATGTAACACCCCTTGTTACCATAAACGTACAATTGTAATATTAATGTGATACCTACGTAATCATGTGTATAAAAACCTTCAATTTGCGTCATTATAAAGCAGAACAGTTAGTTGGAAAGATGCTGAGCGTATCTTTTGTGTCTGTTCCCTACTGCAGTAGTTATTATTAATTTGGAACCACTAATCAATATGAGGATAGGAGTTGCCTATCTATAAAATGTCCAGCTCACCAGCCACTGGATATTACCCCTTAAGGGGAAGGCTTACATAGACCTGGAATAGGTCCATATGTGAGGTGAGCGTGCATACTGACTGGTGGAGGATCACAAGGTGTTTTGCCTATTGAGCACATAGCACCCATGGAGGAGTGCTCTTTTAAGGACTTTTGCACACATTTATCACTTTGTTTTGATTTTGTTACACTGGTTGGCACTATTAGGTGTTATCATTTATTCTGTTTATATTCTATTCACTTATTGTTATAGATTAGACATGTTCTGTTGATATTCTAGTGATTGGGAACTTTATTTTAGAGAATATTTTGCATTTCTTAGTGGGGCTCACCACCACTGTTGTTAGATCACATCTTATGTGTTTCAGTTAGGGTATTAGAATGGTATTAATTTATTTTCACAATTTTTACTGATACAGGGTTAGCGCTTCACTTTTTTCAATTTATTTATATACAGTTTATACTGCACATACAGGTCAGTGAGGGACATAGTTCATTTGGGCCAGCTTGGCCCAACCTAAATAATTGGAAAATGCGTGTGGAAAGATGGAGTTCTTATTTAAGATAAAAAACCTTTAGCTTTTACCGACACTTTAATTCTGAATGACACAAGACAAAATCTCATCAACACAGGTCTTTATTGTGGGAAAACCCAAAGTACCTGAGAGCAGTGCATACAAACAGTGAGAATATACGTTTCAATAAAGTTTCAATATAAGTTTCAAGCAAATAAGGTCTTGGCGGGCCACCCTCAGTGCTAGCCTACAGTATTTATTTCTGCTCTGCACTACATTAACAGATTAGGTTAAATTAAGTAAAATAGTCTCCTAATCAGATGATATAAGCAACTACCTACTTATGTGCTTATATCCAGTAAATTGTCATCGCTGTATATTATGCGTCTGTTAGCTGATGTTTTTTCAGCCACAGCCCCCAGCTATTCATTAGCTTTTCTTAGCATCAAAATGATAATAAACACATTTCCTGATTACAACTGACTATACATCGCATCTTATTCATTGTATTTTGATACGTAATTAATGATGGAATTCAGAAACACTCTCAGCAAAAATAGAACACGTAGCAAATCAATAACTTGTCTTGTTGCCTTCATTAAAATTAATCATCAATTACCATGAGCCTCTGTACGTTTTCAAGGTCAACTTTCTCATGGCAAATTGATTTACACATACACAGCACTCTGAGCAGCCTACTAGATCAGAGAATGTGATATTACTAACATAATACAGATTGAAGAAGGATTTATACGCTAAATGTCTACTTACTAGATGAATTAGAGAAGTTGTCCCACACTTACTATCGCACATTCCAGAGTGTTATCTGGTATTCAACTTTTTTAAATATACATTCTGTGTCCCACAAATAGAAATAATCAGCTAAAAATAATTTTGCTTATTCTTACACGAATGGGTTAGTTATTTTTCTCATGACTAACAAGCTAAAATGCGATTTGTGCTTTCCAATATTCTCTTTACTGCTACCACATGTATTATACAATTAGAAAGGATACTGTCATAGTATGCTATCTGCTATTTGCCACATTGTAAAAGGTAAAATAAGTGTTTTTACTAAACACATATTCTGAATTACTATTAGGCCTCAATTAGACTTGCTTTGCTGTCTGAAGGTTGATCCATGTTCATATTGCCCTTCAGACAGCAACAGACAGATGGTGAGAAGCCATTGTGTTGCCTCCTCAGGCGTTTTGTCTCTGAGGTTGCACACATGCCTCGAGCGTGATGCTTTATTTTGTGGCCTGTTGAGGATCAGGAGTCATTTTGGAAGAGCCCTCATAGAAAGAGGATCAGGGTTCTGGACTGTTGCAAGCATAGAGACTCATGGTTTATTGGCATATTGAATTTAAAACTGCTGCTTCCAGATTCCACTAAAATCAGGTTTGTGTCTTGGAAGCCACCAAAGCACCTTAAACCTTTTGCTGGAGGTGAAGTATGCCAATTGGGCTCATCTGGTGTAGGTGTTCTTGCCAACAAAGCAGTTCACCCAAGCAGTACCCAATGGTGGAAGAGTTCTTCAAGAAGCGGGATTCTCTGTCTCTAGACCCAGTCATCTTCTATCTGAATAATGTTGGGAAAGCAACAGCAAACAGGTTTTTATACTGTGAACTACATATACTGTATGCATTACACCTATCTATCCAGCAGGTGGAACTGCAGTGTCATATAGTGTGTATCTATGGCAATGTAATACGAGGAAGTATTATCTTTTCTCTGTTCAGTGCACTTGTTTTTTGTTCTCTTCCTGTTACCATGATGTAAAGACATGTTCTGCTATTCCTCCTTGAAAGTAAAGTATTCTCTGCATCCAAGAAGCTTCCAGCGCATTATTTCAAGACTCTGACAACAGGTTATGGGCCCTGCAGCACCCAGGCACTCAGTAGACATTGGAGCAAAGAATTCAGCAGGTCTGTGTGTACTGTATATAAGCTGCTGAAAGATGGCAAGCAGTTCAAATGTGAAGTTTGCAATAGCAAAGCTCAACAATGCCAATTACCAGCTGTGGAAGTTTAAACTAGAAATGCTTCTTAGCAAGGATGACTTGTGACAAGTGCTGAATACAGACAGACCCACAAATGGAGAGAAACGGAAGAATGGGGCAGAAAAGACAGACAGGCAAAAGAAACCATATGCTTATTAGTGGAAGATGATCAGCTTATCCACATAAGAACAGAGAAAATGGACAAAGCTATGTGGCTTCATTTAGTAAGAAATTTGACAAGATGAAACTAGAATAAGGCCAGCAAATGTGTGACAATGTTAAAGCTATGCTAGAAGTCATAGAGCAGCTGCGTGCCATTGGAGAGTACATCAAAGATAATCATATTGTTGCTGTGCTACTCTGCAGCCTTCCAGAGACATACACTGCTCTTATTAGCGCTTTAGAAAAACCAGACCCGAGCAGGCGCTGACACTGGAATATGTCAAAGGCAAATTAACTGATAAATATATGACAGAAGGAAAGAAAATACGCACGATGACAACAAAGCTCTTAACCAGTTGCCGATCGGGCCATAGCCAAATGACGGCTACAGCATGGTCGGCTAACTCTGGGAGGGTGTACTATGATGTCCTCCCAGATTCGCGCTCCCGCTTGCCCCTGGGAGTTTCTGTGACCGGCAGGTCCGGAGGGTAACAGGGTAAAGGGCCAATGGTGCTCCAAAAAAGAGGTAGTCAAGAAATTAAATGTGTAATTTATGTCCCTAGAACGCCTGACTGTGCTCCATGCATGTTGGGCCTCTCTATGTGGTCAGGCTGTGTAAAGGTCTCAAACATGTGGTATCACCATATTTAGGGGGAGTAGTAGAATGTATTTTAGGGTATAATTTGTGGTATGCATATGCTGTGTGTGAGAAATAACTTTTGTGAAAAAAAAAAGAAAGAAACTTTTTTGCAAAGAATTGTGGGAAAAAAATATAACTTCAAAAAACTCACTATGCCACATACTTAATACCTTGGAATACCTACTTTCCAAAAAGGGGTCATTTGGGGGGTATTTGTACTATCCTGGCTTGTTAGTGTCTCAAGAAATGAGATAGGCCGTCAGTTCATCAGGTGTCAGTCATTTTTTAAGTGACTGGTCCTTTTACAGCGAAAACAGGCTCTGCTCTGCTCACTGAGTGACCCTATAACGTTCACAAAGACGAAATAATATACACTTATTGTGGTTCTTTTTACCAAAGATATGTAGCAGTATAAATTTTGGACAAAATTTATGAAAAAAAATTACTAACTTGTAAAATTTTACAACTGAAACAACGAAAAATGCTTCTTTTTTACAAAATTTTCTGTATTTTTTCATTTATAGCGCAAAAAATAAAAAACCTAGTGGTGATCAAATACCACCAAAAGAAATCTCTATTTTTTTTAAAAAAAGGAAAACAACTTAATATGGGTACAATGTTGCATGACTGAGTAATTGTCATTCAAGGTGTGAGAGCACTGAAAGCTGAAAATTGGTCTGGTTAGGAAGGGTGTTTAAGTGCCCAGTGGGCAAGTAGTTAAGATGTACAAAGGCACAAAGCTCAACAAAGAGAGCAGAGCCTGTTTTCACTTTAAAAGGACCAGTCACTTAAAAAATGACTGTTCTATCTGGAAAGCTGAGCAGCGAAAGCTAAAGCTATCCACAAAAGAAAGAGTCAAAGCAGCCACAAAGGAAACTGCAGACACATCATGGAGTGGCACCTTTAAAGTAACACAGAGCAGCAAGCCACGCGGCTGGTGCAAAGACTCAGGAGCAACAAGCCACATGACTAGCGATGAGACCTTCTTCACAAACATTGATTACAGTGCAAAAGACAAAGTTTTCCTAGCAAATGGGAAAAGCATCACATCAGAAAGTAAAGGCCAGGGCTTCCTGAACTGCATTAAACTACAAGGCAAGCAGAGTATTCTTGTAAAGAAAGTACTGTATGTTCCAGAATTAGAAGGCAGACTTCTATCAGTGAAAAAACAACGGTCTCACAGTTAAGTTCCAGCGTGATGAATGCACAATTCACAATAAGAGGAGATTCCTCGCAAAAGGAAAACTGGATGATCACCTATTCACGCTCATCATCACAGACCAGCAAGCCAATATAGTCTCTAATGACCTACACAGTAAATGTATTCACTTATGACACAGGCGGCTGGGGCACAGAAGTCCAGAAGCTATACAGGACATTATAAAGAGAGGCTTTTTAGAAGATTTGACAATAGTGCCTTGCAAAGTGCTCATGAAATGCAAGTGCTGTATTGAAGCCATAGAGGGCATTCTAGTAGCGAGCAAAATAAGGGTTACAGAATCCTACACCCAAAGATTGACAAAATGACAATAAGCCATAATGTTAATCTTGATGAGAGCCCATCACGAGAAGCACCGATCCCTGAAAGCTGTGAAGTGAATATGCCAAGCAAACCAGAAGAAAAGGTCGACCAAAGCGAACCTGTACAGGAGTCAAAACAAGAGGTGGAACTCACAATACCTAAATCAAGTTGCCCACCAGATCCTACTGAACTGTCTGAAGTCAGAAGTTCCACTTTGACTACAAAGGGGATACCACCCCGCAAGCTGTCATGCACTGTCAAAAAACACAGCATACTTGAACCAACATCCTGGGAAGACATAGAAAAACTTCCAAAATGTGAAGCCAATAAATGGAGAAAAGCAGCAGAAGAAGAATTAAAGTGACTTCAAGAAAATAAAACCTAGACACTCACAGAGCTCCCTCCTAACCACAAAACTATAGGAAGTAAGTGGACTTTCAAAGTAAAGTCATAAGCAGAAGGGAATGTCCACAAATACAAAGCCAGACTAGTTGCCAAGGGTTACTCCCAGAAATTCGGTGAAGATTACGATGAAACATTCGTTCCCATCGTAAAACACTCCACTATCAGAGCGCTTCTTATCGTTGCATACGGGAAGGGCATGCAAGTGAAACACCTAGACGTTAAAACTGATTTTCTATATGGAGACATTAAGGAAGATCTCTACATATAGCAATTTAAGCAAGGGATAACCTTGGGTGTAAACTTCAGAAGAGCATTTACGGTCTTAAACAATCTGCAAGGATGTGGAATGAAAAAGTGAACAAAGTATTTACCAGAGAGGGATACTCAAGATGTAAAGAAGAACCCTGTCTCTACTCCAGGAATCAAGGAGACAGATGGTTATACAGTTGTGCTCATAAGTTTACATACCCTGACAGAATTTATGATTTCTTGGCCATTTTTCAGAGAATATGAATGATCACACAAAAACTTTTCTTTCACTCATGGTTAGTGTTTGGCTGAAGCCATTTATTATCAATCAATTGTGTTTCCTCTTTTTAAATCATAATCACAACAAAAACTACCCAAATTACCCTGATCAAAAGCTTACATACCCCAGTTCTTAATACCGTGTATTGCCCCCTTTAACATCAATGATTGAAGTCTTTTGTGGTATTTGTGGATGAGGCTCTTTATTTTCTCAGATGGTAAAGCTGCCCATTCCTCTTGGCAAAAAGCCTCCAGTTCCTGTAAATTCTTTGGCTGTCTTGCATTAACTGCACATTTGAGATCTCCCCAGAGTGGCTCAATAATATTGAGGTCAGGAGACTGAGATGGCCACTCAAGAACCTTCACTTTATTCTGCTCTAGCCAATGACAGGTCGACTTGTCCTTGTGTTTTGGATCATTGTCATGTTGGAATGTCCAAGTATGTCCCATGCGCAGATTCCTGGCTGATGAATGCAAATGTTCCTGCAGTATTTTTTGATAACATACTGCATTCGTCTTGCCATCGATTTTGACCAAATTTCCTGTGCCTTTGTAACTCACACATCCCCAAAACATCAGCGATCCACCTCCGTGTTTCACAGTAGGAATGGTGTACCTTTCATCATAGGCCTTGTTGACTCCTCTCCAAATGAAGTGTTTATGGTTGTGGCCAAAAAAGCTCAATTTTGGTCTCATCACTCCAAATGACTTTGTGCCAGAAGGTTTGACTCTGTGCTGTTTGGCGTATTGTAAGCGGGATACTTTGTGGCATTTTCATAGTAATGGCTTTCTTCTGACGACTCGCCCATGCAGCCCATCTTTCTTCAAGTGCCTCTTTATTGTGTATCTTGAAACAGCCACACCACATGATTTCAGGGAGTCCTGTATTTCACCTGAAGTTATTTGTGGGTATTTCTTTGCATCCCAAACAATTTTCCTGGCAGTTGTGGCTGACATTTTAGTTGGTCTACCTGACCATGGTTTGGTTTCAACAGAACCCCTCATTTTCCACTTCTTGATTAGCGTTTGAACACTGCTGATTGGCATTCTCAATTCCTTGGATATCTTTGTATATTCCTTTCCTGTTTTATACAGTTCAACTACCTTTTGCTGCAGATCCTTTGACAATTCTTTTGCTTTCCCCATGACTTAGAATCCAGAAATGTCAGTGCAGCACTGGATGAAAGATGCAAGGGTCTGTCAGGAGTCCACAAACTCATTGACCTTATATACACACACACTAAATACAAGCAAACAGATCACAGGTGAGGATGGTTACCTTTAATAGCCATTCATACCCCTTTGTGTCAATTTATGTGCAGGTTATCAGGCCAAAATCACCAGGGTATGTTAACTTTTGATCAGGGTCATTTGGGTAGTTTCTGTTGTCATTATGATTTAACCACTTGCTTACTGGGCACTTAACCCCCCCTCCTGCCCAGACTAATTTTTAGCTTTCAGTGCTGTCACACTTTGAATGACAATTGCGTGGTCAAAATTTTGCAAACAGGTAATTTTTCTCCTTCATTGATATTCGCTGATGAGGCTACACTGGTGGGCACTGATAGGCTGCACTGATGGGCACTGATGGACACTGATGGGCTGCACTGATAGGCACAGATAATGCGGCACTGATAGGTACTGATGAGACGGCTCTGATGATGTGGCACTGATGGACCCTGATAGGTGCCACTGATGGGTGGCACTGATGGGTGACACTGATGGGTGGTATTGATGGGCACTGAAGGGCACTGATGGGCATTGATAGGTAGCACTGGTGATGAGGCACTGATTGGTGACATTTATATGTGGCACCATGGGCACTGATAGGTGGCACTGTGGGCACTGATGGGTGGCACTGTGGGCACTGGTACGTGGTGCTGGTGGGCACTGGTAGGCGGCACTGGTTGTGCACTGGTAGGTGGCACTGGCAGGTGGCACAGGTGGGCACAGATGACTCTGTAGAGCCTCTCCATGATCGGGACTGCTGTTCCTCTCACAGCTGCCGGTGATCGGCTTTTCTTTTTCTCCTCACGCTATCAGCGCTAGGAGAAAAAATAGCCGATTACTGGCTCTGTTTACATCACATGATCAGCTGTCATTGGCTGACAGCTGATCACGTGGTAAGGGGTCGGGATCAACCCCTTACTCCAATCTGTGATCAGCCGAGTCTCATAGACTCGCTAATCACACAGTGCGCCACACACGCCCTGTAGGGGGCACGCAGGCCGCTCGAGCACGGGAGGACGTCTATTGACGCCCTCCCGGAAAAGTAGGTCCACACTGTAGCCATCATTCGGCTATAGTGCGGACGGGAAGAGGTTAAAAAGAGTAAACACAGTTGATTGATAATAAATGGCTTCAGCCAAACACTAACCATGAGTGAAAGAAAAGTTTTTTTGTGTTATCATTCATATTCTCTGAAAAATTTCCAATAAATCATAAATTTTGCCAGGGTATGTAAACCTATGAGCACAACTGTATATGTTGCCACTGTGACAAGACCAGACATAGCCGCAGCAGTGGTCATACTATGCAGGAAAGTATAGGGAAGGAACCATGAGTTGGTCTAGTTAAAAGCATACAACTGTCGCTCTTCAACTGAAGCAGAGTACATTGCAGCAGCACCAGCATGTCAAGAAGTGGTATAGATTCGTCAACTTTTTGTGGACATTGGGATAGACATGTCAAAACCAATTCCCATTTTTGAAGACAACCAGGGATGTATAAAGCTTATGCAATCAGTAAGGGTCAATCCCAGGACCAAACACATTGACGTCAAGTATCACCTACTGAAGGATAATCAAGGGCAAGGTGTTATTGACATTCAATACTGTCCGTCAGAGGAGATGACTACTGATGCACTCACCAAGCTCTTGTTGAAGAAACATCATAATTATTTCCAGAAGAAACTGAATGTAATTTGACAAAGCACATGCTGTTGAGAAGGGGTATTGAAAAAGCAACAGCAAGCAGGTTTCATACTGTGAACTTTATATACTGTATGCATTATACCTATCTATTCAGCAGGTGGCACTGCAGTGTTATATAGTGTGTATCTAGTGTGTATCTATGGTAATGTAATGAGAGGAAGTATTACCTTTTCTCTGTTCAGTGCACTTGTTTGTTGTTCTCTTCCTGCTACCATGATGTAAAGACATGTTCTGCTGTTCCTCCTTGAAAGTAAAGTATTCCCTGCTTCCAAGAAGCTTCCAGTGCATTATTTCAGTACTCTGACAACAAATAAGACTCTGACAACCCCAGAGTCCTGGTCTTCAAAGATAAGGAGTTTGAATCCATTTTGAAGGTGTCTTTATCTCTGGTGGGGCAGCTCTGCAATTGGTGGTTGTTGAGGAAGCAGCCTGCCAAGTGGTTAGGACAAAGCATATGCCTTTTTTTTCCCCAAAGATTCTGATCGTGAGGATCCTGCAATTGGTTAGTGTCTGGAGGAATTTTCAAGGACTTTGTATTTCTCTGCTGATGTCTTGAAGGATTCCTGTCACAGCCAGGGTTCAGGCTCAGGGACCAGTAGCTATAGCAGTAGAAAGGTTCCACTGACCAGCAGGAGTAAAAAAGTAAGTAAAAAAGCAGGTCATCCTGACAGACCACGTGGGCTCACCCGAGGTGTGTGGTCTAAGTACTAAATGGTATTCAACAGAACTCCTGATGGCAGAGGTGGGTTTTACTTCATGTTAGCACCAGGTTGTGGTCCCCAGGATTGCATCAAGCTGGGGCTCAGTAGCAGATATAGAAGATAGGGATCAAGTGTAGTCAGTAAACAAGCCAAAGGTCGATAACAAGTGGTTGCAGGTTGGAAAAAAATGGAGGCTGTCAGAAAGTTTACACAATTAATCAAGTCAGTGGTATTGATAAGTTCACCTTTGGGAATATGCTACACGTTTCTCCCATTTTTAGGGTGGAACGTGTGAAATGCTCCCACATACTGCAGCATCTCCCCGATCCTCTGCCTGTAGTGAAAGTGAGGCGGGGATCTTTTCCCTGATCACGCTGTCAAATTAAAAAAAAACACAGTCATGCCAGGTTCCACCTACCCGGCTGCGTCATTCATTCACAAAGTTCTGTAAATAGGAGAACTACAAGTACCAGCAGCCTTTGCAGCTGTCGGCTTGTATATCCCAATAGGCTACCAGGGGCGCTGTTGAGCACTCTAGGTAGTTCACTGATGCTTCCTGTGAGTGTGTAACTGGCAGCCCGCAGGTGCAATGCTTTTTAGGCTCCTAGTAAAAAAAAAAAATAAATGCACAATTTTTTACGTGAAAAAAGATATGCATTCATTTTAGTTTTTTTTTTAAAGGTGAACTTGTCCTTTACTCTGTCGATATACAACTTAATATAAATACACAGACTTAATGAATTATAATATAAAATTAAATGAAAGTATGGGCTAAGATAAAAAAAAAATTATTTAACAATGAAGTCACTGAAAGTCATGTAGATCAGTGGGATTCATCGTATGGCATACATTTAAATTAGTATCCCGAAGCCAAACAATAATCAATCAATAAGACTGAAGCTATATACAGTATCTCACAAAAGTGAGTACACCCCTCACATTTTTGTAAATATTTTATTATATCTTTTCATGTGACAACACTGAAGGAATGACACTTTGCTGCAATGTAAAGTAGTGAGTGTACAGCTTGTATAACAGTGTAAATTTGCTGTCCCCTCAAAATAACTCAACACACAGCCATTAATGTCTAAACCCAAAAAAAGTGAGTACACCCCTAAATGAAAATGTCCAAACTGGGCCCAAAGTTTCAATATTTTGTATGGCCACCATTATCTTCCACCACTGCCTCAACCCTCTTGGGCATGGAGTTCACCAAAGCTTAACAGGTTGCCACTGGAGTCCTCTTCCACTCCTCCATGATGACATCACGGAGCTGGTGGATGTTAGAGACCCAGTAATCCATGTCCTTAATCTCCTTTTCTTTAGAAAACTGTTTGCGGGCTTTCTTGTACATCATCTTTAGCAGAGGCTTCCTTCTGGTATGACAGCCATGCAGACCAATGTGATGCATTGTGCGGCGTATGGTCTCAGCACTGACAGGCTGACCCCCCTACCCTTCAACCTCTGCAGCAAAGCTGGCAGTACTCATACGTCTATTTCCAAAAGACAACCTCCGGATATGACGCTGAGCACATGCACTCAACTTCTTTGGTGGACCATGGTGAGGCCAGTTCTGAGTGGAACATGTCCTGTTAAACTGCTGTATGGTTTTGGTCAGCATGCTGCAGCTCAGTTTCAGGGTCTTGGCAATCTTCTTTTAGCCTAGGGTATCTTTATGTTGAGCAGCAATTATTTTTTTCAGATCCTCAGAGAGTTCTTTGTCATGAGGTGCCATGTTGAACTTCCAGTGACCAGCATGAGAGAGTGAGAGCGATAACACCAAATTTAACACACCTGCTCCCCATTCACACCTAAAACCTTGTAACACTAATGAGTCACATGACACCAGGGAGAGAAATGGCTAATTGGGCACAATTTGGACATTTTCATTTAGGGGTGTATTCACTTTTGTTGCCAGCGGTTTTGATATTAATGACTAGGTGTTGCGTTATTTTGAGGGGACAGCAAATTTACTGTTATACAAGCTGTACACTCACTACTTTACATTGGAGCAAAGTGTCATTTCTTGTTGTGACATGAAAAGACATAATAAAATATTTACCAAAATGTGAGGGGTGTACTCACTTTTGTGAGATACTGTGTATGTATATATATATATATATATATATATATATATATATATATATATATATATATATTCTTAGGAACTAGGATGAGTCAGATGATTTACTTTCCACTTACTAGCATCACCACCCCTGTACAGAGTCAAACTAATTGAATTGTACTAGCAGACAATGAGGTTAGCACTATCTAAGGAAACCTTTCCCTTTGGTTCTTCTGCAGAAAAAAGGGGTCAAGTTTATGATACAGGCTGTGTTAATACAACTTAGATTCAATTACTTAAACACTAGGGGTTTATGATACCATGAATGGAATATAAATGTCAAAACAAAATCTATAACATGAATAATCAAATATATTGTATAGTAATTATCAAATGATACTTTACCATTAAAGCTATTGATGCTGGATTTGGAATCACACCCCGGGAAAGCTGCTTATATGTCCTTATGATTTTAAGGTCTTGAGAGTGAACTTGATGGAGGGATAATGATCAGATGACGATCAGTAGATCTATAATCTGTGAAAAGAGATGGATACATTTCCTCTTTGAACCACCCTTTTTTCCAATATCCCCTTCTCTAGGACCAGTCTAGTAAGTGTAGTTTAAAACATTTACTCAGACCTGATTTGGAGTAATATTACTGCATAAATAAATGTTTACTCAGTCAGCGGTTTCACCTGTCCACTATATAACGCTCTAAGACTAGGAATCCCTCTATTAGGTCTTCTGGGAATAAAATTGGATTTTATTCAATCCAATCTCATATGGGATATAATATTTTTATCCTTGGGTTAATCTAGATATGTCATCTTACTCATAATCGGATGTATAAGTGTAATTCCCAGTGGGTGATTTACCGGTATTTGTGACATTACTCTTTAATGCACTATGATTTGGATCAATTTTCTAATAGATTAATTATGCCTTTTCTCTGTATACAGTTGTGTGAAAAAGCATTTGCCCCCTTTGAGATTTTTTATTTTTTTGCATATTTGTCACACTCAGATTATCAAATTAATTTTATCATTACACAAAGCTAACCCGAGTAAATACAAAATGCAGTTTTTAAATGATGGTTTCATTTATTAAGGCAAAAATGCTGTCCAAACCTGCCTGGCTTTATGTGAAAAGGTAATTGCCTCCTAAACCTATAAACTAGTTGTGCCACCCTTGGCGGCAACAACTGCAATCAAGCGTTTGCAATCACTGGCAATGAGTCTTTCACATTGCTGTGGAACAATTTTGGCCCACTCTTCTTTGCAGAATTGTTTTAATTCAGCCACATTGGAAGCTTTTCCAGCATGAATGGCTTGTGTAAGGTCATGATACAGCATCTCAATTGGATTTAAATCCGACCTTTGACTAGGCTACTCCAAAACCTAAATTTTTCATTGTTTGAATCATTTGGAGGTGGACTTGCTGTTGTGTTTCGGATCATTGTCCTGCTGCATAACCCAAGTGCACTTGAGCTTGAGGTCACAAACTGATGGCCGGACATTCTCCTTTAGGATTTTCTGGTAGAGCTCAGAATTCATGGTTCCATCAATTATGGTAAGTTGTCCATGTCCTGAAGCTGCAAAGCAGTACCAAACCATCATGCTACCACCACCATGTCTGACTGTTGGTATGATGTTCTTGTTATGAAATGCTGTATTCCTTTTATGCCAGATGTAACGGGACACACACCTTCCAAAAAGTTACATTTTTGTCTCATCAGTCCACAGAATATTTGCCTAAAAGTCTTGGGGATAATCAGGATGTTTTTGGTAAATGTGAGATGAGCCTTTGTGTTCTTTTTGGTCAGCAGTGGCTTTGGCCTTGGAACTCTCCTATGGATGCCATTTTTGCCCAGTCTCTTTCTTATTGTTGAGTGAACACTGATCTTACCTTAAGCAAATGAGGCCTGCAGTTCTTTAGATGTTGTTCTGGGTTCTTTTATGACCTCCTGGATGAGTCGTCGTCATGCTCCTGGAGTAATTTTTGTAGGCCACTCCTGGGAAGGTTCACCACTGTTCCAAGTTATCTTCATTTGTGGATAATGGCTCTCCCTGTGATTCACTGGAGTTCCAAAGCCTTAGAAATGGCTTTGAAACCCTTCCTAGACCAATACATGTACATTACTTTGTTTCAAATCTGTTCTTGAATTTCTTCAGATTGTTTTTGATCTGGGGACAGGGAAGTGGTTTAGTGTAGCAGCAGGTGACTGACATGTACTTCCTCTCTCTGGCGCCTCCTCTGGTTTTCAGAAGGTTCTGGAAAAGAGGCAGGGCAGAGAGTGAGTGACATGGAGTGTATCTAGGAGCCCTGACCAATCCCAACTAGGATTGGCAGGGGGCAGGCCTCCTATAAATACTCATGATCAACCTGTTGAGGGAGGAGTTGCCGGGTGGAAGAACTGAGATTATAGAGTGTTAGACTGTTGTGGCCTTTGAGGGAACCCCCTTTCTGGGCGGGGGGTGAACTCAGGCCAAGAGCTCAGGAGCTGGGAAGGAGCCTCTCTCTATACAGTCATTGAGAGGTGTCCTGGAACAGGAGCAGGAGGAAGACAGTTGGGAGCACTGGCGGGCAAGTCATTCAGGAGGGATCCATGCCGGGGTCGGTGAGTGAGAAGCACAGTGAGAATCTCTGAGAGAGACATGCCAGGATTGAATGTGGAGCCAGAGGGAGAGACTGTGGTGTTGTTGAAGTCAAGTCGCTGCAGTCAGGAGAGTTGGCAGGATTCGCAATGGACTTTCTGGGAGCAGTAGTCCACCAAGTATCAGTTAATCAGCACAATTATCCTTTTCATCTAAAATGGTTGCTACCACAGAGGGGACTGCAGACCCCTGCCCTCAAAAGGCTACTAGGAAAATGTTATGACTTATTTAGAGTGAAGCCTAGCCATGTGCTAAGGGTGACCGTGAATCTAGAATTGGAAAGTGGAGGAAGCAAGTGATCGTAAGTAGTGGAGGAGATGTGAAGTAGCAGAGACTGTCAATTTAGATATAACTACCTTAATTTTTACTAAGAAAGATTCATAATTTGGGCATCCCATGTCCCTTTTCCCCATCCAAGTTGAATCCCCTAATAAAAAAATAACAAAAACAAGCAAGAGACTGTTCATTGACTGGAGAAAGTGTGCCTAAAATGGATGTCTGACCAAGCAGGGTGATGTGTGAATGCTGACACACACAGCGACCCCACGGAGGCACCGCTACACTTATTCAAAAATGTTAAACATTAACACATTTATGCCCCGTACACACGGTCGGATTTTCCGATGGAAAATGTCCGATCGGAGCATGTTGTCGGAAATTCCGACCGTGTGGGGGCTCCATCGGACATTTTCCATCAGTTTTTCCGACACACAAAGTTTGAGAGCAGGATATAAAATTTTCCGACAACAAAATCCGTTGTCGAGAATTCCGATCGTGTGTACACAAATCCGACGGACAAAGTGCCACGCATGCTCAGAATAAATAAAGAGATAAAAGCTATTGGCCAGTGCCCCGTTTATAGTCCCGACGTACGTGTTTTACGTCACCGCGTTTAGAACGATTGGATTTTCCGACAACTTTGTGTGACCGTTTGTATGCAAGACAAGTTTGAGCCAACATCCGTCGGAAAAAATCCTAGGATTTTGTTGTCGGTATGTCCGAACAAAGTCCGACCGTGTGTACGGGGCATAACAATGAACTTAACTCTGGAATCTGTACCCAAAAAGGCAGACAGAAGGCAAAGAACTAGTGGTATTACCTGTGCTCTCCCTGCAGCTGATTATTTTGTCTTTACTGACTTTCCATGTCTTGTTCTAACTCTCAGTGTGGAGGAGACCATCTTGGTAGAGGCAGGGTTTTGCTTCTTGATGTCAGAACCTCCAGCAAGAGGAAAGGTATGCAGCACAGTGGTGACATTATATAATCTCACTCCAAATCTCCAGAGACTATCAATCAAAGGCACAGTGCCTTAAGATGATCATACACTATTAGATATTTTTTGTTCAGCCTGTGGGTGAAAAACAAAATCTACAAAAAACTAACCTTCTCCTCCTGTGTATTTTGAGACTATCAGTCAGAGGCACAGTGCCTTAAAGTGGCTGTAAACCCTTACAGACCACTTTTACCTACAGGTAAGCCTAGATTAAGGCTTACCTGTAGGTGCAAGAAATATCTCCTAAACCTACATGGATTAGGAGATATTAGCAAAAGACAGGTCTTTGGGATGAATTAGAGCAGAGAGCCAGGCCTTCTCATCCAACATTAGTGCCTGACCTCACAAATGCGCTTCTGGAAGAACGGTCAAACATTCCCATATACACACTCTTAAACCTTGTGGACAGCCTTCCCAGAAGAGTTGAAGCTGTTATAGCTGCAAAGGGTGGGCCAACTCAATATTGAACCCTACCGACTAAGACTGGGATGCCATTAAAGTTCATGTGCGCGTAAAGGCAGGTGTCCCAATACTTTTGGTAGTACAGTGTATATAACTATGAGGCTGTTCGCATAGAAGTGCCTCGACCCACTTGCATACCAGAATTTTCAGGAGGAATTCCAGACAGAAGGAACATTTTTAAAGGTAAGGCAAAAACACATTTCTAGATGTTCCCTATACCTTAGCACATATTCACTTTTTGATTTCAAATGCACTTTAAAACCAATATATTTTAGATATTACGTTTTCATATACTCTAACTACCATATCAAAGTGAGTAGGGGTCTTTTAAAGCTATGAAATGCTTTTCAGTGGATCCGGTTAGCCTTCCAAACAATAATTTACTTTGATGGATGCCATGCATTAATTGGTAAAATTCTTAGGTCTTGCATGAAAGTGTATGGCATCCATCAGTAAGTAAATATATATTTGTTCACTGAAAGGAGCTGAAAGGCTGATAACATTGTTTGAACATTTAAACAAGTTGGTGCAGCTGACTAAAACAGTAGTGTTCTTTAAGGGGTTGCCTAAGATATGCTTATTTATTTATGCATTAAACAAAAAAATAATCTTTTCATGTATGCACTTCTAAAAAAAAGACACTAGATGGCTCCAGTTCACCTTTTCTGTTATATCTTTTGTGTATGCCAGCATTCAGCATACATATTGCAAAGCATTAGAAATAAAATTATATACAGTATACTTTTGTATTTGCTATTTTTACATCTAAACATTTTTAATAAAAGAATGCTTGTTTCAGTTTAGATTGCGAATATTAGGGAAACGTAAGCTGTTGAAACCCAGGTGAAGGCAAACTATAGGTTTTTGTTGGCAATCTCCCACTGCAAAAATTTTAAAACAAGTTGTGCAAAAGGAAATGGCAGAACTGTTGGGTTGTAGCATAACCTGCTGTGTGATTTCTGCTTTGGGAGGCACTATACAGAACAGCAGCTTACAATATAGGGTATGTGGCAGGGGCTGGGAAGTTGACAGGAAGCAAATAGAGAGGTATTTATCAAAACTGAATTTGAAGAAGCTGTGGATGGCACCCAATGAGGTTGTGTCTTTCATTTTCAAAGCTTAAAGTGTTTTTTGCTAAAATAATAAGCATGTTATACTGACCTGCTCTGTGCATTGCAGCCCCAAACCTCCTCTTCTGGGGTCCCCTGCCGACGCTCTAGTCTCCTCCTCTGCTGTGTGTGCCCCCACAGCTAGGAAGGTTCGACCCCCTTAATGACCAGGCCATTTTTTGCGATACAGCACTGCGTTATTTTAACTGAAAATTGCGTTGTCGTGTGACACTGTGCCCAAATAAAATGTATATACTTTTTTTCCCACAAATAATGCTTTCTTTTGGTGGTATTTGATCGCCTCTGCGGGATTTTATTTTTTGCTCTAAAAACAAAAAAAAGAGCGACAATTTTGAAAAAAAAAACCACAATATTGTTTACTTTCTGCTATAAAACATATCCAATAAAAAAAAATGTTAAAAAAAATTTAATTTCTTCATCAATTTAGACCAATATGTATTCTGCAACATTATTTTGGTAAAAAAAATCCCAACAAGTGTATACTGATTGGCTTTCACAACATTTAGAGCGGCTACAAACTATGGGATATTTTTATGGCATTTTTATTTATTTATTTTATTACTAGTAATGGCTGTGATCAGTGATTTTTTAGCAGAACTGCGATATTGCGGCAGACAAATCCGACACCTGACACGTTTGACACTTTTTTCTGAACCAGTGACATTATTACAGTGATCAGTGATAAAAATATGCCCTGTTACTGTACTAATGACACTGGCCGAGAAGGGGTTAACATCAGGGGTGATCAAAGGATTAGGTGTGTCCCTAGGAGGTGCTTGCTAACTGTGTGGGGGATGGACTAACTGGGGGAACACAGAGATCCGTGTTCCTGCTTAGCAGGTACAGAAGATCTCTGTGCCCTCCCCTGACAGAATGGCGATCTGCTTTGTTTACATAGGCAGATCGCCATTCTGCCTCTCTGGAGAACGATTGTGGGTGGCCGACAGACATCACATCCGCCGGACCCACTGATTGGCTCCTCCTCTGTCCAGTGGGCACGCACGCGTGCCCCCAGTATCTATTGCCCAAAATGACGTACAGGTACGTCATTTTGGGCAATAGAGCTGCAGTATTAATGCGGTAGGCGATCTTTAAGTGGTTAAGCAAGAAATGGTTTAGCTTAGGAACCACCTTAACTGACAAAGCGAAGGCTAGAAGCTGATTTGTTGCCATGCACTGCTGCTCCAGATTCTGTCTGCTCTGGTTTTGAAAAAAATCAACCTTTATTGGAGATAAAACAATACATTTTTTAAAATTCCAACTCCTTTATGTCTATTGGTAAACCAGTAGAAGCATTAAATAAAGTGGTTGCAAACTTCTGACATGAAATATGAACAAAGCATATCCCTTGTAATATGGGGCCCGAGATCACCAGCTTGTAAAAGCAAACAATTCTTCATTATTCCCTCCAAAAAGATCAACATTAATGGCTTCCTTCAGCAAAAAACTCAAATAAACAATTCACGTATCTAGCACAAAGGAACCAGATGGCTGACTCACCGCCAATCACTTGGAATATACCTGCCATCCAGGATACATTCCCAGTGTCCTGTATGCCTTCTATAGTGTGTGCTTGTCTTAAACCAGAGCATTGTGTGTCATTTCTGTGTGCTGCCTTATTCCTCTGCTATCTCCATGAGTCAATTCTGACAAGTTTTCCTGACACCCAAAGATAAAAAGGTGACAGGGAAGGGAGCTTCAGCACACAGCCTGTGATTGACAGCCTTAGCTCTGTTCCTGTTTGCATGTGAAGGGAGGGTATGTCCCTTCCCTCCAATCCAACTTCAGCTCCCACCCCCTGCTTTCTGAAATCTCCAACAAGCTATATAAATTCTGCACTTTGAACAGCTTTAGAAAAGAAGACTGCAGATAAATAGGTGAAACTTGTGTAGGAGGATTTGTTTAATTTCTGTTATCACCTGAGGGTTGTCACTTTGCTGCTGGGTATATGTGAGGGTTTACAACTGCTTTGTTTAACTGATCCTCCACTCTGCAACAAATGGCGCTCCCCTACACACCATCAGTGTACTGTCCCTCAGTGACCTCATGTCTAGTGTAGGGTTATAATCCCAGCATGATTCGTGATTACATCAGAGGCATCTGAGGACCATAGGGAAGTGGAGAAGAGACTGCAGGGACTGATCTAGCAGCGCATAGGAGCCTGCAGAAGCAGAGGATCAGGTAAAGTAAAATTGATTTTTCCAGTTCCCCAGACATAAATCAACATTTAAAAAGGATGACTTTTACTTTTTCTAGAGTTCAGCTTTAAATCAAGAAGTTTCTTTTTTAAAGAATACAATTTCCATCCGACGGAATGGGAAAAAAAACAATTCAAGCAGAGTATGCATCTGATATCCGTCACACTTGGAGCATTAGAATAAAGAGAGTTATACAATCATCCAGTATAGTCATTTAATACTAATTACACAGCATAAAATAAAGCTAACATTGGCCTTAATGTGAACTAAATCAGAGAAGCCTATTCACAACCAAATCCATTGAACTCCTGTCAAGCCACCTACCCCAAATCCTTTCAAATGTAACTCCACATCCACCATGTTAAAAAATAAAGCCTTCCAACCTTAACATGTTATTCATATGTTGTACCCACACCTGCACCAAAGGGGGTTTAGTTGATATAGCTGTCTAGTTAGTCTCATCCACCTCCACTTTCCTCAAGATGCTCAGAATACAAACATTAGGCTCTAAAGTCCTATTTCACAGGATGGACAGGGGGAGGTAAAAATAGGCAGTTGATCCCCATTTTTACAGATCCCTCACCAGAATGGAGCTGGGTGCTGGGAAAATGCAATGTCAGCGTGCATGAACAGCAGTTACATAGTCAGTGGCTGTCTTATGCCGTGTACACACGCTTGGACTTTTCAGCAACAAAAGTCCGACGGACTTTCAACGGAGTTACAACGGACTTTCGACGGATTTTCTAACGACCGGACTTGCCTACACACGATCACATCAAAGTCTGACAGATTCGTACGTGATGACGTACGACCGGACTAAAATAAAGAAGTTGATAGCCAGTAGTCAATAGCTGCCCTAGCGTCGGTTTTTGTCTGTCGGACTAGCATACAGACGAGCGGATTTCTGGGTCCTGCAGAGTTACGAAGTAAAGATTTGAAGCATGTTCCAAATCTAAAGTCCGTCAGATTTTCTACTGGAAAAGTCCGCTGCAGGTCCGATGAAGCCCACACACGATCGGATTGTCCACCGGACTCAGTCCGTCGGACCAGTCCAGTGGAAAAGTCCGACTGTGTGTACGCTGCATAAAGGGCCAAGGAGAAGACGCTGGACCCAAAAGAAGAATGCAGGAGTGGAGACAGAGCAGCAAAAGTGAGAATGGACCTGCCAAGGCTAAAGGTGTGCAGACAAAGAGGTTAGTCTGCCATAATATACAAGCATGTTGTGCGCACTTGCACATTAAAGAAACAGCCACCTTCCCCCAATATCACTTTAATATCTTTGTCACTTTAAGCCAGCAGATGCTCTCCCTTTCATTTTTCACTTTCACCTTACCACGTGTTAAAAATATGACTATTATATACAGAGGTCAATAGCTCAAGCTGAATTTTACCAACAAAAGTGAATGAATCAGAACATCATCCCATCACTATCTGTTCCTCTAGGAAGACACAGAAACCCAGTGTCTCAAAGTAGACAACATGTGCTGGGCTCACTCTTTAGAAAACTTGCTCTAGGAATTGTATATCATGCATTAACTGTTTATTTTTCAAATAAATATGTTTATGAACAAAAACAGATTTAAAACTTTAGATTAAAAACAAATAAAGAAAATTAAAAACAGACATAAAACCATGTAAGTTCCCTTGAAGTGAGCTCTATAAAATATAAAGGAAAAGTGGAGGCTGCAGCAATTATAAAGCTTCATTAAAGGGGTAATGCATCCTATGCATTAAGGTAAAAAAAATTCTGTCACTGACCAAACTGACTGGCGAACACAAGAAAGCAGAGAGAGGCTCAATTGGGATCTTAGCAACGTGTTTCAAAACTTCAGTGCTCCTTTCTCAAGTCCTGGCATGCAATTAGCTGAAAGCCCATAGAGAAATCACTGGTATTCCACCATGTTGGATGAGATGTGATTTTTTTTTTCCATAAATATCATATGAGTTGCCATTTGTCTTTTACATAATAAAGCTTTATATCTGCCAGACTTAGTTTGGCGCCCTCTACTGTTACATTATAAAGATTTCTTCAGTCTTTTTTGGAGGTGCTGCAACAAATGTTCAAGGATGTAAAAGGACTCTACCCTGTGGAGTCTATGATGTACATTATACTTCTTCTGTATCCTTCTGTATCCTTGTTTTTATTATTCTGCTTTACCTCAACCCTTTGCGCCATTATCCTAGTTAACCTGCTCCAGAACAGTCTGGACCTCAGACTGGGGCGAAGGTTCATCTTCCAACAGGACAATGCCCAACAGGACAACAGGACAATGACTCTAAGCACACAGCCAAGATAACAATGGAGTGCCTACAGGGCAACTCTGTGAATGAGTGGCTCAACCAGAGCCCGGACTTGAACCCGAATGAACATCTCTGGAGGGATCTAAAACAGCTGTGCACTGACGCACCCCATCCAGCCTGATGGAGCTTGAGAGGTTCTGCAAATAAGAATGGGAGAAACTGCCCAAAAATAGGTGTGCCAAGCTAGTAGGATCATACTCAAAAAGACTTGAGGCTGTAATTGGTGCCAAAGGTGCTTCAACAAAGCATTGAGCAAAGTCTGTGAATACTTATGTACTGTAAATGTGATTTTTTTTCGTGTTTTATTTTTAATACATTTGCAAAGATTTCAGACAAATTTCTTTCACGTTGTCATTATGGGGTATTGTTTGTAGAATTTTGAGGAAAATAATGAAATTAATCCATTTTGGAATAAGGCAGTAACATAACAAAATGTGGAAAAAGTGAAGCACTGTGAATACATTCCAGATGCAGTGTATACTCACCTAGGTGGATGCCCTGCTGCTTCTACAGAACTGAGCGAAGACCAATCAGTTCTCAGTCTTCGCTGCCCCTCCAGCTCTGACTGGAGCGTTGCAGTTTGAAGGGGGTAAGAGCGGCTAGCTCAAGCTCTCAGTGGCGTGCTGAGAGGCTGAGCCAGCTGCCAGTCAGGGGCTTAAACTCTGCACCCCGGTGCACTCCTGGGTTGGCATTCTAAAAGGGCTCACTACCACTGAAACCTGATAATTACATAGAGTATATGTTTTCCCAATCAAAGAGTTCAGAGCTGTCCTGGTGTCATGGATCCACAGTAATTTTTGTTTGTCAGCTTACCTCTCCATATGTTCAGCTTGAAAGACCAGCCACCCTTCACCTGGCTGCTTAAGTAATCTCTCCTCAAAGCATGGCTCCACCCCAGGCCCTATCAGGGAACACTATGTTAACTTGTGCACTGCAAGCCAGCCCTGCTGATCAATATTGTGTCTTTGGCTTTTGTGTGCTCCTTGCTGTGTGTTCTACGCCTGATTCTAGTTACCGATCTTGGCTTGTTCTTGACTGTCCTTGTCTGCTTCATATCACGACCTTGGCATGTTCCTTGACTATCCTTACCTGCTTGTTGCCCCAACCTCTGGCTAACTCCTGACTCTCCCTTTGTCGTCGCAGTCTGCTGCTTCCTCTCTACCTTCCTATACTCTACCGTGAGCGTGAGCTGGGAGGCCTTGGGGGTTGCGACCTGGAGCCAGACTGCAGTTAAATCCATCCCCACCACTAGGGGGCTCTGGTAAATTCCCGCTGGCTCTTAGATTCCGCGCCCTGGGAAATCTCATGCTCTAGCTCCCAGTGTGATCCAGAATACCGTCTCTTCTGAATCACCTAGAGCTCCATCCGCAGCAGTCAGCCCCAGGGTCCACTACCTTGCGGTGCACTCCTGACCCCAACGGGTTGCATCTGTCACCTGGACTCAGATGACCTGACACCTGGGCTCTGAATATGTTTTGTGGGCTTCTTCAGGAGAACATGGAGGATCATTTTTAAAAAGCATACTAATGGAACCTAAAATACCATCAAATGCACCATCTCAACCACATATCCAAGACTGGAACATAACCACAAGGGTATGGGTGGACATAGAGCACCCTGGACACATGCTTAAAAATATGTCATTTAAACAGATTCAGTTAGGAAAGTCATATACTATTCAGTGTTCATGTGTGTAAAGCAGACTGTGAATGAGGCTGCCAATCTCATTGTGGACCACACAATATGTGTACTTCCTTTAATAGCAATATTCCTGAAGTCTAGACTGCAGCAGATAACCCCATAAAACCCCTTCACTGTTTCCTGTGTCAAAAGCATACTCAGTTACAATAGCAGTTTCAAAAAGATTCAGTCCAGGTGTGCCTTCATCTCATTGGCTCAAAATTAATATGGGTTTTGAGTAAGGTTCAGCTCAGAAGGGTGACTTACTGTCACTTTTGCTGAAAGTACTCTCACACTTTATATACATAATGTACAATTGTCATTAAGGAAAGCTGCATCTGCTATCAATTCCTCCTATTAATTCTTGATTGATAAAAAAAAAGGGGTTAAATTACTAAAACTGGAGAGTGCAAAATCTGGTGCAGGTCTGCCAATCAGCTTCCAGGTTTTTTTTTTTGTCAAAGCTTATGTGAACAAGCTGAAGTTAGAAGCTGATTGGATACCATCACAACTGCACCAGATTTTGCACTCTACAGTTTTAGTAAATCAATCCCAATGTGTCAAATATAAAGAGCCTTGTGGGTTTAACTTTGCACTTGGTACAACAGTTTATGGGAGGGATGCATATTTTCTTGATTGATTTTTTGCATATCCAGGGGATGGGACCATTCCCATGACTAGTTGGCTCCATAGCCAATGTCTTAGTTTGGACAGCTTGGAGTGGTAATTTAAGTTTATGCCTGACAGGAATGTATATTTTATTTTCTGAATAAAGATGTATAGGGATGCAGGAAATGTGCTGAAATCTCATTCAGTCTGCTTGATGTTTATCCAAAGACATTCATATGGCAGGTCTCTCGGTTCTATGCGTAGCAAGGTCCCGGGGCCCCAGAGGCGTAATGGTGACCTCCAGAGTCAGGGAGAGCTGACATCCTTCTTTGTAGAGTGGGTTACTAGGCGTAGTGGGTGTAATGCAAGGTAGAATGATTGGGCGCCAGTCACTTTTTGAATGTGAACAAAAGAGATTTATTTTCTCTTAACAAGAACTGGAGGAGAGAGGGTTAGGGCCTGAACACCCTTAGGCAGATGCAATAGCAATTGGCAGACTCCGTGACAGAATAGGCAGACAGCCTTTACAGGTTGAGGGCCTTTAAGCCACCCGCTGAATACCCTGAGCTCTGCCACAGCTAACCCGCTGTACACTCCAAGTGTCACCCATGCTACCTGCTAGGTCCCTGGCTTGGCTCTCAGCTAACCCACTGAATCCTCTTCAAGTGTCACCCACTTTCATCTGTTGGGTCCCTGACTTGAACGCTAAAGCTTTCCTAACTTATTCACCGTCCCCGGCTAGTGAAAAAGGCTGCTCTTGTATTTCTTCAGACTTCACAAACCTGGCCTCTGATAACAGGAGTAGTTGTCCCTTACTGGTAATGGTGTCCCCTTTATCTCTGACCTCTTGTTCTCACTTGCCTCTGGTAACAGGTGTGCTCATCCCATGTGGCAACTGCTTCTCCTTCACCTCTGGCAACACTCGGTTCACCGCCTGGCTGAAACTCTGCAACGATCAGGCTCCCCTTGGGCTGAGCCTCTACACACGTGGTTAGGCCTCAGGCTTAGGTCTAGCCTTCAGCTGCTGCTTTACATACAGCCCACAAGGCCTCAGCCTGGGGCTAAAAGAACACTGAACACCTGACTCATTCCCCTTAAATAGACTCATTCTGCATGCTTAGGCACAAATATGATTGGCTGAAAAATCATGTCTATTCACAACCTGAACTACTGTGGTCTTGTCATTCTAATGCCAAAGGCAGCAGTGCCACCTATTGACAGAAGAGAGAAATGCACCATATTCAGGCTTAGGGCAGAAAGTCAGGGCATACAACTACTAATTAGCCATATTAATTACCACTTAGCATAACTAAATTTGTTAGCAACCCTGCCTAATACCAGGTTGCTACATCCTCCCCCTGCCAAGGGCAACTACATCTCAGAGTTTGCACGAAAAAAACAAAATTACTCTCAAGCCTGTACCACTCAACCAAATGAGGGAAAAATACAATAACAGTAGCCTTATATCCTAACTATCTATCTACTACTGTATATACACCTGTAAAGAACGGAAAGTTTAGCATTGTTATACAAGCTGCGGTCATTGTCTCTCCTTAGCCAAGGAAGACGCGATGGGTGCTGGAACACCTGAAAGAGAAGAAAACAGAGAGCATAGAAACACATCCTATTCCTATAGCAATACAGTGCAATATGTACATAAGTGAAGTTTGTTCACTCTCACCCGAGAGCAACAAAGTGGTGCAAAAATGAACACAGTAATATATCTCAATATACATTTATATACTTTAGCAATGACTATAACGTAAACGTATGTACAGTTGAAAATGGGCCCCACCCCCTCGAGGGTGCCACCCCTTTCCCATAGTAATACTGGGAAAAAAAACTTTTGCTTATCAATCTATATTGAAATATTAGCAAAGATGCAATCAAGTCACACTCAGGTTGGCACTCACGCCACCTAACGGTCAGTATCAGAGAAAAGACCTTGTGTGAATTGAATTCAGTAATCCGAGTTTCAAGGTGAGAACTTGTCCTTTTTGCCACAGCTTATCCTACCTAACTAAACACCCCCAGTGTCCTTGGAGTCCCAAGTCTATCAATCTTCCCACTGGAGGTGCAGCAACACTGCAACAACTTTGCCCAGAAGTTTCCCCTCTTCATAGGGACAACTCCGGGGAAAGGGTGCATGGCTGTATACAAACAGCACTTTAGCCATGCCAACATGCAAGGGACCATAATTCTTGAAGAACTGTCCATCTTCCTGGTCAACAGGGTCCCCTTGAAATTTTAGGATATCTCAGTCTGTCCTTAGCACAGCTGGGGACTGAAAATAATTTTCTTTATTAATGAAGAACAAGACAGGCTGAAGTCTCTCAACTCCAAATCAGCATGTCCCTTTTCAGAGGGAGGCAAACTGGCAATTTCCATGCACCGACCAGCATGACTCTTGTGGGGCACTTCCTGCAACTGCTGGGATTTAGGAACACAGTCCAGCAGAGCAGCACGGGCAGGAATGTCCCCGTATCAACATTTTCCAAGTGTGGAGCAACTTCAGGCAAAGTCAACACAACCCCACTAGCACACTTTGTAATCCACTTTGGTCAAGATGAACTTGTCACAGGCTTCCAATAGCTGAATAGTCTTACTAATAGCAACGAGGATCAAGTAGTTGAAAAGACTTTCCATATGCTCCGATAGTGGTGAGGCAAGGTTGCACATCAACTTGATTAGTTTTCCGATTAATGACACAGTCTGGGTAACTCAGCAACCATAATCCCAGATTAGTGACAATAAGATTCTTGGCCCCTGCTACAGGCCGTAAGCACAGAGCGAACATCGTATGGACGATACAGTTCTTAGCCATTGCCACAGGCTAAAAATAGCTTTTCCTTATTTTCTGAAACTTGCACGACAGACAACATAAGATGTATATGCAGACAACCTCAGGCCTAATGCTGAAAACTTGGATAGTAGAAAGAACTTCCTCCTCTGTAGGCTCACACTGTTGCTCAGCATCACTTTCAGACCACCTCTCAGGCCACAACATAGTATCCAAAAATAGTTCAGAGATCCGATCAGACAGAATATCGGAATCTGATTCAGTGAAATATTCTTTGGCTGGGAGCAAGTTGTGTTTTGAACTAACAGTAGCAGACTTTTCAAACTCAGCTCCCTTAGTGGCCACAGATTTTACAGTCCCCACAGGCACACTGCCCTCACTCGAATCAGGCTTACCAGGTTCAGTTGTTCTCTCTACAATGGTTGAAGGAGCAGCCACTTCAGTAAGCCGAGCGACAGCAGCAGGGTTCTCAGGAGCTTCCTGAGCTGGACACACTTGTCCCAATTCATCTATAGTTCTCGTGGGGGTAGACCAATGCCTGGAGCATAGACTTTCTAGTCCGCCATCAAGACTCTGAACTGTGCCATACTCTCTGCTTGATAACAGTATAGCAACATGTGTACTGGTAATGGCAGTGTACACAGCAGCGTCTCCTTCTCCTCCCCTGCAGAGCGCCCCCCCGCCAAGGAATTGGCCCACATGCTCTCCAGGAACTTCAGCGCCCATCTCCTTCCTCACGCGGCGTGCCAAAACTTTAATGGAGTTTGCCTTAACCCCTGCAGCGCTGGCGACAAAAGACCAGGCTGACACTCTCCCAAGAGCAATGAGACATGTTGGTTCTTCCCCACATAGTTGAAATGGATAATAAAGCTTCTGATATAACGCCTTTGCCCCACGCTGGGTGGTAAATGTAGCAAGGTCCTGGGGCCCCAGAGGCCTAATGGTGACCTCCAGAGTCAGGGAGAGCTGACATTCTCCCTTGTGGAGTGGGTTATTAGGCATAGTGGGTCTAATGCAAGATAGAATGATTGGGCGCCAGTCACTTTTTGAATGCGAACAAAAGAGATTTATTGTCTCTTAACAAGAACTGGAGGAGAGAGGGTTAGGGCCTGAACACCCTTAGGCAAATGCAATAGCAATTGGCAATAGCTGGTTGCAGCACTGTATTTGTAGAACTGCTGTCTCCTATGGCAACTGAACTTGTAGGTTGACTTCAATACAGATCTGTACACATACCAGACTTGGTATCCCCGTTGTGTAGGACCTGGCCCCCATCTCACAGCCTCCCGCTGTAGCTTTTCTTATTGACTTCCCAGTCTTCTCACCAGATCTTCAGTTCCCAGCCGCCTGCTGGAACCCCTGAGCTCTTTCACAGCTAACCCGCTGTACACTCCAACCATCACCTACGCTACCTGCTGGGTCCCTGGCTTGGCTCTCAGCTAACCCGCTTAATACTTTTCAAGTGTCACCCACTCTCACCAGCTTAGTCCCTGACTTGAACGCTGAAGCTTTCCCAACTTGTTCACCATCCTATACTAGTGAAAAAGGCTGCTCTGGTGCTTCTTCAGACTTCACAAACCTGGCCTCTGATAACAGGAGTAGTTGTCCCTTACTGGTGACGGTGTCCCCTTTATCCTGACCTCTGGTTCTCACTTGCCTCTGGTAACAGCTGTGGTCGTCCCATGTGGCAACTGCCTCTCCTTCACCTCTGGCAACACTCGGTTCACCGCCCGAATGAACCTCTGTAACGATCAGGCTCCCTTCGGGCTGAGCTTCTACACATGTGGCTAGGCCTTAGGCTTGGGCTTAACCTTCAGCTGCTGCTTCACATACAGCCCCCAGGCCTCAGCCTGGGGCTAAAAGAACACTGATCACCTGATTGTGGTCTTGTCCTTTCAATGCTAAAGGAAGCAGCGCCACCTATTGACAGAAGAGAGAAATGCACCATATTCAGGGTTAGGGCAGAAAGTCAGTGGATACAACTACTAATTAGCCACCTATCATAACTAAATTTGTGTAGCAACCCTGCCTAATACCAGGGTGCTACATCTGCACAGTTTATTAAATTCAACTTAAAACTGAACCCCAGGCAAGCAGCTAATTACATATACATGGGAGTCCTCTTACCTTTCAAAAGATCTACAGTCCTGTCTCTCCAGAGAGATTTACATATCCCTAACAGACAGCATAGCCAGCCTGGTGACCTGACTATTCTCTTGTGCATTTAAAGTGGGGTTCCACCCAAAAAACAAAACTACCTGTAAAAATTCTAAAAAAAAAAAAAAAAAAAAAACATTTGGATATTTTTTTTTTTCACTTACCTCTAAATGCCTGTTGCTAGGTGGTCCCTCGTAGTCTGCCTGTCCCTTAGCCTGGGTTGGTGACATCCCTTACTCCTCGACACAGGAAGGGCTCTGCTCTGCTCCCTCCCTCCTGTCAATCATCTGGGACCCAATTCAGGTCCCAGGTGATTGAGCGGCCAATCACGGCGCACGGCGCCGCTCGCGCATGCGCAGTGGGTGCCAGGCTGTGGAGCCACAGCCCGGCGCCCACAGTTGAAATGCCGGCGCCGACGAGCGGAGGGGGGAGACGAGCGGGGCTTCGATCCCCCGCATCGCTGGACCCAGGGACAGGTGAGTGTCCAATTAAAAGTCAGCAGCTGCAGTATTTGTAGCTGCTGACTTTTAATTTTTTTTTTTTGGACGGCCCCCCTGGGTGGAACTCCTCTTTAAGCAGCAGTACTAGGTCACCTCCCTGCCCCTAGCCTGTGAGTGGAGAGTGAAGGAGCAGGAACAGTCTGATTGGCCCCAAGTAACTGCCTTCCCTCTAGCGAGCTCCTGTACAGCAGAATAAACAAAGTCAAACTCAGATATTGATTATAGTTGTGTTTAAAATACTTTTAAGGATTCTTTCTATAAATACATAACTGTGTCTAATGGTGTTTTTTTACATACCGTACAGTATGTCTGAAGAACAGCTGTAAAGCTATAATAATATTGCTTCTATCTAATAAAGTAATCAAAAAAGTTAAAGTGGTTCTACAGCCTAAACATTTTTTACCTTAATGCATTCCTTGCATTAAGGTAAAAAATGTTTATGTATCAATTTTTGCCCCTCATCTCCCTTATACTTTCATGAGTCGTCATTCGATCCAGCCCTGTATGCATCTGCACCTCTTCTCTCCCCTCGCTTCCGTGTTTCACTGGCTTTGCTGGGACACCGGGAGCCATTGGCTCTCAGTGCTGTCAATCAAAGCCAGTGACGAGGGGGGTGGGGCAGTGTCAATGGACACAGCAGTGGGGCTCGCGAGTGCTCACATGGGAAGCATTTTCTCGTGGGGGCAATGGACAGACAGGGGGGGCCAGGAGCACCGGCGGGGGACCCAAGAAGAGGAGGTTCGGGGGCGCTCTGTGTCATTGTAAGTGTAGACATGTTTTTTTTTTTTTGCTTTTTTTTATATTCCTTTTCTTTACAATCGCTTTGATGTCAAAATAATAAACAGAATAACAGCACAAGAACTACAGTACATTTTAGCAAGTCTAATGACATTTTTTAAATTTTCTTCAGTCTTATGGAACTCTCAAAAGTGTGAAATCTATTTTATTTGTTATATCAAGGTGTTTTTCTCACAAATTATGGTAATATTGCTAATTGCTTCAAGTACACAACTCCCTGGTTTTTCAATTTTTTTTCCAGAACAGCTAAAAAATAAAAAACCTTTGACAACATATAAAAAAAAAAACAATGCGCACCACAAGTATCTACTAGAAAAGACATTAATTGCATCTGTCTACATAGTTTAGAATAGCCTGTTCTCTCTTAGGAAGTAGGGTAATCTATATGACATCTCAGGAGGAAAAGTAGGAGCCTGAAGGCAGACTCCCCACAGTTGAGGGATGCAGGCATCATTTAGGTGAGTACTGAAGGACATAATGCTGGCATCTCTATGAACAACCACAAATCAACTGCTGGCTAGTAATCAATGTTGTTCTGCTTTGTAATGCAGGTAAGCACTAATTAAATAATCATAATTACCTAAGATGTCAACCCAGAGTTTATTAGACAGTCCACCAACCTTTGCCATACAATAGTGCAATGCTGTAATGCTTTTCTATAATGTTTTGCTAACCTCAATATGTCTATACATAACATTGAAATTGCTTTCCAGATATTAGGAATAAATACATTTTACATCACTGCTCATCAAGAGATAAGGGTATTTGTATACAAAATCACATCACGTATGTATTACTGTTACATGAAAGACAGAAATATAAGAAAGAAGTCTACTACTTATTGCCATGAATATTTACCAATGTTTTGACACCAGTCAAATGTTCTTTAACTACATCTGGCTAATCTATAGAGATTACCAGCTACTGAAACATGTCTTTGCGAAAGCAGATCAAAGTCCTATTTTACATTAGTAATCAGATTTTTTCCAGGATAAAAGTATTTAGAACTTCTTGTCTTACATACTATGTTTACTTTGTGTCTATATCAGGAATCTGACAACAAATGCTCATGTGATCTCACATTAAAGCGGAGTTCCACCCACTTTTGAGAGATGGTCTTAAACAAAAGACCACCTCTCCACCCCTCGTTTGGATATTAAAATTTTAATTTATTTTTTCTTTTAGTACCTTTTTTTGGAAGTACAAGTGTACTTCTGATTTAGCCAGGCCGGGGCCCAGGACGTCACGTCCTCTTCTTCGGCGAGCACCCCCGTTGTCTTCTGGGACCTGTGTGTGTCCCAGAAGACAAGCTGGCCATTCACAAAGCGCCGTGGGACTCGCGCATGCGCAGTCGGAAACCGTCAGCGAAGCCGCAAGGCTCCACTGCCGGTCTCCCTTAGTTGAAACGGTGGCACCTGCACCCGATCCGATGGACAGATCTCCCTGGACAGGTAAATGTCCTTATTAAAAGTCAGCAGCTACAGTGTTTTTAGCTGTTGAGTTTTTAAAAAAAAAATTTGCGTCTGGAACACCGCTTTAAAGAGATGTGAAAAATTAAATAAGCAAGTAGGGAATTATATGTTACTATTATAATAACTGACATGTAAAGTAAAGTACAGTATAGTGTTTTTGTAGAATTGTTATAATCAGGACTAAATAAATAGAACAAGCAATAGGAGTGGAATTTTTGTTAAGGTGCTTATATTATAACCAAGCAAAAATACAAATTAAAATTGTACACATTTTATTACAAATAATGCATACATACAAAATATTTAGTCCTACATGCCACTGATTGCCCAATAATCACCTAAAGGCATATGGGATAAATATGGGGCGCTAAAATATTGTGTGACCAAAAATCTGTGTTAGCACAATAGTGGTGGGACCCTCCTATTGTGTTAGTGTAACACGTGACAAATAAGTAGTGCTATCAATCTAAAAATAACAAGTAAAAAAATTGTTTTTATCTGTGACATGCAAGTGAAACACTATGTGAAATCACTGCACTCCATGCTGTGACATATCAAAACATCACATAACAGTCCATATATATCAGATCCATCCAAGAGGAACTGCTTGTGATCACATCTAGTGTAATATCAGCTGCATACATTCAAGTGTCTTCGTGTGTCTTCCACCTCACCCCTGTGTTCAGTGAATCACACCCTCCAGAAATGCACTCACCGAATTACAATGCCTGCACTTTCATGCCAGGCAAAAAACGCTTGTTTTACCACACTCAGGGGTAAATGGAATAATCGGTGTCCAGGAGGATAGTTGTTACATAGATCCACATGAAAGAAAATAAAGTGCTCCAATAGTGTAAACCAGCAAATAACATTTATTAAAACCACTGCAATCTTCAACTGATGCACTCACATTATACCAAAGATAAAACAGCAGAAATCATGTGTGGATCACATCAATCTTCAAGCAATCTTCAAACAAGTGTAAATAAAACAACAAAACCACTGTTGGTCACGGCGGACCCGAGGTGTGCTTTCTCTGGGCTGCAGTCTCACTGCAATCTCACCCCTCCCTTCGGCTATCCTCCGCTCCTCCGTGCACTCAAACTTCCTGACTCCTGTGTAGTTAACCGCGCTGTGTGTCACGTCTCACAGCCACGCCCCCGACATGTTTCGTCATAGGTAGACTTAATCATGGGATTGGCTGCGTAAGCTGTCATTCACCCTTTATATTTGCTCTTAATTGACGCCCATTCGGCCGCGCATTGCGCATGCGCACACCTCGCGTCCCCGTTCTGCTGATACTACATGGAATATCTCATTAAACACCCTAAGAGGCGGAATCGAGCACATATAAAATCTTTTAAAACATTATATATAAATCACATTATTTTATTTGTTATACATGTCACTCCCAGGTGTTATTTTAAACATTAGATCAATTATGGTAAACTGGATAAAGGAATCCTATATAGATTTCCCCGCTGGTCAATAGTGGTAACTGCACGCCTCATCCCATCCAGCCTTATTATATGCTGGCTGATGTTCAAACAGCAAGCAACCACCTAGTGTCCAGTGTCCATATTGCAGAATGTTCAACTTACATAAAAGTATTCATGGTGAGAACCTCTCTTAATTTAATGTATCATTCCTTTCGGATATATATTTAAAATTAAAACCAAATAAGATATATGTTGTATATTAAAAATTAATCCAATATAAAACCTAAGCACTCATAGTAAGAGACTATCTTATTTTAATATATCAATCCTTTCAGGAGTATATCTAAAATTAAAATTAAACCCCATACCGATATGTATTGTATATTGAAAATTAATCTAATAAATAACCTAAGCACTCTATATGACTGACAATCTATACATACTACATGAAGATTATCCAAAATATATTAAAAAAGTTTAATATTTTATTTTCTATTGTTTATATAGATGGAGTGAACAGGGCCGGGGACTGATGAAAATATAGATTCACCAACTCCCCCTCACTCTCACCCAAATGGGGGTATCATGTCAATATTTATTCATGAAAATAATACCTCCTATATTGGAACCCTAAAAAGATAGCTAAACAGGACTAAAAAGGAGACTAAAAAAAGGGACTACAAAAGAGAGACACAAATCTAAAACTGAAATAGCCTCATATTAAAAATCATTGATGAAACAGTTTAGATCCAGTTCTATGTTTAATCCCTTAGGGGCCAAACTCTTCAGAAGATATATCCATCTGGTTTCCCTTCGGGATAGGTCCCTAACTCTGTTAGACCCCCTCCAAGAGGGGTGGACTACATCTATCCCACAAAACTGTAATAGGGAGGGATCCTTTTGATGTTTTTCTTTAAAATGTAGGGAGACACTGTGGAACCTGTACCCATTTTTTATGTTAGTCATATGCTCTGAGATCCTGATCCTCAAGAGTCTCTTGGTTCTCCCTACATATAATAAGCCGCACGGACACCACATTAAATACACGACATGTGTGGAGTTGCATGTGCTGAATTCCCTGATTTCAAAGGATTCCCCTTCCCTATTAGTTATACTCGTAACTCCTCTGTGGTTCACTCTTGTTGTCCGGCAGCAAACACACCTCCTGCAACAGTAGAAACCTTTAAAGTCAAAACCGAACACATTCTGCCTTGGTGGGTCCAATATTTTCTTCACTACATGGTCTCCGAAGTTTGGCGCCCTCCTATATATAAACCTCGGTTGATTCGGCAGTACCTCACCTAAGTGCCTGTCCTTACACAGAATGTGCCAGTGTTTTTTAATAAAATAATGCATACAATTCACATAAAAACTCGGTAAAGTTCATAGTAAACATCCTCTGCACAAACTGTAGTGATGTTGACAAAATCTTCTACATGTTTTGCCATCATGGCTCCTTCAAGAAGTAAATGTGTGTAGGATACTAAAGGAAATACAAAAACATTCATACAGTGCCTTGAAAAAGTATTCATACCCTTGACATTTTTCACATTTTGTCATGTTACAACCAGAAACATAAATGTATTTTATTGGGATTTTATGTGATAGACCAAAACAAAGTGGCTCAAGCTCTGTCAGCTTGGATGGAGAGCATTTGTGAACAGCAATTTTCAAGTCTTGCCACAGATTCTCAACTGAATTTAGATCTGGACTTTGAGTGGGCCATTCTAACATATAAATATGCTTTGATCTAAACCATTTCATTGTAACTCTGGCTGTATGTTTAGGGTCGTTGTCCTGCTGGAAGGTGAATCTCCACCCCAGTCTCAAGTCTTTTGCATACTCTAACAGGTTTTTTTCTAAGATTGCCCTCTATTTGGCTCCATCCATCTTCCCATCAACTTTGACCAGCTTCCCTGTCCTTGCTGAAGAAAAGCATCCCCACAACATGATGTTGCCACCACCATGTTTAATGGTGGACGTGGTGTGTTCAGGGTGATGTGCAGTGTTAGTTTTCCGCCACACATAGCGTTTTGCTTTTAGGCCAAAAAGTTAAATTTTGGTCTAATCAAAGCATCTTCTTCCACATTTTTGCTGTGTCCCCCACATGACTTCTCACAAACTGCAACCGGGACTTCTTATGGCTTTCTTTCAACAATTGCTTTCTTCTTGCCACTCTTCCATAAAGGCCAGATTTGTGGAGTGCACGTCTAATAGTTGTCCTGTGGACAGATTCTTCCACCCAAGCTGTGAATCTCTGCAGCTCCTCCAGAGTTACCATGGGCCTCTTGACTGCTTCTCTGATTAATGCTCTCCTTGCCCAGGCTGTCAGGTGGATGACCATGTCTTGGTAGGTTTGCAGTTGTGCCATACTATTTCCATTTTCAGATGATGGATTGAACAGTGCTCTGTGAGATGTTCAAAGCTTGGGATATTTTTTTATAACCCAACCCTGCTTTAAACTTCTCCACAACTTTATCCCTGACCTGTCTGGTGTGTTCCTTGGCCTTCATGATGCAGTTTGTTCACTGAGGTCCTCTAAGGGCTTCACAGAACGGCTGTATTTATACTGAGATTAAATTACACACAGTTGGGCTCTATTTACTAATTAGGTGACTTCTGAAGGCAATTGGTTCCACTAGATTTTAGTTAGGGGTATCAGAGTAAAGGGGGCTGAATACAAATGCACGCCACACTTTTCAGATATTTATTTGTTAAACATTTTTAAAATCATTTTATCATTTTCCTTCCACTTCACAATTATGTGCCACTTTGATTTGGTCTATCACATAAAATCCCAATAAAATACATTTATGCTTTTGGTTGTAACATGACAAAATGTGGAAAATTTCAAGGGGTATGAATACTTTTTCAAGGCACTGTATACGATATCAACAGACAACTATAATACTTTAAAGCAACATATATGCAAGTGCTTACAAGAGATCAAAGCACCCAGCCAAGCCCATTTTGACCCCACACACCTCGGATTCAGACCACAAGGAGCATCCCCAGGATGGAACAAAAGGGGATCCACTCCCACGGGCTGTGGAGGATTCTTCCCTTTTGTTCCATCTGGTGATGCTCCTTGTGGTCTGAGTTCGAGGTGTGTGGGGTCAGGGTGGGCTTGGGTGGGTGCGTTGTTCTCTTGTCCCCACATGCATATATGTTGCTTTAAGGTATTATTTTTGTCTGTTGAGAACCTATTTGAATGTTTTTGTATTTTCATTAGTATCCTACACACATATTTATTTCCTGAAAAAGCCATGATGGTGAAACATGTAGAAGAAGTTGTGCAAAGGATTTGTCAACATCACTACAGTGCGTACAGTGGATGTTTACTATGAACTTTACCAAGTTTTTATGCATTATTTGTAATAGAATTTGTAAAAATTTTACCTAGTATTTTGCTTGGTTAAAATAAAAAAAAAATCCCACTTTTATTGTTTGTACTATTTCTATATGTATTACAAGGGATGTGGTGCAATTGACATACACTTTTCACCCACAACTAGACTTTTTTTTTACTAAATAAGTACAATTAAAACAGTTTTTTTTTCCATTTCTTAGCCCGATGAATATTACATATATATATATATATATATATATATATATATATATATATATATATATATATATATATATATATATATATATATATATATATATATAAAATGTACAAAATTTTATAATGTTATATATATATAAAATTTTGTGTTTTAGGCCAGCAGCTTGACCCCCGAATCTCCTTTTCACGTTCCATATTTTTCTGTAAAGCTGTCTATACACCCATTTCTTTTGCCCAGCTTCTAGGCTGAACAAAATAAATGTAACTAATTTCTTCATCCACACTAAACAGTGCAGATGGATGAATCTCCCACGATGGTTAATGTGAGAATGATACCAAAGGATTTTGGATTGAGTGCTGCCAATGGGACATCAGGAACTGGCCAAAATTTGCACATTGTATGACCAGCCAAAAGCTTGAAAAGACCCCACCGTTTACAAAATTCAATGAGTCATCATAGCAAAGACAGCTCAGTATTAGGTTTTAGCCAAAAAGATGAAATCTCTTTAGCAAACTCTCCCTGCAGCACTTGGTTTCCCTTCACTATCTTCTTCAAATCAGATTTCAGAGGGCTCAATTCTAAACCCTTCAATCTCACAATGTCTTTTCCGAAGTATGACCTGTGAGTCACTAAGAAAGACTGAATTTCAACTTAAATAGAAGCATACTTTTTCATAGTTTAACCTGGCTTTAAACAGTGCAATATTGAACATATCACTTATAAGAGCAAACTGAAATGTTTCTTATTGGCAAACTAGACAATCCTTTCCCGTTTTCAATGTAAACCATACACCTACCGCTTTTATCTGTTGGGAGACTCACCCAACTACAGTAGCAGGTTCTGGTTCGGTCAAGGATGGCAGATATCTGAATACCTGTATTTTTTTTAGGGAGGCACCTTACCCATTGATGGCCAGCTTTAAAGACCATTTACACTACAGCATTGTGGCAATGTGTGTATTACCACAACACACATTGCTACGTTGTGCTGTCATTTATTTTAAACACTACCCCAACACACCTCCACAATATCCCTGTATTGCAGCATGCCACAATGCACACTATGCACAATGCACACAAATTGTACTTGTCTGTTTTTTGGGCATTGTGGTATATTGGGAACCCATTTAAATGAAGGAGGCACATTATTGCAATGCAACAGAATGTGAATGCATAAATGGGGGTCCTTAGTTGTACCATCAAAAAGCAAGGTCATTGTAAACAATAATGGAAAAAAATACTGTAATAAGCTAAGTTAAAAATAAGACTGTAGAAAAGCTATTTATTATGTAAAACAAGTATTTGTACTTTTTCATCCATGGATGCAACAGATGAAATGTCTTAGCCCTAGCCAAGGCTACATTCATTCATCTTCCAGATAAAAAAATAAATAGGTTATTCTAAGGCAGTAACCAATAATTTTCTCTCTGAAAACAGCAATATATTTATATAGATATTTTAAAGCAGAACTAAATTGCATTGTGTGCAAGCTTTTGACATAATGTGCAAGTATGCACAGCATACTTGCACATAATGGGACACTTACCTCTTGGATGGTGCCATCATCTGCCTTGCTGCTTCTTTGGGGTCCTGCAATGGTCTTCTTGACTGGATGGCCACCAATCATGTAACTTCTTGTAACTCCATCAAATGTGGAGAATAAGTACTATGCATTCCAAGAGAAGAATTGCTAGGGGAGTGGAAAATGTGTTTGACAAAGGCACGGCTAGCAATATTTCTAAGTTGGACTTTAGTTCTGCTTTAGGCAATTCTAAAAAAGAGAGGCAAGAAGGTTGGTTCAAGTGAGTAATGCCGCGTACACATGGTCGGACTTTTCGTCTACAAAAGTCCACGGACGCCGACGGACAAAATACGGCTGACAATCCGATCGTGTGTGGGCTTCCCTGGACTTTCAGCGGACTTTTCCAGCCGCAAATCTGACGGACTTTAGATTTGAAATATGCTTTAAATCTTTTTTTTTAACAATCCTTTCCTGTTTTCAATGTAAACCATACACCTACCGCTTTTATCTGTTGGGAGACTCACCCAACTACAGTAGCAGGTTCTGGTTCGGTCAAGGATGGCAGATATCTCAATACCTGTATTTTTTTTAGGGAGGCACCTTACCCATTGATGGCCAGCTTTAAAGACCATTTACACTACAGCATTGTGGCAATGTGTGTATTACCACAACACACATTGCTACGTTGTGCTGTCATTTATTTTAAACACTACCCCAACACACCTCCACAATATCCCTGCATTGCAGCACGCCACAATGCACACTATGCACAATGCACACAAATTGTACTTGTCTGTTTTTTGGGCATTGTGGTATATTGGGAACCTATTTAAATGAAGGAGGCACATTATTGCAATGCAACAGAATGTGAATGCATAAATGGGTCCTTAGTTGTACCATCAAAAAGCAAGGTCATTGTAAACAATAATGGAAAAAAATACTGTAAAAAGCTAAGTTAAAAATTAGACTGTAGAAAAGCTATTTATTATGTAAAACAAGTATTTGTACTTTTTCATCCATGGATGCAACAGATGAAATGTCTTAGCCCTAGCCAAGGCTACATTCATTCATCTTCCAGATAAAAAAATAAATAGGTTATTCTAAGGCAGTAACCAATAATTTTCTCTCTGAAAACAGCAATATATTTATATAGATATTTTAAAGCAGAACTAAATTGTATTGTGTGCAAGCTTTTGACATAATGTGCAAGTATGCACAGCATAATGGGACACTTACCTCTTGGATGGTGCCATCATCTGCCTTGCTGCTTCTTTGGGGTCCTGCAATGGTCTTCTTGACTGGATGGCTACTAATCATGTAACTTCTTGTAACTCCATCAAATGTGGAGAATAAGTACTATGCATTCCAAGAGAAGAATTGCTAGGGGAGTGGAAAATGTGTTTGACAAAGGCACGGCTAGCAATATTTCTAAGTTGGACTTTAGTTCTGCTTTAGGCAATTCTAAAAAAGAGAGGCAAGAAGGTTGGTTCAAGTGAGTAATGCCGCGTACACACGGTCGGACTTTTCGTCTACAAAAGTCCACGGACGCCGACGGACAAAATACGGCTGACAATCCGATCGTGGGGCTTCCCTGGACTTTCAGCGGACTTTTCCAGCCGCAAATCTGACGGACCTTAGATTTGAAACATGCTTCAAATCTTTTTTTTTAACAACAAGGTTGGTCTTTATTGAAAAAGAAATGGTATACAATATAGAGTAGATCAGAACAGTGAATGGCCACAGGATAATAAACACATGGCTTACAGAAAGAAACAATTACATACAGTGCATATCATAAGCAACTTGACTGGTTCGTATCAGTGATGATAAGAAAAACAAAAAATGGGGGGGGGGGAGGGGGGGGATGAGAAGGAGGAAAACCGGAGGGGGGGAGAGGATCAGGGGATCCATTAGGAAACGAGGGGGGGGGGGGAGAGAGGGGAGACCAGCAATAACACCAAACTACGTGTAGCAGGGAAATGTTAACACCTATGTAATCAAGACCTCAACCAGGGTCCGTCCAAGGACGCCACACTCTCATAAACTTTTGAGGGCATCCTCTATTTATATAGGTCAATTTGTACAAAGGTAGGACAGCATTAACTGAGTTTTCCCACGCCTTTACCGTAGGAGAGCTATGAGAATTCCATTTCAATACAATCCCCTTCTTGGCATAAAATAGTAGCAATGATATCAGCAACTTGGTATATCTAGGTCTCTGGTCATCATCATGTTTGCCTAACAGAGCCAATTCTGGGGTCAATGGGAGCTCGAGTTGTAGACGAGCATTGATACCTTCCATTATTGCGGACCAGTAGAACGATAACCTGGGACAGGACCAGAACATATATATGTATGAGCTATCCGGAGATCTACATCTGGGGCACTCCAGGGACCTTTCAGGGTTTCCTCAAAACTTTCCTCATAAGACTCCCTATCCAAGGTAGGGATATCCGCCCCCCCATCTAGACCAAAGTACCTCCATCTTGGGAGAATCTTTCTTAATGAGAGTGAAGTACAGCACAGACAAAGGCTTGGATAGGGTCTCCTGGGCCAACAAGTCCTCAACCACATCAGATGTGAGATCTGGCGGGGCCGGGAACTGTGCACGGAAGGCATGTCTCAACTGGTGGTACCGGAACAGCATCCATTGAGGAAGGCCATACAGCCTACCCAATTCTGAGAAGGATTGGATAGAACCCGCTACTACAATATCTTTTAGCAATTTGATATTATACCGGGCCCAAATCTGTGAGTCAGGGATTGTCCGGAAGTGTGGGCGGGAAGGATTTCCCCACAAGGGACAAAAGGGCGACCACCTACCCGGAGAAACAAACCTCCTCCTAGCCAGGCCCCACACCGCCAGAGTAGTCTTGGTAGGGATCGGCAAGGAGGGGTATGCTGAGGCTCCACGATAGATCAGATTGCCTAATTCCTTGAGAGAACCTACAACAGTCGTAGGTAATCCCACTCTACGGAGTCAAAAGCCTTCTCCGCGTCCAGAGAGGCTATGACTCTTGTACCTACATTTTGATGGGGAGTGGCCAAATTAAGAAATACACGACGGATATTGATATCTGTGCCCTTACCCGGCATGAACCCAGTTTGATCTACATGAACAAGGTCCTCCACCCTACTGAGCCTACGTGCTAGAATTTTCGCCAACAACTTGGCATCAGCGTTGATCAGGGAAATAGGCCGGTAGGAGGCACATTCTTCCGGGTCCTTACCAGGCTTGGGCACCAATACCACTATCGCCTCAGACCATGACTCTGGAAGAGAGTCCAGGTCAAGGGACTGGTGTAGTAATGAGGTGAACTTAGGGGCCAAAAATTCTTGGTAAGTAGAATAGAATTCGATAGGAATACCATCCGGCCCTGGTGATTTACCTGCCTGCATACATCCCAATGCTTCCTGCACTTCTTCAAGTGAGATATCTCTATCCAAGTCCTCATTTTTTGCTGTTTCCAGAGAAGGGAGTGGGATCAGGTTAAGATATTCAATGAGTTCAGAGGTGAGGAAAGTTGCCCTAGAAGAGTATAGTGTTTGGTAAAATGTCAGAAATCTAGAATTTATATCCGCTGAATCGGTCAAGATGCCACCATCCAGATCCCTTACTCTGCCAATGTGGGTCACGGCGTGTTGTCCCTTAGCCAGCCATGCCAATAGCCTCCCGTTTTTGTCCCCAAATTCAAACACCCGCTGGGCACTATCCATCATAGCCTTTTTAGTGAGTTCAACCCTGAGTAGGGACAGTTCCCTCAGGGTATCCTGCCAGGGGACATAGGTTCCCTGATTAGGAGCTCTTACATAGTCAGCCTCCCTTAACCGTGCCTGCTCCTCCAGATGCCTCAGAGACTGCACAGACCACCGCTCTTGGCAGCAATACGTGCCATCCCCTAAGCCACGACTTGAGGTTGTCCCAAACCACTAAAGGTCCAGCTGAGCCTGCATTTCCATTCCAAAAATTACATAGTTTCTCCGGCATCTCCTCCTGTATATCTGGGTCCATAATGCAATATTTGGACAGCCTCCAAGTTCTGACACCCACCTCCTCAGAGAGCCTAAATGTAACAGACACCGGAGCATGATCCAAAATTCCACGCGAGAGGATCGCCGTAGAGATCAATCTACGCAGTAAGGCCTCTGAGGCAAAAATCAGGTCAATGCGGGACAATGTCCGGTATGTGGTGGATAGGCATGTGTATTCCCTGTCACAGGGGTGAAAATGACACCAAACGTCTGTCATGTGAAATGTGGAAGCCCAGCAGGATAACCCTAGCTGCGGAGGACCAGAAGCATGGAGTCTGTCCATAGTTGGAGAGGGAGCCATATTAAAATCTCCAATAAAAAGTACATTTTCAATATTATAAAGTGTAACCTGCTGCATCAGCACATGAAGCACATCTATATCGGCGGGGGGGGGCAGGTACAGACCCACAATCACCACCGGAACTTCTGAAAGCAGGGCGTGAAGAAGTACATACCTACCCCCCGAGTCGATTTTAACATCCATGAGTTGAAAAGGCAGGGATCTGTACACTAATACAGTAACACCTCTAGCGTAGTTAGAGTAGGGTGCGTGGTAGTGAGCACCCACCCAGGCTCGTTTTAAACTCAGAATACGGGAACCCATCAGATGCGTCTCCAGAAGAACACACACCTGGGGGCGGAACTTCTTCAAATAATTGAGTACCAGCGAGCGCTTTATAGCGGAGTTAAGCCCCCGCACGTTCCACGCCACCACTAAACATGTAGCCATAAGGAGAGGCATGGAAATGTCTGCAACAGGCCTGCGAACAGAGGCAACACGAGCCAGAGCAGCCAAAAAGTACCGCCCGCACCCGCGGCCCTCCCAAATAAGCACAGCAATAAGGGCCGATTACACATTTCACCTTCTTTAACAACAAAAGACCAACACCGAATACATAATTGAAGTAAAACCATAACACCCAACAAAGGCAAGTGAGTGCCAACTTCCCCCTCCCCCCACCCCGTGCGCCTCAGAACAGTGAAGCACACCTAAATCCCAGAAAACCCATAGTCCAGGGATTATAGCCAACAAAATGGGGTTGTGCTACTGGCAACAGTTGTTATTCCATTACCATTAGTAGGGAGTCTAGACGTGAGTATTCACAGGGAGACAGAAGAAATAGGGAGTCCGCGCTAATGGGTGTAATTAGAAGCCTAGGTGGGAAGTATATTCCTAAATTGATAGACTGCTGCCCTCACATACGCTGACTCCACAGGGGGTGGAATGAGCGAAGTGAAAAAAGTGTGTGAGTGTGGCGCTGTCCCAAAGTTGTAAAAGAAATGTCTGCATATATACAATTATATCCAAAGTGTCACGTGTGTATTCCCTTAAGTGAAATATGTATGGCTGTTATTACCACTCCTGTGGGTTAAAGTGACTGGTGATTTAAACATAAGAAGCATAATGAGTGCAATAAATTGCATCCAAGGTGTCTAGTGCTATATTCCCTCAAAAAAGGAAAAAACAGTATTAACCACTGCTAAGAGCATGAAGTGGTCTATGTCTAAACACTAGAAAACACAAAGTTGCAATAAATACATCACACGTGACATGCAAAAAATTCTAAAGTGTCTAGTGCTAAATAAATAAATATTAAAATATTGCTCTACAAACGTTGCAAATAACAAAGTGACAAGTGCCCTATAAAGAGGTCACTCTGAAAAGTACTAAACACACGTGCCATGCAAATGGTTCTATGATAATAAACAGTTCATATGGGTATGTGCCCGGTGCACTATAAGTGAAAAAAGGCGTCCGTTGTGGGATTCCTCAAAGCACACAACAGGTGTTAATACAGTGCTGGTGTCTCGCGTTGTGATTGTGCAGAGACTCACCAGCTGTATATCCCCTGCAGGGGTAACGAGTATTCACAGTATGTGCCACTGTGCAGCAGTACTTGGCAAGACCAGGACCAGGATGATATCATAAGGACATAAGAAGAAAGGATTCCATAGTGTGAAACCGTTTAAAACCACTATTTATTAGGTCAGATAAAAAGGGTACTCACATTGTAATGGAAAAAATGAGCGGTGTACAATGCTTACAAAGATGTTCCTAAGCGTCAGCTTTGCAGGGAGATATCAGCAAGGCGTTCAGTCAAAGGCCACGCCCTACGTACGTTTCGTCACACGGACTTCTACAGGAGCGTGGTCCCTGCATCGTCTCCCCTATCCTTATATGCTGTGCGGTCCGTAGTGCACCTGTGTTCCAGCGGCCATATTTGGTGTGTGTTTGTGTTCCAGCAGCCATGTTTTTGTGTGTCGGCGGCCATTTTCCCTAGGGCAGTGAAGACCGAAGCCCGCAGCCCCATGCCAGCGGCCATGTTTTTGTGTGTCGGTGGCCATTTTCCCTGGGACAATGCAGACCGAAGCCCGCAGCCCCAATGAAGTGATTAAATCCCCGTGGAACGGCCTGATACAGCGCTGATTTCCTGGTGACACCTTACTAATATATGGGTCCATTGCATGTGTGTCACAGTAGTAACTATTACGTTATTTATGCACAATTCTACCGCACAGAATATAGGTGTATAGTAAATGGTTTGCCCTTACATGGGAAACCTAGACAATAGTGATATAGACAACAGTAGTATACTAAACCATATTAAAAATATTAAAATTGTGGTTCTACAAAATGTATGACATGACATATATCCTAGCAATACGATATACAAACAGGCAAATTGTTATATTTAAAATGTTAAAAAATGCTAAAAATATTAAAAATATTTTATTATGAAGATATATGTAAAAATAAATAAAAAAATATGTTTAAAATTATGTAAAAAAGCGAGGCAAGAAAATCATGTACCAGTTATATCAGACAGGTAATAGGTGTATGTTAGAATACTAAAAGTATTTTGAATAACTTGTTAGCCAATAAGGGGAGCATTATCATCAAAGAGAGGAGCATTATCATTAAAAAAGATAAGGAGCGTTTATCATCAGAAAAGGGGGGTTTCTTATAAAAGGCGCTCAGTAATTGGTAAGAAAGCAATTGAGATCCACATCTATGTTCATTCCAGACGGTTGAAGTGTGTCCAGCTGGAAGATCCATCTGGTCTCATTTTGTGACACCTTTGTTTTCTTGTTGTCGAGAGCCTGATAACCTTCAAAAAAATGGTGGAACAAGACATCAGGAAGATGAACCCAAGAAAAACTAAATCGAGAGTTTGGAAAACTATCAAAGAAATAGAAAAGAAAAAGAATATCGTTATACGGCCAGCAGACAAAGGGGGAGGCCTAGTTATACTAAATAAACAGGATTACGAGCTAGAGATGGGAAAACTACTCAACATTCCAAACACATATAAGAAATTGAAGGGTAACCCAAAGGTGGAATATCACAAGAAATTAAAAGCCTATATACATAAAGGGGAGAAAAAAGGAATTTTAAACAAAAAAGAAGCCAGATACCTGATCCCAGAGGCAGCAAAAACTCCCGTGATCTACTATGTCCCAAAAATCCACAAGAGCCAAACCAACCCGCCAGGACGACCTATAATAAGTGGCATCGATGGCCTGTTTTCAAGACTAGGGGCCTATCTGGACGGATATTTACAGCCATTGGTCATTAGGGGTAAATCATACCTAAGAGACAGCAAACAGTTGATTACTGAGCTTAAAAATCTAAACGTCAAAGAAGAAGATATACTCGTAACAATCGATATCAACTCATTATACACCAATATTGTACAAACAGATGGCATCAATGGAGCAGAATGGGCCCTATACCAACAGACAGACCTCAAAGAAGAACAAATCAAATACTTACTAGAAGGACTTAAATTAGCAATGAGCCACAACTATTTTTGGCACAAGGGAGACTACTACACTCAAGTGAAAGGGGTAGCCATGGGGGCTAAATACGCCCCGAGCGTAGCTAATCTATTACTCAATAAGTGGGAAGAAGAACAAATTTACAGTACCAACAGAAGTCATCTGAAATTTTATTGACAATATATAGATGACATTGTAATTATCTGGGGTGGCACTGAGGAAGAGTTACAAATGTTTTTTGACAAATTGAACCATAACATTTATGGTTTATCATTTTCTGGGAACTGGAGCAGGCGTAACATTAACTACCTCGACCTCCAGATATTTAAAGAAGATGGACACCTTAGCACAAAGACGCACTTTAAAGATACAGACAGAAATGGCTACATCCCCACTAGTAGTTGCCATCACCCAAAGTGGATTGGAAACATCCCTAAGGGACAGTTCATGCAGATACGTAGAAATTGTAGTAACATAACCGACTTTGAGGAACAAACAAACAATTTGATCAAGCGATTTGTGGATAAAGGATACAAAAAGAGGGATTTGCTGACACTAAAAGAACAAATAAAGAATATGGATAGAAATAGGTTAATGGAAGGAACACAGAACACCCACAAGCGGGATAAAAACAAGTCCTTGGGCCTTGCTTTTCTGACTGGATATAACAGACAATACAGATCAATAGAATCAATTGTCAAAAAACACTGGCCCATTTTACAGTCAGACCAAGTTTTAAAAACAGTGTTACCAAAAAAAACCATCTTCATTTATAGAAAGGCTGCAACCCTTAGAAATAAACTAGTGCACAATGCACTTGATCCCCCGAAACAAATTAAAATAGGCAACAATTTAAAAGGCTTTTATAAATGTGGAAAATGTTTACCGTGTAGAGAAACCAAAAAAACAAACAAAAAAATTATGAAGTTTAAGTCCACAACAAACGGCAAAGAGTACACAATCAGGGACCCAATAACGTGTAACAATACACACGTTACTTATGTGCTAGAATCCCCTTGCCGTAAACAGTATGTGGGACGCACTACCAGAAAACTGCACATTAGAATTAGAGAACACATCACAAACATAAAGAACGGTTTAAAAAACATAGCGTATCCAGACATTTTAGAGATCATCACAATAGGGACCCCAGTGGTATGCTTTTTTATGGAATTGACAAAATTAAAGGACACTGGAGGGGTGACAACAAGAAAACAAAGGTGTCACAAAATGAGACCAGATGGATCTTCCAGCTGGACACACTTCAACCGTCTGGAATGAACATAGATGTGGATCTCAATTGCTTTCTTACCAATTACTGAGCGCCTTTTATAAGAAACCCCTCTTTTCTGATGATAAACGCTCCTTATCTGTTTTAATGATAATGCTCCTCTCTTTGATGATAATGCTCCCCTTATTAGCTAACAAGTTATTCAAAATACTTTTAGTATTCTAACATACACCTATTACCTGTCTGATATAACTGGTATATGATTTTCTTGCCTCACTTTTTTACATAATTTTAAACATATTTTTTTATTTATTTTTACATATATCTTCATAATAAAATATTTTTAATATTTTTAGCATTTTTTAGCATTTTAAATATAACAATTTGCCTGTTTGTATATTGTATTGCTAGGATATATGTCATGTCATACATTTTGTAGAACCACAATTTTAATATTTTTAATATGGTTTAGTATATTACTGTTGTCTATATCACTATTGTCTAGGTTTCCTAAGTAAGGGCAAACCATTTACTATACACCTATATTCTGTGCGGTAGAATTGTGCATAAATAACGTAATAGTTACTACTGTGACACACATGCAATGGACCCATATATTAGTAAGGTGTCACCAGGAAATCAGCGCTGTATCAGGCCATTCCACGGGGATTTAATCACTTCATTGGGGCTGCGGGCTTCGGTGTCACGTACCTGGTAGGTTGTGAGCCTGGAGTGCAGGAAAAGACCTCCCTTACAGCTCCCACTCCCGTTCCCCTGGAATGGAGACAGAGGGCCAGGAGTGAAGAGTGGTATGGGTGCCTGGCAGGATCAACAATTGCTGAAAGTCCAGTAGTGGTGGCACCCTCTGGAGTCAGTAGTCAGGAGTGTAGACTGAGGACAGAGACTGGAATGCAGGACTGGAACCAGGAACAACAGCAGGTAATAGCAGACTGGAAGCTGGACTGGAACCAGGAACAACAGCAGGTAATAGCAGACTGGAAGCTGGACTGGAACCAGGAATGACAGCAGGTAATAGCAGACTGGAAGCTGAACTGGAACCAGGAACAACAGCAGGTAATAGCCTGGACGCTGGACAGGAACAACAGCAGAAGATAGCCTGGAACACTGGACTGGAACCAGGAACAACAGCAGGTAATAGCCTGGAACGCTGGACTGGAATACAGCAGAAGGTAGCCTGGAACGCTGGACTGGAACCAGGAACAACAGCAGGTAATAGCAGACTGAAAGCTGAACTGGAACCAGGAACAACAGCAGGTAATAGCAGACTGGAAGCTGATGAACACAGCGGAGGGTCAACAAGCCGGTGGTCAGTAACGTTCGGACAGCCGAGGTACCAGGGGTAATGCAGAGGGATGGTCAGGCAAGCCAAGAGGGTCTGGTGCAGGCAGATAGCAGGATCGTCAAACAGGAAGCCGGGTCAGATAACAGGATACACAGATCAGATCAGGTAACACTCACAGAACGCTGTAGAGCAGACAGCGGAGATGGTGTGTGATAGACCGGTTTAAATAGCCCGCCTGATAGCGGGAGTGCGCGCGCGCGTGCCCGTGCGTGGCCGCACCCGTGAACGCGCGCGCATGCGCAGTGGAACCCGTGGCCGTGTTCCCGGACGCCTGGATCGCCGGTTACTGGCAGGATCTTCATGACATTCGGTCTGCATTGTCCCAGGGAAAATGGCCGCCGACACACAAAAACATGGCCACTGGCATGGGGCTGCGGGCTTCGGTCTGCACTGTCCCAGGGAAAATGGCCACCGACACACAAAAACATGGCCGCTGGAACACAAACACACACCAAATATGGCCGCTGGAACACAGGTGCACTACGGACCGCACAGCATATAAGGATAGGGGAGACGATGCAGGGACCACGCTCCCGTAGAAGTCCGTGTGACGAAACGTACGTAGGGCGTGGCCTTTGACTGAACGCCTTGCTGACATCTCCCTGCAAAGCTGACGCTTAGGAACATCTTTGTAAGCATTGTACACCGCTCATTTTTTCCATTACAATGTAAGTACCCTTTTTATCTGACCTAATAAATAGTGGTTTTAAACGGTTTCACACTATGGAATCCTTTCTTCTTATGTCCTTATGATATCATCCTGGTCCTGGTCTTGCCAAGTACTGCTGCACAGTGGCACATACTGTGACTACTCGTTACCCCTGCAGGGGATATACAGCTGGTGAGTCTCTGCACAATCACAACGCGAGACACCAGCACTGTATTAACACCTGTTGTGTGCTTTGAGGAATCCCACAACGGACGCCTTTTTTCACTTATAGTGCACCGGGCACATACCCATATGAACTGTTTATTATCATAGAACCATTTGCATGGCACGTGTGTTTAGTACTTTTCAGAGTGACCTCTTTATAGGGCACTTGTCACTTTGTTATTTGCAACGTTTGTAGAGCAATATTTTAATATTTATTTATTTAGCACTAGACACTTTAGAATTTTTTGCATGTCACATGTGATGTATTTATTGCAACTTTGTGTTTTCTAGTGTTTAGACATAGACCACTTCATGCTCTTAGCAGTGGTTAATACTGTTTTTCCTTTTTTGAGGGAATATAGCACTAGACACCTTGGATGCGATTTATTGCACTTATTATGCTTCTTATGTTTAAATCACCAGTCACTTTAACCCACAGGAGTGGTAATAACAGCCATACATATTTCACTTAAGGGAATACACACGTGACATTTTGGATATAATTGTATATATGCAGACATTTCTTTTACAACTTTGGGACAGCGCCACACTCACACACTTTTCTTTTTTCACATTCACAGGGAGACTCATCCCCGAGCCATGGAGTAGTATAATTGAAAAATTAAAAGCAAAAAGAAAAACCTGAAAATCACCTGCCTAAGCAGGGGCACATACTTAAGTAACTGCTGCATTCTATCACCCATTAAACATACAGGAGTATCAGTTCATATACTGCCAGGAAGGGCAAAACAGGGGTAGATAGAAGTCGCCAGTCAGAGTCACAAAGCGGGTCTGTATCTAAAAGCACAAGCCCTCTACACCCCTCTGTGAATACTTGGGTAAGGCAGTCCTGAGACAGAGTGGGTGATACACCTCCCGACCAGTTCTCCCATGCCACACCTCAGCAACTGTGTCCAGGTAGATAGGAGTGTAAATGTGCAGAAGGAATGTACACGGATCACATACGTTTCAGCAGCAGGCAAAAAAGGGAAAAAAAGAAAATAAACATTACCAAAAAGGAGAAAAGTATCCCGGCCGATTTCAGCCACATAGCATCTGAACGACAAAAAGTCCTCCTCGCGCCCTACGGCGGCAGGGTCTCCAGCCAGGCAGCCGCGTCTTTGGGATTAGTGAAGAAGCGGATCGACTCACCATCCACCACCCGAAGCTTTGCAGGAAACAAGATACTATATTTCACTCCTCTTCTCCTCAGGCCAGCTTTTACTGCATTAAACGAACGGCGCTGCCACTGGGTTTCCATGGTATTGTCTGGGAACAGGAGAAGTATGACATTCCGGTACGGTAATTCGCCCGCAGCCCGTGAGGCCCTCAGCAGCTCATCTCTATCACGGAAGTTCAATAGCCGCAGAATAAGAGTGGGGGGGGCTCCTTCAGGACCGGGTCTAGGCAGAACACGGTGCGCTCTCTCAACCACAAAGTAAGGGGAGACCTGTGTAGCTGGAAGCAAAGTACGCAGCAAGTCCTCAACAAATAGGGCCGGTGGCCTCCCCTCCACACCTTCTGGGAGACCCACTATACATAGGTTATTCCGCCGGCTGCGGTTCTCGGCGTCCTCCGCTCAAAATTCAAGAGCCTTAACCTTCGTCTGGAGGGTGCGGATTGAAGCTGCATGGTCTGTGACCGTGTCTTCCACCGTGCCTGCCCGCCTCTCAGCCTCCGACACTCTGGACCTGATTTTATCGAAGTCCTGCCTCAGCAAGCCCACATCCAGCTGAACCCCCTCAATTTTAGAAGCCAGGGCAGATTGGCAAGTGGTAACAGCCGCCTGACACTATGTTATAGCTGCCATGATCTCAGATATGCCCGGGTTAGTAGCAAGGGGATCCTCCTCATGGTCTGTCTGCGACGCCATATTAGAATGGCGCGCAGGAGGGCCCGGGGAGCAGGAGACCAGACTGCTGACTTCTGGAATATTTGGGGGAAATTTAAGTTTCTTACCCCGCTTTTGTATGCCAGGAGTTCTGGAAGGCATCCAATTACCAGGGGAGTCTCGATCCAGCATAGTTTTTCAATATACGGATGATAGTATAAGCTATACTCCAGGAGCTCTTAGGGAACACGTCCACTCAGTCCGCCATGCCAGCCACGCCCCCATGCTTCAAATCTTTACGTCGTAACTACGCCGGACCCAGAAATCCGCTCGTCTGTGTGCTAGTCCGACGGGCAAAAACCCACGCTAGGGCAGCTATTGGCTACTGGCTATCAACTTCCTTATTTTAGTTCGGTGTACGTCATCACGTACGAATCCGTCTGACTTTTGTGTGATCGTATGTAGGCAAGTCCTTTCGTTAGAAAGTCTGCCGAAAGTCCGCCAAAAGACCGCCAAAAGTCCATCGAAAGTCTGTCGGACAGGCTGTCGGACTTTTGTAGCCGAAAAGTCCGACCGTGTGTACGCGGCATTACAGTATAGTACTGCAAGCCATGACAAAATGACCAAGGAGGTATCCAGAGTCCTGTGGAGCTGTTACTTCCTGACCACTTCAAAGGAACACTGAACACTGCAAATGAACCAACAACATAGCACAGATATCAATCTTATTGCTGTATTTGTATGCATACCTCAAAACTTTCAAACGTTGATGAAGACGAACACTTCATTTTTTTTTTTTTTTTAATTGTAAAATTCTGTTTATTGAACAAGTACAGGAGATTACATACATCATGAAATCTTGACATGGGTTACATTCAGTATACATAGCTTAATGTATTATCACAAAATACAAGGAAGAAAACCCCAAAACAACTTTCCCCCCATGTAAGTATCATAACGAGTAAGACATTCAAGTTGATAGTGTATATATTCTGTTATGTTATTTTGACTTCATTTATCTATCGTGATCTCATTTTGCAATACATGGTGGTGTAGGGACCTCAGTCGAAAACAGGAGCACTGTAAGTGTAAGGTTCGTAAACTAGGGTAGCCTAGATCCTTCCGGAGCAGGTATCTGGGGAGCTGAGCCATCTCTCCCACACTTTTTCGTATTTGGAAGGGCATCCTCTATGGGAGTAAATTATTTTCTTGTATGGCAGAGAATTATTTATTTCTAGCACCCATTGTGAGAATTCTGGTGGTGTGGGTCTCATCCATACTCTGGCTATTACCTTACGAGCTGAAAAGAGAGATTCTTGTAGGAATATTTTAGTAAATTTGTTAATTTCCGGGTCAGGAAAAATTCCCAATAAACACGGTTTTGGTTGTAGTGTGATGGGCGAGCCCATGGTATCATGTAGGAATTTTATAATCTGAGACCAAAACTGTTGGATCTTAGGACAATGCCATATTAGGTGGAAGAAGGTGCCTACAGCATGGTTGCACATTGGGCAGTTAGTGGATTGGTTCCTCTTATATCTCGAAATCCTAAGTGGCGTGAGGTAAGATTTGTGTGTGATGAATATCTGAGTGAGCCGGTCTGCTATTTTAGGGGATACTAATTTGCATGTGTCTAATGCATCGCTCCACTCATCATCCTCAATAGTACCTATTTCATTTTCCCATTTAGTTTTCAGAGCATACGCTTGGACAGTTGCCTGTGGGGTAGTTAACATGGCGTAGAATTGGGAGATCATTTTTTTGGGATCTGGGAACTTTATGGCGGCCATTAATGGGTTGTCATTTAGGGTAAGTTCGTCTGCGGGGAATTGTGTATGAAAAGCGTGTCTTAATTGTATGTATCTAAAATACATGGAGTTGGGTAATGTAAATTCTGACTTTAGAGTTTCAAATGTTTTCAATCTCCCATTGTTTATTATGTGTGTTAGGTATATTATTCCTCTGGCGCTCCATATCTCGGTGTCCTGCATGCGTCTAAACTCTGGGAGGGACTCATTGTGCCATATGGGAGTATAAATGTTCGGTGATTCAATAGAAAGTTTTTTTGATGCTATGTCCCATATTTTCCTATATTGGTATATTAAAGATCTGCGACCCGTTCCCATGCCCTCGCCAGCCCTCCCCTCCATCATTGATAGTAGTGGGTCTAGAGTCTGTTGTATCCATTTTGGGCATAAAAGAAATAAAAATCTGTTTCGGTCTATTTTGTCAATGTGGAAAATTTGTGAAAGCTGAGATGCGAGGTAGTACATGTTGAAGTCGGGGAGTGCCAGTCCAGCTAGGTCAGTAGGGTTCTTCAACTTTTGCCAGGGTAGCTTGTGCCTAGAATTACCCCAGACGAACGGCTTGAGTAGAGTTTCTATTACTTTAAAGTGTCTGAGTATGAGGTATACAGGTGAATGCCAAATCATGCATAGGATTTTTGGTAGTAGGATCATTTTTATTAGGTTAATTCGACCCGTCACTCCAAGTGGGAGTCGTGCCCATATTTGTGTTTTCTGTTTGATCATATCGATCAGTGGCGTTATGTTAAGGGAGATGTAGTCTGATGGGTCTCGGGTTGTTTGTATTCCTAGGTATTTTATTTTGTCTGCTGTCTGTAAAGCGAGTGTGGCCCTATCTCGGTGTAGTGGGAAGCTATCTAGAGGAAGTATCTGGGATTTATCCCAATTAATCCTTAGTCCAGAAAATATTCCGAAGCGTTTTATCAGGTCTAAGGCTATTGGGAGAGATTCCTGTGAGTCATCCAGGTACAGCAAAGTATCATCCGCATATGTGCTGATTTTTTCCACTACCTCACCCCTCCGGAGTCCCACTATGCCCGGATGTGTCCGTATCGCAATTGCCAATGGTTCCGCCGCTAGGGCGTATAACAATGGCGACAGAGGACATCCCTGTCGGGTGCCTCTAAATAGGGAGAATTGATCAGATGGCCAGCCATTTGCCACTACTCTTGCTACTGGGTTTTGGTAAAGGAGTTGGACCCATTTTATAAATCTGGGCCCAAATCCAAAACGAGCCAGGCAGGTCCAGAGGTAGTTCCACTCGACGGAGTCAAATGCTTTGGCTGTATCCAGAGCCACAACCATTCTGGACCCTGGATTGTCATGTGTTGCTTGTAAATTGATAAACAATCTACGAAGGTTAAAAGATGTATTTCGCCTTGGCATAAAGCCAGCCTGGTCTTCATGTATTAGGGACAATATAACTGTGTTTAGGCGTATGGCTAGTATTTTTGCTATTATTTTTACATCTACTTGTAGCAGGGAAATAGGGCGGTAAGACTCCGGAAGGTGCGGGTCCTTACCGGGTTTGGGGATTAATACTATTATAGCCTCCCGCATAGACGCTGGCAAGTCAGAGCTATTAAAGATAGAGTTATAGAGTTGTAGTAGTCAGGGAACAAGTATTTCTAAATGAGAGGAGTAGAATTCTACTGGTAATCCATCGGAGCCAGGAGCCTTAGCTTTGGGGAATTCTTTAATGGCCTTGGTAATTTCTTCAGCTGTCAATGGGGCCTCTAAGATCTCTATTTGAGCTTCCGTTAGGTGGGGGATACTTATATCATCTAAAAAAGCTTCCATTAAGGTATTATCCGTAGGGGCCTTGGAGGTATAAAGTGTAGTAAAGAAATCTCGAAACCTTGTTGTGACTTGGTGCGGTTCTGTCATGAGAGTGCCGTCAGGGGAATAGAGCGATATTACGACTGGGGGTCTGTCTTCGTGGTGCACAAGATAGGCTAGTAGTTTGCCTGCTCTTTCCCCTTGCTCAAATAGCTTTTGTTTTTGGAAAAAAAGTTTTCTTTTAGATTTTTCGTACAAAAGTTGGTCAGTGACCCTGGAGCAAAGTTTGAGGTTATTTGCCTTATCTGGAGTGGGGTCTTCTGTAAATGCCTTTTCAGCTGAAAGCAGATTCTCTGTGGCCACAGTAATAGCTGCCCCAGAGGATCGCTTTATTTTGTTAATATGAGTAGTAAGTGTCATGCGAGCGTGTTTTTTGAAAGCTTCCCATACTATCTGGGGGGACGCTGAGCCTACATTGATCTCAAAAAACTGTGACCAGTGTGAGGAGAGATCATCTTCTGCTGTAAAAAGAGTTAGCCAAAAAGGGTTTAGTCTCCAAGAGAATGGTGGTTTGTTATGATGAAAGGAGAGTTTAACCCAACATGGACAGTGGTCAGATAATGATCTAGGATAAAAACCTGCGTCTATCAATTTAGGAAGGAGCGTTTTAGAAATCAATATTAAGTCAATACGAGACATAGTGCGGTGGGACGCGGAGAAGCACGAATACATCCGGGATGAGGGGTTCCTGCATCTCCACGCGTCCACCAAGCCAAAATCCTGCAATAATCTTGCAAATCTTGTTAAATGTTGAGGGGCGTTAGGTATAGAGGAGTTAGTCATTCTATCTAGTGTAGGGTCCAAAACATTATTGAAATCCCCCAACCACATCGTTGGTATATTAGGGTGTAAGGCCATAAAATTAAACCCTTCTACAAGAATGGAGGTCTGAAAAGGGAGAAGGTATATTAAATGCCATTAATAAGATCATTTCACCATATAACTTGGCTTTTAAAAAGACATATCGACCTTGTGGATCCGACACTAAGCCGTGGAGCTCAAACTGGGTGTGTTTGGCAATAAGAATGGATACTCCTCTAGAGTGTGAGGTGTGTACGGAATGGTATATCCATCCCAGCCAAGGGCGTTTGAGCGTTCTTTGAACAGAGCCCTCAGCATGTGTCTCTACCAAAACCATCACATCTGCTCGTTGCTGTTTGAGTAAAGTGAATACCGCAGATCTTTTAATTGGATCTCTCACCCCACGTACATTCCATGTGAGAAATGTTAAGGTAGCCATATATTAAGGTATTGGAAATATTGAGCTCCACGACTTCCGTCCACCACCAAATATTGTTTGAGAATTAGCATGGGCAAATATAAAATGAGGTATAGTTTTGTATTTTTAGTGTCTGGTAGCAGGTATAGTACAAGCATAACGAGCCAAATGTAGGTATTTCGTCTTACATTGTGGTATATATTGCAAACCCCCCTCCCTGCCCAACACATTCCCCAACTGGTGCGGGCTTTCCCCTTTAACTGCCAACATGGCATAAACATCGTCCAACCTGTAGAAAAAGTATGGTGAGCAAGAAAAGTAAAAAAGATTGCTAATGCTGCCAGAGCAGAGAGAGTAATCCTCATCTCCGCGGTGGCAGCCAACGCACACTGTATGACGTCACGTGTTGCAATCCATCTTAGGTTGGGTGTGGTAGGGCGAAACTGCGCTGCATAACAGAGCATATCGTAGAACTGGACCCACTTACTGCAGAGAGCCCATTTGCCAGTTGCCTTCCTCCGCCGGAGAGGTATGGCTTAAAAAGTAAAAAATAAAATGAAAACCAATAAAGAAAAAAAAAAAAAAAAAAAAAAAAAAAGGACAAAAGGGTTAGAGATTTAGGATAACGCTCCAGACATGTCGTTTGTGCAACTTGACTCTCTGGGAGCTTTTTGTCCAGGTATATCTTCACAAGGAGGGAAATAAAGTGCATGCTTAACCGGTCCCCGCTGCGTCAGGAATCATTCAAGCTGCACACATACACAGAGGGTCTTATCGAGATCGAGTGTTGATGAACAATGTGTGCGGTTTTTTTGTCGTTTTGGGGCAGGTGTAACAGAGAACAATGTCCACATGCAGTCCATTGCCCCATCTTGCTGGTATTAATTAAGCCGGGTCATCCTACTAACAAGCCTCTATGCATCTCTTCGTTCCAACCAGGTAATGGCTTCCTCAGGATCCTCAAAGAAATGGGCTCTGTTTTCTCCTTCCACTCGCAGGCGGGCTGGAAAGAGCATTGCATATTTGATGTTTTTAATACGCAGGCGGCGCTTCACTTCCATGAAGGTCTTGCGTTTTCTTTGCACTTCTGCAGAAAAATCTGGGAAGACAGCTATTGTTTTATTGCCATAGGGAATATTGCCCTTTTCACGACTGAGACGTAGTACACTATCTCTGTCTCTGTAGTTCAGGAATTTGGCAATAAAGGTACGAGGTGGAGCGCCCACTGGTGGAGGTCTGCCTGACATGCGGTGTGCACGTTCGACGGTGAATGTAGAGGAGAATGCTGTTCTGCCGTATGTGTCGCACAATAAAGTTTCCAAGAACTCCGGGGGGTCCCTTCCCTCTACCCCCTCTGGGAGGCCTATGAATCTGAGGTTGCACCTCCTGATTCTATTCTCAAGGTCATCTTGTTTCTGTAAGAGCTGGTTCACCTGTGCCTGCATGGCCTCACTAGAATGCTGAAGAGGGGGGAGGGAGTCCTCCATTATGCTAATCCTAGTTTCCGTTTCTGTGACCCTCTCCCTGAGCTTCTGGAAATCTTGTCTCACTAAGGAGATGTCCACTTTAACCTCCTCTATTCTGGCTGTGAGGGAGGATTGACATGCAGCAATAGCTTCCTGACAAACAGTTATTGCTTCTAGTACCTTGTTAGTGTCTGCATTCACCGCCGTCTCCTCTCTTCTCGCGGCGCCGCCATCTTGGCCTGGGGAGCTCCGCTCCTGATGGCGGTACTGATCCAGCTTAGCTGTCGTGGTGGCCGTTTTTTTTGGTGGCGACATGTTGCTTATGCTAGCCCCGTGTGGGGTGATGATTTTGGGGCGTCTGGATGCGGTATTGCTGGGAGGATATGCTGGAAAGGATATGTGTCCGGCGGAGCTCAGCGTCTCAGCGTCCTATTCCATGCCGCTTCAGGCCACGCCCCCGAACACTTCATTTTTAGATAAAATGCATACCCTTTTCCAGTCATCTTTTTATCATTTTAGATAAACATTAATAAATTCTGTTTATAATGCATGTTCATGTTTTACAGACATTTAAAATAACTGATATCAGCAAAAAAAAAAAAAGGAAAGAAAATGAACCAAAAATTAACATGCTGACACTTTTTACATTTTTTAACAAACGTGCTGCCTATAGCTAACAATCATAATCACACCTATGGAGTAAATAAGAAAATTAAAGCAAACATTTGACTATTGCTAAAATTAACAAAATAATTGTTTATATAGTGAAAAGGTGAAAACAAGAAACACAACAAAGAAAAAACCGTTTTCAACATTTTTGGTCTTTTTTCCTTTATATAGCAAAAAAACAAAACAAAAACCCAGTGGTGATTAAATACCACCAAAAGAAAGCTTTATCTGTCTCAAAAAAAGTAATATAAAACTAATTTGGGCACAGTAGTGTATGACTGAGTAATTGTCACTCAAAGTGTAACAGTACTAAAAACTTAAAAACAGCTTGGACTGGAAGGGGGTGTAGCATTCTGGTCTTCAAGTAAATTGCCAAAGAAAACCTTTGTAAACAATCTGTTTGTAAACAAAGTGGCTGGGATTCCAGTCACCTATACCAGACCCCAAGGTTGGGTACACACAGACCGAAAATCGTTGAAAAATGGTCGGTTCGGTGTGTACAGTTCCCTGTCTGGCAGAAGTCTGTCTCATGACCGGCTTCTGTTGAGCGAGCATGAATGAGCATGGTTGAAAACCAGCATCGGATCAGCGCTCGCAGCCAATGGCTGAGAGCAATGATCAGTGTGTTCTGGCAGGGGGTTTGGGCCAGTCCCCCTGCCAGAACACATCAGCACAGCGGGGGGAGATAGCTGCACTAACATCGCTTGTGTTAGTACGGTGATCTGTAAGGTTTTTTTCATTCAGCCTGCTGGGTTCAATGCGTTCTCCACATTATTCTAGGTGAGGGCATCATATAGATATAGACCCGACACACACACAAAAAAAAAAGGGCGGATTCCCCCAATTCATTCCACACCCTTCAGGTCTGGTATTAATTTTAAGGGAGAACCTACACACAAGCAACAACAAAAAAAAGAAATCATGAGTCCCCACCCAAATTCTCTACCAGATACTATGGGTCTAGTATGGATTTTAAGGGGAAAACCCATGCAAAACACCTAGAAGAAGAAAAGTGTGAGGTCCCCCCACAAATCCTTACCGAATCCTTATCGGAGCCTGGTAGACCAGGAAAGAAGGTATGAGCATGTGCCCCTCCTCATTACTGAACCATACCAGGTCACATGTCCTCAACATGTCGATGAGAACAAGGGTCTCTTTGCCACAACAGCAGTCTGCAGCGAAGGGGGCTTATCAGAATTTGGAGGCCCCCCTTTAATAATAAGGACACCTTTAGATACTGGCCCCTCCATGTGAATTAGTAAGGACTACAAAAAAGAAAAAAGTCCCATGATGTACATCCACGGTGCATCACATTGTCCAGGGAGATCATTTCCAATCTATCTTCCCTCCCCCTGCCTTATTTTTTCTTTCTTTCCTTATCTCTCTTCTCCTCCTCTCTCTCTCTCGTCCCCTCACTCCTTCCATATGCCCTTCATTCCCCTTCCCCATGCTTTTCCTTTCCCTCCCCTCCCATACTAGCTCAATGTCAGCTCATGTGTACCCATGAAGGATATAGACTTGAGGTCAAAATCTTGGTCATCCCCCATTGATTCCCCTTGTCCACCTATTAGTAAAGTCATCCTTTTCATCGCTGACATTTTAGGGAAAAATAATTGATAAGTGGCCTACTTTTGTAAAGCCCATCGTATTTGGAGTGACTTCAAGGAGGGCACAGAGAATTGTTATTAAAATGCCGGAATCTCATAATTATTTTACATGTCCTGGTCATAACTGGGGTACACAATGGCATATGGTGAATGGGGTGTGTGGACCAAAAGGACTGCAATTCATTTTTTAGTGAGTCCCATATTTAGGGTAAGGCCAAGAAAGATTTGGAATTCATCAACTGTGATGGACTTCCACTAAAATGGACAGGCATAAATGAAATTGAGATTACTGGCTATGTACTGTTGGGCAGAAGCAACACACCACAACTAAATTAAATTAATCTTTGGTGAAAAACAAATGAAAAACTGAAAGGATGTAAAATTTTCTGTTTTTACCTGAGTGCCTGTTTGCGCAGTAAATGGGGGGATTATAGGTGCTGCTGAAGTAGAAGGTAGCCATAAAGGATTTAAAAGTGTCTCTGGGACAGCAGTATGGGCTGTAATCCTTTGTGGCCAATGTAACACCCCACTACTTGTGCTGGTCTTTTCATCAGGATGTACTGCGCTGCTAATGCTGGCAAGTTCACCAGGATGTACTGTGCTACTGGTGCTTATCTGCTGCTGTTTCATAGGATTTTCAGCATGCCTGACTCTTTTTGTAGAGGCCCCTTCTTCTACATATACGAAAGTTTTTAAGGAATCATTTTCATAGTACTTCGAGTATGCCAGCTCACTACCGTTAGTGTAGTCTCAGTAACCTAAATATACTTAACAACAGAAAGCAGACTGCATCATTGACACTATTTTTCTAAAAGTGGTTACCGCAACCAGACTCTTGTGGCTTGTACTCAGAATCATACAAAAATGTATTTATTATAGTAATATCAAAAAAGTATCAAAATTACAACTAAAGTATATCAAACACAATTATACCGTTGTATTCAAGCCTCTTTGCTTAGGATATTTCCGCTCGCTGACACCCTCAATGACTGGGGGCGTGGCACTAAAACAACATGTTTTACCCTTTTGTCCTTAACAAGCTTCATGAGTCAGGAAAGACAGGTCTGCAGTACACTTAGAAGTTCTTGGCGTACGTGCATTAGCGCATTGGCACATCAGCGTATGCACATGCGCACTCGTTTATCGGGAAACATCGGCGTACGCGTGTAAGCCAGGCGGGCTATTTAAACTGAGCTTCTGCATAGACTCATTGCTGTTTGGTCTGCAGCTTCTGTGTGTTCTGACCTGTTACCCGTGCTGACCTCTGATCTTGATCCGGCTTGTTCTCACTAACGCTGTCTGCTTGATACGCTGACCCCGGCTTGTTTTGGACTCCTCTTCTGCCTGTTGCTCTGTTTAACTGTTTGAATATTACCAACCCGGCTTGCCTGGCCCTGCACCTGCTCATCCAGTCACGGCTCTGCTCTGCAATTCTCATCCAGTTCCTGCTCCAGCTGCAATCCCAGCCTGCTACGGCCCCGGTCTGCCTAACCACCACCAGCCTGCCTGCTGCACATCCATCCACGGACAACCAGCCTGCCTGCTGAACATCCGTCCACAGACAATCAGCCATACAGATGACAGGACTGATCTCAGGCACTCCCACGCCACCGTGCTTCTGTGGCTGCTGTCTCACCTTCAGTGACCCACAAGCCGGTGTGGTACAAGAGGCCCTCCTCTACATGTCAGGCTCAGGAACCAGGTACGTGACAGCGAGGCTCTTTTTGTTTGATGCCCACTGCATCCCAGGCTCTTGAAGGAGCCGCATCTACTTAACAACAAAAAGCAGGCTCCAGCATAGACAATACTGTCCTAAAAGTGGTTACCTCAAACAAACTCTCGTGGCTAGTACTCTAAATCATTAAAAAATGTATTTATTGTAGTAATATCAAAAAAGTATCAAAATCACAACAGTAGTAGATTAACCACAATTATACTCTTCACCACACACACCAATAAAAAAATGACAATGTTGTCTTATGTAACACACTAGCATCTGGATGGCAAAATGCACCACTTTGTAACCCACGGCAAAAGGTGTTAGTGACTAACTAAGCCCATATATACACGAGCCATTGGCCAAAATTGGATCATATACAGCCATATAGTTACAATTGCCCACTAGGATGTTAATTAAGATTACTATATTAAAATCACATACGGTATATTGTGAAATTAAAGGATACAACCACCACTAATAGCCAATAGGGATGATATACAATAGTGAGGTCACGGTATCTTTTCTTCTTAGATCGTACATAATCATGGACAAATAGTTTAGGAGATGACTGTCCCCTCTTAGCTTGCATATTGCCCTAGGGGACCTAAGTGCATTCCCGCTTAGGATTCTGAAAGTGTGATTTACAAATGTTTACATGTGTTGCGCATAGAGCAGCCAATTCACTTTAATGGGCTGGCCAATGCACGTCTGTAGCCCAAAAGAAGCTCCTGCTACTTATTGGGTGACAAGCTTAGTGCTTTTTTTAAAAGTTGCGTTTTGCCACAATTCTGTCCATGACAATCACAGCAGAATTGCACTGCAAATAGCATCCAAACGCACATCCTGTATTTTGCCCAGATTTGGAATCATGGGCAGAACTGCGGTGAATCTGCCCACAATTCCACACTGCTTAATGTGAATGCGGACTTATAGGCATATACAGTGCCTTGATAAAGTATTCATACCCCTTGAAATTTTCCACATTTTGCCATGTTACAACCAAAAATGTAAATGTATTTTATTGGGATTTTATGTGATAGACCAACACAAAGTGGCACATAATTGTGAAGTGGAAGGAAAATGATAAATGGTTTTCCAAATTTTTAGTAAATAAATATCTGAAAAGTGTGGTGATACACTGTATCTGTACATCAATGACCTCTATTCACATGTATAAATTACTAGACCAGCCTTGTACTAGTCTATTAGCATTTAACGGGTATGTCTGTACAATTGGTTTGGTGAAGGGACAGATTCTTCTGTAATCACTAATAAATTCCAAAAACCAAAACTATATTGCGCACATCAATGTTAGATAGCGTTGAGGCAAACAAGCAGATATATTAATTAGCAGACATAGACAAGCAGGTGGAAGCATGAAAACATCCACATGGAACTTTAAGCCAGACAGCCAACCACATTAGCTTTGCAGCGGTTCAGCTTGTGTACACATAAAGCAGCATTTGCACACAGACCACACAGTTGGACAATGAATCGGGCTGTGTCCATTCACAAGGAGTTAGCTCATGGACTACCCATACACTGCCGAAATCAGGTAATGTCTGGCACCACAACAGCGTCCTACAATCCATAGCTTCCCACTGCATGTAAGTCATAAAAGTTCCTTATACTATGCTGCTGGTCTTAGTATTGCATTTGTAATAAAGCCACTTCAGCTTGTATTCAAGCTTCTTTGCTTAGGATACCTTTGCTCGCTGACATCCCGCATATCTGGGGGTGTGGCACCAGTCTGCAAACAATGCGTTTTACCCTTCTGGCCTTAACAGGCTTCATGAGAACATGGGTATCGCACCATACTTTCTCCATTCAAAGACAAGGCTCTTTCTGTTTGGTGCACACTGAACCCCAGACTCTTAAAGTAACCGCATCCACATCTGTGTCACACAAATTGCTAAATGGTTCATAATGTCTTTTTTTATACCAAGGCTGAATTAAGGGATTATGATCACTGTCTACCACGTCTGTGGAGATCAACCAACAAACTTACCCAAACATAAAGCAAGTTACAATATTCACCAAAGGGGAAGATTATATCTTTATCCCAGGTGATATAGTTTTTAATCTTTCTTGGGGACAAGAGTGTTAAGTTTATATATCCAAAACTTCACCTTTTACCGTCAACCTTTCCTTCATGGAAGTTAACAAAATGTTGGGCCAGGGGGCTATCAAGATCTTTACCTTTTATGTCTCTAAAAATCAAGCACCAATGTGGACCCTAATTGCTTTGTTTTTCCTATATAGGGTTTGTCACAATGGCATTATAGCATATAGATCACCTTCATGGTGAAACAATTTATCAATCCATTGATCTTGAAGGTTCGCAAAGCATCTGCATCGGTGAACACTTCTGTACATTAAACCATGGGCCAAATTATTTTTCTTTCTTTCTTCCTCTAAATCAGTGACTGCGACCTGCAATTCTCCTGAATCGGATATTCTAAATCGGAATCTGAAACACCTGCTCCCCATTACTCTCATCTGTCATGCTCAGAATCTGAAAGGCCTCCACACTTGTGAACCTTTTTTTGGACATGAAGTTCAGGACACTGGTTCTGGCTGGCAATCAGGTTACACTGGCCCTGGTGACACTGTACTAATGTGGTGGTGCTGGCTATACTGGCTCTGCTGACACTGGCACAGGTGTGACTAACAATCAGAACAGTGTTGCTGGCTTCACTGGCTCTATTAACAATGGCAATGGTGTGGTGGTAATCGGAACACTGTTGCACACTGGCACTGGTGTGGCAGCAAACAGGAGACTGGTGCTAGCTTATACTGGCTTATGCTGGTCTGGTGAAACATATAAAAATACTACAATAACATTGCATATATAAATGGTGCAGCCCTATTCTCATACAATCTGCTCCACTATGCATACAATGCATCGCAATAAATGAATCTGTGACTTGATGAAACAAAAATTGCAAAGTACATTAAAATAAAAATATAGTCAAAGTCTTTATATGTGTATTAATTTACCTCTGTGCTCCTCAACAATCTTTTCAAATAAAGCATGCGTATAGGAGGGAGGAGCCCAGCCTTGAATCATTACGTGATCACTGAGAGCTTGAGTGGTGTGGTGAGCTCACGAGCAAGATATTAAGAAATGTTTTTTTATTTTATTTAACTTCTTGTAAGTGCAATTTTATTGGGGTATTTTAATAAATTATTTATACAGAGAGCACTATGCAGTTGCCTTTCTATTTCATGTGGTCCATGTGAAAAGCTTTTGAGAGAGGAAAACCATATCCATAGATAAGAGAGGACATATCATACCTGAAGGATTGGCTGAAGTTGTAAGAAAGAAAAGCCTGCGATTAATAGGAGTGAGGTGAGAGCACAATTCACCTGGTGGTGGAAATGCTTGCTTTATATGAGAAGATTGTTGAGGAGCACAGCGGTGGATTAATACACATTATAAAGACTTTGATTATATGTTTATTTTATTGTACTTTGCCATTTTTGTTTCATCAAGTCACAGATTAATTGTGATACATTGTATGCACAGTGGAGCAGATTGTATGAGAATAGCGCTGCACCATTTATAAATGCAATTTTCCATTTGTTTGATGGAGTGAATCAATGATAGGTGTACAGCGGCTATTTCATATTTTTAGATTTTAGATTTATTGTTTATTAATATTATTTAGATTTATGTGTATTTTAGTATATAGGTCACTGATTTAGTTTGTTTGTGTTTTAGCATACCAGGTAGCGCTGATTGTTTCACTTTATTTATATTACAATGACAGTCAGGAGCAAAAAGTGGTATAGTTAAAGTATAAAACAATGTGGTATAGAGCCATTCCACACAAAGCCAAGCTAATGAGGCACAGAATAGTATCAATAAGAAAACATAATAAAGAAACACATATAGTACCCAGATGAGGAATAAAGAAGGTAACACTTCAGGTGGGAACAGGAGGAGCTCTCACTGGGCTGTCCAAGGCTGCCAGACTTTATCGTACTTCTTAGGACAATTCCCATTCAAATATGTCAGCTTGTACTTAGGCAGCACTGCTTTTATATAGCAGATACAAGATCGGTAACTTATTATGGTGAGGCCTCTGTGCATCATTGTAACTGCCCAACAAAGCCAGCTCAGGGGACACAGGAAAGGACAATTGTAAATGGATATTATTGAGGTTGAAGACTTTCATCCAAAATTGCATCAAACTGGGGGAGTCCCAAAACCTATGAAAATACATACCATGATCCCTTAAACAGTGCAGGCAGTCTGTGGACCGCTGGGGGTAGATTCTATAGGTTCAGCAGAGACCAGCTGACATTTGATCCATCTATGGGCAGGATGGTTACACTTGAGTACAATTAGCCAGTCAGATTTTTTGCATGCGATTACTGCCAGCAGCTATAGCAGCCAGCAGTAATCACTGTGTTTTGCCAGCAGGGAAGGCTCCCTGCCAGGAGAACACAACAGCGCTGTGGGATTCCCTCAACCTGTGGTTGCAGGAAAGAAAATCTCATCATCTATGGCTTGCCTTAGTCTGGATCAATTCATCTAGATTAAATAACAAGTTTAGAGCAGCCCTCAAGACAATCCCCTCGGTCCAACTCCAGAATATCAGTTCTCTGCTTTTCCCACAGTCTATCAGTCTTGGGAGATTGCAAGAGAAGAGCTAGATATTGTGAGGATAGAAGGCTCTCAATTGGGTCTGTTTCAAGCATAGGAGGTTGTGGAAACTGAGATGAAGCAGCATTGGTTAATTGGAGGTAGTGTAAGTGCATCTACCTGGGTAATCAATATACTGTATATAAAGGATGCTTCCTGAAATGACATAAGTGTGCCAGCAGTTATAATATTTTGCAACGTTTTAATTCCAAATCTTGCCTACATTTGAGGGTCAGGTAAAGATCTGAAATGAGGCAAGGAAAGGTTATCCCACAGGGGGTGGTGAGTTTACCAATGATTAGGCATAGGAACTCTCTGCCTTGCAGATATCCATACTCCAACAGTCATTCTAGTGTGACTTGGGAAGTTGGCATAGAACGTTGATCCCCTGTACACTAGAGCCATCCACTAGTTTCATAAAAGAGACCAGAATGGCCGCCTCTAAACGAACAGGTGCATTAGCCCTAGACCATGTGAACTACCATCTCACTGCTGAGTGCTGAACAACAATAAATTAAATAATTGCATAACGCCCCCGCATTGTACCAGCAAATCTGGGGTAGATTTCACCACAGGAGAAAGAACTCACATACTGGTCAATGTTTTTAACCACTTTAGCCCCGGAAGGATTTGACATCCTGACACGGCCAATTTTTGCGATACAGCACTGTGTCGCTTTAACTGAAAATTGCGCAGACGTGGTACCCAAACAAAATTGATGTCCTTTTTTTCCCACAAATAGAGCTTTCTGAACTCCACAAGCTGGCAAAACAATACAAACAAAGGTCCGAGGAGCCCCTATTGAGTTGGCTCCTACGCTTGTGGGATGAAGGGGTGGGCAGTGTTATTTTGTCAGGTAAGGAAGCAGTGGCTATGGGAGTGCTAACCCATGGTCCACAATTACGTCAGGCAGTGCGAAAAGCCCAAGAGTTCAGTGTGAATTTTTCACTGTTAGACCTCGTGAGAGATGGAATAGTCAGAGTATACGCCAGTCCTACTGACCTAGAAAATACCTACTTCTTGAGAAAGATCGGAGAAGGTATTTCCAGGTTACATGAGATGGGTTGTATTACTGGATTAAATACATTTCCAGAATGAATCTCAGGGCCCCTTTATTGTCCCTGCTGAGAAGCCTGGGATTAAACAGCAAGATTAATGAAGCCACTACCCTCTTAAGCCAGTTGGGGAAGCTAGAGGAGACTAAAACAAAACCTGTCAGGGCAGTAGATAAGGTCAAGGCCGGACAGGAAGAATACACGCAAAAAAGAACAGAGAAGAAAGGGAATGGGGTAGAGATGACAGGAGGTGAAGAGAAAACCAGGTTAGTTATCTCTAGGAAAGAAATGTAGGTGGACCTATTAAAGGCAGGAATACCTAAAGATGAGATAGATGGGATTTCTACTGCAGAAATGCTGAAGAGGTGGAAACATTTAGCAGGGAAAACTGTCAGGGTTAGGAACACTACTCCTAGTGAAGATAACATCAGTCTAGACTTGGAGAAAACAGACCAGACCCCTCCTGTTAGCCCCAAACCAATTTCCAAAACTGAACATGAACCCAAACCCAAATCACTTTATCCTGGGGAGGAGTTAGAGAGAATCAGAAAAGGGGTTTGGGAGGTTCCTTATCTTTTATGAAGAGAAGGTGAGTTAGAGCGGTGAAGGCTGTGGTCAGAGGTCATGCAAAATGGACCCCTGTCTACATTCCTCCACAAGAGAAGACAGTCTGTCTCAAAAAGTACAGACTTCCTGGAGGCCATAATGAAATTGGGGAGACTATTCAAGAACTGTTAAGGGGGCGTGGCCTGGACGTGGCTGAAGAAGGCTACTTAATTCTTACACTCCACTACTCCTCGGTCATCTTCTCAGCAAAGAAGGAGAACACCCTGCAATACCATGGGCAAAACTGACAGGGATCCGTCGGCCACCCGCTCCCGATCGCCACGGGATCAAGACACGCAGCTATCCGGTAATATTCCGGAGATATTCAGATCCCGAGCGCGAGAGTCGGCCCCGCCATCACAGGCCTCCAGGGAGGTAAGCTGCAGCCCCACGAGGCGGCCAGGAACACATACCAGAGAATTACATCCCTCAGCCTAGAGGATCTCAGAACAGTAGCTGCAGACATTAAGAACACTCTGTCTGCAGCTATATCAGAGCTCAGATTAGATATGCAAGCTGTGGCAGGTCACCTGGAGGAAGTAGAAGACATCACTGACCGCCATAAAATTTCCATTAATGCCGCACAACGCTCTCTGAGTACACATGCCACACAGTTACAGGACCTACAGAGGCACGTAGAAGATTTAGATAACAGGGGTCGCCGTCATAACATTAGAATTAGAGGACTCCTGGAATCCATTGAACCAGATCACCTTCTTCAAGCAGTGACAAACGTTTTTAATGACCTCCTAGGACGCCCACCCGAAACACCCGTGGATATGGAACGTCTACACCGTGCCGTACCGTATCAGGGGCAGAGATAGAGACCCCCCAAGAAACGTCATAGGCTGTCTCACAAACTTCAGGTTAAAAGAAGAAATCATGAGACAAGCTAGACTCAGGAATCACATCCTATTCCGAGGCATAGAAATTAAACTGTACCAAGATTTGTCTCAAATCCCTCTGCACAAACGCAGAGCTTTACGCCCGATACTAGACGCCCTGAGGGATAGCAATATCCATTATAGATGGAAATTTCCTTTCTGCCTACAAGATGGCTCTGCAGGAAGGATCTCTCTCTTACGAAACCCAGAGGAAGCAATTTTATTCTGCGAATCTCTGGGCATTCCACCAATCGCAATTCCAGACTGGCATCGAGAACCGCGAATCGCCACTCCACAGCACCAGGAACCGATGGAGGTCCACCATCGGGAAAACCCGTCCATGACCAGAAGACGTCGACTTTCCACCCGTGTTTCGCCTCCACCAGCCAACTGCCGCTCCCCAAGAGAAGGCATGGTTCCAGCTTCACCGGCCCACAGAAAGGCAAGAAAAGACTAAACATGTCATTCTGACCTACCAATGTCTTCCTTACCCCTCAGAGCTGTATATAGACACAATATACTTGAATGAACTCTCCGAGGGGTAAGTTTGCCTATGTTCTTGACTCACCCAATGTCAAACTGACTCATGTTGTTTCAGACACAACCTGAAATAAATCTTGTGACTTCCGTAAAAGAGGTACGTTCAAACACCCTTGCAAATGGATAACAAATATATGCTTTGTCTCGAGAATATGGGACCTCTATAGACATCCTGCCCACAACCATATAGGCAGAACCCATATTCCCTTACTACAACTGCCATGACTATTTATAGGTTAAAGTGGAGTTCCACCCACTTTTACAACTCTTCAGCATCCCTCACTAAACTGTGCACTGTAAACAAATTGGATATTTTTAATTTTTTTTTCTCAGCACCTACTGTATATCTGCTGTATTCATTTTTCACTTCCTCCTCCCTGGCCGCGGCCCATCGCATCATTTCCTGTTTGCAATGCCTTCTGGGAAGGGGCGGCAACTTCCTCTGAAACTGCCGTTGCTATGGAAACCTGACCTGAAACCTATTACACTGCTTGTGCTGCACTGAGCATGTGCGAAATCTGCAAGGATGAGATCCAGGAAGAAATACAGTCTGGCTTCAAATGCCCACACTTAAGATGGCCACGGCCTGCTGTAAGTTTATAAAATAACAAACTACTGCTATAAACTAACAAAACCGACCTTAGTTTACAGACTAACTTTACTAGAATACATTAAGCTTGTGTATTATAGGGGTATTTTTATTTAAAAAGTATTATTTCGGCCGGAACACCACTTTAACCACCACACAGATGCAAAAAACCCACATGCTCTGACACACTCAAACAGAGCCACAAGATGTGAAAACAAGTCACTCAGCATTGGTCGGAGATGAACAAATCAATTCAGGCAACATTATTACATGAAACTCGCAGAGACAATGTAATGAGATGTACGCCTGTACCTAGACATACAGCATATACAGCATATACATCCTGTCCTCCTGCTATTTTTCAAATCTATGGTTCTCCCCCCTATGTATTGAGATACATAGCCCAGATTCTCTTCAACATCACTAAAATATGTATTAACACAATATCTCCAAAGTTAATATTATAGGGGGACAGGATGTATCTCTTTTCCTATTCAAAAAGCAAGGTTTATGCTTAAGCACAGGATAATTAATATTAAAAGTGTATATGTTCGGTTTGAACCGCCAAAGTGGCACAATATCTACAATACTCGCAATGTTGAATGACTGTTTAAATGTTAGTTTAGTGGTCTAAAAGTTTGTCTCACACCACCATGCCCCCATTAGGGGCATGCACTACAGTATACAAACGTGAACAGCTCTAATGCCTAATGTATAAACGGAAGCGCATCAACGTGGCCATTGGTCAGATTCCCAGGTTCTGTCATAAGAGATGGAATTCCAAAAACACCATTTGTGTATACGAAGGTCTTCAACCGGAGCTATAACCCTTCCTCCGTCATGGACATCCTCTAACAAAATTTAAACACACTAGTCTCACAAAGAGGAATCAATCTAAAGGGTAAAAGGCATTGCGCTTTGAGAGATAAGCCCGATCACCCTGAGTATAAATGCTATAAATATATATATACATATATATATAGATTCTGTTTCTTATCGTGTTTATCTCACATGGCAAATATCCTATCCCCCTCAACAAATTATACGGCAAAACCTCCGACCCCCATGTGATTTCTCACATGGTTCATATATCTTTAAGTAGCTCCTATGCATGTTAAGAAATAATACCCTTTATGCTTATAATGAAGGAGATAGGATATACCTGTCAAATTGATGTTCTCCTTTACCAAGTTGTTAAGTGTTAACCAAGATTGAACAATTGTTTTCTGTTTGTTTTACAATTGTTTGTAAATCCAACTAATCTGAGCACTTTCTTAGACTTATTAACAATACTAATTTAATACTAGACACAGATTCATGTAAACCCCCTGCATTACTTCTTCCTAATAGTATAACCCACGGGCACACATATCCTACCTCGGACCTACATACAGCCGATTACTTTAGTAACAACTAACAAAGCCATGGAGCACAAAAAGTACTCATTCAAACTATTCTGATGCAGTTTCGGCAACTAAACACCCCTGAAGGTGCCATCTCTATATCATGTGTTACTCTCCTACACATATCCTATCTAGCATGATGACCGTACGAGTAGTCACGAGGTACAGTACCCACGCCTATCGTATATTCACTAAAACTATCCTCACCAGTCCTACCATACCTTGCAACAGCACAGTTCCCAGACCTGTGCTGACCTTTTCCGACACACAACTACCTAAATTAGGCAGGTTAGCGGGTCTATCCCTGCCGTCGGAACAACCCCCACCTATCCACACATAAGTATCTTCCTTTTAGCAAAACCCCCTGATCTAGCCCCTACCCTTCCCCCCTTCTCCACTCCTACCAACCTCATTATCAGTCAGAAGAGACAAATTATTCACCGCTTATAACTCGTAAACAGGGACACACAACAAACACAGTAATGCCCATTGCAAACCAACCTCTTATGAAAAATAAACTCAAAATAGTATCCCTAAACGCAAAAAGGCTTAATGTCCCCGAAAAAAGAGCACAACTCCTACTTTATATGAGAAAAATCAAAGCTGATATAGTCCTACTTCAGGAAACGCACTTCAGAACTGATCAAATACCTAGACTTTCAAACAAAAATTTTCCGAACACATTTCACGCTACCAATCCGTCAGCTAAAACAAAAGGAGTATCTATCTTAATATCCAAACATGTACCTTTAGTAGTGACGGATTCACAAATAGATGGTTCCGACCGATATGCGTTTATCAAAGGCACAATATGGAATAGACCCATCATGATAGCTAATATATATAGTCCTAACTCGAGTCAAGTGAGCTTTTTCCGTGAGATAGCACTGGCCCTAACCTCTTTCCAGTCAGGCATCCTCTTACTCGGAGGAGACTTTAACGTCGCTCTAAATCCGCTCAAAGATACGTCCTCTGGAACATCCTCCCTTACATTCAAAGCTCTTAAACAAATTAAAACCCAACTACAGGATTTACTCCTACACGACTCCTGGCGTACCCTACATCCTAGTGACAGAGACTTTACTTTCTACTCCAGACCTCATGACCGTCACTCCAGAATAGACTATCTGTTTGTCACACAAAAAGATCTGCCACTCTTGTCAGAAGCAACCATCGTACCTAAGTTTTTATCCGATCATAACCCCATCACAGCATCTTTAACATTTCCGGAACGAACACAACGCACCAACATCTGGAGATTAGACGCATCACTACTCACAAACCCTTCGTATATGGCCGACATTACGGCAAAGACTTCTTTGTATTAAACGACACTCCCGACACGTCCCACATGACCCAATGGGAAGCCCACAAGTGCGTGGTCAGGGGAGCACTAATCAAACTTGCAGCCATGTGTAAACATTCCCAACAGGAAGCAACTAACGCCTTACTAAACAAAATACGGAAACTGGAACAGGCACACAAACTAACTACGGCCTGTTCCACCCTACAGGAACTGGAACAAGCACGAAATCACCTCAAAGAAGAACTAGGGAAAAAGACCAGGAAGAACTTTATCCTATCCCAAAAACTCTTTTATGAGCACAGCAATAAAAGTGGAAACCTTCTAGCCAGAGCCCTGCAAGCCAAAAAAGCAAACATCACAATACACAAAATCAGATCGTCCCCTACCACAACATTATCCAAAAATGACAACATCGCAAATCACTTTGCCCAATACTACTCAGATTTATATAACCTCCCCCCTGAACAAAAACCACACTCGGACAATAGGTCACGCGAAGATATCATCACAGAATTCCTCACACAAAACAGCCCTAGTCCTGTTTCCCCAGAGCAAGCAAAATTAATAGATGGTCCCATAACAGGAGGAGAATTCCTCTCAGCTATAAAACAAATGAAACCAGGTAGAAGTCCTGCCCCCGGTGGGTTTTGCATGACGTATTATAAAACTTTCTCAAATTTATTAACGGCCCCCTTCTTAAGAGCCTTTAACCTTCTATCCCAACCCAGTACAACATCCAACATCCTGTTCGAAGCACATATATGTGTAATTCCCAAACCTGGCAAAGACAGCGAATTAGCCTCAAACTACTGACCTATCTCCCTACTAAACGCCGACCTAAAAATTTTTGCAAAAATCATAGCCAATCGCATACTTCCCCTAATCCCAAATCTCATATCGACAGATCAGGTGGGGTTTATTCCAGGAAGGGAGGCCAGGGATAACACCCTTAAAGCCATAAACATCCACCACTGGCTTTCCACCACTAAAATCCCTGGCTTCTTCTTATCGTTAGACGCTGAGAAAGCCTTTGACAGGCTGGCCTGGGACTACCTCATAGCGGTACTATGGAATCTCGGCTTTGGTGAACGCTTGGTAAACTTCATAACATCCTTATACTCGAATCCAAGAGTGAAAGTCCGAGTAAATGGATTCGTGTCAAGGGCCTTCCAAATCAAAAATGGCACACGTCAGGGTTGCCCTCTTTCCCCCATCCTGTTTGTTCTCACACTCGAGCCCTTCCTACGTAGACTACGGAATAACTCAGATATCCATGGGCTTACTATAGCAGAGAAAAATTACAAGTTAGCTGTGTTTGCGGATGATATTCTCCTATTTCTATCCAACCCCTTTGTAACTATCCCTAACCTCCTTAAAGACCTTAAAGACTTCAAATTATTCCAATAATTAGCCCACTCCAAAATAAACTTTTCAAAATCACACGCGCTTAACATAACCCTAACAGAACAACAGATGTCACAATGCAAGCAAAACTTCCCATTCATCTGGAAATCAGAGGCACTGACATACTTGGGAATTCAACTCCCTGCAAACCTACCAGATCTCTTTCTTAAAACTTACCTTCCTCTGCTCAAAACCACCACAGACGACCTAAAAAAGGGAATAAATCGCATTTTTCTTGGTTCGGAAGAACGGCCATAGTCAAGATGAATATTTTGCCACGCGTACTTTACCTTCTTCAAACGATCCCCATCAAACTTCCTAACACTTTCCTGCGATCGATCTCCAAAATTAATAGAAATTTCATTTTGAACCAAAAACACCCCAGAATTAGATACAGCCAACTAATAAAACCCAAAGCCAAAGGGGGAATAGGCCTACCTGACATACAACACTACTATTGGACATGTCACATACAGCGGATTGTCGACTGGCACACACATCAAAAGACAAAAGACTGGGTGGCATTAGAAAACTCTTTCTCCCCTCACCCCATTACCGGGACCTCCTGGATCAAACGCAACCTTCTACCAAAAACCATTATGAATCACCCAACGATAGGCCCCACGTTGGAATGCTTTGCGCAGTCCAACCGCAAATTCAAGCTTACCAAAACTCCCCTCCCCTCAGGCCCCCTCACGCCAATCTTGTCCAATCCACAATTTGCCCCTGGGATGGAACGTCATCCACTATCCCGCATACAACCAGACATAGGCTTACGTATATATCACGTCATACATGAAGGCAAATTACTAACTCGAGAACAAATAGATATGACCTGGAACACGCAAAAACTAAGCATACTAAACTACTGGCAACTAATGCATTTTGTAGACAGTATAAAAAGTAAGACGGACTTGTCCGAAACCCTTACTGAATTTGAAAGACTATGCCTTAGCGATACACCACAACGCCATACTATCTTCCTGATACATAACATGGAACAATACCCAGACGGATGAGGGAACAGCCTGCAAAGCCTGGAACAAGGATCTAAATTTAGAAATTTCAAGTAGCGCTTGGGACACAATATACCGAAATGCACATAAAGGCTCTATAAATGTCTCTACCCAAGAGGCAAATTACAAAGTAATCTCACGTTGGTACCGTACCCCTTCTATCTTGCACAGGATTGATATATCCCAATCAAATAAGTGCTGGAGGTGTCAGAATGAATTAGGAGACCTCCTACACATTTGGTGGACTTGCCCTAGAATCCAGGTTTTCTGGAATCAAGTCCACAAACTAATTGAAAAAATTACTACATATAAGCTAGAATACTCACCTGCACAGTTCCTTCTACACCTTCAGCAACCAGATGATATGCCATATTTTCAATCATTAGCTATGATGCTAGTAAACGCAGCAAAAATGTGCATACCACCGCTATGGGGCACTCCTAAAATACCCTTCATATACCCCTCCTAAAAGACCCCCAATCCCTCCTTTGCACTTCAAAGTATTCAAATCGCCGAAAACGACAATTCTGAATACTGTATATTTTTTTAAAACCGGCGTCATTGGCAGCCGAGTAAACAGGAAGTGACGTTGTGACATCACTTCCGTGTTTACAGAGAGAAGACTGTAACGAAGCCATTTCTGGCTTCGTGCCAGTCTCTCTCTAGCCGCCGGAAGAGGCGGATCGATGATTGGGACTCCCGGTGGGACAGGAAGCCCGATAAGAGCGTCGGAAGGCGGCGGGGGGGGGATGTCTCCTCCAGCTCCTCCGGGATAACAACCGAGCGGCTTTTAGCCACATCGGTTGTTATCCCTGGAGAGCGATCGCCTGCTCTAAAAAACATTACCCGGATGATGCCTGAAGCTGCGGGCATCATCCCAGTATAACCCCCGAAAGCCGAGGCCGCATATCTGCGTACACTCGGTGGCAAGGCATTATACAGGTGTTCTGGTCAACTATAATTATCTAGCTTGAGTTTTTGCTATTTTTCAGTGTAATGGGGAAGAAAAGCCTATGCCCAAATGGGATTGGCTTCTTAAAACTTTCCAAATAAAAGGCAAGAACATAGGACTCTTTTAGGACTTTGTAATGACCTGACACCAAGTGTTTTGTCTCCAGGAGACCTTTCTCTCTCTCGAGGTTCAGAAAGGAGAATTTGTATTGTCATTTGATTGCATATTGTGTTGTTGCATTATTAAGCTATAAATTATGTTTGTTCCAGGTTAGCTGTACGCATGCGCCACCTACTGGCCAAACATTAATATCATTTGTAATAATACCTTTAACCTTTAAAGGATGTAACATAAAAATCATCACATCCTCTTTAGTCAGGAAGTGATACCCCTTAGGGATCAGCATTTCAAGATTATCCCAGCTGCTTAGATGTAATCTCTTCCCATCCATGGCATCGGAGGTAAGCAATCTTCCCAGAGGCGTAACTAGAACCTTCAGGGCCCCGGTGCAAGAAACAATGATGCCCCCCCCCCCTTCCATCCGAGCTCCAGGCTTCCAATTTTGGGAGGGTATCCATGGACATCCTCCCAAAACCGTGCTTCCGGCATGCCCCCTGGGACGTGCATCCAGCGCAATCTCTCCCTTCAGTGCCCATCAGTAAATCCTATCAGCGCCTCCCATCAGAGTCCTCTATCAGTGTCCATCAGAGTCCTCTATCAGTGTCCATCAGTGCCCTCTATCAGTGTCCATCAGTGCCCTTCAGAGTCCTCTATCAGTGTCCATCAGTGCCCTCTATCAGTGTCCATCAGTGCCCTCTATCCGTGTCCATCAGTGCCCTCTATCAGTGTTCATCAGTGCCCTCTATCAGTGCCCATCAGTGTCCTCTATCAGTGCCCATCAGAGTCCTCTATCAGTGCCCATCAGAGTCCTCTGTCTTCTCAAGACAGCACGGCTCTGAGCGGAGAGCGTGTCTCTCCCGTGGCATCACTAGGGTTGGTGTCACCCGGTGAGGAAAAAATTGGTGTCACCCCCCTCAAACCAACTATAGCCCCCCTCAGTACAGACCCCCCTCCACTAACTGCAGACCCCCCTCTCAGTATAGACCCCCCACTAAGTACTGACCCCCTTCTTGCAGTATAGATCCTCCTCACTAAGTACAGACCCTATCCATCAGTATAGCCCCCCTCTATCAGCATAGACCCCCATCTATCAGTGTAGACCCCCTTAGTGCAGACCCCCATCTATCAGTATAGACCCCCCTCAGTGCAGACCCTCATCTATCAGTATAGACCCCCCTCTATCACTATAGACCCCAGTGTAGACCCCGCCTCTATCAGTGCAGACCAACCCTCCCTCATTGCAGACCTCCCCTCCATCAGTTCACACCCCCCTCAGTGCAGGCCCCCCCACAATGCAGACCACCCCCCTCCATCAGTGCAGACGCCCCCATCAATGCAGACCCCCCTCATTGCAGACCACCCCCTCCATCAGTTCACACCCCCTTCAGTACAGATCCCCCCTCCATCAGTGCAGACCTCCCCTCCCTCATTGCAGACCCCCCCTCCATCAGTTCACCCCCCCTCAGTACAGTCCCCCCTCCATCAGTGCAGGCCCCCCCACAATGCAGACCACCCCCCTCCATCAGTGCAGACCCCCCATCAATGCAGACCCCCCTCCATCAGTTCACCCCCCCAGTACAGCCCCCCTCCATCAGTGCAGACCTCCCCTCCCTCATTGCAGACCCCCTCTCCATCAGTTCACACCCCCCCTCAGTACAGACCCCCCTCCATCAGTGCAGGCCCCCCACAATGCAGACCACCCCCCCTCCATCAGTGCAGACCCCCCCATCAATGCAGACCCCCCTCATTGCAGACCACCCCCCTCCATCAGTCCACACACCCGGTGCGGACCGCCCCCCCGGCAACGCCTGTGTGTCTCTCATCTAACAGCAGCACAGAGACACCGGCATTGTTTGTTTTATTTCCCTTTCCGTGTGTCCTCTCTCTCGCATGGGATGACAAAGGACACACAGCTGATCTTCTCCCCCCTCCCCTCTCTGTGCTCCACGGGCAGTCAAGTGTAAAGCTAAGGAGCTCACATTTCCCGTGGAGCACACAGGAGAGGGGAGGGGGGAGAAGATCAGCTGTGTGTCCTCTGTCATCCCGTGCGAGAGAGGACACACGGAGAGGGAAATAAAACAAATGATGCTGGTGTCTCTGCTGCTGTTAGATGAGAGACACGCTCAGAGCCCTGTGAAGAGCAACCCCCCTGGGCCCCGCCACAGTGGCGGAATGCCGGGCCCCGTCGCAAGTGCAACTGTTGCGACCCCGGTAATTCCGCCACTGAATCTTCCCCTTCTTCCTCCACAGGTTATTAGGGAAAGGAGATAGCTATGTCAGTTATTATTTTATATGATGTTTACTATTGTATGGTAATGTTATATTATTCTTGTTATTTTCAGTTTTACCGCATATAACGTGTGTCATTCACACTTGTATTAAAAACTGCAACGTGCCAATAAAGACACAGACAAGAAACAGCAGTCTATTATTGTGTACGCAGAAAAAGGTTATGTGCCTGGATAGCTACCCATAGACTCCGAGAGTACGTGAGGCGAGGCCAGGACAGTAAAACTCCATCCAGGAACACTACGGATAGTGCAGAAGGGGAAGAGGTTTGGCCACACGGAAGAGCTACAGTCTGCAATTGACTATACAGCCACTTTCATACAGCCAAGCAGCATACAGATACTGCAGCCCTACATGCTTACTGCTCCCTCAGGCCGCTACTCAGCCAAGCAGCCATGTCACGCAGTAGCACATCCTCACTCAAAACCAGATCACGAGTTTACGGTTCCAGCAAGTCGGTGACAGCCAGTGTTGCAGCCCGTGGAAAAGCCGAAGCGGCAAAGATGCGAGCTACCTTTGCCGAAAACAAGAAATGCAGTTGAAGTTAGAAAAGGCCTCGCTAGAAGCTAAGCGAGCACAAGCCAGGGCCTCGCTAGAAGCCGGTAAGGCCTCACTAGAAGTGAGGGAAGCCTCCATAAAGCTTGAACAAACACGTCTGGATGTCGCATTAGAGAGGCTCACTACAGAAAGGGAAGCTGCAACTGCCATAGCTGAAGCAGAAGCCCTGGAAGCAGCCGTGAGCCTCAGTGGTGAACGCAGCAATGTGCTTGGCTCCGAACAAGGAGAGCCGAATCCCTCGCAACGCACTTCAGAGTACCTGCACCAACACTTCAAATCAACCTACGATACCTCTCCTCTACAGGGAATAGATGGTGTCCTAGGAGAAACAGACCAAACACTGCAGGTAACAGAACATGAGAGCAACCAAACTCCTTAGAGCTGCAAGCAGCAGAACTCTCACCAGCACGTTACAGATCAAGCCTATGTCTCTGCACGCCACGACCCTCAACCTCCAAAACAGTATCAGAAAAATCCTTCTACTACACCAAGGTACGATGTATACAAAATAATTCTGCGCTGCACGAAAACGAGAGGGGACAAAAGCAGCTAACACGACCAACATAGTGTAAAGTGAAAAAACAAAAAATAAGTGTAGCGCTATACAATGTCCAACATGAACGCCGTTAGGCCAATTAGTTCAAAATGTACAGTAGGGAGGAATCAACCGTATCTATGGAAATAGGTAGTCCTCAAGTAAACATTATAAAACAAGAACATCCGGCGTCCAGAATGTAGACACGCACACTCCCACCGAGAGATGAAAAGGCTTAGCGGATAAGGTGGACCCAAAGGGGCATACGCCGGGTTGGGTCGGATAAAGCTTGGGTGGTGAGTGGCTGTGCTTGGCTTGAAGAGGTGATGTTTGTGAATGTTCACACAAATTGCTGTATCCCTCTAAGCAGTGCCCAAATCTTGAGGGGTGTAGGTGGTCTCCCGGGTGTAGGTGGTCCTCCGAATCGCGGAAGGATGGAGTGACGTGTTGTTATATCCCTCAAGGCGATGTTCCATGAACCCGAAGATGATGGCAATGGGTAAAGAGAGAAAGGAATGGCCACATAGTGTAAATCCGAAAAGGAAAATTTATTTAAAATAAAGTAAAAGATATACACTCACATGTAGATCCAAATAAAAACAGCGCTGTTAGAGAGTGGCGACAGTGGGGTCCTCCCCGATGCGTTTAGTCTTCGTAGACGTCATCTGGGGGGCCCAGACGACGTCTATGAAGACAAAACGTGTCGGGGAGGACCCCACTGTCGCCACTCTCTCACAGCGTTGTTTTTATTTGGATCTACATGTGAGTGTATATCTTTTACTTTATTTTAAATAAATTTTCCTTTTCGGATTTACACTATGTGGCCATTCCTTTCTCTCTTTACCCATTACCATCATCTTCGGGTTCATGGAACATCGTCTTGAGGGATATAACAACGCGTCACTCCATCCTTCCGCGATTCGGAGGACCACCTACACCCGGGAGACCACCTACACCCCTCAAGATTTGGGCACTGCTTAGAGGGATACAGCAATTTGTGTGAACATTCACAAACATCACCTCTTCAAGCCAAGCACAGCCACTCACCACCCAAGCTTTATCCGACCCAACCCGGCGTATGCCCCTTTGGGTCCACCTTATCCGGTAAGTCTTTTCATCTCTCGGTGGGAGTGTGCGTGTCTACATTCTGGACGCCGGATGTTCTTGTTTTATAATGTTTACTTGAGGACTACATATTTCCATAGATACGGTTAATTCCTCCCTACTGTACATTTTTGAACTAATTGGCCTAACGGCGTTCATGTTGGACATTGTATAGCGCTACACTTATTTTTTGTTTTTTTACACCAAGGTACGAGACAAGAGGACCTAAAGCAGAAACTTCTGACAGGTATGGTCGCACACCACACTCACACTACAGTAGTGAATCGCCAACATGCTCTAACACCAACCAAGTTATAACAGACTTTGCCAAGTTCTTCATCAGACGAGATTTAATCACAAAAGGACTTGTAAAGTTTAACGATCGGCCAGAAAATTACAAAGCCTGGCGATCGACCTTTCAAAATACCATAAAAGGTCTAGACCTTTCTCACTCCAACGAAATAGACCTCCTAGTCCAATGGCTTGGGAAAGACTCTGCTGAACATGCCAGTAGAATCAGGAACATTAACATAAAACAACCAGCCACTGGTATTAAAAAGATTTGGAGCAGATTAGAAGAGTGCTATGGCTCGACAGAGACTATAGAGCATGCACTTTTTAAAAGAATTGAGGACTTTCCCAGAATACCTAGCAAGGGTTATCACAAACTACGAGAATTAGCCGACTTGCTAGAGGAACTACTTCTTGCTAAAGAGGAGGGAGACCTGCCGGGTCTCGCCTCCCTGGATGCAGCCAGAGGGATTAGACCTTTAATTCTGAAGCTTCCTTACGACCTACAACAAAGATGGATCACATATGGTTCTAAACATAAGGAAAGGTTCCAGGTAACATTTCCACCATTCAACATTTTTGTAGACTTTGTTTCAAAACAAGCTAAGTTCTTTAATGATCCCAGCTTTGACTTTATACTGCCATCAGCCACGCCCCCTAGCTTCAAACAGCATAGGATGCCAGTGACAGTGAACAAGTCTCACGTTTCTCCTACAGATTTTTCCTATAGGTCTTCCAACAGTGTTCACCCAGAGGACAAAGTCGGAGACCCTAGCAAGCAGTGCCCTCTACACAGGAAGCCGCACTCTCTACCAAAATGCAGGACCTTCAGGGAAAAGTCTCTAGAAGATCGCAAAGCCTTCCTAAGAGAGAACCGCATATGCTTCAGGTGCTGTTCATCCACATCACACTTTGCCAAGGACTGCAAGGTTAGTGTTTAATGCACAGAGTGTGACAACACAGACCACAACTCAGCACTACATCAAGGCCCTGCTCTTTGGACCGCCCAGAGAGCTGGCGATACCAACAAGCATGGCGGGGAGCAAGAGAACACGGGTTCAAACATCTCTGTGGTTACCTCACAGTGTACTGAGGTATGCAAAGATCCTGCAGGTGGTAGGTCTTGCTCAAAGATTTGTCTTATTAGAGCTTATCCAATGGGTCACAGGAACAAAGCTGTCAAGATGTATGCACTCTTAGATGACCAAAGCAACCACTCTATGGCTAAATCCACATTCTTTGACACCTTCGGTGTTAGGGGTCCAAGCTCCCCTTACTCTCTAAAGACTTGTGCGGGTACTGTCAAGACGGCGGGGAGAAGAGCCACTGCCTTTTGTGTAGAGTTCATAGATGGTCGGACTCGCCTACCTTTACCCACCATACTCGAGTGCAACCAGATTCCAGATAATCGGTCAGAAATCCCTACACCAGATGCAGCAATTCACCAGCCTCATCTAAAACGCATGGCCCATCTCCTACCAGAATATGACGAGCAGGCTCAGTTAATGCTGCTCCTGGGAAGAGACATTTTGCAGGTTCATAAAGTAAGAGAACAGATTAATGGTCCCCGCAATGCTCCCTTTGCCTAAAGACTTGACCTGGGGTGGGTTATCGTAGGGGACGTCTGCCTAAAGACTATGCACAGACCCACCACGGTCAGTAGCATGTTCACTAACGTACTTGACAAAGGACGCCCTTCCTCCTTGCTACCATGTCACAACAGCTTCATCACAAAAGAGCTTCCAGGTAGTACTCACATACCTTGTTCCTCTGTAGACCCAGACACAGATGACCACGCTTGTGACAGTGACCCAAACCACCTAGGGTGTACAGTCTTTCATAGAACAAAGGAAGACCAGCAGGTAGCAATGTCCTTTGTAGATAGACTTTTCTTGCAAATAATGGAAAAGTAGACAGCCAAGGAAGAGTCAAACAATTAGGTCGCACCTCTCCCATTTAGACCTCATAGACAGCGTCTACCTAACAACAAGGAACAAGTCCTTAAACGCTTTGTCTCCCTTAAACGCAATTTCCAGAGAAAACCAGACATGAAAGATCACTTCTTTACCTTTATGGGAAAAATATTTGAGAATAATCACGCAGAGTTAGCTCCTGCCCTTAAAGACAACGAGGAGTGCTGGTATTTGCCTATATTTGGAGTGTACCACCCCAAGAAACCAGGTCAGATTAGAGAAGTGTTTGACTCTAGCTCTAAAGAACAAGGCGTGATGTTAAATGATGTTCTTCTCTCAGGGCCGGATCTGAACAACAGACTCATTGGGGTACTCCTCCGTTTCTGCAAAGACTGAGTGGCATTCATGGCGGACATCCTGCACATGTGCCACTGTTTTCTTGTTAAAAAGGAACACAGGAACTTTTTGAGATTTTTCTGTTTTAAAGATAACAACCCTTCCAAAGAAATCATAGAGTATCGCATGAAGGTCCAAATATTTGGGAACAGCCCTTCCCCCGCAGTTGCCATTTACAGGCTTAGACGCTCAGCTCACAAAGGCGAATCCATCTACGGTTCTGAAGTGAAACACTTAGTAGAAAAAGACCTTTATGTAGATGATTGCTTAAAATCTCTACCCACCGCTGAAGCAGCTATCAGTCTCCTCAAGAGAGCACAGGAGATGCTAGCCCGTTCTAATTTGAAGTTCCACAAGATCGCCTCTAACAGCGTAGAACTGTTGAAGGCCTTCCCCTCTCAAGACCACTCTGGTGAGTTCAAAGACTTAGATTTAGGTTCTGACTCTCTACCAATGCAACGTAGCCTTGGACTACTCTGGGACTTAAGGTCAGACACCTTCACCTTCCGGGTTAGTCGGGAAGAAAAGACCTTTACGCGCAGAGGCGTTCTGTCAACCATAAACTGTCTGTATGACCCTCTAGGGTTTGTAGCTCCAGTCACCATTGAGGGTAAAGCTCTTCTCAGAGACCTGATTCAAGAGACAGTGAACTGGGATGATCTACTTCCCCCGAGAAAAGAGATCAGTGGACAGAGTGGAAAAATTCCCTGACAGCCTTGTCTAACTTAAAGGTTCCTCGACCATATGCTCCTGTACCGTCTACAGAAGTCCAAGACCAAAGACTTTGTGTTTTCTGCGATGCTTCTGTCAAAGCAATCGCTGCTGTAGCTTACCTCAGGATCAAGGACATGAAAGGACAGTGCCATATAGGTTTTATCATGGGAAAAGCAAAACTTGCCCCACTCCCAGAACACACAATACCTAGACTGGAACTTTGTGCCGCAGTGTTAGCTGTGGAGCTAGCCGACACGATTGCTAGAGAGATGAACCTAGAAATCAAAGACACTGAGTTCTACACTGACAGTAAAGTTGTCTTGGGGTATATCTACTGCGAAACCAGACACTTTTACATCTACGTCAGTAATAGAGTGTTGAGGATTAGGAGATCCACACACCCAAAACAGTGGCACTTTGTTCCAACTAAACACAATCCAGCAGACCTAGCGACTAGAGCTGTCCCAGCCAACTGTCTTTGGGACACAACATGGTTTACAGGCCCTGCATTCCTGTACAATTCAGAACACAACATTTCTGAATCGGAGACCTTTAACTTGATAGATGCAGTCAAGGATGCAGAAGTTCGTCCACAAGTGTCTGCATTAGTCACTGTGGCTTCACAAAACCAACTCAAATCTCATCGGTTCTCCAGGTTTTCCACATGGAGATCACTCATTAGAGCCATTACTTCCTTATCCCACATAGCCCGTTCCTTTGGGAAAAGGACTAAGTGCAAAGGCTGGCACCGCTGTAAAAATACATACTAGAGCAATCAAAACATCTGATCATTTACACTGTGCAACAAGAGACCTTTGCTAGAGAGATTGACTGTATTAACAACAAAAGGCCAATCCCTAAAGACAGCATCCTAAGGAAACTCAATCCATTCCTCGACAGCAGTAACCTGTTGAGAATAGGAGGTCGCCTTAAAGAAGCTACTTTGGTGTACGACGAGAAGCACCTTCTCATTCTCCCAGCTCAGCACCATGTCACTGCCCTGCTTGTACAACACTATCACAGTCAAGTTAAACACCAAGGCCGGCAATTCACTGAAGGAGCTTTGAGGGTTGGTGGACTGTGGTTAATAGGAGCAAAAAGATGTGTGAGCATGTGTATCTTTAATTGCGTTACCTGGCGCAAACTCCGTGGACTCTTACAAACCCAAAAGATGGCTGACCTTCCACCTGACAGACTTAACTCAGATTCTCCCTTTACAAGTGTGGGCCTTGACGTATTCGGTCCTTGGTCCTTTACCACTCGCCAAACCAGGGGAGGTCACGCCAGCAGCAAACACAGGGCAGTTATTTTTACTTGTATGACTGTTTGAGCTGTTCACATAGAGTTGATTGAATCAATCGACACTTCCAGCTTCATCAACGCTCTCAGGCGCTTCATTGCCATTAGAGGTCCCGTTAAGCACATCCGCTCTGATAGGGGCACCAACTTTGTTGGAGCGGCCAAGGAACTTCAGATCCTTTCCAATCTAGACAACAACAGTGTGGAAAGGTATCTCAACCAACAGGGATGTACCTGGACATTTAACCCTCCTCATTCTTCTCATATGGGTGGTGCGTGGGAAAGAATGATAGGCATAGCCCGCAAGATTTTGGATTCTATTTTACTTCAAATGGGGAATGCCAGACTCACGCATGAATGTCTGTCCACCTTCATGGCCGAGGTCTCAGCCATCATAAATGCTAGACCTCTGATTCCGGTTACTAATTATCCAGAGGAACCCATGTTGCTGACACCTGCAACTCTACTCACCCAAAAAAACAACACAGTCAGTGCTCCAAATGGAGAGTTTACTGATAAAGACCTTTTCAGACGTCAATGGAGACAGGTGCAATGCCTAGCCAACACTTTCTGGAACAGATGGAGGAGATATTACATCCAACCCCTACTACTCAGAAATAAGTGGCAAGTTAACAAACCAGACCTGAAGTCAGGAGATGTGGTGCTCGTTAAAGAATGCCAAGCACACAGGAATGACTGGCCTTTGGGACTTATCACACAGACATTCCCAAGCAAAGATGGACATGTCAGGAAGGTCGAAGATAAGACTTCTAAACAGGGTGAAGTAAACTAATTTCTCAGACCCATATCGGACTTGATTTTACATGTGTCCAATAACGCTGTTAGTGGCGTTGGTTAACGCCAGACGGGGAGTGTTATGTCTCCAGGAGACCTTTCTCTCTCTCTCGAGGTTCAGAAAGGAGAATTCATATTGTCATTTGATTGTATATGCATTATTAAGCTATAAATTATGTTTGTTCCAAGTTAGCTGTACGCATGCGCCACCTACTGGCCAAACATTAATATCATTTGTAATAATGCCTTTAACCTGTAGCCTCCCTGGCGGTTTTCCCGAGTGTGGCTCGGGGTTAAATTTCAGTCCCATTAGCGGTAACCCCGAGCCACGCTCGGGATTACATCGCAGGATCCTGGTGTGGCTTTACTTACCTTGTCCCCGGGATCCTGCGATGTCCCCCGCAGTGTCCGTGGGCTCCGTCCTCCTCCGAAGCCTCTCTGTGCCAGGCTCCGTTCCCTGCGAGCGTCGCGACGCATGGGGGCGGAGCCTGGTGGCAAATTAAAAAAAATGCAAAAATCATAACACATACAGTACTGTAATCTTACAGTACTGTAATCATTTCACATCCATTTTGTCCGCAGTGCTTTGGCCCATGCCCTGCATGCAGTTTTATGTGATATATACTGTTCTTTCTGCCTGGAAACTGGAGATTGTACATAGCAACCAAAAAGTGTCCCTTTACGTCAAAAGTGGCTTTAGACCAGCTAGAAAACAGCGATAGTAAATTAGAACACTTGCAGAATTGAGCGATAGTGAATCGTGGGGAAATTTATTTTATTACTATTTATTTTTATTTTTTTTATTTATTTATTTTTATTTATTATATTATAATTTATGTTTTTGTGTTTCAAACTTTATCATAACGGGGATATCTACTAGACTCTTGTTTGGACAGATTTAGGTGTGTTATTGTTAAGAATTACAGACCTACAATATAAAACGCCAAATTTCCATGCAAAATAATTGTACCGCTTTCAGCATAAAAATGTCACATCCTCTTTAGTCAGGAAGTGATACCCCTTAGGGATCAGCATTTCAAGATTATCCCAGCTGCTTAGATGTAATCTCTTCCCATCCATGGCATCGGAGGTAAGCAATCTTCCCCTTCCTCCTCCACAGGTTATTAGGGAAAGGTGATAGCTATTTCAGTTATTATTTTATAAGATGTTTACTATTGTATGGTTATATTATTGTTGTTATTTTCACTTTTACCGCATATAACGTGTGTCATTCACACTTGTATTAAAATCTGCAACGTGCCAATAAAGACACAGACAAGAAACAGCACTCTATTATTGTGTACGCAGAAAAAGGTTATGTGCCTGGATAGCTACCCATAGACTCCGGGAGTACGGGAAGCGAGGCCAGGACACCAAGGAAGGTCTCTGCCAGAATATGAAGACGCTTTTCGCCCGATCTCCTGCAATCGTCAAAGAGTCCTCATTGCCAAGGAGATTGTGAAGTTTCTATAAGCAGAGCTAAGTAACCTTTTTGTGTATTCTTATTGTTTACAGACCATAGTTTTGCTAAGAAGTAGGTAGCATTTTTTCTTGTTATAGGTATATCTGTTAGCTTTGTATTATATTGCTAATATTGTCATAGTTTTGTATGTAAAGCATTTTTTGTTTATCAAAAGCATATTGATTTACCATAGAGGTCTAAGTTTCCTTGGTTTTACTGCAAGAACCTTTAATAGATAGATGCAAACATTACACATGGCCAGCGGTTCCAAGGCTACGGCGAATAGACTAGGTGACAGAGGGCATCCTTGATGGGTTCCCCTCTACAGGGAGAAGGTATCCAAAATTCTTTCATTGGTGCATACTCTGGCTCTAGGAGAATAACAAAGCATGTGCAGCAACTTTAGGAACCTAGACTCAAACCCAAATCTCTGCATTACCTCCCAGAAAAAAACCCACTCAACCGAGTTAAAAGCCTTCTCGGCATCTAAAGAGGTTAATACCATTGTACCACAGTTGGCACGAGTAGTCAACAGATTTAAAAACAAAATTGTGGATATTGATATCAGTGCCCTTTCCTGGCATGAAATCCCTCTGGTCAACATGTTTAAGATTGTTTAGAACCCAGGACGATTGGCCAGGATTTTCGCTAGTATCTTTGCATTGACATTAGGCAAAGAGATCAGCCTATAAGAGGCAAAGTCATCCAGGTCCTCATTACCAAGGCCAGATTCACCATCACAGTAGGCCTTTTTCTATAGGAGGCAAAGACAGCTTTTCCATGCAAAGTTATTTTCCTGCCCTTTTTTCACAGTTATCAGTAGAAATAAATTAATCTCCTGTTAGCTTTTTTACACATTGTCATAATTTTAAAGGTGAGCTTAGGACAAGAAAAAGAGCTGTATAAGAGGTGTAAAAGATGTGATCTTAGTTGAGGGGTGAAGGCCCACAAGTTTTAGGGATGGTAATATGGCCCTTTATGCCGCGTACACACGGTCGGACTTTTCAGCTACAAAATTCCGACAGCCCGTCCGACAGACTTTCGACAGACTTTCAACGGACTTTTGGCGGACTTTCAACAGACTTTCTAACGACTGGACTTGCCTACACACGATCACACCAAAGTCCAACGGATTCGTACGTGATGACGTACACCGGACTAAAATAAGGAAGTTGATAGCCAGTAGCCAATAGCTGCCCTAGCGTGGGTTTTTGTCCGTTGGACTAGCATACAGACGAGCGGATTTCTGGGTGCTTTTTATGCATTGTTGGCCTTTGAAAACATACATGCTAATGTTTGGGCACCCCTGTGCAAATTGAATGCTTATCTAATTTCATGGGTGAAAGTAGTAATCTAAAACAGGAAACAGTGGGGTTGATTTACTAAAGGCAAATAGACTGTAAGTGCAGTTGCTCCCAAGTTTAGTAAATGTAGGGGAAGCTGACTTCCATCATCCTATCATGTGCAAGAAAAAATGCTTTATTTCTTCTGGCAGGCGATTGGGTATTTTTTGTAAAGTGAAGCTTTACCCCATTTACTAAGTGCTGGAGCAACAGCAATTGCAAACTGCACAGTCTATTTGTGTTTAGTACATCAACCCCATTGCGTTAAAAAATTCAAAGCATTTACAAATGCTAATGTACAGTTCCAATTTATTTCACAAACTTTGAAACATAGATGCAAAGAAAACAGAAATTCCAATGTGTGCAACACCCCTCCATTTGTCTAGTAATAAATACTGAGGAGAATTTAAAACTGGAGCAGACAGAATTTGGAGCAGCTGTGTATGGCAACCAATCAACCAATTTCATTTTCAAAGCTTGATTGGTTACTCTGCCCAGCTACCCCAGATTCTGCTTTCTCCAGTTTTAGTACATCTCCTCTTCTGCGTTTGCAAGATCCCTGACCCTATTCATCTAATTAGGCCTTATTAGTCATTAGTTGCCAAGGCTAAAATCTCTTGACACTCCAAACTTTTAAGTTACAATTCCTATCTTACTGCCTGCCCTGCCTCTTGCTTGGCTTTGACCATCATCCCAGAATTAAGAGTAATTCTTTACTTTGCTTTGCTTCTTCTAGCTGTCAACTGTTGCCAAATGGGTTGTATAAAATAGCTGCAACTAGGAAGCCCTTCTGCAGCAAAGTCTATGTTCCTTGGTGCTTTACCACTCTTTTAAGCCTATGTTTGCCTGATGATGTGGATGGTCCGCAAGTACAGTAACATAAAGAAAGATACTTACAAGCTGTGATCTTGAAGGGATGTTGCAAAATACTGATTTATTAGGGTGGGCAAATGTTTGCACATGGCACAATTACCATTTTCTTTGCTACAATGTTTTCAAGTTTGGTAAATAAACCCTGCATTAACATTTGCATATATGTTGTTTTTTAATACACTGTTAAGGCAGTAGTGATTTAGTTAATTTCAGAAGTGAAAAGTAGTAAACATGTATTTTGGGCGGTGGTGCCCGCATTTTAGTATGCAATATTGCCATATATTGAATACCTGGCTTTCAGGAATTTCTTAGGAATAGTATTTTCCTATGTTATTTGCAATATCAATATGTTGCGAACAAAAAAAATATACTGTATGTGTGTTGCTCAGAATAAACAAATTAACGTGGCACACTTGTTTACATTATAGCTGTGGTACACGTTTGTACATCCTGAGCTATTATACAATGGTTGCACACATAATGACTTGTCTGATTCCTTCAATATTTCACATAAAAAACCCATCATGTCTTTTTTGAATGATCACTACTCCGTGGCCCAGAAATTAGCTTTACACTAGACCCACAGAAACACCTGTTTGAAGTAGTGTAAAAAGTGGATTTGAATTATTTGCTTTGTGATTTGCTCCTACTAACAAGCAGTGTTAGTGATGTGGGCTCTGGCATGCCACTGCTGTAGTCTTATTTGTGTATAAGCTTCACATGGCGTTTCTTCACACCGCAGGGAATTCAGGAGAAAAGAATCTATATTTAGATGTGTAGAAGAAGAGCAGCTGAGCGTAAGGCAGTTTCTGTACTGAAATGACTGTCAGCCACTGCACAAAGAAGGACTGTACTGTGATTAGAAGTAAGGCAAGGGACCACAAATATACAAGGCGGCGGGGCTATGAAAAGGACTCAGTGACTGAGGTTTTCAAATGTGGCACAAGATACTAGCTAGCTCTGACATAGAAGGAAGACACAGCTGGCAAGCACTTGTTATATCTTGTTATCCTGTCAGATAGCAGAGTATGTGGAACATTAAGGGACCATTTACTTCTTTGCGGTGCGTTAACATAAGTTGCATTAAGGCGGCAAATTCGAAATCAAAGGGCTGCACAAGAGCCATGCATGTCATATGTTGAGATACAGTAAAACGCAGGTTTGTTGCCTTAGTGCAGTGGTCTCCAAATGATGCGAGAAGGTACTATTCCTCCCACTGACACCAACAGTGGGGCATATATCCTGCCACTGACATTAATGATGGGGCATTTTTCCTCCCACTAATATCAATGATGAGGCACTATTCTTCCCACTGACACCAACAATGGAGCACTGTTTCTTCCACTGACACCAATGATGGGGTATTAGTCCTCCCATGAATAACAATGATAGGGCACTACTTCTCCACCTACAGACCACCAAGGCTGAGGCCATGCTGATATTGGGTCTGGGACATTTTCTACCCCTACCTGCCACAATCCCCCCCCCCTAAGTCTGAGGCTGGGTTCACCCTGATGCAAATTGGATGTGGGTTTCCCCGCATCCAATTCGCATGACAGGAGAGTTCGACTCTCTTAATGGAGCCAGTTTACACACCTCTGGGGTGGCTGTGTTCCTAATTGCAGAAGGGTCCTGTGCATCTTCTGGTCCATTACAGGTGTGAATTCAGACAAAAATTCGGACCTGATTCGCACCTGAAACGGTGAACAGACACGCACCAGAAGACTCCCTGCAGCCGCAGTTGGTGTGAACCCAGCCTAAAGGTCAGTAAACTGGCCCCTTACTTTGAAAAGTTTGGAGACCCCTGCCTTATTGCATTGAGGTGCCAGTCAAAATAAATTTTACCGCAATGCATTACTGTGTGTTACAATAATGTGTGTGTTGCTGCAATGTGGAAGTGTAAATGGGCCCTCACACATTATTCTGCACCACCAAAAACCTATTTCTAAAGGTCAATTAAACTGTAATTTTTGCCATATTTGACTATTTTTCATCAATTTCTAAAATATTGTTATGAAAAGCTAAACCATCTAAAACCAGTATAAAAAAGCTAAAAAGTAAACAACTAAAAATGATGTAAAAATGTAATGTTTTGAAAGATTTGCCTTCTCAAGGCACATAAAATAGGATGTGCTTGATCTTTGTTAGTGCTAGACATGATATTGGTGTAGGTGCTCTTAGCACTGTTGTTCTGAAATTTCACAAATTACAATCTCCAGATTTACACCGAATGGTATGGACAAAAATCAGTGAGCAATAATCTGGTGTATGAAAACACTTTAGGGCATATTTATGAAGTATTAGACAATGGTGGCTACATTCATTTTTGTAGGCTTTTTTCTCTGTGTTTTCACCTGGTGTTCTGGCTAGTAACACACAGGGGCACCTGAAGGCCTGGTTCCCACCTATGCATTTTTTAGTTTTGCAGAAACACACTACAGTTGATTTAACATGGTTTCCTATGGATGTAGTTCTGTGCATCTGTGCATCTTATGGAAAGGGCCAGAGACTTTTTTCTGGTATTTGGTTCCATAGACTTCAGCGGATCAAAAGCGTGTATTGAAAAAAGCGAAATGCACCTGGAATATGGAAACTGCAACCTGCATAAGGGTCCTTTCACACTGAGGCGGTTTGCAGGTGCTATTGCGCTAATAATAGCGCCTGCAAACCGACCCGAAAGTGCAGCTGCTTTGATTCCAGTGTGAAAGCCCCGAGGGCTTTCACATTGGAGTGGTGCGCTAGCAGGACGGTAAAAAAAGTCCTGCTAGCAGCATCTTCAGAGCGGTGAAGGAGCGGAGAGTATACCGCTCCTTTACCGCTCCTGCCCATTGAAATCAATGGGACGGCGCGGCTATACCGCCGGCAAAGCACCTCTGCGCCGCTAGCGGGGGTAAAACTGCCCCGCTAGCGGCCGAATACCGACGGTAAAGCACCGCTTACAATAGCAGCGCTTTACCGCCGACGCCGCCCCCGCCCCAGTGTGAAAGGGCCCTAAATGTGAAGTAGGCCTAAGGCTGGATTCACACCTATGCAATTTTAGTGCTTTTTGCATTTTGCACTACAATCCATTTAATATGGTTTCCTATGGAACACGTTCTGTAGTGCAAATCTGCAGAATGCAAAAAGCATTAAAATGTATAGGTGTGAATCGAGCCTTAGGCTCGATTCACACCTATGCATGTTGCTTTTGAGCGTTTCTGCAGTGTTTTTTGTGATCCTTGCCCCGTTTTTGAGCAGCGTCTTTGCAGCGTTTTTACAGCGTTTTTGCAGCGTTTTGCAAAAACGATGTGATAACGCTGCAAAAACGCTGCACTTGCGTTTTTGATGCTGGTCCATTGAATTCTATTACATGCAAAACGCTGCATTTTGCATGAAAAAAAGTCCCTGACCCTTTCCAAAAACGCAGAGGTACAAAAAGGCATTGATGTGAACATGTTCCATAGGAACCCATGTTAAAAAATTCCCATGCATTTCTGCAAAATGCAAAATGCATCAAAAAACGCACTAGTGTGAATGGAGCCTAATGCCCTGTACACACGACCGGACTTTCCGACGGAAAATGTGCGATCCGACCGTGTGTGGGCTCCATCTGACTTTTTCCATCGGAATTTCCAACACACAAAGTTTGAGAGCTGGATCTAAAATTTTCCGACAACAAAATCCGTTCGCTTAAATTCCGATCGTGTGTAGACAATTCCGATGCACAAAGTGCCACGCATGCTCAGAATCAAGCAGAAGAGCCGCACTGGCTATTGAACTTAATTTTTCTCGGCTCGTCATACGTGTTGTACGTCACCGCGTTCTTGACGTTCTGAATTTCCAACCAACTTTGTGTGACGGCAAGACAGCTAATACAGTGTTTAATTACTTATTTAAAGCGTACACTACTCCTGAGGAAGGAGTTTGATTGACTCCGAAACGCGTCTGCTGAAAAAGTACTGCTTCAAAACTCTGTATATACACTATTGTAATACTGATGGATTTACATTCCTAACAATAGATGTTACAGCTATTATCATATTTTATTATGTTAATTCAATAAATTATATTTGTACCAAGTATACCTTTTTTTATGATTGCTACATGTGCCTGAAAAGTCCACCACTAGGGGACCCCCTTTGCTGTTATGTATAAATAATTTTGGATGTGGCACAAATTCACAGTCAGATGCTGATCTACAATATACATCACATCTAAGAATTGGTAAGCAGAAAATAAAAATGGTTATTTGCATTTAATACCCCTTTAACCACTTTAACACCGAGCTTATTTTTGTTGTTTACAAGTTAAAATCAGTTTCTTTTTTTTTTGCTAGAAAATTACTTAGAACCCCCAAACATTATATATTTTTTTTCTAACATCCTAGAGAATAAAATGGTGGTCGTTGTAATACTTTCTGTCACACCGTATCACGCGGTCTTACAAGCGCACCGTTTTTGGAAAAAAATACATATTTTTTAATTAAAATAAGACAACAGTAAAGTTAGCCCATTTTTTATATTGTGAAAGATTATGTTACACCGAGTAAATTGATAGCCAACAGGTTACGCTTCAAAATTGCGCCCGCTCGTGGAATGGCGACAAACTTTTATCCTTAAAAATCTCCATATGCGACGTTTAAAAAATTCTACAGGTTGCATGTTTTAAATTGCAGAGGAGGTCTAGGGCTAGAATTATTGTTTTCGCTCTAACAATCGCGTGATACCTCACATTTGTGGTTTGAACACCGTTTTCATATGCGGGCGCTACTTACGTATGTGTTTGCTTCTGCACGCAAGCTCGGCGGGACGGGGCGTGTTAACATTTTTTATTTTTTCTTATTTATTATACTCTTTATTTTTTATTTTTACACTGTTCTTTAAAAAAAAAAATTGTGTCACTTTTATTCCTATGATTCCGCTTACACGAGTGGACTGTCCGACAGAAAAAGTCAGACGGAAGCTTTTCATCGTATATTCCGATCGTGTGTATGCCTCATCGGACTTTCTTTTTAGAAAACTCTGACGGATCTAGTAATAGAACACTTTCTAACTATTTCCGAAGGAACCAATTCCTGTCGGGAAAACCGATCGTCTGTATGCTGTTCCGGCGGACCAAAAACGACGCATGCTCTGAAGCAAGTACGAGACGGAAGCTTTTGGATACTGGCTATTGAACTTCCTTTTTCTAGTCCCGTCGTATGTGCTGTATGTCACCGCGTTCTTGACGATGGGAGTTTGGTGTGATCGTGTGTACGCAAGACAGTTTGTATATTAAAGTAGTATATTTGAAAATTGATCAATCCTAACGTACTGGCGAACAATCTCATTTCTTGAGGCCCTTAAAATGTCAGGACAGTACAAATACCCCCTCTTTGCAAAGTAGACAGTCTGAGGCATTTAGTAAAAGGCATGGCAAAAAGTTGTATCTTTTTGTCAAAATTTTTTGGAAAAAATAATTTTTTATTACATTTTTTAAATATATATATATATATATATATATATATATATATATATATATATTTTTTTTTTTTTTAACATACTGTCACCAGTCAGTAACCATGATCCCAGCCACACCATATGATGATGCTTTACTGCACTATAATATAATAAGCTCTGTGAAGGAACTTAACATGAATAAACCTATCCTTGGCCAAAATCATACTAGTAACATAATGGGTCGTACATGTGTCCCAATCTTCCTCAGTTAGATCAGGTAGGTCTGCCTGCCATTTGGATAACATTTTAATCAATTTCACAGAGTGAGCAGCGGCGAGACAAAGGAAGATCGATGACAAAGTCTCCCCCAAGGACATGGTGGTCAGGAGGGGCTCCAAGGAATCAGATTCAAGAGTGAGAGCATCAGGGATTTGCGTGGGAACCACATGTCTGAGTTGCAAATAGTGGAATAACATCTGGTTGGGGAGATGAAACTCGACGTGAAGATCCGCAAAGCTCCGCAGCCTGCCATTAGATATGGATGCTTCTTTAATTGCATGACAAATACTAGTGTTATCTGCAACAATGAAAAGATGTAGGTCTTCAAAGCATATTTTCAATAAAAAGCCATATTTGGAACTAACAAATAAAGTAGACAAAATAATCCAAACATTAGATGGTGCATGCCTGAAAATGGAGAGGTGAGTCTAGGTGTAAAGTACTTGAAAAAAGAAACTTGAGAATTGTCAGACAATATGTGTACATATTCACTTTCCAATCAATGAAAATGCTAAATCCTGTTCACTTTGAATACCCAGTCATGTGCAGATAAAATAAGTAAACAGAAATGTGTTTTTTACATGACCAGATAATTCAAGTGAATAGCCTCAAGTACAATAGAAAATCAGCCTCCTGTGCTAAATATCTTTGTCTGAACCACTCAAGCCTCCTCTACAAGCAGCATAGTAGCCAAAAGAACACAAAACATCTATAATTAAACTGACTTCTAGAGAAAAGAGCTTAAATATACACATGATTAATCCGTAACAGAAAGCAAATTAACTTTTAACAAAGTTGAGTGTATTGTTCTAAATCAGCTTATATTACAGAATTCAGTAAGAATTCAGTAAGATAATATGTATTAATCTACCCTCATTTATGATGAATATAATCAGTGACTGAAATCCACAAAACAGGATACCATTCCAATTGCTGCCCCAGCTTGGCTGACATTTTCATAACGTGATCAGCAGATGGTGCCAAGGTGCTGTTTATTGCCTTACTCATTAAGGGAAAGAGCCAAACATTTTTATTTTTGGAATAACATAATTTAATTCATTTTTCATTCATAATTTGACTATGCCGCTGTCCTGAACAAGTAGACTTATTTATTAAAGGAATGGAATGTGCAATGATTGTGTACAGAGTGATAATTCACACCAAAAAAAAAACAGATTACAGTTTACAACTCAGCTGCAAGATGACTGCCGACTGGAGATGATTGCTGACTAATCTCTATTGTTCTACTCCCCTTTTCACAAGATGTCAATCTTCTTTCCTTACATATACGTTTCTAAGCGCAAATATAGTTATTACTGTAACATAACAGACTTTCTAAATCCAACTGTATTGAAAAAGTCTGGACCCATGTATATGGACACTTTGTAAAAATTGGCTAATTTTTACTTTGTCTTTTTGTCTTTGCAGCCTACTGTATAAGGCAGTAGTCACTAAACTGCAGCCCTTTGCTTGCCTTTCTCTGGCCCTCAGGGCACTATTCCTGATACCAACAGTGGGGATCCATTCCTCCCTCTGACACTAAAATTGGGCATTTTTGATGATGGGACACTATTCCTCCCATTGACACCAGCAATGGGCAAAAATCCTCCCACTGACATAAACAATTAGGCACTATTCCTCCCACTAATACCAATGATGGGGCACTATTCCTACTTCTACTGACTACAGGCAGTAATTTTTTTACTCGCATGGACCCTGGGGCATTTTCTACTTCCACCACTCCGGCCCCCCTGAAAGCTGAAGGTTTACAGAATGTGTACAGAATGCCCCCCAGAAACATCATATCTTGCTTGTGTGATTGGTTCACTGATTTTTCCAGAAGTCTGCCCTAAGCTACAAGTCAGATATTAGGTATCCCCTACAACAAAAATGTCATTTTTGGTGAGATACTCCCAATAGGAAATCATGTCTAAAGGGATGCAGGCCCAGCAGCTTTCCTCATTAGTGCTCTGCAGGTGCCACAGCTGATTGATAATTATAAAACCACTCCAATTAGACTCACTTTCCCAAATGGACACAGACTCAGGGATTTCTTCAGAATAACAGACGGTAGGACTCTGCAACAAAGTTTGTAACATAAAAAATAAAAAAATGTAATAAACCACTGGGTGCTTCTTCTGCTGCTGGTAACATGTATATCGACAAACATGATAATAAGGTGGTGATAGTGTAGAAATACAGTCACATGAGTAGATGGAATCAAACAATTTTGAAAAAAAATGAATAATATGTTTCTACCGTGAATAGTTTAAGGCCTCTTTCACACAGCCGATCCGTTCAGGTCCGCCTGTCAGTTTTTTAGGCGGACCTGAACGGACACTCCATAGACCTCTAAGGAGCGTCGGATGTCAGTGGTGACATGTCCGCTGACATCCGACCCGCTCCGATCAGAAAAAGTGTGACGGAGGAAAAACCCTACTTTTCCATCCGTCATCGGATCAGGTGACGATGGACTCTACGGTCCGTCGTCATCCGATCCCCCATAGGGGAGAGCGGAGCTCTGAGAGGTCCTGTCATCTGCCTGCTCAGCGGGGATCAAGGGAGCGAACCCCCACTGAGCAGAGCGGGCTCTGTACACGGACATGTCCGTGTGAAGGAGCCCTTAATCACAATAAAAAACATTTTTTTTTTGTTTTTTTTTAACAAGAGGAAAAATAACAGTTTTAGTTATAAAAATATTAGTTACAGACAGTCCAGGCCTAAGTGTTTTTTTATTTATCTTTTGCCTGCAAAGGCTAATTTTTCTTTATTTTGCTTCAGTTGTTGGAAGTGGAGTTGTCATTGGAGGTTCACCCATTTCTCTTTTGCCTATTGTTAAAGTAGCAGTAAATGACCAATTTCCCATAAAATTTGCAGTTGTCAGTGGAACAGGTAAGGGAAAACCTTCACATGGGGACACCAGCTCCCCTAAACACTCAGCATACTTTGCTATTTTAACAATGCATTACTTTCTCTTTGGGAGCTGGTAACTGAAATGATTTTTTTTTCAATAAAGTCTCTGTGCTCCAGTTGGGGAGATTTACCCTCTATTTTGGTCTGTTTACCATTATCATCAAAAGTAAGATCAAATCCAGAACAGGAATAGAGGGGACTTCTATTCTTGTGGTCCTGGTGGCTACCTGGGATTTCCCCTTACATTATTTGCTGGCTATGCAACTCAAATTGAAGAGAAGGCTCTCCAATTGGACACAGGCAATAAAATTGCAGGGTTATGTTAACCAGACCTTCATGTAAATGAAGAAATTATTTTTTTGCCTTTTTTATTGTAATCACTTGCCATTTTTTGCTTTTTGGCACTGCGTTACTTTAACTGATAATTGCGCGGTCATGCAACACTGTACCCAAATGAAATTTATATTAATTTTTCACACAAATAAAGATTTCTTTTGGTGGTATTTAATCACCTCTGAGTTTTTTATTTTTTGTGCTATAAACAAAAAAAGACTGACAATTTTGAAAAACAAATCAAGTGCTAGATCATGTACTAGATACGTGATCCAGCGCAGGAGAGCTGCTCTGCTGCTGTACTCCTACGTAAGGCGGTTGGCAAGTTGTTAAACACATTGCTAATAGCTAAAAGCTATGTGTTTGTAACGTAAATATTAATATTTTTATTACTATACAGGATTTATATAGCGTCAACAGTTTGCGCAGCAATTTACAACATGGGGGCAGACAGTACACTTACAATACAAATTAATACAGGAGGGCCCTGCTCGTGATAGTTGCATTAAAAACTGTAATTTGGGCGCATTTTTCTACCTGGCAGTAAAAAATTTGGCTCTGTCAATTTTTTTTCTGTCGTGTCAGTAAACAATTGGCACTGTCAGTAATTTTTTGGTATTGTATCAGTAAATAACACTTCCAGAGGTTGGCAACCGTGTATAAGAGTAGTGTGACAAGCAAGCTTTTGCAAAGCTTTTGGCAAGCTTCAAGCAGCTTTCTCTAAGCCTTTTAAAGGATAAGTTCACTTTTTGTAAAATGTTACACCAATATTCATGGTGTAACATGTTAGAAATGCACCTGCCCCCGCACACCCCCCAATTCCCTGATCTGACAGCTAGGGGGGATCTTCTCCCTCCCTCTAGATGTCACAGATCTAAAAAAACATGCTCGAGCGGGGCTCCGTTCCGCCCATCTGGCCGCATCACAATGCTCACAAGGTCCGGCAGCCTTTGCGACTGTCGGTTTGTAGTTTTCAATGAACTACAACAGCACTGTGGAGCGCTGTGGTAGTTCATTCTCTGTTCCTGTCAGATTGTATCTGCTTGGGCACACAGATACACTGACAGATCTGAAGGAGACCTGCATGGCACCAGCGATCTGCTGATCACTGGTGCAAGGCTTTAGAGGCTCCAGAAACAAAAAATAATTGTAGCAGGGAACTGGCTATCTTACCTGCAGTATCAGAAGACATTCTTCAACATTGTTGCAGTGAAACTGTTTCCCTCTAGTGCCAGCTAAAACTCTGTATCATCACATCCTGTCAGCAGAGTGATTATCACCAGGGAGCAAAGCATAAAGGGAATTGTAGTCAGTGCCTTGCAAAAGTATTTACCCCCCTTGGTATTTTTCATGTTTTGTTGCCTCACAACCTGGAATTAACATGGATTGTTTGAGGATTTGCATCATTTAATTTACAGAACATGCCCACAACTTTGAAGATGTTTTTTTTTTATTGTGAAGCAAACAACAAAATAACAGAAAAAGTCAATGTGCATAACTATTCACCCCCCAAAGTCAATACTTTGTAAAGCCACCATTTGAGGCTATTACAGCTCCAAGTCGCTTTGGATAAGTCTCTCTCTATGAGCTTGCCACATCTTGCCACTGGGATTTTTGCCCATTCCTCCTTGCAAAACTGCTCCAGCTCCTTCAAGTTGGATGGTTTGCGCTTGTGAACAGCAATCTTTAAGTCTGACCACAGATTTTCTATTCGATTGAGGTGTGGGCTTTGACTAGGCCATTCCAACACATTTACATGTTTCCCCTTGAACCACTCAAGTGTTGCTTTAGCAGTGTGTTTGGGGTCATTGTCCTGCTGGAAGGTGAACCTCCGTCCTAGCCTCAAATCACACACAGTGGTACAGGTTTTGCTCAAGAATATCCCTGTATTTAGCACCATCCATCTTTCCCTCAACCCTGACTAGTTTCCCAGCCCCGACTGCTCAAAAACATCCCCAACAGCATGATCTTGCCACCACCATCTTTCGGGGATGGTGTTCATTGGGTGATGTGATGTGTTGGGTTTGCGCCAGACATAGCGTTTTCTTTGATGGCCATAAAGTTCAATTTTAGTCTCATCAGACCAGGGCACCTTCCTCCATACATTTTGTGAGTCTGCCTTTTCGCAAACTCAAAACGTGCCATTTTGTTTTTTGCTGAAAGTAATGGCTTTCTTCTGGCCACTCTGCCATAAAGCCCAACTCTATGGAGTGTACGCCTTATTGTCGCCCTATGTACAGATACTCCAATCTCTGCTGTGGAACTCTGCAGCTCCTCCAGGGTTACCTTCGGTCTCTGTGCTGCCTCTCTGATTAATGCCCTCCTTGCCCGGTCTGTGAGTTTTGATGTGCAGCCGTCTCTTGGCAGGTTTGCTGTTGTGCCATGTTCTTTCCATTTGGTTATGATAGATTTGATGGTGCTCCTAGGGATCATCAAAGATTTGGATATTTTTTTATAACCTAACCCCGACTTCTCAACAACATTGTCCCTTACTTGTTTGGAGAGTTCCGTGGTCTTCATGGCAGTGTTTGGTTAGTGGTGCCTCTTGCTTAGGTGTTACAGCCTCTGGAGCCTTTCAAAAAGGTGTGTATATGTAATGGTAGATCATGTGACACTTAGATTGCACACAGGTGCACATCATTTCACTAATTATGTGACTTTTGAAGGTAATCGGTTGCACCAGAGCTTTTTATGGGCTTCATAACAAAGGGGGTGAATACATACGCACGTGCCAATTACCATTTTTTTATTTCCGAAAAATAGTTTTATGTATATATTTTCTAATTTTACTTCACCAACTTAGACTATTGTGTTCTGATCCATCACATATAATTCAGATTAAAAAAAACATTGAACTAAAGGTTGTAATGTAACAAAATAGGTAAAAAGCCAAGGGGGGTGAATAATTTTTCAAGGCACTGTAGTTCCAGGACTCAAGTTTCACATTCAGATTGAACTGTATGGAACTGTAAGAGCCAGCATGTTTTGGAGAAGAGGAACTAAGACTCCATCTTGCTTTGCTCAGGGATTTTCAGACAGCACAAGGCAGAGGAGGAGATCAGACCTAAGGGAGAGGTACTGCCTCTTTGGTGATTTCACTGTGCGATTTAGGCCTCCGCCGCCAGTCAGGACATCTAGCCTGAGAGGGGGGGGGATCCTAGATGCACATCCAGGCGCACCTGCACTAACAGTGAAGTGTTACAGTGTGAGGTGACCAGTCGGGTTGCCAGGAGACCGTGCTTGTTCCAGGACATTAGTTTGGGCCTTGACTGCAAGAATGGGTAAAGGGGCTTTTGCCCATTTGCAGGAAACAGGGACACTGCACCACAGAAGAAGTTAAGTGGACACTGTATACAGACATCATTGCTGTTAGTCATCTTGCTGACACTTAGCCACAGGGCTAAAGGATAAGGTCATCCATTCCCAGGGACACTGTATACAGATACCATTGGCCTTTCACCTTGCTGAGAAAGATCCTGCCTTCCTCACTTGATAATCCAGGCAACTTGTGTTGTTTGGCCCTGCTATTCAGGAGTTTAAGTGCACCAACAAAAGTGGCTAGCTGCAGACACAAAGTCTTATGTTTTCTTCAAAAGGACTGAAGCTACTAGTGGCATACGGACCCGCACACACATATTCAGGGCTCTGTATATGCAGTGGGTGTGTGTGGGACAGTTTATTTAGGAAGTTAAGCCATTACATGTTGATTTAAATAAAGTGTTTAAAGTTAGACCTGTGGTGTCAGGGGACAGAAGAGAGAGGCCTAACATAAGAAGGGTAATTCTTCTGCTCTCCTCCTGCCTGGACCTGAGTAAAGGTAACCAATCTGGTGCATATTGCACTATTGAGATTTGTTATTAAAGTGTTTGCCTCTGCACTTGATATTTTTGCAAGGGCTTGTGTAGACATGTATTGTTTTGCTGCTTTTACATGCAGGTCATTACCTACCTGTGACTTCATAAATGTCCTCCAGCATGTCTTATGAAAATGCATGTAAATTGCTGGCAAAGTAGGTCAGGCGCTTGTCAAACACTGTGTCCTTTATTGACAAAAACACCAATCAGCTCTAAGAAAGGCTTCCAGAACCATACAGTGATCTAAATTAGGGGTATAAACAATGCCATACCTTCAGTCTTCCTGCTCTGCTCCCCCCTGCAAATGGGAATTTTTTCCTTATTCTCTGCTGGCCTACTAATGACCTCCATGCTTGATCTCACACATGCACCGTAGGAGACTTTTAGTATGGTCTGTTATGGCAAAAATAACAAACCATGCACAATCTTGTGTGACAATTACACCTAACTCGCACATGCACTGTAAGGGACCCAGTGCAGTTTGTCAAACTATAACAAATTGTCCAAGGTCTCCTACGGCGTACTGGTAGTATATTACTAGTGGCCCCTGAAGACGTGCATTCACATGAAATGCGTTGGCGTCTCGCCGCCACTTTGGGTTTCGGAAAAGGCGACCATCTAAGCAAGTGCACTGCTGTATGTTTTTACTGCTTGGCATCTGGATTTTTTGTTTTTATGTAATTCTTATGCATCAGTAATAAATGACTACACTATATCTGGTCGTTTTGATATTTGGCTCCTTGTGCAAGCACTTCTTTTCCATATCTCCCCCCAGTGATGGGATGCTGCTACTACAGTCAGAGGACCTCAGGTGGATGGATGGAGCTGGATGTCCATAGAGTGGAAGCTGCGATTGATAATTCCCAAAGCGTGACTTGCTGCATTGGTTAGTGAGCTGGTGAGTGCATTCTTACCCTCAATTGCACATGGTGTCCACTTGTTTGGATGGTGGAAGCAATACATGGACATTTCTGGAGTTAAAGGGCTTTTTAGTTTATTTAAAGCGGACCTTCAGTCATTTTTTCAACTTTCCATCTATTAAATCTTCTGCCCTTGTTGTTTTAACTTTGGATAGTAAAACATTTTTTTTTCTGCCAGTAAATACCTTATACAGCCCACTTCCTGTTTCTTGTCTGGTCATTAGCCTAGGCTTATGACATCATGCACAGCTCTCTCTCTCACAACGTGGTTGGAGGGAAGCTTCAGAATGGCAAAGATGTTTTTATTACAAATTATATGAGCAGACCGCAGTTCCTCTTTTTTATGTGTGTGATTTTCACTTTCACGTTTTCATGCACATCATTTAAAGTGGATGTTTTAATGTATTAATTTACTTGATTACTTAAAGTGATACTAAAGTCTTGGTTTTTTTTTTTCATTAAAATAACAAACATTATACTTACTTGCTTTATGCAGTGTTTTTGCACAGAGTAGCCCCAATCCTCCTCTTCTTGGGTCCCTCTTCGGGGGTTCCTGGCCCCTCCCTCCTGTTGAGTGCCCCAGAGCAGGCAGCTTGCTATGGAGGCACCCGACATGAGCCGCAGCCCCCTTTGTCCATTGAGATGAGGGGCGGCAGCCTGACCCCGCCCCCTTTCTCTCCTTGTTGGCTCACTGACTTTGATTGATAGCAGCGGGGGCCAATGGTGTCTCAGCCAATGAGGAGGGGAGTCCCGGACAGCCGAGCCTCTTGTGCAACATTGCTGGATCTAGATGGACCTCAGATAAGTATTAGGGGGGCTGCTGTACACAAAAGGCTTTTTATCTTAATGCATAGAATGCATTAAGATAAAAATGCTTCTGCCTTTACAATCATTTTAATTTGCTATAATAATGCAATGCACCTTTATTACCGTTATATTTATGTTGTTTTTTTTTTTGTATGCTTACCTATTGCTAGCAGCCTTCTATCTAATATTATTATTTAAGCGCTGACTTATTAGATTTATCTTTGAATGTTTTCATCACATCATAACCTTAGACCACCAAAGGAAAGGTGAGTGGAGAATCAGGTAAGAACTCGTTTACACATTAACCACTTATGGACCGGAAGATTTTCCCCCTTAATGACCAGGCCATTTTTTGCGCTACGGCACTGCATCACTTTAACTGACAATTGCGCATTCGTGCGACACTGTACCCAAACAAAATTGACGTCCTTTTTTTCTCACAAATAGAGCTTTCTTTTGGTGGTATTTCATCATCTCTGCGGTTTTTATTTTCTGCGCTATAAACAAATAAAGAGCAACAATTTTGAAAAAAACACAATATTTTTTACTTTTTGCTATAATAAATACACCAAAAAATAAATAAAAAGTATATTTCTTCATCAGTTTAGGCCAATATGTATTCTTCTACATATTTTTGGTAAAACAAAATCACAATAAGTGTATATTGATTGGTTTGCGTAAAAGTTATAGCAGCTACAAAATAGGGGATATATTTATGATATTTTTATGATTACATTTTTTTTTTACTAGTAATGGTGGTGATTAGCGATTTTTAGTGGAACTGCGACATTGCGGGGGACAGATCGGACACTTTTGACACTTTTTTGGGACCATTGACACTTATACAGCGATCAGAGCTAAAAATAGCCACTGATTACTGTATAAATGTCATTGGCAGGGAATGGGTCAACACTAGGGGACGATCAAGGGGTTAAGTGTGTTCTAGAGAGGTATTTCTAACTGTGGGGGCAGTGTACTGGCTGGGAGTAGAGAGAGGTCGCTGTTCCTGATCACTAGGAACAGACAATCTCTCTCAACTTACCTGTCAGAATGGGGATCTGTGTGTTTACATTGACAGATCCCTGTTCTGGCTCTCTGCGGGTGGCAGTACAGCGATTTGCGCAGGGGAGCTGGTTGGCGGGTAGTTAAAGTGCCTACTGCTTTAACGTGCATTTTTTATGGGGTTTTTTTATGCTTTTTTGAAGCTTGGCAAATGGCCTGTGTGTGTTTGTTTTAAAGGCGAAGTGAAGATGAGGAAGTCGCCAGATTTGATGTGTGGTTAAAGCGGTAGTAAACCGCATAAAATGTTCTTTTAACCACTTCAGCCACAAAAGAATTTACCCCCTTCCTGACCAGAGCACTTTTTGCGATTTGGCACTGCGTTGCTTTAACTGACAATTGCGCGGTCGTGCGACGTGGCTCCCAAACAAAATTGATATCCTTTCTTTTCCCCACAAATAGAGCTTTCTTTTGGTGGTATTTGATCACCCCTGCGTTTTTTATTTTTTGCTCTATAAACAAAAAAAGAGCGACAATTTTGAAAAAAACGCATTATTTTTTACGTTTTGCTATAATAAATATCCCCCAAAAATATATAAAAAAACTATTTTTTTCCTCAGTTTAGGCCGATACGTATTCTTCTACATATTTTTGGTAAAAAAAATTGCATTAAGCGATTATTGATCGGTTTGCGCAAAAGTTATAGCGTTTACAAAATAGGGGATAGTTTTATGGCATTTTTATTAATAATTTTTTTTTTTTTTAAATGGCGGCGATCAGCGATTTTTATTGTGACTGCGACATTATGGCGGACCCATCGGACATTTTTGACACTTTTTTGGGACCATTTTCATTTATACAGCAATCGGTGCTATACAAATGCACTGATTCCTGTGTAAATGACACTGGCAGTGAAGGGGTTAACCACTAGGTGGCAGTGTAGGGGTTAAGTGTGACCTAGGGGCGTGTTTCTAACTGTGAGGGGCATGGCTGTGTGTGACATTTGACTGATCTCTGCTCTGATGACAGGCAGCAGAGATCCAGTGACACTGTCACTAGGCAGAATGGGGAGATGCTTGTTTATATTAGCATCTCCCCGTTCTTCCTCCCCGTGAGGCGATCGCGGGAATCCCCGCGGCGATCGAGTACGCGGGACCCACGACCCAACTCACGGAGCTTGCCGCGGGCGCCCGCTGGCCGCCTCTTAAAGGGGTACGTACAGGTACGTGGTTTTGCCTGTACGAGCCCTTCTGCCGCAGTATATCTGTGTGAGACGGTCAGCAAGCGGTTAAAATCGGCCCCGGGCAGTTTAAGTCATAATGTGCTAGTATACATTGCTCCTTGCGCCGAGCCAGCAATGACGTCACTCCCGCGCATGCACGCGGGAGGTGCTGTTTACGGCACGACTCTGAAGGAACAGCGCGGATATGCCGTTCTGTCGGATTGCATGCACCGGTGACGTCACCGACTGCATCTAAAGTATGTCCCAAATGGTGCACGTTTAGAAGATATTGCAGTATCTACAGGTAAGCCTTATTATAGCAGTACAGTCTGCAAACTCTCCCACCGCTCAGTAGTGCATTATCACCCCCCAGCTCTAGTGATCCCTCCCAGCCTTCTACTGAGGGTGTGGGCTTCGAAAGTTTGGCATTTAATGAGGTCGGGGTTTGGGGTATACCAGCCACTGCCCTAAGAAGAGGGGCCAGTTCCCCGAAAGGCGTAAGCTGGTGTTGTCATCTACACATCCGTTGTTTTTGGAGAGCGAACTTATGGTTTTATGTTATGCCATCCTACACATTTGGCTTGTGAGTATAATATGTTTTCTGTCACCCTTTAATAAAGTGTCAGGGATAATTGTGCTCATGCAGTAATGGATTCCCAGGGTCTAAGGGGGGCTGCACCTTCCAGCTGAGGTTGCACAGTAGTGTTTTCACAGTAGAGGTTGCACAGTAGTGTTTTCACATGTGGTTCTAATGGCAGGCATCTACCACGATTTCTGAGCGCTGAAGTGTTAAAGTATTCCTAAAGGCAAAACTTTTGTTAAAGTATTCCTAAAGGCAAAACTTTTTTTTTTAGTTTTGGATAGAGTGGAGAGGGATTAGAACCCCTGTCAGTTTTTATTGCTACCTGTCCATGTTAGGGAGATTCATCCTCTCTATTTTTCCTGTTTACCATTAGCATTGAAAGTGAAAGTAAAAGAAAATCCCAAATTTTGGGTTGTCCCCAGAAAAGTTTCACCTTAACTAAAGCTTTCCTCTCCTGGTGGTTCCCCAGTGTCAGGGCCATCTTTAACGTGGGGCAAAAGGGGCAGCTGCCCTGAGCCCAGTCATTGTTGTGGGGCCCAAAGCAGCTGTCCCTTTAGCCTGTGCCAGCAGACTTGGGCAGGCTCAGAAGGGGGGGGGACGCGGTCACGTGCTGACATTATGTATAGAAATCCCAGTAGACTACATTGCATGCTGTGGCTGTGCTGGAGGAACTTTCTGTTCGGGGACTTGTTGCTGGGGGAAGGTCTTAGCTGCTGACAGCTGAACGGAAGTCACTGGTGCGGCGATTTGATTTTCCCAGATTATCAGCTGTGTGTGGGTAACCTAAAGGGGGCAGTTCAATTCCTGGTGTAGTGAAGTGGGCTCTCTGGGTAATAGTATATGGCGCGCTATGTGCTGATCGTCAGCAGCCAGAGGAGGGTGGAGGGAGTCTATGACCAGCAGCAGGCCTTCCCCACAGTTTCCACAGAACCCAGCATGGGCTCACTGTCCTAATATGGGGGGCTTCTACTGAAAATGTCATCTGCCTGGCTGCCAAGCTAAGTTAACCTGAGACCAAGCATGCTGACCCAGAGTCCTGATGGCTGCACGCTTGTTCCAAAATTTCCTGCAGCCAGGCAAGCAATCCCTAATGTAAGTGGGAACTGTAATGTAAAGGGGAATGCTGTGGGCTGCAATCAATCAGTGAGCAATAATGATGCGCAGTAACCTCTAGAAACCAATCAGTGAGCGGTAAGGATGAGTAATAACCTCTAGCAACCAATCAGTGAGCGGTGAGGATGCGCAGTAACCTCTAGCAATCAATCAGTGAGCAGTAATAATGCATAGTAACCTCTAGCAACCAGTTAATAAGCGGAAAGGATGCGCAGTAACTTCTAACAACCAGTGAGCGGTAAGGATGCGCAGTAACCTCTAGCAACCAATCAGCAAGCAGAAATAATGTGCTATAACCTCTAGCAGATAAACAGTGAGCGGTAATGTGTGCTGTAACCTCTAGCAACCAGTCAGTGAGTGGTAATTGATTGCTGTAACCTTTAGCAACCAGTCAGTGATCGGTAATGTGTGCTGTGACCTCTAGCAACCAGCAATCGGCTTTCGTGTAAAAGCAATCCTGTAGCTAATTAGTCTCTAGACTGCTTTTACAAGCAGTGGGAGGGAACGTTCCCCCGCCCCCCCCCGCCGTCTTCCATGGTTTTCTCTGGCTCTCCTGTCCTGTCTCCTCCTACGAGCATTTCATGACTTCGGTTTCGCCAGATATAATCAGCGCCATTGGGAAATGGGGAAAGCATCTTATCATACCGATCTTGGTGTGGTCCAATGCTTTGAGGGCAGAGGAGAAATCTAGAGTCTAATAGACCCCAATTTTATTTTTAAAAAAGAGTACCTGTCACTACCTATTGCTATCATAGGGGATATTTACATTCCCTGTGATAACAATAAAAATTATTTAAAAAAAAATGAAAGGAACAGTGTAAAAATAAAAAATATAATATTATATTTAATAAAAAAGCAAAATAAGTAATAAAAAAAGCACCCCTGTCCCCCTGTGCTTGCGCGCAAAGGCGAACGCAAGCGTCGGTCTCGTGTCATATGTAACAACAAGCAATTGCACAATGCATGTGAGGTATCACCGTGAACAACAGATCAAGGGCAGTAATTTTAGCAGTAGACCTCCTCTGTAAATCTAAAGTGGTAACCTGTAAAGGCTTTTAACCACTTCAATGCCAGGCAATTTCGCCCCTCCCTGCCCAGGACAATTTTCAGCTTTCAGCGCTGTCACACTTTGAATGACAATTGCGCAGTCATGTAACACTGTACCCAAACAAAAACAAAAGTTTTATCAAACTTATCCCACAAACAGAGCTTTCTTTTGGTGGTATTTGATCACCTCTGGGGTTTTTACTTTTTGCTAAACAAACTAAAAAAGACCAAAAATTTAAAAAAAAAAGTTTTTCTTAGTTTTTGGCATTCAATTTTCTTTTCCCCTTTACTGGCAGGCACTAATGAGGCGGCACTGATGGGCACTGATGAGGCGGCACTGATGAGTTGGCACTGATAAGGTGGCACTGATGGGCACTGATGAGGAGGCACTTATATGTAGAATTGATGGGCACTGATAGGCGGCACTGATATGCAGCACTGATGGTCACCAATAGGCGGCACTGATATGCAGCACTGATGGGTACTGATAGGCGGCACTGATGGGCACTGACAGGCGGCACTGATGGGCACTGACAGGCGGCTGTGATGGGCACTGACAGGGGGCACTAATAGGTGGTACTGATTGGCACTGACAGGTGGCACTGATGGGCAGCACTGATGATGAGTTACTGATGAGTTACTGATGGGTGTTACTGCTGGGCACTTTATTGGCACTGTGGTGGGCACTGTGGTGGGCTCTGATTGGCACTGCGGTGGGCACTGATTGGCACTGTGGTGGGCACTTGAAGGGTTTTTTTATTGGGGGACTGCTGGGCACTGATTGGTAGTGTGTTTTTGCACATTTGAGGGGGCTGTGCTGATAATCAATGTGCTGATTATCAGCACAGCCCCCCCCCCTCTAACAGGGAGAGCTGCCGATCGCCTCTCCCTGTCAGTGCGAACCGAGGAATGCCGGCTCACACTGTGATCAGCTGTGATTGGTCATAGCTGATCACGTGGTAAGAAACCTCTTACAGAGGCTTCTTATCACGATCGGAGATGCAGGGTGTCAGACTGACACGCCGCACTCACGATCGGCGCGCGCCCCCACGGCATGTTATGTTATCCTGCTGGACAGCATATGACGCCCAGTCAGGATAAGAGAACCACTTCCCGGCGGTCATTCTGCTATAGGCGGGGTGGGAAGTGGTTAAAAATATATGTAGTTTGTCGCCGCTACACGGTTGTGTGCAATTTTAAAGCATGTCGTGTTTGGTATTTATGTACTCGGCATAAGATCATCTTTTATATTTTTACTAAACATTTTGGCAATATAGTGTGTTTTAGTGCATTAAAATTCAAAAAAGTGTTTTTTTCCCAAAAAATTGTGTTTGAAAATCGCTGTGCAAATACTGTGTGGAAAAATATTTGCAACACCCACCATTTTAATCTGTAGGGCCTTTACTTTAAAAATTATTATATAAAGTTTGGAGGTTCGAAGTAATTTTCTAGCAAGAAAAAAATATTTTTTCATGTAAACAAAAAGTGTCAGAAAGGGCTTTGTCTTTAAGTGGTTAGAAGAGTGGGTGATGTGTGACATAAGCTTCTAATGTTGTGCATAAAATACCAGGACAGTTTAAACCCCCCCAAATGACCCCTTTTTTAAAAGTAGACACCCCAAGCTATTTGCTGATAGGCATGTTGAGTCCATAGAATATTTATATTTTGCCACAGATTTCGGGAAAATTACAATTCATTTTTTTTTTTAACACAAAGTTGTCACTTCATGATATATTGCTCGAACATGCCATGGGTATATGTGGAATTACACCCCAAAATACATTCTGCTGCTTCTCCTGAGTACAGGGATACCACATGTGTGGGACTTTTTGGGAGCCTAGCCGCATACAGGACCCCGAAAACCAATCACTGTCTTCAGGCTTTCTAAGGGCGAAATGGTGATTTCACTCCCCACAAATTCCTTGGGGTGCCTACTTTCCAAAATGGGGTCATTTGCGGGGGGGGGGGGGGGGGTTGTACTGCCCTGCCATTTTAGCACCTCAAGAATGAGATAGGCAGTCATAAACTAAAGGCTGCGTAAATTTCAGAAAATGTACCCTAGTTTGTAGACGCTATAACTTTTACGCAAACCAATAAATATACACTCGTTGATTTTTTTTTTTTACCCGAGACATGTGGCTGAATGCATTTTGGACTAAATGTATGACTAAAATTCAGTTTATTGGATTTTTTTTTAATTACAAAAAGTAGAAAAAAAATGTTTTTTCAAAATTTTCACTCTTTTTGCATTATTATTGTAAAAAATAAAAACCGCAGAGGCGATCAAATACCACCAAAAGAAAGCTCTATTTGTGGGGAAAAAAGGATGCCAATTTTGTTTGGGTACAGCATTGCATGACCGCGCAATTACCAGTTAAGACCCCTTTCACACTGGAGCATTTTGCAGGCGCTATAGCGTTAAAAATAGCGCCTGCAAACCGCCCTAAAACAGCTGCTCCATTCACTCCAGTGTGAAAGCCTGAGGGCTTTCACGCTGGAGCGATGCGCTGGCAGGGCATCAGAAAAAGTCCTGCCAGCAGCTTCTTTGGAGCGGTGAACTCACCACTCCTCCATTGAAATCAATGGGGCAGGGCTGCGATACCACCGGCAAAACGCCACTCTGGCGGCGTTTTGCGGGCGGATTTAACCCCTTTTCGGACACTAGCGGGGGGTTAAAAACGCCCTGCTAGTGGTCGAATTGCGCCGCTAAAACAACGGTAAAGCGGCGCTAAAAGTAGCGCCGCTTTACCGCTGACGCCGGTGGCGGCACAGTGTGAAAGGGATCTAAAGCAGCGCAGTGCCAAATTGTAAAAAGTGCTGTGGTCAGAAAGGGGGTAAAACCTTCCGGGGGGTGAAGTGGTTAAAGATGGCCCTGCCCAGTGTGGTTTGCTTTCCATCCTGTCTGGCCACACATCATCTGAAATGTACACCCCAAAATGTTCTCACCTTTGTACTACAAAAATAAATAAATTAATTAAACTGTTTTGTTTCTAGTAAATGCAAATTAAATATTTCCTTCGTTGCCTTTGACGCTCCTCAGACACCCGAGCTAATTAGCAGTGCTCTCCCAATGATATGGTGCTACATTAATAACATTTCACTGACACGTTCCCTACAGATTATTACACTGTAGTACAGCCCACAGCCGCCCGCTGGAACTTCACTACTTCATAACGTTTCACAACACCTCCCACAACTATACACCGCAGGTCTGGCGCTCCAGTAACAAGTGGGCGGAGCCTTAGGCAACGCCGGACGGCGTGACGTAAGGCAGGTGGTTCCGAACTTTGCTTGGCAACCGAAGCGAAGACCCTAGCAACAGGACAGCGCAAGAACCCCGCCAGGTACAATGAAGCCGCGTATGTATGAGTGTGTGAGGCATGTGTGTGAGGAGCCACCGTGGTCCCCAGTACTTAGGATGGCTCGTACATTGGTGTGTCATTGTGTCATATGCTGCTACAGCCACAATGTAGCTTCCCTATACAGTGGACTCGTGTTTACATAACAACAGTGAGAAGAACGTACAAACTGCGGTTTCTGGACTAATGTTACACCATTTTACTTTTGTCACTGTAACTGCACACACAATTCAAGCAACATCACTAATTATAATGACACTCACATTACAAATTAACCACTTCACTACTGGGCACTTTTACCCCCCTCTTGCCCAGGCCAATTTTCAGCTTTCATTCCTGTCACACTTTGAATGACAATTGCGCCGTCATGCAACACTGTACCCAAATGAAGTTGGCAGTGGCAGCTGGTACTCAAAATTTGGGGGGGGGGCGCAAACAAACTGAAAAATTCTAAAAAAAAAAAACCCATCAATTGCAGCGTCGCTGTGCCATCAAACGCAGCCACTGTGCCCATCAAACGCAGCCACTGTGTCATCAAATGCAGCCACTGTGCCCATCAATTGCCGCCAATGTGCCCATCAAATGCTCCCACTGTGTCCATCAAATGCTCCCACTGTGCCATCAAATGCTCCCACTGTGCCCATCAAATGCTCCCACTGTGTCCATCAAATGCTCCCACTGTGTCCATCAAATGCTCCCACTGTGTCCATCAAATGCTCCCACTGTGCCCATCAAATGCTCCCACTGTGCCCATCAAATGCTCCCACTGTGTCCATCAAATGCTCCCACTGTGCCCATCAAATGCTCCCACTGTGCCATCAAATGCTCCCACTGTGTCCATCAAATGCTCCCACTGTGCCCATCAAATGCTCCCACTGTGTCCATCAAATGCTCCCACTGTGTCCATCAAATGCTCCCACTGTGTCCATCAAATGCTCCCACTGTGCCCATCAAATGCTCCCACTGTGCCCATCAAATGCTCCCACTGTGCCATCAAATGCTCCCACTGTGTCCATCAAATGCTCCCACTGTGCCCATCAAATGCTCCCACTGTGTCCATCAAATGCTCCCACTGTGCCATCAAATGCTCCCACTGTGCCCATCAAATGCTCCCACTGTGCCCATCAAATGCTCCCACTGTGTCCATCAAATGCTCCCACTGTGTCCATCAAATGCTCCCACTGTGCCCATCAAATGCTCCCACTGTGCCCATCAAATGCTCCCACTGTGCCATCAAATGCTCCCACTGTGTCCATCAAATGCTCCCACTGTGCCCATCAAATGCTCCCACTGTGCCCATCAAATGCTCCCACTGTGCCCATCAAATGCTCCCACTGTGTCCATCAAATGCTCCCACTGTGCCATCAAATGCTCCCACTGTGCCCATCAAATGCTCCCACTGTGTCCATCAAATGCTCCCACTGTGCCCATCAAATGCTCCCACTGTGCCCATCAAATGCTTCCACTGTGCCCATCAAATGCTCCCACTGTGCCCATCAAATGCTCCCACTGTGCCCATCAAATGCTCCCACTGTGCCCATCAAATGCTCCCACTGTGTCCATCAAATGCTCCCACTGTGCCCATCAAATGCTCCCACTGTGCCCATCAAATGCTCCCACTGTGCCCATCAAATGCTCCCACTGTGTCCATCAAATGCTCCCACTGTGTCCATCAAATGCTCCCACTGTGCCCATCAAATGCTCCCACTGTGTCCATCAAATGCTCCCACTGTGTCCATCAAATGCTCCCACTGTGCCCATCAAATGCTCCCACTGTGCCCATCAAATGCTCCCACTGTGTCCATCAAATGCTCCCACTGTGCCCATCAAATGCTCCCACTGTGTCCATCAAATGCTCCCACTGTGCCCATCAAATGCTTCCACTGTGCCCATCAAATGCTCCCACTGTGCCCATCAAATGCTCCCACTGTGCCCATCAAATGCTTCCACTGTGCCCATCAAATGCTCCCACTGTGCCCATCAAATGCTCCCACTGTGCCCATCAAATGCTCCCACTGTGCCCATCAAATGCTCCCACTGTGCCATCAAATGCTCCCACTGTGCCCATCAAATGCTCCCACTGTGCCCATCAAATGCTTCCACTGTGCCCATCAAATTCTCCCACTGTGCCCATCAAATGCTCCCACTGTGCCCATCAAATGCTCCCACTGTGCCCATCGAATACTGCCACTGTGTCCATCGAATGCTCCCACTGTGCCATCAAATGCTCCCACTGTGTCCATCAAATGCTTCCACTGTGCCCATCAAATGCTTCCACTGTGCCCATCAAATTCTCCCACTGTGCCCATCAAATGCTCCCACTGTGCCCATCAAATGCTCCCACTGTGCCCATCGAATACTGCCACTGTGTCCATCGAATACTGCCACTGTGACCCTCCCCCGTCTGCTCGGCACTTACCCTGTCTCGGCGGGGCAGCAGGTGCCCGGCCGCGAGCGGTGTCCTCCATGGACATGCTCCTCCATGTCTTCTCCCGTCCTCTCCTCCCGCCCTCTACTATAGGCGATTATGGCAAGTGTTGTTTCAGCCAATGAGGTGACGGGTAACAGACCTGAGAACCTGATTGGCGGAAAGGCGATTCAGTGTTAGGAAAGCGAATACTCAAAACGGAGCTTAGTTTACAGACTGACTTTACTAGAATATATTAAGCTTATGTATTATAGGGTTATTTTTATTTAAAAAGTAAAATTTTGGCCGGAACACCACTTTAGGTTCTTTGCACACAGCAGAGGCATCTTCAGGGATTGGAACCACCTATCCTGGACACAGGGAGGTAAGAGACAGGGTGGTTGGCAGTTGGGGCTTTGTGCATTTAAACAAGGAAGCAAGTGGGGAACACTGCAACCTTTTGACTGCTGCCAGAAACAGAGCCCTGATTCAGAGTCCTCACCCCTCTCCTTCTTTGGTCCACAGCCTTCACCTTCTCTTGTCCACAGCCCTCATTTCCTCCTCCTTTGGTCCACAGCCCTCATTTCCTCCTCCTTTGGTCCACAGCTCTCATATCCTCCTCCTTTGGTCCACCGCCCTAACCCCTTCCTCCTCTGGTTAACAAACCTCATCCCCCCTCCACCGGTCCAAGCCCTCACCCTCTCCAAGCAACAACGCTCACACAGCCCTTTGGGTTCATTCGCAGCCATGGGGATGACTATTAGGATGTGTTCCGCCAATGCATGCTCTCTTCAAGCTTACTGTATGTTTGCTATGCCGGGCCAAGAGGCTCACACCTTCAGCTTGTCATTTTGGACACCTTTCAGCTAACTGTTATGCATTATACCACTGTTACTCAAGTACCACATGGCCATACCTGTATTTATCCTAAAGATACATGACTGGTGTGCCAGAGCCTAGGGCAGTAGAGTAAGGGTGGTGTTTGGGGGTAGCAAGGCTGCCAATCGTGGGGTACAAGCAGCACTACTTTAACCACTTGCCGCCCGCCCTATTACAAAATGACGGCGGCAAAGTGGTTTGATGTTCCTGACCGGACGTCATATGATGTGATCAGGAATATCGAGCCGCTGCACGCCCCCGGGGGCGCGCATCGCGGTGATCGTTGTTGCGGGGTGTCAGTCTGACACCCCGCAACACCGATATAGGTAAAGAGTCTCTGACGGAGACTCTTTACCACGTGATCAGCCGTGTCCAATCACGGCTGATCACGATGTAAATAGGAAGAGCCAGTAATCGGCTTTTCCTCACTCACGTCTGACAGACGCGAGTAGAGGAGAGCTGATCGGCTGCTCTCCTGACAGGGGGGTCTGTGCTGATTGTTTATCAACACAGCCCCCCCTCGGATCGTGCCCAGGACCACCAGGGAAGCCATCCACACTGGACCACCAGGTATGCCCCTAGACCCCCAGGGAAATACCACTATGTGCCCAGGCAGCTGCCAATCTGTGCCCAGGCAGCTGCCAATCAGTGCCCACTCCAATGCCTACCACTGCCAGTGCCACCAGGGATGCCTATCAGTGCCTCATATCAGTGTCCCGTGTATCAGTGCCCATCAGTGCCACGTATCAGTGCCCAGCAGTGCCGCCTATCAGTGCCCAGCAGTGCCGCCTATCAATGCCGCCTATCAGTGCCACCCTATCAGTGCCCAGCAGTGCTGCCTTTCAGTGCCCATCAGTGTCGCCTATCAGTGCCCATCAGTGCCAACCATGAGTGCCCATCAGTGCCGCCTATCAATGCCTATCAGTGCTGCATATCAGTGCCGCCTACCAGTGCCCATCAGTGCCGCATATTAGTGCCCATCGTCAGTGCCCGCTCATTGGTGCCACCTCATCGGTGCCGCCGTATCAGTGCCTGTCAGTGCCGCCTTATCAGTGCCCATCAGTGAAAGAGAAAACTTACTTATTTACAAATTTTTTTAACAGAAACAAAAGCAAAACTTCTATTTTTTTTTAAAATTTTCGGTATTTTTTTATTTGTTTAGCAAAAAATAAAAACCGCAGAGGTGATCAGAAAGCTCTATTTGTTGGTACAAAATGATAAAAATTTAGTTTGGGTACAGTGTTGTATGACCGCACAATTGTCATTCAAACTGCGACAGCGCTGAAAGCTGAAAATTGGTCTGGGCAGGAAGGTGTATAAGTGCCCTGTATTGAAGTGGTTAAAAAGGGGGGTCCTGTCAGGTAGCCTGTAAAGCAGCTTGTAGGTACCCTGTCAGGTAGGCTGTACAGGGCCTCATAATTTCTAACAACGACCCTGGGCAATTGTGGGCAACAGTTTATGAACCCTCTCAAGATGTGTTTTGATTTTTAGTAATTCAATAATAAATGAACACTTGACATGCATACATTTTGCAATTTCCTTGCACAGTAAGGAGAAATGTGGCTATGTTTGGGATGTTTGATAAAAGCACTCTAATTACAAAGTTTATTTGTTCTAAAATGTGCCCATGTAAACCCTAGCGTGTTCTATTCTTTATACATTTACTGTATCCTTTCCTCGGGATACCTTTGCACAGCAAGGTTATATAGAATATAATGAAGAATATATTTCAGATGATTATAGGTATTACAAGTTGTCTGCATATGTTCTGCCAATATGTCATTTGATGTTACATATGTTAAAATGTATTTAGAGTACAAATACACATCCCATTCTAGTCTTGTACATCCCCTTAATCATTTCCTACCCTTTCATTGGATCTTCCTACTCACGGAGTCTGTGTTATCCTCACACACAGCGTGGGGAGGGGGAGCGAGCAACGCTTGCCTCAGTCACTGCACAGTCACATCCCTCAGGCTGAACATCAGCACATTGCTCTTTCTTAATTCATCTCCCATTGTGGTTTTATTGTCTCTGGCGTGTCAACAATTTCCTATCCTCTCTCGCTGCTTTTTAGGGGGAGGTGAGAGGGATTTAAAGCCCTGAAGATGGCGACCGGGATGAGCTGGCAGCAGCAACAGCATTATTACGGTGGAGGGGCTTCTGCCAGTGCTGCCAAGTTTGTACCCTCATCTTCTGGTGTGATGGCACATCAAGCCGGTTTGAACATGGAGTACACTGCAGACCTGCACCTTAAGATGAGCAAAAAGATAGCACAGCTGACCAAGGTAATTGACAGTTGCTGATGGGTCTATGATGTTGGAATGTTTGCTTAGGTTGGCCTTCAAATTGTTTCCTTCTAATATCATACATTGTGATATGATGCTGATCAAGGCATGCAACCCTAAAAATCAAGATTGCTTGAAATCAGTATGGAAGAGAGCCATTCATAAGTTTCTTGATATCATTGTATAGTTACTTTGGGGAACTTAGATTTACTTATGCAGTAACATGGTAGTGCTGCAATACCTGCTTACATTTGAGCTACACCTTACTGCCATGTTCCTCTTGGTAGATGTGCTAACTCTGCAGGTTTAGATATTCATATACTTTATAGGTATTCGTTTTTATGTTTGTAGGTAAATTGAATATAACTTTAGTGACATATCATTTGGGCAGACATGCTTTTCTTCTCATGTGGTAATACCTAAAATATCCTACAAATCATATCTGAGTATGAATTATTTTTTTCTGTTATTCTTATATTCTTAGACAGGCTTTTGGGTTTTTGGTTTTGCATGTGCACCCACTATATACCACTGCTAATAATGTGGACCTGTCTTCTACACGTAGAGTATCTCTCTTTTATTTACTGTAATATGTCAATAATCTACACCTGTTTCCTAATTTTTGGAAGGTTCAGTGATGGGGGCCATCTTTTTTTCTTCTTTTTTGTCAAGAAATTTCTGATAAGTTTATCTTCTTTCCATTTACATATGCCTGTGACAAAGAATTTCTAAGAGGCACAGCAGCATATGACAAGAAAAGACCAAAAATAGCCATCAAGTATAACATCGCATGCACTACTTAAAATGGTTGATTGTAATGAATTGTGACATATTCATTTTAATAAATGATACTTTTTGCATGGCTGCAGACTGTCATATACTGTAACGCAGTTAAATATTTTAGATGGCATTTGGCAAAATACAAAGTCACTTTGGAAGTAAGATAAAAGAATGACACTCACCAATATACTGATGGTGTATGCGGAAGTGTTAGTAGGTATGAACCTTCATATGGCTACCAGTACCTGATGTGTGCCTCATGCTGGGCACAACTTGTGGATGTTATCTTTCACACCTGGCTTGCTTGCTGGAATGCAGAGTACACACTGAACCAGTCAGTGCCTGCCTATAGAATTGAGGCATGTACTTGGTCCTTTATATCCCCCGATATATGACAAGAAGGCTTTTCCAGATTCTGCTTATTTTATTCTACAGCATTGTCTAATGCAATCTACAGCCTGCTTTACTGTGGATACATTATTTGGTAAACATATACACAAAAAGCTTGGCTTGAACTGCACAAAAGGTTGCACATACAGTGTCTCATAAAAGTGAGTACACCCCTCACATTTTTGTAAATATTTTATTATATCTTTTTATGTGACAACACTGAAGAAATGTCACATTGATACAATGTAAAGCAGTGAGTGTACAGCTTGTATAACAGTATAAATTTGCTGTCCCCTCAAAATAACTCAACACAGCCATTAATGTTGAAACCGCTGGCAACAAAAGTGAGTACACCCCTAAGTGAAAATGTCCAAATTGCGCCCAATTAGCCATTTTCCCTCCCCAGTGTCATGTGACTTTTTAGTGTTACAAGGTCTCAGGTGTGAATGGGGAGCAGGTGTGTTAAATTTGGTGTTATCGCTCTCACTCTCTCATACTGTTCACTGGAAGTTCAACATGGTACCTCATGGCAAAGAACTCTCTGAGGATCTGAAAAAAAGAATTGTTGCTCTACATAAAGATGGCCTAGGCTATAAGAAGATAGCCAAGACCCTGAAACTGAGCTGCAGCATGGTATCCAAGACCATACAGCGGTTTACCAGGGCAGGTTTCACTCAGAACAGGCCTTGCCATGGTCGACCAAAGAAGTTAAGTGCACATGCTTAGCGTCATATACAGAGGTTGTCTTTGCGAAATAGAGGTATGAGTGCTGCCAGCATTGCTGCAGAGGTTGAAGGGGTGGGGGGTGAGCCTGCCAGTTCTCAGACCATACACCGCACACTGCATCAAATGGGTCTGCATGGCTGTCATCCCAGATGAAGCCTTTTCTAAAGATGATGCACAAGGAAGCCCGCAAACAGTTTGCTGAAGACAAGCAGACTAAGGACACGGATTACTGGAACCATGCCCTGTGTTCTGATGGGACCAAGATAAAGGTATTTGGTTCAGATGGTATCAAGCATGTGTGGCAGCAGGTGAGGAGTACAAAGACAAGTGTGTCTTGCCTACAGTCAAGCATGGTGGTGGGAGTGTTATGGTCTGGGGCTGCATGAGTGGGGAGCTACAGTTCATTGAGGGAATCATGAATGCCAACATTTACTGTGACATACTGAAGCAGAGCATGATCCCCTCCCTTCGCAGACTGGGCTGCAGGGCAGTATTCCAACATGATAATGACCCCAAACACACCTCCAAGACAACCACTGCTTTGCTAAAGAAGCTGAAGGTAAAGGTGATGGACTGTCCAAGCATGTTTCTAGACCTAAACCCTATTAAACATCTGTGGGGCATTCTCAAATTGAAGGTGGAGGAGCGCAAGGTCTCTAACATCCACCAGCTCCGTGATGTCGTCATGGAGGAGTGGAAGAGGACTCCAGTGGCAACCTGTGAAGCTCTGGTGAACTCCATGCCCAAGAGGGTTAAGGCAGTGCTGGAAAATAATGGTGGTCACACAAAATATTGACACTTTGTACTCATTTTTGTTGCCAGTGGTCTAGACATTAATGTCTGTGTGTTGAGTTATTTTGTGGGGACAGCACATTTACACTGTTATACAACCTGTACACTCACTACTTTACATTGTAGCAAAGTGTCATTTCTTCAGTGTTGTGACATGAAAAGATATAATAAAATGTTTACAAAAATGTGAGGGGTGCACTCACTTTTGTGAGATACTGTATGTATATATTCACATTCGCCAAAAGGGAAATGCTCGCTGCACTGACATCCTCAATGGCATATCAAGTTCAGCTCAAGGCTTTTTTTACTCAAATGTACATATCTTGTCAAGTAGATTTTCTGTTATTATACATAATAATTAGGCAAAACTGTCTTACCCAGCACTATTGCTTGTTTTATGCCTTAAAAATGCTATTCTAAAGGTCAGAAATTTGAATATAGGATTATAAATTTTGTAAGGATACTCAAAATGTGCTATGTTTTTATTTATGTTACTTGTTGTTTTTGAGCATTAACTTTCTGACATCATTCTGTCAGATTCTATGACCTAGATATATCAAGGGTGCTGAGCATTAACACTTATTAGCGGCTATTTGTTTAGTATAGCAGACAAATCCGTAACCTGTGCAATCATGGATGAATCTGGGCCCGAATAGTTTTAATAAAATGGATTTTAAATATAATATAGTAGCACATAATTGTTACAGCTATTTTATATTTATGTATTTTTGTAACCTAATGTGACATATGGCCATGCATCAGCGTGTTAAATTAAACATATGTAGTGAAATTGCAGAACACTAAACCAACATGTTTAATATTATACATTGTGCTGCCCAATCTTTAAAGGATGGAGAAAATGAGTTCAATGATTCTTGACCTTTTTACCTCTGCTCTAATAGCTTTCTAGGTTAATGTATTCAAATTGCTGTAAGCAGCTTGATACTTTTTATTCAACATACAGAGGATCATTAGAAAATATCACATGTGTTGGGGGCATTTACTTCTTTTGGTTAACAGTGTTTAAAGCTGAATTCCAGGAATTCAGCTCATTTGAAAAAATGAGGGCACACTATGAGTTGAGCCCAGCGAGGTGCATGACACCTCCAGGGCTTAATGCTATCATTTATATTTGACAGCGTTATAGTACTTCCGGAAGACAGCTATTGCTATCCCAGAGAGCGGTGCTGATCCTTCTGAGGACTGCATTTCGAAGAAAATAGTCCCTGTAGCTGCTACGCCCACGCTTTCCCCCTCCCGCTTATTCACAGGAGCCTTTGTATTATGTGAACACATTCACAAAATACAAAGGCTTCTCTGAATGCACAGAGCGGGTAGGTATAATAACATGGTTGTTATTTATGAACAAAAAAAACAAGACTTTAATATCACTTTCATCTTTAAAGCAACTGAGTTAATATGATGTCTAATTAAACGTTAAAATGGTAAACTAAAGCCAGCTTGTAAAATAAGCTCTTACTTTTTCAGTGACTCGTATCCTAAAAACTCCACCGTCTTGCAGATCTCTAGCTGCTACAGATTATCAACACATCCAGGTGTGTTAAATTCTTGCCTCCCCGCTGCATGCTGTTTCTCCTTCTGGCTGGGTTCATACCAGTGCGAATTGGATGTGGGTTTCTCCGCATTCAATTAGCATGTCAGGAGATTGTGACCGGCTCTCTAAGGAGCCGTTCACACATCTCTGGAGCGGCTCTGGTGCGAATTGTACAGGAGTCCTGTGCGTCCTCTGGTCCATTACAGGTCCTAATTCAGCCAAAAATCCAGGCTGAAATTGGACCTGAAACAGTGAATGGAGACGCACCAGATTCCTGCTGCGAGCCGCTACGTTCTTCAGTGTGAACCCAGCCTCTGTTGCAAAAAAATCTGTGATTACATTGGAGATAGAAGGAGGAACCACAGTGCATGGTAGGCGGAGTAGTTATTTGACACACCCAGAAATGATGGATGCTTGCAGCAGCTTAAAATCTGTAATGAGGTTTGGAGACATGGGATGCCAGAAAGTATACAGTATTTGTGTTTCTTTTACAGACTGGGTTTAGTTTTAGGTTAAACACCAAAATTACAGGGTCACGTTAAAGCTAATGCTTTTTTTTTATAGATTATGGAGGGGTTAAACATCTGCAAAGTAAAACTGTTGTCTGTGTCCCCACTTAAGCTGTTCACACTGGTGAATGTGAGTACCCTAATATAGGTAATATTGTCATTTTAAAAAAAACGGCAATACACTATCCAGTTTCCTCTGTTTTCCATATGAATATTGTTGCAAGCAACCATACAAGGATCTAAATGCTGACCATAAACCCAGAGGTGGTTTAAAAGCGTGTTTTGACCGAGCTTAGGTGCAAAGTCACACGCTCTAAGGTGAGCGCATACACCAAAGGGGGGGGGGGCACAAGAGTGGACACGAGCACTTTATTGTTTTATCATCTGTTTTATCATCTGCAATGAGTACCAGAATAATGGAGTAGTTATGGATGGACTTTATGTTGCGATTCTGTGGACACAGATTAATGCATGAATTAGTTTGGCACAAGAGCATTTTAAACACGGGTCACTTTATTTCTATATTGATTATTGTATATTGGTGCGCTTTTATATAGATTTATGTAAATTACAGGTTGTCACTGCAATTATCGCATTTATCGCAATTATCGCACAGGGTTGCAAATTTCTCTATTGCATATGAACGCAACATGTGTATATAGAGGAGTGTATGCTACACAGGTTGTCATTGGGAGTATCGCATAGGATGGCAATTTTAAATTGTTTATGTTCGCAACTTTGAATCACATAAGATTGCATAATTATGTTCACTAAATTTTTTACATAGGAATGGAATATCTTACCACCACTATTTAACTGCAGTCAGTATTATTAGGATTTAGTACGATTACTATATGATTACATTTGGATAGTGCAGCATTATATTGGTATAAATGTTCACACTGGTGCACTGTGTTCTGGGCACAGCACGATTGTATGCACGTTTTACTCACGTTTTCAGGTGCAATAACATTGACTTCTATTAGAAAGCGCATTGTGCTTCAAAGATGCCGCATGCAGGACTTTTCATGAAAACACGTATTTTAAAAGAAGTCAATGGGAACACGCCTAACAACACATGTAAAACATGCATACAATCGTGCTACACCAAAAACACAGCGCACCAGTGTGAACTTGGCCTTAACCCTTACTTCCTCTCTTTTAGCGGAGTTCGGCCGATTTTTTTTTTTTTTTTTTTTGAAAGTCAGCAGCTACAAATACTGTAGCTGCTAACTTTTAAAATAAGGACACTTACCTTGCGGCTTCACTTCCTGGTTCCCTACTGCGCATGTGCGACTCTCGCTGCGCTATCCCACTGGTCCCTGCTGTGTTCTGGGACCCGTGTGTATCCCAGAAGACAGCAGGGGGGGGGACAGGAAGTGGAGTAGATACCCGCCGGTGGCTCGGGTGTCTATGGCTGGAAGTGGGAGCAAAATACCTGTATTAGACAGGTATCTGCTCCCTCCTGAACGGTGCCAAATGTGACACCGGAGGGGGGGAGGAACCGGAAAAGCGGAAGTTCCACTTTTGGGTGGAACTGCGCTTTAACTTGGCATCAGTAATGGGAATGCAAAGACCATAATAAAACTTGTAATTTGTAATTGGGAAGAGTTTCTCTCGCTTTTTTTTCCCGAATGATAGGTGCAAGACAAAAATAACATGAGCAGGAATAAAAACCCAGTTGAACCCTCAATTAAAATTAGCAACCACAGCCTGAAGAATACAGCCTGTGTCTAGCCAGCAGCTGCAGAGTGGGATCTTTGCTCTCTGTTTTTGTTTTTGCACAGATCCAACGCACCCCCCGCCGATTCAAAACTCTCCAATCAGTGGGGAGCATGAGCTTTGCTGACTGCAGAGCTATAGATTTTACTCTGTAGGGAATGTGTCAGACCTCTGCAAAGGGTCCCTCTGCTTCAATGCAAAGGGAAAACATCCTACTCTGAAGCTGCTGGCAGGGGATAGGCTTTCCTACTCAGGTTGTCACCAAAATGAACTGTAAAGCCTCATGCACACTGGCGCCTAGGACCATACAATGCAAAATTGGATTGTATTTCCCAGCCCAGAAGCCACAGGTTTAATTTTGAGCTATCCGTGGAAATCACTTGTGTAAACACATGCATGTGTATATACTTACATCATTGAGCACAGACAGTCTGCATCCAGGGGCATACATCAGTACCTGTACGTGTGTACTGTATATGCTTGAATCTGTATTTACCAGCTATACCCAACATTTGTTTCGTCTGGGCACAGGGCTCTGCTTGGACAGACAAGCTGCATAGCCCTGCTAGTCCATGTGAATACGTCTTTAAAATTCATAACACAGGCACTGAACTCTCAGCTTTTTTCTAATGACTTCACAATAAAATTGAAAAAAAATGCCTTTAGTTCTTTTTGGATAGAGAAAGGGAGGTTTATAATCCCTGCAGATTTTTTGTTGCCATCTGTGTCACATTGGGGAAATTCTCATTACTTCTTTTCCCATAGTCAAAACAGGAAGTGATAGGAAATCCCTACAAAGTGAGAAAATCCCTGGCTGTCACCAAGGTCACTAGAACTAGTGTTTCAATTGGAAGATTTCCCCTCTGTTACTGAACTGGGGGGTGACCTAACATTTGGGATATTCTTTCACTTTCGATGATTCCAGGAAACAAATAGACATGGTGAATCTCCCAAATAGGGGCACAGACAGCAATAAAAGCCTGACAGGGGTGTTTTGCTTTATACTGTATGTGTGCATTGGGGCGCCTTTCAAATGCCAACACAATGCATATACACTACGTGTGAAGGAAGACTTAAAGGAGAAGTTGGGCCAAAGCTTTTTTGGCCCTACTTCTCCTATGGATCACAGAAGTGCAGTTTGTTCTGCACTCCTGTGACACGTTTTTAGCTGACAGCGGGCTAAAGCCTGCTGTCGGTTGACATCACTCATCCGGTCTAGGCGATGGATCGATCCCAACTTTACAGCAGGGATCCAGCCGAGCGAGCCCCTCCCTGCACAGCTCAGCAGTCCAGTGAGCGCTGGAGGGGCAGAGTAGAGAGCCACGGCTCTCTGCTCAGAGTGGAGAGGAGAAATGACTGGTCAGGGATGTTTCATCCGTCAGTTCTCAGCATAGAGGTGACTGGGGACCGATGCAGCATTAGATCGATGCTGCATCCAACCTAGGTGAGTATACTTTTTTTTTGGGAAACCCCATATTACTTTTATTATTAGTTTACCATCCTTTATATTTGTTGTCACAGTCGACCAAGATGGTCCAGAATTAGAAGATTGTTTTAAAATATGTTTAAAAATGCCATTTTTAAAAGCAAATTAAAAATAATTTTGTTACAAATTAAAATTCATAGAAGGTAACATTTGCAATGTTTTTTTGCTGGAAACAAAGTCAGAAGAGATGATCTGATAGAATTTGACACTGTTTGCTCTTCTCTAATTACAAGGATATTGTTGCTCTGCCGTTGATAGGCATATGATTGGCCAATGTTCCAATTAAATTAGACCTCAAGAGCAGTGTTTAGCAGGTTAGCAAATCTCATAACAATTTCACTAGAAGGAAATTTATGTATGCTACTTATGCTGCTTAGAAATCCACAGATATCAATGTTATAAAATATGATTTACATTCAAAGTGCCAGTTTGTTTCTAATGAGCATACCAGGGAAAGGAGAAAACACTAGCTTTTGTCTGCAAAGCAAAATTTCATGTATGGGTTAGAAATGTTTATTAAGAATTGCTGGAAATGTCATCTCCAGCTACAGCTTTTAGAATTCATCAGCAGAGTGACTGACTCAGGGAATTAATCCAGCTGCCATTACAGGGTCAAAAAGCATGCAATTGGCAGCTGCTTCAGTAGGGCTTTGCTTGTCTTTCCGTGGATCATCAGTATCAATATTTGGCAGAAAAGATCACAGTTTTCTCTCTTCTATAGATGTGCGCAGCCTATTGCATTAGGGCGTGCACGCCAGAACTCACACAGACACACACTTATCAATGTAAACAAACACTTGATTCTTTTTTTTTTAATGTATTAAAACATTTAATTGAATTACCTATTAACATAAACAAAGCTAGGCAGGTAAAAAAGGTCAGATGTTGCAGCGATAATACCTGCATTGCATCTGCATGAACTTTACTTGCCTACCTGATCAATTCTGATACTTCTCTACTACATGTAAAAATCATTTTTTTTTTTTTTGCTAGAAAATTACTCAGAACCCCCAAACATTATATATTTTTTTTTAGCAGAGACCCTAGGAAAAAAATGGTGGTCGTTGCACGGTGTTTGCGCAGCAATTTTTCAAATGTGTTTTTTTTGGAAAAAAAAACTGTTTCATGCATTAAAACAAAAAAAAGTAAAGTTAGCCTATTTTTTTTTTTTTACATAATGTGAAAGATGATGTTACGCCGAGCAAATGGATACCTAACATGTCACGCTTTAAAATTGCGCACAGAGTATTGGTAACTGTAAGCGCAAACACACAAGTCCATATATAACAGGAGATATAAAAGGCTGAGAAACTTAGTCCATAGGGAACAGGCTGGGTTCAAGGGTTAAGTGGTAACCGGTAATGTAATGGTTTAAGTAGGCTGGTAGGCTAGGCGGCTGCTGTTTCCTCAGAGAGCTGGCTCTGTGATGGATGAGAGAGGGGTAGAGAAGGAAGCGCCACCTGAGTGTAGTATTAACAAATTATGTTTAATGACACCAGGTAAAAACACACTTACAGGATAAAAACATATAAAAGGCTCATCTGTATAGGTATGTGGTCCTCGGTGTTCCCTCTGATCCTGTGGTGGTGACGCTGCAGGGATGCTGGGCTGCAGAAGGTGGATTACCAGCCGGGAGCTCCTTCTGTGGCCATCAGGAAGAGACTAGGGGCCGGCGTGGAGCGCACGTGAAGCGTGCATGACGTCACAGGTCGTGCGTCTGCTTCCGGGTTCGGTATCCAGGGGAGGGGTCGTCCAGGGAGGAGGGCTAACAGAGAGGTTGAGAGAAGGCTACGCGCTTGGAGCCACTGCTCCTTCAATAGAGGCCTATTGAACTCCGTTTACATGTGGGCACGACCTACGTATGCGTTAGCAGTTTACATATGCGGAGGGCTTTAAATTTTTAATTTTTTTCATTGTTAATTTTACTTTTATTTTTCTATTTTTCTTTTTACATGTTTTTTTTATCACTTTTATTCCTATTACAAGGAATGTAAACATCCCTTGTAATAGGAATATGGCATGACAGGTCCTCTTTACTGCTCCTTCAATAGAGGCCTATTGAAGGAGCAGTGGCTCCGAGCACCTAGCCTTCTCTCAACCTCTCTGCTAGCCCTCCTCCCTGGACGATCCCTCCCCTGGATACCGAACCCGGAAGCAGACAGATGACCTGTGACGTCATGCACGCTTCACGTGCGCTCCACGCCGGCCCCTTGTCTCTTCCTGATGGCCACAGAAGGAGCTCCCGGCTGGTAATCCACCTTCTGCAGCCCAGCATCCCTGCAGCGTCACCACCACAGGATCAGAGGGAACACCGAGGACCACATGCCTATACAGATGAGCCTTTTATATGTTTTTATCCTGTAAGTGTGTTTTTACCTGGTGTCATTAAACATAATTTGTTAATACTACACTCAGGTGCGCTTCCTTCTCTACCCCTCTTTAAAATTGCGCACACTTGTGGTACTTCAAAATCCCCATAGGCCACACTTTATTTTTTTTACAGGTTACCTGTTTAGAGTTACAGAGGAGATCTTGCACTAGAATTATTGCTCACGCTCTAACATTCGTGGCGATACCTCACATGTGTGGTTTGAACTCCGTTTACATGTGGGCACGACCTACGTATGCGTTAGCCGTTTACATATGTGGAGGGCTTTAAATTTTTAATTTTTTTCATTGTTAATTTTACTTTTATTTTTCTATTTTGATGCTTTCTTTTTACATGTTTTTTTTTTAATCACTTTTATTCCTATTACAAGGAATGTAAACATCCCTTGTAATAGGAATATGGCATGACAGGTCCTCTTTACAGTGAGATCTGTGGTCTATAAGTTCCCAGATCTCACCTCTAGGCTGGGAAGCCTGAAAGAGAAAAAAAAAGAGCTCAGCTTCCCAGCCGAGGCGGCAGCATTTTTTAAAATGCAGAGGCTAGGTGTGACATCATAACATCGCGCTCGGCCTCCGAACGATCATAGAGACTTCGGAGACCACCGGAAATCTCTATCGACAACATCCGGCGCTGGTCGGTACCTTCTCCGGCTCACCGATCGCACGGGTGAGTTGGTAGAAGCACCAGAGGGTGGCGTGTCCTGCCACCTGTTAGAACAATCAAGCGGCTGAACAGCTGCTATGATCACTCTTATGGTGAAGGGAATCGCAGGCTTTCACAGAACATATCTAAATGATGCCTGTAACTGGAGGCATCATTGAGATATCACCACTCAAAGTCTGCAATGTCATATGATGTTGGGCAGGAAGTGGTTAGATATAGTTTGGAACAACTTGGGAGGGAAAATGGGGATAAAGGACCAGGGATCCACACCCTGTTATCATTTTCTTACCTCTCTTTGCAGAAGTTTCATTATACTGGCTTTCCAACCAATCATGGAGCTTGGGGTATAGTCATGTGAGCTCCTGCTAGGCATCGTGATTTTAAAGCCAATACCACTCTCCCTTGCAGCACTCTGCCATTCAGAGAAGAGATCTTTTTGATCACCCCACAGCCGCATCATCTCCCTGCCTGTAGATTCACAGTGAAAGAGAAGTGCTTCCATGCTTCTCATGGCAGAGCTGCTCAGTGGGAGTTCTTTCCCATTTCCCCGCTGGAACAGTGTAAGCGAAGTTCAGAAGCACTTCTCCTATGGCACAACTGGTCAGAGCAAGATCTTTCTCATCTCTGCGCCAGCACACATGGCAGTAATCAGAGGCGTAGCTTGAAACTTGTGGGCCATGATGCAAAAGTTGACCTGGGGCCCCTGCTACCACCCGCTGCTTCCACCACGGATCAAGATACTTCCACCATGCGCCAAGATATTCTAAGTGGCTAAAGAATTATTTCAGATCTTTATTTACATATTGAGAGGGTAGTTTAAAAGATTTCGGAGAAACTGTCCACATTTTTACATAGAAAATAAAACTCATTCACATGAGTGCTGTATCATGTATATTGGGAACCAGATTTTTTCTTCTTATGTGACTGGAGCTGTGTGCAGGTAACCTATGTTATGCTATTGGGGCGCAGCAGCAACTTCGAACAAAGCTGCAGGCCCTAACTTGACAGGCGTGTGGATATAGGTGTATGACCCCAAGCACATGCATTTGGGGCACCACCTACACCTGCACAGCTGTCAGATTAAGATATGCGACTGTGTTCAAACAGCCGCTGCATCCCCATAGAGTAACAGGTGGCTCTATCCACAAAAACAAACCACTCATTCAAACTATATGAGCTAGAGAACCTGTTTGAATGAGGCCTTCATTTTTTAAATTTTTTTTTTTAAATTCTTAATTATTTTTACATTTTATTATCTGTTGCATTGTTTTCTATTGTTTTTTTAATTTTTCACAATGCTTGTTTTCGGGGGAGGGGGTGCTTTGGTGAAATAATAGGTGAAATATTAGGGGTTTAATTACACCTCTGAAGTCTCACTTTTAAGACAGAAAAAGGGAGAGTGGAAACACATTCCTCTGTTCCTTTCTGCAGCCTCAGCTGCACAGAATTAATGAACAGGAAGAACTCTTCATATCCTTCCTGTTCACTCATAAGGAAGGGGCTGGTGGACGGGAATTTGATGCCTGAGTGCACAGGAGGGAGTGATTGGTGTGGCGGGGGGGAGGGGGGCAATGACAAGAACTAATCCCCTGTATGGCTCTGCATGCAGCAGCTGAAAGCCATGGGAGAGAAAGGAGGAGAAGCTGGCTTTCAGCTACTGCATTCAGAGCCATATAGGGGATAAGTTCTTGTCATTGCCCCCCCCCCCTACACACAAAACTTAATTTGTCAGGCAGGCCGCATGGGAGCATGGGCAGTATTGCAATTCTGAAGCTCCGCCAGGCGATAATGCTAATGCACGTATATGCAAACTACATTGCTATTTTTGTTACCTTAGGAAAGTCATCTTCAAATAATGAGAGCATATAAAATATAATTTAACATGTAATAATGATATTGAAACTGGTTTATCTGTTATTCAAGTAGTGATTGGTGTTCCATCCATGTTTGGAAACTGTCAATAACCTAGTATTTGCTTATCTTGTCCTTTTTTAAAGGGGTGTTTTGAATTCTGAAGGTGAGGGGTTTAGTGTTTTTTTTTTTTTTCTTCTTCTTTTTGTGAACCCTGTGCTCATTACAACATTCCAAATCTCGTACTTAAAGCGTAACTCCACTTTTGTTGGGCAAAAAAAAATAACATTCCCCTCTGGGTGATCAATGCATATTGCAAGGATTATAACAAACTTTGTTACAGATTCCTACCTTTTGTTATTCTGAAGAAATCTCTGTGTGTTTCTCTGTGCCTCTGTTCTGAGTAGGTCTAATGGGAGTGGTTTCATAATTAACTGTCAGCTGTGGAGCTACAGGGCACTAATGAGGAAATGCTGGACCTGCATCCCTTTAGACGGGTTCCTTTTGAAAATATCTCTCAAAAAATGAAATCTTTGTTGAAAGGGATGCCTGAAATCTGATTTGTATCTTGGGCAGAGGTTTCTGGGAAAATTGGTGAGCCAGTCACACAAGCAGGAAATTATGTTTCTGGGGAGTGGTCAGTACAAACTCTGTGTACAGAAAACTTCAGGTAGCCATATTGCAATGTATTCTCAGACAATTACATTGGCTGCAGATTGAAAAGGAAAGGTAATTTTTAATAACATTCAATTACAAAATGATTAGTGTCGCAATCATATGGGCTATATTATTTTTTCTTTATTCTCTATTTTTTTTCCCGCAAAAGTGGAGTTACCCTTTAAGGAAAACCATCACACATATGCATTCCTCCATTGTGTCATGTGAGCAATTATTGCATGAGCTGTGGTAAGGTGGTTTTTAAACTCTCTTTCTTAGACCTCTCCACGGTGCCACTTTTTACTTTTTCTTCTAAAGACAGATATCTACATCTACATTTCATCAAAAACTTCACAAGAACTTGTAGGTTTTCATTATTATTTGCACCCATTGTAGAAGCAGAATTCCTACCTGCCAGTAAGCTAATGGCTGATGCCTTTTTAAAGTATGACAATAACTGTACAGGTATGTTTTTAATACTCTCAGTTTATCTAGAGGTATGCAAATAAGAGGTTCTTACGTGACTTAAAGGGCTACATTTGGGTTCTCTGTAGTGAGATATTCAGGGGGTATTAATTAAATGGTAATTGCATTTTTTAGACTATAATGCCGCGTACACACGGTCGGACTTTTCTGCTAAAAAGTCCGACAGCCCGTCCGACAGACTTGGGACAGACTTGCGACAGACTTTCGACTGACTTTTGGTGGACTTTCAACAGACTTTCTAACGACCGGACTTGCCTACACACGATCACACCAAAGTCCGACGGATTCGTACGTGATGACGTACACCGGACTAAAATAAGGAAGTTGATAGCCAGTAGCCAATAGCTGCCCTAGCGTGGGTTTTTGTCCGTCGGACTAGCATACAGACGAGCGGATTTCTGGGTCTGGCGGAATTACGACATAAAGATTTGAAGCATGTTCCAAATCTAAAGTCAGTCAGATTTGCGACTGGAAAAGTCCGCTGAAGGTCCGATGAAGCCCACACACGATCGGATTGTCCGCCGGATTTGGTCCGTCGGCGTCCTTCAGACAAGTCCGGTCGAAAAGTCCGACCGTGAGTACGCGGCATTAGACCAGTCTGAACCGTTGTTTAAAGCTTGCTAGACTACTTTTACTAAACACACAAAGTCCACTAAAACAGTTGCCCATGCAAGGTACTTTCACCAACAAAGCAGATGATGAAAATCACTAAGCCACCTCGCTCCCTCTTCAGCAGCACAACTGGTCTATCCATTGGTCCCTCAGAGCATCTCACCCAACTCACCTGGCTCCCTGGTCTTAATGACTCAATCAGCATGTAGTTACAGCTCTCTTGCTGCATGGGCCCAATCACTGGCCTCTGAATAAGAGATCTCCAGGCACCCCAGGCTGTCTACTCTGAGACTTACAATCCCCTTCGATCCCCTTGACCCATCTAGTAGTCTCAGCTCACCCAGTCCAAGAGACTCAGCTGTCCTGACAATTTTAGTCCTGTAGGTAAGGCTGGCCATACATGAGTCATTTTATTTTGTTCAACCAGAGGGTTGAACGAAGAAAACTGACCTGATTCCCCCATCCACAAATTTGAGGTGTATAGGGGAATCCTCTCCACTGTGTGTTTGTATTCTAAAAGCAAGGAGACTCCCTGATATCAGAATACACCGATCAGAACTGCAGCCTATTGCCTGCAGCACTAATCAAGCAAAAAAAAAAATACCAACAGGGTTGTTGAACAAAAGTTGACCAGTAGATTGACTTCTATTCAACCACAGTGGCCACCCATAGATCGACATTTGGTCGGTCCCTGCTGAACCGGCCAAATTTCAATCCATGCATGGCCATCTTTAGGAAACTCTCCTCCAATATGGAGTGCTGTCTCCTGAGTAGAGAACCTCACCTAAAGGGAGTATGCCTGTCTCCTGACGGGAGCCCTGCACTATGGTCAGGTCCTTCTTTATAATGAGCATGCACACCTGCACACTTACACAGCCTGCAGGTCTCCAGCAAGACCTGGACTCAGGATTGAAGGCTTCATCCCACTGAATAATCTTTAAAACCTTCTAATGCCTGACCCAGATCCGGTGTTACAAAACCCAGAGAAAACAGAAAACCCAGTTTTCTCTACTCAGGCACAGTACTCCAGAGCCCCACATTCAGGATCAGTGTGAACCCTATGTCACTTTTCCCTTTACTCACACAGTGACAGGGCCTGGCACTGTCACATTAGGTGATTCAAAACATTGAAGCAATCTTAGCTAATAATGTTTTTGGAAAAACTAAATGGTTACAGCCGGCATATTTCTCTACTCCTTTACATTGAATTGAAAATGAGATCAGTCACAGCTGCTGCATAGTTCTGTAACATTGTATGAATGTCTTACAACATCCCCGCACAAAGAGAATGCAAGTTGTAAGTTATCCAGGGCTGTAAGTAAATGAGTTTTTACGTTCAATCATAGAACTAAGGAATAAAGACTCAGAGAAAAGGCTAGATCTCTTTGTTTTATTATCTAGTTTCATCAGTCTTTAATGTTTTTTTTTAATTGCTAAAGAATGCAGGACTCATTTTCATTAGGTACAGGCTTCTTTTGTATTTAATCCTTTTTCTGATTGTCATTGCATAACACTAGAAAAAGGAAATTGAAAATGAAATAGACCTTGCATTTCTCTTCTGCTTTATATTCACATTGATGTAAAAAAGGGAGCACTAATGCTGCATACACACGGTTGGAATTTCCGTCCAAAAAAGTGTGATGGGAGCTTTTGGTCAGATATTCCGACCGTGTGTATGCTCTATACAACTTTTTCTGTCTGAATTTCCGCCAGCAAAAGATTGAGAGCTGGTTCTTTATTTTTCCGACGGAAAAAGTTCTTGACGTAAATTCTGTTTGTCTGTATGCAATTCCGATGCGCAAAAAAACACGCATGCTCGGAAACAATTCGATGCATGCTCGGAAACATTGAACTTAATTTTCTCGGCTCGTCGTAGTGTTGTACATCACCGTGTTCTTGACAGTCGAAAGTTCAGAAAACTTTTGTGTGACTGTGTGTAAGCAAGCCAAGCTTGAGCGGAATTCTGTCGGAAAAACCATCCAAGATTTTTCAGACGGAAATTTCGCTCGTGTGTACGGGGCATTAAAGGAGACTTCAAGCCCATGTCTGGGAAGAAATGGTCAATTGCTCATTTTGTTAAGGGGTGAGCACAAAGTTTATACTCACCTCATCTTTCAATCCTCCGGAAAACTGCACTCCCTAAGGCTCCATTCACGCTAGCACGTTTTTTAAAGCATTTTGCAGAAATGCATGGGAATTTTTTAACATGGGTTCCTATGGAACATGTTCACATCAATGCCTTTTTGTACCTCTGCGTTTTTGGAAAGGGTCAGGGACTTTTTTTCATGCAAAATGCAGAGTTTTGCATGTAATAGAATTCAATGGACCAGCATCAAAAACGCAAGTGCAGCGTTTTTGCAGCGTTTTTACAGCATTTTTGATGCGTTTTTGGCGTTTTTTAAAAATTTTTTAGACTGTATACAGTCTAAAAAAAACTGTAAAAAAAACCTACAAAACGCAGCAAAAACGCCGCAAAAACGCTGCTCAAAAACGTGACAAGCATCACAAAAAAACTCCAGAAACGCTCAAAAGCAACATGCATAGATGTGAATCGAGCCTTACATCTAGCAGTGGATTATTCCTACAACCCCTGGCAAAAATGATGGAATCACCAGTCCCTGAGGATGTTCCTTCAGTTGTTTATTGTTGTAGAAAAAAAGCAGATCACAGACATGGCCAAAAACTAAAGGCATTTCAAATGGCAACTTTCTGGCTTTAAGAAACACTAAAAGGAATCAAGAAAAATAATTGTGGTGGCCAGTAACAGTTAGTTAGATTTAGGCTGGGTTCACACTGGTCCGACAAACGCTCCGACATTGGGAGCTCATGTCGCATGACGTGTGAAATGTAATGTTTCCCTATGGGAGCCGTCCTAACTGGTCCGACACAAGTCGTTCCGACTTTAGAAATGCTCCCTGTACTACTTTGGTCCGACTTTGATCCTACTTCAGCCTATTGACTATCATTGAAGTCGGATCAAAGTCGGATCGCCGTCTTGCATGATCCGACTTCGGCATGCGACTTGTGCTCAGATGTTCTTGAGGGGGAACTCCGCGCCAAATTTTAAATAAAAATCCGGCATGGGTTCCCCCTCCAAGAGCATACCAGGCCCTTGGGTCTGGTATGGACCTTGAGGGGAACCCCCTACGCCGAAAAAACGGCGTGGGGGGTCCCCCCCAATCCATACCAGACCCTTATCCGAGCACGCAGCCCGGCCGGACAGGAATGGGGGTGGGGACGGGCGAGCGCCCCCCCCCTCCTGAACCGTACCAGGCCGCATGCCCTCAACATGGGGGGTTGTTGCCTTGGGGGAGGGGGGCGCGCTGCGGCCCCCCCACCCCAAAGCACCTTGTCCCCATGTTGATGAGGACAAGGGCCTCTTCCCGACAACCCTGGCCGTTGGTTGTCGGGGTCTGCGGGCGGGGGGCTTATCGGAATATCTGGCTAGAATGCTCTCTGTGCGCTCTGCTCTGACTTATATAGGCGGTGACCCCGCCCCCTTATCCCGTCACAGTCCCTGGGCATGCTGGGACTGTGACGTTTTAGGGGGCGTGGTCATCACCCGATGACCACGCCCCCCGTATGCCGTCATAGTCCCAGCATGCCCAGGGACTGTGACGGGATAAGGGGGCGGGGTCACCGCCTATATAAGTCAGAGCAGAGCGCACAGAGAGCATTCTAGCCAGAGAGAGCGTCGTGTCAACATCAGGAGAAGAGGGCAGAAGACCGAAGACTGAAGACCGGACTCCTCTGCTTAAGCAAAAGAGCGGCAAAAGAGCAGAAGAGAGCGGAGGAGCCCGGCAGAAGACCCGGAGAGCGCGGAGAAGAACCGGAGAGACCCCCGAAGTCGGAAGAAGACCCCCGGAGCTGTCTAATAAAATACTTTAAAAATCTGTGTAGTGTTTTTTTTTTAAATTGACACTTTTTCCCTAGGTGAATGAGTAGGGGTACCATGTACCCCATACTCAATTCACATAGGGTGGGGGGCCGGGATCTGGGGGCCCCCTTATTAAAGGGGGCTCCCGGATTCCGATAAGCCCCCCGCCCGCAGACCCCGACAACCAACGGCCAGGGTTGTCGGGAAGAGGCCCTTGTCCTCATCAACATGGGGACAAGGTGCTTTGGGGTGGGGGGGCCGCAGCGCGCCCCCCTCCCCCAAGGCAACAACCCCCCATGTTGAGGGCATGCGGCCTGGTACGGTTCAGGAGGGGGGGGGGGCGCTCGCCCGTCCCCACCCCCATTCCTGTCCGGCCGGGCTGCGTGCTCGGATAAGGGTCTGGTATGGATTGGGGGGGACCCCCCACGCCGTTTTTTCGGCGTAGGGGGTTCCCCTCAAGGTCCATACCAGACCCAAGGGCCTGGTATGCTCTTGGAGGGGGAACCCATGCCGGATTTTTATTTAAAATTTGGCGCGGAGTTCCCCCTAAAGATTCATACCAAACACAGTGTCGGGCATTGGCGGGGATCCAAGTCGGATCCCCGTTCATTGAAAGTCGGACACATGCCGGCTTCATGTCGCAGGGCAAAGTCGGATCCAAAGTAGGACGGCTGTCGTGTCGCACCAGTGTGAACCCAGCCTTATAGAACAAGCACAGGGAATAAATTATGGAATCACTCAATTCTGAGGAAAAAATTATTGAATCACCCTGTAAATTTTCATTACAAACACTAACACCTGCATCAGATTAAATCTGCTTGTTAGTATGTAGGTAAAGAGGGTAAACCATCACGCAGTGTTGCACAAGATGTTGGTTGTTCACAGTCGGCTGTGTCTAAAACATGGACCAAATACAAACAACATGGGAAGGTGGTTAAAGGCAAGCATACTGGTAGACCAAGGAAGACATCAAAGCGTCAAGATAGAAAACTTAAAGCAATATGCCTTGAAAACAGAAAATGTACAACAAAACAAATGAGGAACAAATGGGAGGAAACTGGAGTCAACATCTGTGACCGAACTGTAAGAAACCGCCTAAAGGAAATGGGATTTACATACAGAAAAGCTAAAAGAAAGACATCTCTAACACCTAAACACAAAAAAACAAGGTTACAATGGGCTAAGGAAAGGCAATCGTGGACTGTGGATGATTGGATGAAAGTCATATTCAGTGATGAATCTGGAATCTGCATTTGGAAAGGTGATGATGCTGGAACTTTTGTTGCCGTTCCAATGAGATTTATGCAGACGACTGTCTGAAGAAAACATGCAAATTTCCACAGTCAATTATGATATGGGGCTGCATGTCAGGTAAAGGCACTGGGGAGATGGCTGTCATTAAATCTTCAATAAATGCACAGGTTTACATTGAAATTTTGGACACTGTTCTTATCCCATCTATTGAAAGGATGTTTGGGGATGATGAAATCATTTATCAAGATGATAATGCATCTTGCCATAGAGCAAAAACTGTGAAAAAATTCCTTGAAGAAAGACACATAAGGTCAATGTCATGGCCTGCAAACAGTCCGGATCTCAGTCCAATTGAAAATCTGTGGTGGAAGTTAAAGAAAATGGTCCATGACAAGGCTCCAACCTGCAAAGATGATTTGGCAACAGCAATCAGAGAAGGCTGGAGCCAGATTGACGAAGAGTACTGTTTATCACTCATTAAGTCAATGCCTCAGAGACTGCAAGCAGTTATAAAAGCCAGAGGTGGTGCAACAAAGTACTAGTGATGTGTTGGAGTGTTATTTTGTTTGTTTGTTTTTCATGATCCCATAATTTTTTCTTCAGAGTTGAGTGATTCCATAATTTATTCCCTGTGCTTGTTCTATAAATCTAACTATTACTGGCCACCACAATTATTTTTCTTGATTTCTTTTAGTGTTTCTTAAAGCCAGAAAGTTGCCATTTGAAATGCCTTTATTTTTTGGCCATGTCTGTGATCTGCTTTTTTTCTACAACAATAAACAACTGAAGGAACATCCTCAGGGACTGGTGATTCCATAATTTTTGCCAGAGGTTGTAGTCCATGCAGCCTGCTCCAGGCGTGATGATATCAGGAACAGTCCATTATTCAAGACCACTGAAGCGCGTGGGTGCCGGACTGGTGTTGTGCCCAGAGGATTGGGCAAGTATATCTCG